>CM065708.1:9931398-10074162 GCA_017654935.2 Phymorhynchus buccinoides | reverse complement strand
TTAAGCGTACGTTACAGTAAAGGAGAGAAGTTAATCAATTTATAATACCCGTCTTGCCTCTAACCTCCTCCCCTTCCATGACATGAGTGATGGCATGCATACAATAATCAATATACATTAATATACAACAAGGGCCTACCTCCCCCTTTGTTCCCCCCGCCCCCCCCCCCCCCCCCCAAACTTCACCCCCAACAAATTTTAGTTTAGCTTTTAGGTTGCCGCTGACGGGTGCTGGCTGGCCAGTCATAAACCTTTCTTCTTTCTTGAGACATCCTGATGATCCTCTGTCATCTTGACGATTCTGATGCATAAACAAAAGGTTTTCGGTTTATATCATTATATATAACTGTGGGAAATGTGCTGCCCAGTGATCAGCTCATTGTGTCCTGTAAGTAGGCAGGGTGGAGGGCGTAGAGTGGCCTGGGTAGGACAAAGTGCAGGAGGGTGGGGGGAGTGGGGAAGTGGGATAAAGCGGGATTTGAAGACCTCACACGAGGCAATCTCATTACTATTAGCCCTGAACCACTGAAAGTAAAACCAGCGTTACAAGCCAAAGGGCCTAGTATCAATTTGCAAACTCCTGCTCTGCATCCATTGATGATAATCCAACTTTGATTCCAAGATTAATACTAGGTCAGGTGTAGGACATTAGGGCCTCGCGGCTCTTATTGTTCTTTCATTTTTGTTTGAACTTTTGCAGCGAGCTGAGCTGAGAGTGTTTTATATTTTTTTGGGGCAATCTGCTTTTAGATTATGACTGAATGAACTAGCAGATTGGCCTGGTACATTCGACAGCGGTGCACACCATCATTTATGAATCATTCTCACAATACAGAACTTTAAACACACATAACTCACTCAAAAATTATGATATTGACAACCTTCTTTCACAAATGAGCAGTCGAAAAAGTGCGCCATGCACTAAGCAGCCATTTAAACAAACAAACTTTAATTTTTCATTGGACAAAATACCCTTTGCCGCGGCCGCAACCTTCACACCACGTTGACATCCATGGTGACCCACCAAAGCATTATATGAAAGAGAGCAACAGCTGACAACTTTGAAAACGATTCACTCGTGAGCAACAAAACACTTTGCGGAGATTTTTGCATCTTGAGATTTTTGATCGACTTTCGTTCATGTTTGCACCTAAGCTTTCTGCAAGCATGGTAACTCGATCGTTTGAGCTACATCCCATTCAAAAAATGCGTGTGCTGTGATTTCACTCCCCATTGGTGCATTTTCTGCTGCTGCATGTAGATGCCGTGTTCAACATTACTCTTCACGTGGTGATTTACCCTTCACAGTCTCCATTTTTCAGCCAAAATATACCATTAAACTTAAGGTGCAGAATGGTCAGCTCATTGACTCGTGGGCCCTCAAGAGTACGGAGAAGAACTGGTAGAGAGAGAAAAAATTCTCATTCATAAATTTAAATTTAACCCTGAAAAAAAGACCCATCCCAAGCACATCATGAACATGAAGCATTCATGCTGTTGTTTTCATTGAATGCTAGTCCGCATTTGTCTTCCTTTCGCAACGTTTATTCGACTATTTAGCTGCTTTGCAGCAGTGGACATGCGATCGTGACTTTCAGTTCGTTGTTCTTTGTTGATTATTTTATTTTTCAGTATTTTTCTTCTGATGAAAATAAGCCCTATGATCTACATAAACTGATTATATCCCTGTCCCATTACCCGATTCAAGGTGTTCAACCTTGCAGGAAATTGGCCCAATCATTCTGTACATTTGACCATTCGTCATCCGCGCGTTTGTGCGTGGGCGTAGTGCGTGTCTGTGTGGGTGGGATTGGGGGGTGTATGTGTATGCCTATTTTTGCATGGTCATGAGCGATTATTTGGTTTTGGTTGTTGAATTTTCTTGCTTTTATTTTTGTTGTTTAGCGCATAGAGCTCCACATTTGGTGGAGAATGGGTGGAAGGAAAAAAAAAGCGAATGCCCTATATAATTAAACACATGAATTACACTATTATTATTATTAGTATTCACCAGTTGGCACTATTCCGACACCAGTACTGTGTTTAGACGCACCGCAAAATATGCCTCTGGAATGTTTTTAAGGTCACCTGTGTCGCATGACACAAAGGTAGCTCGTAAAATATAGCTCGCTACCTATGACATTGTGTATGTTGCGACATTGAGCTGAACCACAAATTTCACTTTTTCTTAGGGATAGGGTTAAGGGTTAGGTAAATGGTTAAAGTAAAAAACAGTTGTGAAATTTGTGGTGGTTCGGAACAAATACAGAACATTCATAGTAGCGAGCTACTTATTTTTTTACGAGTTGCTACCCTTTTTTTTATGCGACAACCTGATATATTTTCATTCAAGGGGTAATCTCTTTTTCTTGTCTTTTTGTTTAAAATATTGTATACATTACCCCGAGTCAAGCGAGGTTCAAAGGGGGGAGAGAAGGGGGGAAAGACAAACTAATTTTTTGTAAGATTTTTTAATGAGAAAAGAGGAAAAAAAAAAAAAAAAAAGGGAATAAAAAAAGCATGAAAATCTCAGATATGGGCCAATTAAGTCAGAAAGATAGTAGATGATGACAGAAAGCAAAGGGGAAAATGTAGAGGCAAAGAGAGTGTCAGATTAGATGTAGTTACAAGCACAGAACTTTCCAGAAGGTGAGAGAACAATTTATACAAAAGACCCCCCTCCCCACCCGCTGCCCGCGATAGGTTATCCCCACGAGGAAGTATCAGGTGACAATTTGCTACACTTTGTGTTGCACTGGCCTGAAATCCTTCTTCAATCGCTCATTCAGTCCAAGAGCAATTTTGTAAGCTTTGCAATCACTGATCAGTACTCTGAAGTTTTATAAAAAAGATGGTGAGGTGCATTAAGAAATATGATAGCCTAAGAGCATATAAGGGCCAGATGCTAAAATGGTTAAGTTTTGCTACCTTCCCCCAAGATTGGTTACTAACTATTTAAAGGGCACCCTGACGGATGAGTTTTTTGCAAAAACACGTCGGATCACCAGGAAAACCCACTTTACAAAGATCACAACCACCTTACTTTGCTCTGGTTTCCCTATATTTATATCAATCCGCCAATCAGCGATTTCTCCTTGGCAAGGTGTTGGGAGTTCAATTTCTTCAGTGAATTGAGAAGTCATGTGCCCTTCTCTTTTGTAATAGCCGCCTGAGTTGCACTCAAATCGTTTGCACGAATGTCCACAATAACAAACCTTTTTATACAGTTTTATACAGTTTACCAAAAGGAGTTTTTCGCCACAACAAAGGAAATAGATCCTTTTTTTGTTTACTGCACTACAAAGAAGAAAAAGCCTTCAACCCTCTCAGTGGACCTCCACCCACCCCATCCTAATGGCTTCCTCTCTCCGGCACTCTGCAAGTAGGATTGCCCGTTTTCGAAGGTTTGATTAATATAGTAAACCGAAGTAAAGGTGAGTGTTCTATCCTTTAAAGAGGCTGTCTTTCTGTGGCCTCGACATGTTTCTTGCAAAAACTCATCCATCAAGGTGTCCCTTTAACTTAGGAAATTAACTTTTCCTTGCTTTGTTGAAATATGATCACTAATATGAGGCATTCCATGTTAGCTTACTACTTAAAATCACAACCTAAGAACTTGACACTTTTATCATAGTTTAAAACAATGCCATCCAAGATGAAATTGTAAGTTTATCTGAAAATCGTAACCAGAGTTAAAACATTTATTTGTTGTGTGTTGTGAGATTGAGTGAAGAGAGAGATTTATTTAGTTGTTTTTTATGTAGTGAACCATACTACTTGCTCTTTAATCGATATAGGGTAGGTGGTGGGTGTGGGGGTGGTGTTTTGAGTGAGAAAGATAGATTTTCATTTTACATTGTTACTTTATTGTGTTAACAATATCGACTTTGCTCTTAAGCGATATTAGGGTGGTGGGTGGGTGGGGTGGTGTTTGAGTGAAATGGAGAGATTTCATTTAATTTTTCTTTATTGCTTGCTCTTTAAGTGGTATTATATGTGTGGTTCTGCGCAACGGCTGTGTGCTCGCGCAAGATGTGTGTGTTTGCATGCATGGAGTGTGTGTGTAAAGCTTTAAAGCTCCTTTGATTGTCTTTTTATTGAACTTTTAATTTAAAGAAAGTATGGATTTTTTCCCCCTGCTTTGAACTTGTCCTTACAGTTGCCTAATCCAAGTAATCGTCTGTTTTTATGTTCCAGTGGTTTATGCAACCTTGCCCACCAATGTCAACTATGATAAAAAGTAAGGGCCTGCTTTCATTTGGATTTTAACACTAGCATTGATCAACCATTTTAATGTTTAGTTTACTTGTCAGTTAACTCTCTCGGTTCTCCTCTGTCTCTGTCTCTCTCTCTCTCTCTCCTTCTCTCAGTCTCTCTCTCTGTGTCTCTCTCTTTGTTGTCTCTCTCTTTCTGTCTCTCTCTCTGCTCTCTCTCTGTCTACAATCTCTCTAAGTATCCTAGAAAAATCTCTCTCTCTGTCTAATGCAAACTCTTAACTGTTACATACTCTCTCTGATGAATGCATATATCTCTCTGTCCCTCTTATATAATCTGTCTCTCCTCTCTCTACATGCGCGCAAGTGTCTTAGAATGGTTGCATGCTTGTATGCACGCGTGAGTATTAAAAATATGCAACTTTCATAATTCCATATTTCAGCCTATGTTTCATAAAATCAACTCTCTTTGCTACCTTTGTATTCAACTCTGTATGCGTAATAGTATGCCTTGACATGTTTGTCTTTTGTGTTAAGTATATATGTATCAAGGACAGATTGAAAGAATAGGCTTGGCCTAAAATCATATCCTTGGAAAATAAAGTTTAAGTCTCTTCCTCTCTCTCTCTCTCTCTCTCCTCTCTTCTCTCGCTCTCTCTCCTCTCAATGGATGTATGATTTTGTTAGAACTGTTATTTTGATTCATTGTGTTCCCCTTCCCCACCCCTCCATATGATACGGGCAGAAAAGCCTATTCATTAAAACTTTCGACTTTGACTTTTTCTCTCTCTCTCTATCTCTCTCATATGTATATATATATATAAACGTACAATAATTGAAGAAGAAAAAACAAACACACCATTAAAATTTACTCTTATATATATATAGTTTGCTTGAAAAAAACTTGGTTTTTGTGTCCAATATTTAAGTTTGTGAGCCTAAGAAAGAAACTGAATAACTTTTATTTTAACTTTACAATTTATTCTGTGATCTGAAAAGAATAATAAGAAGAACATACTGTGCTGATTTACTTTTTCTCTCAATGAGGGAGGGAGTCAATGCCCGATGCAAAGACAGCTGTTTTCGTCTTTGAGAAAGATTCTTCAGTTTGCATATCGGCCTGCAAAGTATGTCCGACGACGATAATGGTGTTTTACGTCCTCTTAGTCTTATCAGACACATATGGGACATTTGTTAAATACAAATATGGTGGGAACATTAAAGGAGGCAATGCCCGGAGGCAGTACGAAAAACCAGTAAAGTTCTGATTTTTTTAAATATTAATACAGCTGTAATCAATGAGCAACATTGTGAAAAGTATGTCCACAGTGAACATTCAAACTGAGCTAGAAGACTTTCTACAAGAGAAGAGAAAGGTTGTCCTCTTTGCACCAGATTGAAAAAGTCCACAATAAAAGCAAACCAGCACCTAATTCAAAAGAAATGGTAACAATCTTGTGTAAAATAACAAAAAATACTAACAATGTTCTAAAATTACAATCCCTCGAAAAGAGTAGAAGAGATGGGATGCCATGTTGGTGGATACAGTGAAGGATTCAAAAAGGGAGGTGATATAAATCGTAGTAAACACCAACAGACTCCAGGTGAGGAGGAATGTAGAGAGGTGTGCCTGGATCAGGTAGACTGATGCGATTTCCTTCTTCCAAGTATAATATAAACGTACAAGAATTGAAGAAGAAAAAACAACCCACACCATTAAACTTTCCTCTTATATATAGATAGTTTGCTTTAATAAAAATTGGTTTGTGTCCAACATTTAAAGTTGTGAGCCTAAGAAAAAGGAAAAACTGAATAAACTTTATTTTTAACTTTACAATTGATTCTGTGTTCCGAAAAGAATAAAAGAAAATAATGTGCTGATTTAGCCTTAATATAGTATAGTATTACCCTCCCTCTCTCTCTCTCTCTCTCTCTCCTCTCTCCTCTCAACTCACATTTTCTATGCATCTGCATGTCTCTTTGTATCTCTCAGTCCTCAGAGTGTCTGTTTGTCTCTCTCTCTCACTGTTGCTCCTGTTCTCTCTCCTCTATATCCCACTCACTCTCGCATTATCTATCTTTCTCTCTGTGCTCTCTGTCTGTTTGTCTCCATTTTCTTTCTCTCTCTCCCTCTCTCTCTCTCTCTATCTCTCTCTCTCTCTCTCTCTCCCCTCCTCTCTCTCTCTCGCTCACTTTTCTCTATGCATCTCGTCATCTGGCCTGTCTCTCTCTCTCTCCTCTCTGCTCTCATCTCTCTCTCTCTCTCTCTCTCTCATCTACTCTCTCTCTCTCTCCTTCTCTCCGCGTCTCTCTCTCTCTCTCTCTCCCTCTCTCCTCTTTCTCTCTGTATAACTGTATTGCCATTGTATACACCTACATGGGATACACATGGTATATGTCAATTGAATGTTTACATCTCAGTTTTATGGTTTGTTTATTTGTTTGCCTTTAAACTGCTTTTTAAATATGTTTGGATTGATGTTGCTTTTACCTCCTACTTGGCATCAATTATTTGCTGCGAGACTATGTGGTATTTTTTTTAAATATAAACAACATTTTTTTATATGTATGTATAAACAATGTACTATGTGTATGAGAGATAGAGAGTCAGAGATAGAGAGAGAGAGAGAGGAGAGAGAGGAGAGAGAGAGAGAAGAGAGAAGAGAGGAGAGTGAGAGAGTTTAACAAATGTTTTTTGTTTCCTTAAATTTGTTTTTTCTTTTATCCAAGGACAGATTTGAAAGAATCGGGTGCATTCGCGCGTGCTCATCTTTTATCCTTGTCAAATAAAGTTTCCCAGTGTGTCCAGTCTCTCTCTCTCTCTCTCTCTATATCTCTCTCTTTCTCTCTATCTCTTTCAGTACTCTCTCTCTCTCTCTCTCTCACTCTCTCAACTACTTTAACCCCTTTCGCCGCTGATTATACGTTTTTGACCCCTTAACACCCATATCACTGAGTAATTAACTAAAACTGTAAAAGGCATGAAACTAGGGTAGATCTGCTATCCAATGACCGTATAGTAGTAGCTCCTTCTTCGTCAGGACTGCCACAGAGTGGAACCAACTTGGCAGTGAGGCTACTGTCACCGCATGCTCTCGTCAGAGCATTTACTTCAGCACTGACCATATCAACCATGCTGAGCCTGACACTGTCCACTGACCACTAGACCATTTAGGGGTGGTTTTTTGTTTTGCTTGCTTCTGGAAGTGGGGCCATGAGGGTGAACTGGGGGGATGTAAATGCGTCCAACACGTAACTTGTACCATAGTGTTCAGGGCTCTCCAATCGTCCAGCAAAGCAAGTGGTTCCAGGGACTCCTTTACTTACAGCATATAGAGGGTCCTAGAGGTGGGATAGAGGGTCCAAATGACATTGCAAATGCTAAAAAGAATATGTATAGTGCATCCCTGGGACCCTTTGCACATTCTTTTAAAGGGTCCCTTATAATTCTAGTATTTCATAGACCCCCAAAGGGGGTCCCTGGGAGCCTTGGTGTTCAGTTTCTTTTACAAGTCCTTTTGAACTTTCTTTTACAAGTCCTTTTGAACTGGGGGGATTTAATGGTCTGAACCTAAGTCTAATATCACAATTGTGTGAACAGACTTTAAATTAAATTCAATTCAATCAATCACCCAATCATAGGTCTTAACTCAGGGTAAGCAGTATTCTATTTCTCCTTCTCTATCTTTTTCTTTTCACTTCTTATGAGGAATGCGCCCTCCCCTTAAGTTCCGTCGTTGCGTCTATCGTCGGAAGTGGCTCCTGCAACGTATGCATACATCCAGATCCAGATCCAGATCCAGACGTTGTCAATTCAGGAAGTAAGGACAGGCCTAAACTGATATGTATCAGGTAACATGGGGGTTGGCAGTATTGCACACGAGCCGACTTTTCTGATGCCATCGGGCCTGTATTCACGTTGAGATAGCATGAGACTTAGCATGATTCTAAGTTAGAGAAGCTCGTCCAATGTCCTAGAGGATTTAATATGACTTTTGGAAGAGATTCTAAGTTAGCATGATGCTAAGTCTCATGCTATCTCAGCGTGAATACAGGCCCTGTCTAGTGAGACGTGTGCGGTGTGGTATGTTGGTTGTGTGTGCATGCAGCGTGTTTGTGTGTGTGACGCCCGCCCCCCCCCGCTTCAACCACCCACCTTCCCACCATCTTCCCCTTCATCGCCTTGCATGTGCGTCTGTTGTGTGTGTGTGTGTGTGAATGGGTTTGTTTGTAGTTTTATTTTCTTGTAAAGTGCCATGAATAGAATTTTCTAGATATGTGGCGCTGTATAAGTGCCAATTAGTATTACTATTAACTGACATGAGTTGGTACAATGGAACCTCCCTTACAAGACCTTCAAAAAATCATCCAAAACGAGGTCTTATAAGGGAGTGGTCTTAGAAGGGAGGTAATTTTAATACAGTGGTACATCCCTTAATCATGATTATCTAAACTTTGATGTCATAGTCCTGAAATCGTCACACAAAACAAGGGGTCCCAGGGACTCCTTCACTTACAGTATAGAGGGGGATAGATGGTCCCAGTGGCCATTGCGAATACTAGAAAGTAATTTTATTGTGCATCCCTGGGACCCCCTGCACATTGTCATAGAGGGTCCTTTTTGCTGTTAGTACTTCATAGAACCCCCAAATGGGTTCCCCTGGGAGCCTTGCACACACACACACACACACAAATCACATCATCCCACACACACACCACAACACCACACACACACACACACAAAACACACAAAACACACTACACTACCTTTCATGCTAAGGATCTTTGCTTTGATTTCCCTTCAGAATGAGAGAAAAGGAGTCAGGAACATAGCAGCAAAAATGGGGTCACAAGGAGGTGAATTTTAATTAATGCTTTACAAAATCAAATTATTAACCCTTTAATTAGCTGTAGAATGTGCCACATATTTGGACAATACTTGTGCGCCATAGTGTTTTATTAAGTGTGTGGTGTGGGGGGGTGGGGGTGGAGGAGGAGGGAGAGAATAGAGAGAATAGACTGAGAGGATCTGCGATCTGTCTTCTTCTTGAACTCTTCGATCAGCTCAGAACAGTTTTCCTATCGATTATGAGCGCATATGTGTCATGCTGCCTTTATGCGCCTAACTTAAGAAATAGCTAGTCCCCATGCATGTTCATCTTCGGCTGGAGAAAATCTACACTCCCACCAAATGCAAAGTCATTCACTGCCAAGCATCTTGCCATGTGTTTGTTTTATTCTTAGAGCTTATTTGTCAGTGATTTTTCTGTTAGATTTTAAAGTAAAGGCATCGCGCACTTGAAAAAATATTTACTCCCCTCTTGTCAGTTGAGATGAAACAGACAACGAAGAACGTCAAACAAAGCATGGCGGTAGAAGAGTTAACCCCTTCACTGCTGAGCCCGGTTCCGGTTCCGGGGCAACTATTTGCCAAGCCGTTTTAGGTTGCCGAGTCTATCGCAAAACTTTCTGAATAAATGTGCATATAACCTATGCTTTTCTGAATGGGGATTGAATATATTATCCTTTGAGAACAATCTCACATGCATTCGAACATACTGCGAAAAGCATATGGATAGAAAAAAACCCGGAAACTCTTAGAATAACCCTATGACGGATATTTCCGTGACGGGGCAGTTTATAGGTCACCGGAAGTTGACGGAAATATCCGTGATGGGGCAACTATTTGCCAAGCCGTTTTAGTTTGCCGAGTCTATCGCAAAACTTTCTGAATAAAAGTGCGTATAAGTTATAACCTATGCTTTTCTGAACGGGGATTGAATATACTATCCCTTGAGAACACTCTCACATGCATTCGAACATACTGCAAAAAGCGTAATGATAGACAAAAGGGAAACTCTGAGAATAAACCTATAACGGATATTTCCGTGACGGGGCAGTTTTATAGTTTTACCAGAAGCGTTGACGGAAATAATCCATGACGGGATGTTATGATAAATAAGTACCTGTCATTAAATATCTACCTCTCGCATGCGAACTGTACCCATCTAACCCTAACCCTATCTCTAAAACTAACCCTAACCCTAACCCTAACCCTAACCACGGAAAGAACCAAGAATAGAGCAGGAGGGTGTAAATCTACATAATTTTTATTTGCCGAGAAATCGATGTACAAATCTATGCACTTAGTTTCGTAAAATTCACAATGGCGGACAAACAAACGATTCCTGATTGGCTACACTAGGACTACTTCCGGCTAGGACTACTTATCTCATAGAGGTAAAAATACACTGCCACAGGGGCAGTGAAAGGGTTAAGGTCTGGTGAAAAGTGAGCCGGAAAAACTACGCTGCGGACAGGAATGATCCCGGGTTTGTTGCTTACGAGGCGAACGCTTTACCCCTGAGACACTAGAGTGGTACAGTGGTACCTCCCTTATAAGACTCCCTCCCATATAAGACCCACTTCTCTGAGACATTGCAATCACAAAAGAGACTTCTAGAAGCCTACTTCTTAGTAGGCGAACTGTTTTTCCATGTTTTAGTTCAGTGGAACGTCCCTTATAAGACCTCCCATTATAAGACTCCCTCCCATATAAGACCCACTTCTTTGAGACATTGCATCACAAAAGAGACTTCTAGAAGGGCCTACTTCTTTCTTTAGTCAGGCGAACAGTTTTTTCATGTTTTAGTTCAGTGGAACGTCCCTTGATAAGACCTCCCATTATAAGACTCCCTCCCACTTAAGACCCACTTCTCTGAGACATTGCATCACAAAAGAGACTTCTAGAAGCCTACTTCTTTAAGTAGGCGAACAGTTTTTCCGTGTTTTAGTTCAGTGGAACCTCCCTTATAAGACACCCTCCCATTATAAGACCTACTTCTCAGGGAGACATTGCCCTTCTTTGTAAGTATTAAAATTACCTCCCTTATAGTTAGACAACTCCCTCCCATATAAGAACCTCATTTTGGATGATTTTTGAAGGTTCTTATAATGGAGGTTCCACTGTACTGTTAAGTGTGCTGTTCCATGTACATGTATGTGTACAAAGAGAGTGTGAAGAAGGAGACAAAATAATGGGTGCGTGTGCATGCTTGTGCATATGCATATGTGTGTGTGTGCGTGTGCGTGCGTGCCTGTGTGTAAATTGTAAATGTGAAACTTGTTTATGTAAAATTTTCCTTTTGCTTACTGTTTATCTACTATTACTATCTTTTTGACTTACTGGCCCCATTCTCCTGCCTTTTGTTTTCTAAAAAAATCTTCCAAATAACTTTTCTCCTTTGAGCTCCTCAGAAATCAGAATGTGTCGTCTGTACGCAAGCGGGGAGACCTGTGAAAACTGAAAACCGGACACATACGTACCTTACCCATTATGGCTATAAATTAGCTTGGGAAAGCAGAAGAAGAAGAAGAAGAAGAAGATTAGCTACAGTTACACCCACTGAAGCGATCACGCCCATTCCTTGAACGGTGTGTTATACTTAACCCTTTCAAAATAAGTTAGAAACAGCTTTCCTTTCAAGATGACATTTCCTAAACACACCCCTCTTTTAAACAACACACGTTAACAAAACATTCAAGAAACGCTATTCAAGCAAATAATCGAGCACACTCCAAATCTTACAAGTCTGACTGAATTTAAAAAGAATTTGTCACTTATATTTTGTCAGCATGTGGCCCATTTTATTTATTTATTTATAAAGAAAACTTGTACAGCGCTTAATCTTAAAGCTCGAGAAGTGCTTTACAATGTAGCAAAATAAAATCATATTAAAAACAACCCCTTACATACATGCTATTTAACATACCCACACCCCCCTTCCCTATCACCGCATTCACACACACAACACACACTGTACTGTCATAGTGAGCTAAATATGATAAAATACTATAAACATAATTACATAACATTTTACAATCCAGATTAATAAATATCTTCTTCTTCTCTTCAGCGTGTTCCCAGCCATATGGCCATAATGGGTAAGATACATAATTGTGTCCGGTTTTCAGTTTTCATTGATCTCCCCGCTGCGCTACAGCTGACACATTCCGATTTCGGAGGAGCTCAAAGGAGGAAAACCAAATTGGAGGATTTTGTTTGAAAAAGGGCAGGAGAATGGACCGCCAATAAGTCAGAAAGAAAGTAGATGATAGAAAGCAAAGGGAAAAAGGCAGAGTCAAAGAGAGTGGCAGGTTAGAGGAAGTTGCGAAGCACAGAACCTCCAGAAAACTTCAGGAAGGTGGGGAACTATTTTTACAAAAGACCCCCGGTATCCCCGCGGGGAGAGACTCGTGGAGGGGGTGGGGTAGTCCAGCTCCCCGTATGGAGGCATGAGGCATCCACCCACTGCCCCAAACTGTAACTTCAAAATTAGTATTGATGGGGATGGGAGAGAGAGAGGGAGTGTGCGCGGTGTGAGAGAGAGAGAGAGTGTGTGTTTGTTAGAGAGAGAGAGTATGTGTGTGTGAGAGAGAGAGAGAGAGTATGTGTGTGTGAAGAGAGAGAGTGTGTGAGTGAGAGAGAGAGAGTGTGTGTGTGGAGAGAGAGAGAGAGAGGCACGAGAGAGAGAGACTGCGTGTTGGGACACTCAGGTGCAGGCCACCGACCCATAGCACATACAAAATAAATAAACAAACAAAATAGAGAATAAGAGAGAGAGTTAAGGACTGTTTAGCGCATATGCCCATGCATGCGTGCTTGCCTGTGCATACATGTGCGCAAACACACAAGCACACACACACTCAGAATCATGGCATGCGCTCGCAAAAAGAACAGATCTAACTAACGCAGAATAAAAAGCTTGTACACTCCTTGTAAATGTACAGATCGGTTCTACCGTTATACAGTCAAACCTCTATTATAAGACCCTCCGTTAAAAGACCTCCTCTCATTTAAGACCAATTTTTTGGGAACAGATTAATGTGGCTTGTCGTACTTTTTGGACTCTAAGGCGCACCCCACAAATTTTACCCAAATATCAGATTTTGTTACTATATTTTCTTACTATTTTGTTCAGTCACAATTATAAGGTGCAGGGGTCTGAGTGTTGGAAAAAAAGAATCGCCTTAAGCCGGAATTCCATATACGCGATTTTAAATGCGAAAATCGACGGCGATAATCGCCGCGGTTAAAATTTATCGCCACCAACAGTAGCTCATTCTGTACACCCATAGGCGCGATAATCGCGAGCAGTCAGTCGAAAATCGCTCGCGATTTTATTTTATCGCTTGGTGAAGCGAAAAAACATTTTTGTCGCCGTCGAAAATAGTCTGAAAGTGGATGTTGCAAAATCATCACGCGATTGTTCAGCCAGCATGGCTTCCAAAACCGTGGAGAGACATGTGGTACTCGTGAAAAACGTTGCTTGCAGTTCCGAAGGCGTGATCGGGATTTTTAGCGCGATGTTTGAAATGCGCCATGATCCCCCCCCCCCGAAAATCGCCGGCGATTGTAGCGTCAATGAAATTGCAAGCAACATTTTTCGTCGCTGTCGAAAGTCGCGGGCGATTTAAGCCAGCGAAAATAGCGCATATGGAATTCCAGCTTTATACTCCAAAAAATTACAGTACTATATTTGTATGTACTGACCTCTGTTATACAAGAGATCTCCAATTTAAGAGCCATTTTTTCTGACTTTTTTTGGAAGTGTTAAAATAGAGGTTTGACTGTTCATTTATGTGCAGTTTTTGCCTTGGCATGAGGCTGCGGTCAGACCAGTTGATATAAGCTAGAACACCAAGGCTAAGGCTACATCAAAATGTTGTTATGTTCTGCATTGTTGTGCGGGGATTGTCTTTAGCCATGACAAGCTCCTAGCATAAACATCATCAGTCTAAAATCCCCCGAAGACGGAGTGTGGCTGCCCACATGGCGGGGTAATCAAAAATCGGTCACACACGTAATGTTCTCATCCCTAAGCTGGTGCATTTGTACATGGTGTTCAAGTGTGCTCTGGCTGTTGGGATGATCCCTGGAGTCGTTAAGCCAGGGAAACAACAACAACATGTGCAGTTGACTCGAGAGAAAAACGCCCCCCAAAACAAACCAAAAAAATTGCATTATATCACTACCTGGCATAAGAAAACATTGTTTCAGCATCCGTGTTGCTAACTTATGGAATGAGTTACCTATTAATCTTCTAAAATCAATGCACCTAATACTAACACGTTCAAAAATCGCTTGGATGATTCTCCAAAATATTTAAATATGTTTAGAAGCTTTGACAATTGATTTTTTTTTTTTTATTAGGAAAATTGACCGTAATACACCTTGACCACATTTTCGTTGTAATACTTTATGTATTCGATGGGACTATGCAAAAAGCTTAACAGCTTATTTTGTCCCTACCACTACTACTACTACTACTACTACTACTACTACTACTACTACTACATTAAGGATTTAAAAAACGTAATAGAATCAAAACAAAACGGCAGAGTCATATAAACCGTACTCCCAGTTCCAGACAAAGGTCAAAACAATTTTTTTATAATAAAAAATGGCAATAAAATGGAAAAATAAGTTTGACCCAGCCCCACGAAAGGGACATTAAGTCGCTGGGCTAGTTTCTCACAACAGGCTTGCAAAGTCAACAATCTCATTTTGGGGGTCAATTTTGAGTTATGGGTAATTTCGTGCTCTCTAACATCTTATCTTTCATATTTATAAAGGACAATCTTTTAACCCTTTCAATGCCAAAGTCGCATTTTAGCACCACAATGATTTAACACCCATGTCACTAAAAAGCATCAAATCAGGGCCTGTTATCCAAAGACCCTATTTTCTTAATTTTGGGAGGTAAGGATAGGCCTTGCTTTAAATATGTCACAGAGGAATCCCCAATATTACAGACAGGTTTTTTTTCTCTACCCAGGTAAGTTTAATGGAAAACAAAAAAAATTCTGAAAAATGGCTGGTGGCGAAAGGGTTAATGTGGTCTCTAAATGGTCTTGTAGTAGGTCAATGCATTGTCTACAGCTAGGCTAGACTTTCAGACTGTGTTTTCTCAAAATGACTGACGCTCACCCTACTAACTTTAAATGCTCATAACTCGGGAATGGAAAAAAAAAAAAAAGTACAAGAATGGTTTCTTGTATCATTAGAAAGAGAATTGTCTGAAGTTTTCAAATGTATAGTTTTCTTCAGAATGGTCAGTTTGACACTTAATGTCCCTTTCGTGGTGCCGGGGTCACAAATTGCATGCCACTAGTTATACATTTCGAACAATTTCCTTTGATTTTCATCAAATAAAGACCCACCAGATCACGTGTCAAAATCACGGGTTTCACATGTTTTCCCTCTTATAGCTGGTAAGAAATCTTGTTTCACTCCCATGCAAATGCCCCCAAATTCAAAACCGAAACAATTTTAAAGAGCAGCCTCAATTTTGAAGTTGGGGACATTTGTATGTGGGTCACAGCTACCCAGAAAAAAAAACAAGGGACTTAATTGTGGTGCCTACTGAAGAAATTCAGGGGAATTAATTACGGACTCTATCAGGTAATTGGGTCATTTTGTGTTAAAAAATGCCCTGTGTCGGTATTTAACATTGTTCAGAAATTATATATTTTATTTACAGGATATTATTAACTCCTTTTCAGTGTACTACCACCTATTGGCTACTGCCTTTTGCAAGAGTGAATGCCCTTGGTGGGTGGGGGAAGATGGTTCAGTACTGACCAGACAAGGGGATAACTCTCGCCAATAACCCTATTTGAGGCCACTTAATGGCTGCCTTTCACAAGAGTGAATGCCCTTGTCTCAGTACTGACCAAGCAAGGGCATCACTCTCACTGTCAAGGGGCGTTAAACCCTCAATAAAGATGATTTGACAAAGTTGACTTGACAACATGACAACATATTTATACACTGAATCTTGACAGAAATCAAATAAAAGCGCACACACACACGTTAGCATTCATAACGCATTCAATCCAAAATGCAATGCAATGGAACTACCCTTTTAAAACCTTCAAAAATCATCCAAAACCGAGACGTTCTTATAAGGGAGAGGTCTTATAAGGGAGATAATTTTAATACTTACAAAGAAGGGCAATGTTCTCAGAGAAGTAGGTCTTATGTGGGAGGGAGACTTATAATGGGAGGTCTTATAAGGAGGTTCCACTGTACAAGCGAACACACACGTATGACATATAAACGGAATACAGCAGAAACAGACCTAAAAAATGGCAAGGGAGGGAAGAGAAAGAGAGCGGAGAGGCATAGACACACACACACACATGTTAGCAATTCATAACGCATTCAATCAAAAAACGGCAATACAAAGCGAACACACACACACGTATGACATAAATGGAATACAGCAGAAACAGACCTAAAACGGCAAGATGAGAACGAAGAGAAAGAGAGCGGAGCACAGACAGACAGGACACACACACACACACCACACACACACCCACACACACACACTCACATGCCCACACACACACACACACCGTTAGCATTCATAACACATTCAATAAAAAACGCAATGCAATTACAAAGCGAAAACACACACGTATGACCTAAATGGAATACAGCAGAAACAGACCTAAAGGCAAGGGAGAGAATGAAGAGAAAGACAGCGGAGCACAAACACACCCACACGTACACATGTTAGCATTCATAACACATTTCAATTTTTAAAAAACGCAAATAATCCAAAGCGAAAAACACACACGTATGACATAAACGGAATACAGCAGTTTAAACAGAACCTAAAAAAGGCAAGGGAGGGAAGAGAAAGACAGTGGAGCAGCACAGACACACACACACACACACGCACCACTCACATACACCACACACACACACACACACACACACACACACACAGAGAGCCAAAAAAAAAAAGCTCAGCCCTAAGGTTCCCATCCTAGTGCTCTCCAGTTCTTTAACTTCAGAGCTGGGCGTACAAAGAACAGATAAGAAAGGGATTACAGGTGTGCACACCATTGTAAACCAATCTCAAGCTTAGAAACTTAACTCCTATGCATTGAAACGGAACCAGGAAGAACTTGAGGAGGCGGTATGTTTTAAAGGGGCACCCTGACGGATGAGTTTTTGCAAGAAACGCGTCGAGATCACCAGAAAGACCTCCTTTTCAAGGATCGGAACACTGACTTTGCTCTGGTTTCCTAGAAATCAAACCGTCAAAACGGCGATTCCTCCATGGCGGAGATGCTGGAGAGAGAAGCCATTTTGGATGGGGTGGGTGGAGGCACTCATTGTGGTTGAAGCTTTTTCTTCTTTGTAGTGCAGTAAAAAAAACAAATTGGAGTTATTTCTTTTGTTATGAGCGAAACTACTTTTGGTAAATTGTATAAAATTTAAAAAAAAATAAAAAAAGTATTGTTGACATTTCATGCAAATGA
This sequence comes from Phymorhynchus buccinoides, assembly GCA_017654935.2. NCBI lineage: Eukaryota > Metazoa > Mollusca > Gastropoda > Neogastropoda > Raphitomidae > Phymorhynchus > Phymorhynchus buccinoides. Next base: position 10,056,613 of record CM065708.1, on the reverse strand, counting down.
TTTAGTCTAACTCTGAGGCAGCCATTAGAAAAGAGAAGGCACATGCCTTCTCTTTAATTCAAAGAATTTGACTTCCAGCAACACCGCCAAGGAGGAATCGCCGATTTGACGGTTTTGATTTCTAGGAAACCAGAGCAAAGTGAGAGTGTTGCGATCTCTGTAAAGGGTGTTTTCCTGGTGATCTCGACGTGTTTTTTATATATAAAAAACCCTCATCCGTCAGGGTGCCCCTTTATGTGTCATTGTGTTGGACACAACTGAATCTTTAGTTACTTTATAATTGGGTGGGTTTTTTTGTTCACCGTTTGTGGTGTCTGTCTGTCTGTCTGTCTGTCTCTTTCTCTCTTAACACTTTCGCCGCCAGCCATTTTTCAGCCAAAAAATTTCCATTAAATTTATCTGGGTAGAGAAAAGTCTTATCTGCAATATTCAGAATTTCTCTGTGACATGTATAACATTAGGCCTATCCTTACCTCCCAAAATTAAGAAAATAGGGTCTTCGGATAACAGACCCTGATTTGATGCCTTTTAGTGGCATGGGTGTTAAAAACCATTGTGGTGCATAAATGCGACATTGGCGGTGAAAGGGTTAAGCCTGTAGTGCTTTTTTAGTTAAAGAAGGAAAATGCCTCAAACAAAGATTCTACGTCTTTGTTGTGTGTGAGGGGGGGTGGGGGTGTTGGGGAGTTGGTATTCAGACATAAAGGATTGTGAGTAAAAGGAGAGAGAGAGAGAGAGAGAAGAAAGAGACTGTTGGTCGGCGCTCTTTTGCTGTCTCAGGACCGACATCTTGGAACAAACTTCCTCTTTCCCTCCGTCAGCGACCGACCCTCTCAGCCTTCAAATCTAACCTCAAAACCCACCTGTTCCCCCGTCATTGAGGCTCCACTCTCTTTCTCTTCTCTCTCTCTTGCCATTAGGTCTGTTTCTGCTGTATACCATTTATGTCAAACGTGTGTGTTCGCTTTGTATTGCATTTTTGTTTGAATGCGTTATGAATGCTAACGTGTGAGTGCGCTTTGATTTGATTTCTATCAAGATTCAGCGCCGTATGAATACTGTATGTTGTTGCTGTTGTGTTTGTGTGTCTGTGTGTATGTGTCTGTCTCTGTGTGTGTGTGTGTCGTCGGTCTGTCGATGTGTGCTGCCTTGTGTGTGTGTGTGTGTGTGTCTGCGCGTATGTGTGTGCATGTTTATGTAATCTATTTGAACATTTTCAGGAATCTGGCAGGCAACACACTTCATGGTGAAGTGCATGTGTGTGTGTGTGTGTGCTCGCATGCTGCATTTGTTTGTGCACTTTTTTCAGGGGGACCTGGCCAACGCAAACACGCTTTCATGATATGAACTTCTACATATCTTTAGGCCACCCCCCCCCCCCAGTAGTTGTGGTTGAGGTATCCCTAACCTACCCTATTTTTTTCTGCCGACCCTATGATTTTTTTTTGCCTTGTCAAAAAAAAAAAGGGAAAAAAAAAAAAGAAGAGATAGCCATAGGCCTCATATTTCTGAAAATATGACATTGATCAGCACTTTCATAGTTGACTTTCAAAGCATCTTACGCCCTCGTGGATGTTTTCCAGGACATTCATCCGGATGTAGGAAAAGAAAACATTATCACTTGCTGAGGTGGTTCAGCTATCTTAGCTGAACCTTTCGAACTAGAGTTTTCAACACCACTCCACGATCTCAAAGAGCTGGGAGTGAAAAGCTTACAATTTGGTTGAGAAAGAGAAAGTTTTATTTCTTTGGGTTGTTTACTTTAAATTACTCGATGTTCATGGACACACACCATGTATATGTGTAACACACACAAACACAACAACACACACACCACACACACCACACACACACACACACACACACACAACACACAGAGAACACACACCACAAGAGAGTAAGAAGTGGGAGAGAGGGAGAGGAGGATGCTCTTGTGTTTTGTCAATTTTGACCTTTAAAATGTTTTTCAAAAAAAAAAAAAGTTAGGTCTACCTACCTATACTACCCTATTTTTTTGGCCATGTTACCTTAACCACAACTAATTGTGGGTGTGTGCCTTTATGAGATTGTTTGTGCGTGTGTGTGTGTGGTGTGCGTGGGTGTTGTGTGTGTGTGTGTGCATGCATGTGTGTGTGTGCATGCACATAACTAAGTGTATGTGCATTTGTTTGTGCACTTTTTCAGGGACCTGGTAGGCAACACTGTCTACATGATGAACTCTGTGTGTGTGTGGTATAGTATGTTGAGTGTGTGTGTGTGCATGTGTGTGTGCAATTTTGTGCACTTGTTTGGTTTGATAGCAAGATGTATTTTTTAACGTTCCTCGTCATCAGAAGATGAATCGTGTCGCTAACATTGTACGTTGTCGTTCCTGAATAACTCCCTGTGGGGATACCGGGGGGTCTTTCGTAAAAATAGTTCCCCCACCTTCTGGAAGTTCTGTGCATGTAACAAAAAAAAAAAGATGACTTCCTCTAATCTGCCACTCTCTTTGACTCTGTGCCTTTTCCCTTTGCTTTCTGTCATCTTACTATCTTTTTGCCTTACCACCGGTCCATTCTCCTGCCTTTTTTCAAGACGCACTTTCAAAAAAGATTTCTTCTAGCCGAAGTCGGACTTGCTGGGCCTAACTATTTCTTAGTTAAGGCGCATAATGGCAGCATGACGCATCTGCGCTCATAATTGACAGGAACCTGTCTGAGCGAATCGAAGAAGAAGAAGATTCCTGAATACAATTGTTGAAGTTTGTGTGTGTGTGTGTGTGTGCGCACTTGCGTGCTTGTGCATTCCTCATGCGCTTGTATAATAGAGGTGGGGGGGGAAACCGGTTTTAACCGAAAAACCGATGCTAAACTTTCACGGTTCGAAAAACCAGTTCCAGTTGCCGTGAACCGTTTTTTTTAAAAACTGCAAACTGAAAGTAAGTATTTCTTAGAATAACGCATTCTTCTTCGAAGGAACAACACTGATTCTCAGCGCAGATTGAGTGTTTTGAAACCAAGAGTCGCTGTTTCTAGTTAGTGGTTGGTGTATAGCCCCCCCCCCCCCCCCCCCCTTAACTTGACCTGCAAGTGTTGAGTTGGGTGTGTGTGTGTCATAAGTTATAAGTTTCTTAGGGTGTATGTGTGCGTGTGTGTGAATATTCTGACAAATAAATATGTTTGCATAGGTGAAACTAGTGATGCGAGTACTGGTTAAAAAACAACCGGTTCGGTAAAACCGGTTCGAAGAGGGAACACCGGTTTAAAACCGGTTCAGATCTTTGAACTGGTTCTCAACTCTGTTGTATAATGTGTGTGTGTGTGCATTTTCAGGGACCTGGCAGGCAACACTCTTCACGATGAACTCCTTCACCTGGAGCTGAAGATCAGGGACTTGGAACGAGGGTGAGCCCTGTCAACGTTTAGTACAGTGGAACCTCCCTTATAAGACCTCCCATTATAAGACTCCCTCCGCATATAAGACCTACTTCTTCGAGACATTGCCCTTTCTTTGTAAGCATTAACATTACCTCCCTTATAAGACCTCCCATTATAAGGCTCCCTCTCATATAACTATAAGACTTGCTTCTTCGAGACATTGCCCTTCTTTCTTTGTAAGCATTAACATTACCTCCCTTATAAGACCCCTCCCTCTGTAAGACCTCATTTTGGATGGTTTTTTGAAGGTCTTATAAGGGAGGTTCCACTGATACAGTTATTTCCCTTTGATTTTGTTGTATCTCACTCTGGCAAAAAAAATATGGGTGGTAGCTCTTTTTTTTTCCCCTCGTCTATTACACATGCATGAAAACAGCTCCGCCGTCTCCGCCGATTTTTTTTTTCGAAATCGAGCGATCTCTGCGGGAAAACCCCCAAACAGAACCAAAATTATCTTTACATAACGCTCACAATCTTCACTTGGCCCCCCCCCCCCCCCGTTGAACAAAACTTCTGAAGTTAGCTGAAAATCCGGGTGAAGGATTTCTCTGCTGAAAAAATATCCTTCTTTTTTGGGGGGAACAGTAGTTTTCATGCCTGATTAATAACAGGCTAGGTTTTCAGTCATTGTTCCCACATACCGCTAGTCCCACACGCAGTTAGTCCCACATGTCTGTGGATCCACATGCCGCTGGTCCCACAGCTGTGGTGTGTGGGAATACTGGTATCCCCACACACCACAATTCTAACGAAAGTAACTATGCTTCTTTAGCCGAAATATTGATGTCAGTTGGTAAAGGAATTCCAATGTGAATCGAGTTTTCTATGCAGTCTTTTATTAGGTATTAGGTATTATTAGTCCAAAATGGGGTTGTTTTGTGTTCAGGGGTGCTGACAGCAGCTGTTAATCACAAGAGTATAGACGCATAGTTTGAGGATGACGATGCGAACCCAACAGATTATTTGCACAAAAAAAACGAGACAGACAGATAGCTTTCGGACCAAAGGACATAAAGGGGGACGTCTCCACCTGTACAGTTGGTTTGCCGACTTTAGTAACAGCCACAATTTTGGGACCGACGAAAAATGGCTATTAATAAAAGGCGGCGAGATTTTACATTCAAATTTTATTAAATCTTATTAAATAACCGCCGGCGTACCAGAGAAGTGAGGGATGATGATATACGTCGAACATTTTCGAACTTTATTTTTTTATGTTTTTGGGGGGGGGGGGGGGGAGCTTCTCTATATTGTTTGACGTCAGTCACACTTAATTATTTTATACAACACCTGTTCTTTTGTCCTTATATAATAAATTAAATAGGTTACAACGTTGCGGCTTGAATCTAAACACAACATTGTCCGCAAACACAGGCCTCTTAAACGATGATGTGAACTTTTGTTTTGGGGTTTTTAACATTGTACTGACATTCTGTTTCCCTAAACTCAGTTAAACTTACGTGATACACGTAAGCGTGCACATACGCACTAATATGTCTTGGTGGGGGGGATGGAAGTGACACAAGTGACATATTTTCCCACGGCCCAAACAAAAAAAAAAAGAAGAAAAAAAAAGAAACAAACATCAGCGGTAACGTGAGCTTTAGTCACAAACTAATGTGATTTATCTGAGGAAAGACCCAAAAGTGGCTTTAATAAAAAAACAAATAGCCCTGCGGCAGGTGGTTTTTAATTAAGCGGCTTTTTTTAAAACTAACATGGAACTATATAGTGAAAAATCCCCGGATCGTCGTACAAGAAATCGCGCTCCATTAGAGTAAAAACTGGCTGGCTCTATTAACCGCGGTTTTATAAAGCGGCGACCACTGTATTTAGTAAGCTAGATATTCACCTTGGCATAACTATAAAATCATCGGCTGGTGCGACGTCAGAACCAATCGACGTAAGCTAGAACGCCAAGGCTACATCAATAGTGTTGCGTATGTTCTGCCTAGTTATGCGGCGGTTGTCCTTTAGCCTTGGCTGACTACACTTGGACGTAAACTAAGTATTAGGACTTGCAACCAAGACCAAAATCGCCGTAACGCTAGAACACCAAAGGGACTGACATAAAAAAAATGTTGCATAACGAAATGTTCATTCCATAAAAAAGAAATTTATGCGGGGATTGTTAGATTTGTCTTTAGCCCTTGGCAACTCACTTGGCCGTAAACTATATTAGGCTCAGCGTCATAAAGAAACCAATTGCTGTAAGGCCATAGAACACCAAGCGGCTTACATCAATATGTTGCTAATGTTCTGCCTAAAGTTATTGCGGGGGTTGTGACTTTAGCCTTATGGTCGCACTCACTTCGGCGTAACTAATATTAGGCTGCACACAGTAAACCAATCGAGCACATGGTAAGCTAGAACATTAGAACTAAGATGTCTACATCAAAAATGATTACTATGTTCTATGAATAGTTTCAGTTATGCGAGGGTTGTCTTTAGCCTTGGCGATCACTTGGCGTAACCATATTAGCTGCACCAGACCAATAGCCGTAAAGCTAGAACACCACGGCTACATCAAAAGTTACTATGTTCTGCATAGTTAAGTTATGCGGGGGTTGTCTTTAGCCTTGGCGACTCACTTGGCGTAACTATATTAGGTGCACCAGACACAAATCGCCGGAAGCTAGAACACCAAGGCTACATCAAGTTGTTGTTATGTTCTGCATAGTTATGCTGCGGGGGTTGTCTCCAAAATCCTCCGAAGTTGGAGCGTGGCTGCCCATGTGGCAGGGTAATAAAAAACCCGGTCACAGTGTTCTTGTTCTTCGTCTTCTTCTTCGATCGCTTCAGACAGTTTCCTGTCAACTATGAGAGCAGATGCGTCATGCTGCCATTATGCACCTGACTAAGAACCTGTTAGGCCCAGCAAGTCCGGTTTCGGCAGGAGGAAATGTTTTTGAAAAAAAAAAAAAAAAGGCATGAGAATGGACCGGTAAAGGCAGAAATATAGTAGATGACAGTAAAGCAAAGGGAAAAGGCGAGAGTTGATGAGAGTGACAGATTAGAGGAAGGTACAAACACAGAACTTCCAGAAGGTGAGGGAAATATTTATACAAAAGACCCCCCAGTATCCCCACGGGGGGAGGTCACAGTGTTCCATTGCTTCAGCTGTTGGTATGATCCCTAGAGTCTTTATCTTTAAGCCAGGGGACGACAACAACAACATGTTTATAATAATAATAATAATAATAATAATGCGGTATTTTTAATATAGCGCCTATTCTCAGTAAGGGCTCTAAGCGCTTTACAAAACATATTTACATTGATTAAAAAGTAAACAATAAATATTAAACAAGAAAGCAAACAACCAAAAAGCTAATGCGAATTAGCCTTGCACACCCACACCCACAACACCACCACACATCCCAAAAGATCCAAAACGTTTCCCAAAATTTATGGGATGGAAGTTCAGTTTAACGTCGCGTATCGGCTTTCGCCATGTACGATTGGCTGAACAAACCAACCAGGGTATAAGCAAAAATTTATGTTCCTGAATCACTGTCTTAGCCAAAAGGCCGAGAAGCGATCAGTTATTTATTTAGGGAATCAGGGTATTGCTTGATTTATATTCTCTGAGCCAACCTCATGCTTTTCCCAGGCCAGGGAACGGAATACGCTCAAAGAGTCTGGGCCAGGAATTTGTTTGTTGTGTTTGTGTTTATAAGTGGAGATCCCAGGCAGGTAGTCCCCTCGCGAAACGTTTGAAACAAAATATTAAAAAATGATGGAAATGGCATGAAAAATTGAAAATCACTCATTTATGAATGTTAAATTTTTGGAATTTCGGACCCCTGAACCCACGGCCATTTTCCTTGAAAAACCACTTCCCCCCACTACCATGCCTGAGATCCTTACCCAGGGTAACACACCCCACCACTGTCAACTCCTGCTTTTTCACACCATTTCCTCTCTCTCCGTCAATCCAAGGCGTGGGATATTGAACTCAGGGGTGTAGGTGGTTCGTGCCTGAAGTCCTGAATTCAGGTCAATTTGATGCTGCTTTTCAAGGCAGCTGGGTGCCTGAAGAAAGGGCCTCTTTAATAGAGTTTTAGAAACCGGTTCAAAAATCTGAAACCGGTTTTTAAACCGGTGTTTCCCTCTTTCGAGACCCGGTTTTCACCTAACCCGTTTTTTTTTAATTTTTTAATTAACCAGTACTCGCATAACTAGTTTCACCTATGCACACGCAACATACTATATATTTTTTTGTCAGAATTATTCACACACATGCATGCATGCAACACATACACACACACACACAACACCAGCACACAGTAAACGAAACTTTATGACTTATGAACAACACACACACACACACAACTCAACTCAACGCTCAGTCCAAAGTCAAAGCCATATACACCACCACAAACTAGAACACAGCGTACTCTTGGTTTACAAACACCCAATCAATCTGCGCTGAGAATCAGTGTTGTTCTTCGAAAATAGAATGCGTTATTCTAAGAAAAAAAAAACTTACTTTCAGTTTGCAGTTTAAAAACCCCGGTTCACAGCAACTCGAACCAGTTTTTTGAAAAATCGAGACCGGCGAAAAGTTTAGCACACAGTTTTTCGGTTCAAAACCGGGTTTTTTTTTTTTTTTTGTTTTCTCTTTTTTTTTTTTTTTTTTTTTTCTTTGTTCCCCCCACACTCTACTCTTTAATTCACATGATAATCATTCTTTTGTACCATTAGGTGTTCGGCAAGGAAGTTGAAAGCAAAAGTTTTTGGTGGACTGCATCCCACCCCAAGAACACAACTGATTATGGGTCGGAGAAAAATACAGTACAGTGGGAAGCTCTCTTATAAGACCTTCAAAAATCATCCAAAATGAGGTTTTATACGGGAGGGGTCTTATAAGGGACGGGGTCTATAAGGGAGGGGTTATTATAAGGGAGGTTAGGGTTAATGCTTACAAAGGAGGGCAATGTCTGAGAGAAGTGGGTCTTTTGTGGGAGGGAGTCTTACAAGGGAGGTCTTCTAAGGGAGGTTCCACTGCTGTAAGAAACAAAATCTGAGCTTTGTGTAAAATTTGGGAGGGGATGCGCCTTATATTGTTGTTGTTGTTGTTGTTTTGTTGTATCCTGGCTTAAAGACCCAGGGATAACCCAACAGTCGACGCACTTGAACGCTTTGTGGTACCAAGGCACAGCTGGGGATGAGATGAACATTACGCGGTGCGACCGTTTTTTGAGTCACCCCGCCATATGGGAGTACAGCCACACTCCAACTTTGGAGAGAATTTGGAGAGAGTGATGATGTTATGCAGGGCTCCCAATCGTCCCGCAAAACAAGGGTCCCAGGGGACTCCTTCACTTACAGCATAGAGGGTCATAGAGGTGGGATAGAGGGTCCCAGTGACATTGCGAATGCTAAAAAGAATGTTTTCTAGTGCATCCCTGGGACCCTCTGCACATTCTTTTAGAGGGTCCTTTAGAATTTTAGTCCTTCATAGACCCCAAATGGGGGTCCCTGGGAGCACTATTATGCTTACTCTTTTTGTTGTTGCTAGGAGCTTGTCGTGGCTAAGAGACAATCCCCGCCATAACTGTGAAGAGCATAACGACATTTTGATGTAGCCTTGGTGTTCTAGCATATGTCAATTGGTCTGACACAGCCTTAACCCTTTCACCGCCAGCCATATTTCAGCCCAAAATTTCCATTAAATTTACCTGGGTAGAGAATAAAATCCATCTGCAGTATTGGGGATTCTTCTGTGAAATACATAAAATAAGGTCTATCCTTACTTCCCAAAACTAAGACAACAGGGTCCTTGGACAATAGCACCCCAACTTGATGCCTTTTATTGACATACAGTGGAGTCCAGGTAAAACGAATTTTAAGGGAACACAGACTCAGTTCGTTGTATCAGGATTTCGTTATACATGTACATGTACAATGTATGTTGAAAACAAAACACTCACCAATGATAACCGAAAACATAAACTTGACCAGTTTGGATCGTCTGTCTTAATCACGGGATTCTCTCCTTCTCTTTCTGCCACTCTCCATTGCAAACCGAACGTGATCTCGGAGATGGTTCTCAGCTGTTGAATGACTGACAATGATAGTGTCAGTTGTCTTTCGGAATTCCGAACTTACTTTTAATTAAGTAACAACACATCACACAAATTTAGTTTGTCATAGGCTTTCACAAACTTTTCAATCTTTATTTTGAGTGCGAATTGTAAAGCGACCTTGAGAAACCGAATGATCTGTTGGAAGCTTAGGCCTAGCAGACGACCCAGTGTGAATCTAAATGATTTCACGCATGCGCAGTTAATATTTTCCAACTTTCTTCCTCTTGACAACAAGTTCTAGCTTGGAATTTGAAGGCCTAGGTTTTTGCAGGCTGAGTTCGTTATAGGCTATTTTTCCAAGTAAATAAAATGATCGTGGGGCGTAGAACATGTGTTCGTAAAAAGCGGGTGTTCGTTATTTCAAAAGGACTTTTTGTTCGTTTTACCCATGGCTTTGCAAGTGACAAATTATAGAAGGGCATTTGCCGGAAAATTGAAGTCAGTTCGTTAATCACGAAATTTCGTTTAAAGCGAGTTCGTTATCGTTGGAACTCCACTGTAGGTTGTTGAAATCATTGTGGTGCTAAAATGCCGACATTTGGCAGTGAAAGGGTTAAGCCAAGGCACGGATAACTGATATAGTCGGGGAAAATACAGGAGTTATAAAATTATGCAGTAATAATATTTGAGAGCTTTCTGCACCAGTGAAGCGCTTCACTGGTAGCCATGATGTTGCCAGTTTTTTGGGGGGGGGGGGGGGGGGGCCGTTTTGGTCAATAATTGCCCTCCCACACATGCATTTTATTTTCATTCATGATTAGATTAACCACTCATTTTATAATAATAATAATAATAATAATAATAATCGAGCATTTATATGCGCTTACTCTTAAACAAGCCCTAAGCGCTTACAAGAATAAACAAATAAATGAATACCACCCCCCCACCCCCACACAAGACAAAGACAAACAACAACAACAACAACAAGCAGTATAAAATATGAGAATGTCCAAAATTGTCTTCGGCACACGCACAGACACACGACACACAAACACACAACAAAACACACAGCATACATACACACACACACACACTCACCACACCACAAGTGGCCGGACCGACACTACCACAACACAAAACACAACACCACACCACCCTACCACAACACAACACACGCCCGCACAAACCACACACTGCACACACAAAAACACGCGCACAGAAAGGACAAAAATTAATTTCCAAAAGAACAGAGCAGGCTACGATTTGAAGAGAGTGGTTTTGAGGGAAGACTAAAATGAAGACAAGGGAGTTGGCAGAACGGAGAGGAAGAGGGAGTTTATTCCAAGTGGAGGGGGCCTGGAAAGAGAAGGAGCTTTCGCCAAGGGTCTTGGTGCGGTAAAGATGGATCTGGAGGAGAGAAGTTTCAGAAGAGGAGCGTAACTGTCTAAGAGGTGTGTAAAGGTTCAGGAGATCAGTGAGATAAGAGGGAGCCAGACCATTCAGGGATTTGTAACGGAGCAGAGAGAGCTTGTATTCGATACGCCTTCAAACAGGAAGCCAGTGAAGAGTTTCAAGCATAGGGGTAGAATGAGAGAACTTGGAGCACATCAGTACAAGGCGAGCAGCATTTTTTTGAATTTGTTTAAGTTTAGTGAGAACAGTTTGTGTGCAGCCAGCAAGAATGGAATTACAGTAATTTAGTCGGGAGAGTACGAAGGCAGAGATGAGAGTTTTGGTAGCTTCATCGGAAAGAAGGTGTCTTACAGATCCAATGCGCTGAAATTCTAAGTAACAAGCACGACAGACAGAGGAAATCTGGTTTTGGCAGGAAAGAGTCTGATCAATAGTGTGGACGCCAAATTGAGTACAGTGTAGAAGTGTGGATAGAGAGTTTTCCTAACTGGATGGAAGTGGGGACAGAGTGTTTGCTGCAAGAGTTTCTTGTACAATGAAAATCTTTCTGTTTTAATACCATTGTTCAGTTTGTAGCTTGTTGTTATTCCATCCATATTTAATGTAGCAATGCATGATTGTGTACGCTTGAATATGGATGGAAGCAGAGAAGATCTCGGACGATAAATCTGGTTGTCGTCAGAGAAGCAGTGATGGGAAATGCATGCTGAGAACAATGTCGGAATGGGTTTTTGCATAAAAATTTAGGATTACATTTTTGAAACCTGATTATGATTTCTGCAAGAGCCAATAAATGAGCCAAAAATAATGGTTGATGTTTTGCTCTGTATGTGAACATATCTTGCACAGTTTGTTGTTTGTGTGTGTGTGTGTGTGGTGTGTGAGTGTGTGTGTGTGTTGTGTGTGTGTGTGGTGTGTGGTTGTGTGTGTGTGTTTTGATGTAATTGAAGACTAAAGTGGGAATGGCGGGGTTGGTTGGTGTGTGTGTGTTGTGTGTTGTGTGTTTGTGTGTGTGTTGTGTGTTTTGGAGATGGTAATTGAAGACTAAGAGTGGGAGGAAGGGCGGTGGGTTGGTTTGTGTGTGTGTGTGTGCGTGTGTGTGTGTTTGTGTGTGTGTGTGGTTGTGTGTGTGTTTTGATGTATTGTAGACTTAAGAGTGGGAATGGCGGGGGTGGGGTTGGTGTGTGTGTGTGTGTGTGTGCGCATCAGATCAATCAATCAGAATCAAAGTTTATTGTCTTTTAAAACCAATACAAGGTTTTTATATGAACACTGATAAAATAACAATCACGTACTAATCACATTTATTAAAGTTTCAGTTACGGAACTTTTTGTTTGTTTTTTCTTCAATACTTCTGGGTTTTTCCCCTTTCTTTTTTCTTTGAGTCTAGTTGCGTTACTGTTTCAGATAATTGACTATTGATTGACACAACTGTGTATATATTTGGCAAGCTCACTTCAAGGGCGTCATTTGTAATTAATTTGCTAGTGTAACAGTATGTATATCGTATTTTTCTTCAACAAAAGGTTTTATAAATTGTGTTTTCTTATTTCCGTATGCTTGTACAATTGGTCTAAAACAATGAGTTTTCATCTTCTATTTCCATTGTCATATTAGTCACTGCAGTGTATGCGCTTTTCTCTCTAGGCAATGATGAAATTTCTGACCTTTTTCTATTTAAAGCTCATGCATCCGTTAATCACTTTACAAAAAACAGACGTTATGCCCAAACTAAGAACTTCTGCCATGAGCTACAGCAGCCTGCGGCATTTACTAACTTGGGTGGTTTAAAATTGGTGGGCTTTACTTGGCAGGTTTTTAATTTTTATAAATACATTTAGAATTTGTAACTATGTATTTTATTTTTAACTTTAAGCTTTGTTTTTTTACTTCATCTTTTTACCCCTTTTTAATATATGTGGTAAGATTTAACGTGGTGAAAGCCTTGATATGGCACAGGGACCCCCATTTGGGGGTCTAAGAAGTACTAAAATTCTAAAGGACCCTCTAAGAGATTGTGCTCAGGGGATCCCAGAGATGCGCTAGAAAAATTCTTTTTAGCACTCGCAATTATTACCGTTATTGTTGTAATTTTTTTATCCCGCCTCATAGGAAAACCTTGTATTGGTGTTAAGTGGACAGGAGTCTTTGGGACCCCTTGATTGTTTCTGATTTCACACATTCACATTACACACACTCCGAACCCCCCCCCCCTTGTCGACTCTTAGTCTTATAATTACATCAAAAACTTACACACAACACACACAGGGGAGGAGGGCACACACACACGTAAAAACGCGTAGTACAGCCAGTATGACACCGCAGTTCCCGCTCTTTTCCTGACAATTACACACAAAAAAGTTGTTCTAATTGGTGGGGTTGGGGGGGGGGTACAGACGACAGAAAAGTTTAACCCAATTCTTTGCCGCTGTTTGTATCGTCTTATGTCTGACAATTACACCAAAACACATTAACACCACACACACACCACATTTGCACAGGCACTGGCATTCACTGTTGGCACTCACACACACACACACACAAACTTCAATTTTGCACAGATGTTATCAAGATATAGAGCTAAAGTGAAGACAATCATCCGGTCTCTTTTCCCTATGGGTTGTGCAGGAATCAGAAATCACTGGTTCAAAAATGTAATCTGAAATTTTTATGCAGTAACACATTTACGACATTGTTTCTCATCAGGTCAGTTCCCATCACTGCTTCTCTGACGACAACCAGATTTACTCAGTCTGCAGTTTTTTCTATGCTTCCATTCACTGTGAAAAGTGTACTGTCATCCACTTAGCTGATAACTCTATCATGCCTGGTTCGCAACGAGCTCTTAAGTAATCCATCTTACCCTAGAGAATGATCTTTGATGTTATGTCCTGTCACTTTTGTTAGCATGGTATGTCCCCGATGGGAATAATGGCAGGTTGGGCAATGCATCTGCTCTAGTCACTCTCGTAGCACTTAACGCAATCTTGGCGTCACACTTGATTAGACTCTTTCCTTCCAAAACCAGATTTCCTCTGTCTGTCGTGCTTGTTACTTAGAACTTCGGCGCATTGGATCTGTAAGACATCTTCTTTCCGAGGAAGCTACCAAAACTCTCATCTCTGCCTTCGTACTCTCCAGACTAGATTACTGTAATTCCCTTCTTGCTGGCTGCCCACAAACTGTTCTCGCTAAATTGTAAAAAAATTCAAAACAATGCTGCTCGCCTTGTACTGAGGTGCTCCAAATTCTCTCATTCTACCCCTATGCTTGAATCTCTTCACTGGCTTCCTGTCGGAAAGAGTATCGACTACAAGCTCTCTCTGCTCTGTTACAAGTCCCTGAATGGTCTGGCTCCTTCTTATCTCGCTGATCTCCTGAACCTTTACACACCTCTTAGACAGTTACGCTCCTCCTCTGACACTTCTCTCCTCCAGATCCCTCGTTACCGCACCAGGACTCTTGGTGAACGTTCCTTCTCTTTTCAGGCCTCCTCTACTTGGAACAAACTCCCTCTTCCTCTCCGTTCTGCCAACTCCCTTTCTTCATTTAAGTCTTCCCTCAAAACCACTCTCTTCAAATCGTAGCCTGCTCTGTTCTTTTGGAAAGTAATTTTTGTCCCTTCTCTGCGCGTGTGTTTGTGTGCAGTGTGTGGTTTGTGCGGGCGTGTGTTGTGTTGTGGTGGTGTCGTGTGGTGTTGTGTGTTGTGTGTGGTGTGGTGTGTCGTGTGGTGTGGTGGGTGTGTGTGTGTGTGTGTGTATGTGTGTGTGTTTTGTGTGTGTAGCGTGCGTGTGTGTGTGTGTATGCGAGGAAAATGTTTGACATTCTCATATTTTCTACTGCTTGTTGTTGTTGCTGTTGTTGTTTGTCTTTGTTTTGTGTGGGGGGGGGGGGGGGTATTCATTTATTTGTTTATTATTGTAAGCGCTTAGGGCTTGTTTAAGATTAAGCGCATATAAATGCTCATTATTATTATTATTATTATTATTATTATAAATGAGTGTTTAAGCTAATCATGAATGAAAATAAAATGAATGTGTGGGAGGGCAATTATTGACCAAAACGGCAAAACTGGCAACATCTGGCTACCAGTGAGCGCTTCACTGGTGCAGAAAGCTCTCAAATATTATTACTGCATAATTTTATAACTCCTGTATTTTCCCCGACTATATCAGTTATCCGTGCCTTGGCTTAACCCTTTCACTGCCAAAGTCGCATTTTAGCACCACAATGATTTAACACCTACAGTGGAGTCCAACTATAACGAACTCGCTTTTAACGAAATTTCGAGATTAACGAACTGACTTCAATTTCCCGGCAAATGCCCTTCTATTTGTCACTTGCAAAGCCATGGGTATAACGAACAAAAATCCTTTTGAAATAACGAACACCCGCTTTTTACGAACACATGTTCTACGCCCCAGGCTAATTTTATTTACTTGGAAAAATAGCCTATAACGAACTCAGCCTGCAAAAACCTAGGCCTTCAAACTCCAAGCTAGAACGTGTTGTCAAGAGGAAGGAAGTTGGAAAATATGAACTGCGCATGCGTGAACTCATTTAGATTCACACTGGGTCGTCTGCTAGGCCTAGGCTTCCTACAGATCATTCGGTTTCTCAAGGTCGCTTTACAATTCGCACTCAAAATAAAGATTGAAAAGTTTGTGAAAGCCTATGACAAACTAAATTTGTGTGATGTGTTGTTACTTAATTAAAAGTAAGTTCGGAATTCCGAAAGACAACTGACACTATCATTGTCAGTCATTCAACAGCTGAGAACCATCTCCGAGATCACGTTCGGTTTGCAATGGAGAGTGGCAGAAAGAGAAAGAGAGAATCCCGTGATTAAGACAGACGATCCAAACTGGTCAAGTTTATTTTTTCGGTTATCATTGGTGAGTGTTTTTGTTTTCAACATACATTGTACATGTACATGTATAACGAAATCCTGATACAACGAACTGAGTCTGTGTTCCCTTAAAATTCGTTTTACCTGGACTCCACTGTATGTCACTAAAAGGCATCAAGTTGGGGTCTATTGTCCAAAGACCCTGTTGTCTTAGTTTTGGGAAGTCAAGGACAGACCCTATTTTAGATTATAGTACAGAAGAATCCCCAATACCGCAGATGGATTTTATTCTCTACCCAGGTAAATTTAATGGACATTTTGGGCTGAAATATGGCTGGCGGTGAAAGGGGTTAAGGCTGTGTCAGACCAATTGACATAGGCTAGAACACCAGGGCTACATCAAAATGTCGTTATGCTCTTCACAGTTATGGCGGGGACTGTCTTTAGTCACGACAAGCTCCTAGCAACAACAAAAAGAGTAGCATAATAGTGCTCCCAGGGACCCCCATTTGGGGGTCTATGAAGGACTAAAATTCTAAAAGGACCCTCTAAAAGAATGTGCAGAGGGTCCCAGGGATGCACTAGAAAAATATTCTTTTTAGCATTCGCAATGTCACTGGGACCCTCTATCCCACCTCTAGGACCCTCTATGCTGTAAGTGAAGGAGTCCCTGGGACCCCTTGTTTTGCGGGACGATTGGGAGCCCTGCATAACATCATCACTCTCCAAAATCCTCCGAAGTTGGAGTGTGGCTGCCCATGTGGTGGGGTAATCAAAAACGGTCGCACGCGTAATGTTCAGTTCTCATCCCCAGCTGGTGCATTTGTACCATAGTGTTCAAGTGCTTCGACTGTTGGGATGATCCCTGGAGTCTTTTAGCCAGGATACAACAACAACAACAACAACAACAACAATATAAGGCGCATCCCCTCCCAAATTTTACACAAAGCTCAGATTTTGTTTCTTACAGCAGTGGAACCTCCCTTAGAAGACCTCCCATTGTAAGACTCCCTCCCACATAAGACCTACTTCTCTGAGACATTGCCCTTCTTTGTAAGCATTAAAAACTACCTCCCTTATAAGACCCCTCCCTTATAAGACCCCTCCCTTATAAGACCCCTCCCGTATAAGACCTCATTTTGGATCATTTTTGAAGGTCTTATAAGAGAGCTTCCACTGTACTGTATTTTCTCGACCATATCAGTTGTCTTGGGTGGATGCAGTCACCAAAACTTTTGCCTCAACTTCCTTGCCGAAACCTAATGTACAAAAGAATGATATCATGTTAAAGAGTAGAGGTGGGGGGAAAAACCGGTTTGAACCGAAAAACGGTGCTAAACTTTCGCGGTTCGAAAAACCGGTTCGAGTTGCTGTGAACCGGTTTTTTTAACTGCAAACTGAAAGTAAGTTTTTCTTGGAATAACGCATTCTTTTTTAAAAAAACAACACTGATTCTCAGCGCAGATTGGGTGTTTGTAAACCAAGAGTAGCTGTTTCTAGTTTGTGGTGGTGTATGGCTTTGACTTTGACTGAGCGTTGAGTTGAGTGTGTGTGTGTGTGTGTGTCATAAGTCATAAGTTTCTTTACTGTGTGTGTGTGTGTGTGTGTGTGTGTATGTGTGCATGCGCGTGTGTGAATATTCTGACGAATAAATATGTGTGTGCATAGGTGAAACTAGTTATGCGAGTACTGGTTAAAAATTAAAAAAACGGTTAGGTGAAACCGGTTCGAAGAGGGAACACCGGTTTAAAACCGGTTCAGATTTTTGAACCGGTTCTCAACTCTATTAAAGAGCCCTTTCTTCAGGCACCCAGCTGCCTGAAGCAGCATCAAATTGCCTGAATTCAGGCTTCAGGCACGCCCACCTACACCCCTGAGTTAATATCCACGCCTTGGATTGAGAGAGAGAGAAATGTGTGAAAAGCAGGAGTTGACAGTGGTGGGGGTGTACCCTGGGTAAGGATCTCAGGCATGGTAGTGGGGGCAAAGTGGTTTTCAAGGAAAATGGCCGGGGGTTCAGGGGGCCGAAATTCAATAACATTCAATAAATGAGTGAAATTTTCACTTTTTCATGCCATTTCAATGCATTTTTTAATAATTTTGTTTCAAACTGTTTCGCGGAGGTGACTACCATGCCTGGGATCTCCACTTAGAAAAAACAAACAAACAAACAAATTCCTGCCCAGACTCTTTGAGCGTATTGCCGGTCCCTGAAGCCTGGGAAAAGCAGGAGGGTTGGGCGTCAGAGAATATAAATCAAGCAATACCCTGATTCCCTAAATATACTGATCGCTTCTCGGCCTTTTGGCTAAGACAGTGATTCAGGAACATAAATTTTTGCTTATACCCTGGTTGGTTTGTTCAGCCCGTCGTACATGGCGAAAGCCGATACGCGACGTTAAACTGAACTTCCATTCCCTAAATTTTGGGAAACGTTTTGGATCTTTTGGGATGTGTGGTGTGTTGTGGGGTGTGGGTGTGCAAGGCTAATTCGCATTAGCTTTTTGGTTGTTTGCTTTCTTGTTTAATATTTATTGTTTACTTTTTAATCAATGTAAATATGCATTGTAAAGCGCTTAGAGCCCTTACTGAGAATAGGCGCTATAAAAATATGCATTATTATTATTATTATTATTATATAATAAACATGTTGTTGTTGTCGTCCCCTGGCTTAAAGATAAAGACTCTAGGGATCATACCAACAGCTGAAGCAATGGAACACTGTGACCTCCCCCCGTGGGGATACTGGGGGGTCTTTTGTATAAACAGTTCCCCTACCTTGTGGAAGTTCTGTGCTTGCAACTTCCTCTAATTCTGTCACTCTCTTTGACTCTGCCTTTTCCCTTTGCTTTACTGTCATCTACTATTTTTCTGCCTTACCGGTCCATTCTCATGCCTTTTTTTTTTTTTTTTTCAAAAACATTTCCTCCTGCCGAAGTCGGACTTGCTGGGCCTAACTATTTCTTAGTTAGGCGCATAACGGCAGCGTGATGCATCTGCACTCATAATTGACAGGAAACTGTCTGAGCGATCGAAGAAGAAGAAGAAGAACAAGAACACTGTGACCGGGTTTTTTATTACCCTGCCACATGGGCAGCCACGCTCCAACTTCGGAGGATTTTGGAGACAACCCCCGCATAACTTAACTATGCAGAACATAGTAACATTTTGATGTAGCCTTGGTGTTCTAGCTTACGGCGATTGGTCTGGTGCAGCCTAATATAGTTACGCCAAGTGAGTCGCCAAGGCTAAAGACAACCCCCGCATAACTTAACTATGCAGAACATAGTAACATTTTGATGTAGCCTTGGTGTTCTAGCTTACGGCGATTGGTCTGGTGCAGCCTAATATAGTTACGCCAAGTGAGTCGCCAAGGCTAAAGACAACCCCCGCATAACTTAACTATGCAGAACATAGTAACATTTTGATGTAGCCTTGGTGTTCTAGCTTACGGCGATTGGTCTGGTGCAGCCTAATATAGTTACGCCAAGTGAGTCGCCAAGGCTAAAGACAACCCCCGCATAACTATGCAGAACATAGCAACATATTGATGTAGCCTTGGTGTTCTAGCTTACAGCAATTGGTCTGACGCAGCCTAATATAGTTACGCCAGTGAGTTGCCATGGCTAAAGACAATCCCCGCATAACTATGCAGAAGCATAGCAACATTTTGATGTAGCCTTGGTGTTCTAGCTTACGGCGATTGGTCTGGTGCAGCCTAATATAGTTACGCCAAGTGAGTCGCCAAGGCTAAAGACAACCGCCGCATAACTAGGCAGAACATAGCAACATATTGATGTAGCCTTGGTGTTCTAGCTTACGGCGATTGGTCTGACGCAGCCTAATATAGTTATGCCAAGGTGAATATCTACTTACTAAATACAGTGGTCGCCGCTTAATAAAACCGCGGTTAATAGAGCCAGCCGCTTATTAAAGCCGATTTCTTACGGTCCGGATTTTTCACTATATGTTATGTATTAAAAAAAGCCGCTTAATAAAACCACCCCGCCGCTTATTAAAGCCACTTTTCTCAGATAAATCACATAGTTTGTGACTAAAGCTCACACGATTTTGTTCTTTTTTTTCTTTCTTTTTTTTTGGGGCGTGAAAATATGTCACTTGTGTCACTCAAGACATATTTATGTGCACGCTCACGTGTATCACGAAGTAACTGAGTTTAGAAAAGAATGTCAGTCAATAAAAACCAAAACAAAAGTTCAACATCGTTTAAGAGGCCTTGTGAAGTTGTGTTTAGATTCAAGCAAGTGTAAATGACAAAAGAAAGTGTGAAAGTGTGACTGACGTAAACAAAAGAGAAGCACAAAAAAAAAAAGTTCGAAAATGACGTAATCCTGGACCGCCGGTTATTAAATCCGCCGCTTATTAAAGCCATTTTTCGTCGGTCCCAAAATGGCTTTATAAAGCGGCAACCACTGTACAGGTGGAGCCATGTCTTTGTCCGAAGCTCTGTCTGTCTGCGTTTTGTGCAAAATCTGTTGGGTCGCACGCTCTCAAACTATGTATACTTTTGATTAACAGCTGCTGTCAGCACCCCTGAACACAAAACAACCCCATTTTGGACTAATAATACCTAATACCTAATAAAAGACTGCATAGAAAACTCGATTCACATTGGAATTCCTTTACCAACTGACATCAATATTTCGGCTAAAGAAGCATAGTTACTTTCGTTAGAATTGTGGTGTGTGGGGGATACCAGTATTCCCACACACCACAGCTGTGGGACCAGCGGCATGTGGATCCACAGACATGTGGGACTAACTGCGTGTGGGACTAGCGGTATGTGGGAACAATGACTGAAAACCTAGCCTGTTATTAATCAGGCATGAAAACTACTGTTCCCCCCAAAAAAGAGGAGATTTTTTCAGCAGAGAAATCCTTCCACCCGGATTTTCAGCTAACTTCAGAAGTTTTGTTCAACGGGGGGGGGGGGGGGGCAAGTGAAGATTGTGCCGTGTAAAGATAATTTTGGTTCTGTTTGGGGGTTTTTTCCGGCAGAGATCGCTCGATTTCAAAAAAAAAATTCAGTGAAGACGGCGGAGCTGTTTTCATGCATGTGTAATAGACGAGGGGAAAAAAAAAGAGCTACCACCCATATTTTTTTTGCCAGAGTGAGATACAACAAAATCAAAGGGAAATAACTGTACAGTGGAACCTCCCTTATAAGACCTTCAAAAACCATCCAAAATGAGGTCTTAAGAGGGAGGGGTCTTATAAGGGAGGTAATGTTAATGCTTACAAAGAAAGAAGGGCAATGTCTCGGAGAAGCAAGTCTTATAGTTATATGAGAGGGAGTCTTATAATGGGAGGTCTTATAAGGGAGGTAATGTTAATGCTTACAAAGAAAGGCAATGTCTCGAAGAAGTAGGTCTTATATGAGAGGGAGTCTTAAATGGGAGGTCTTATAAGGGAGGTTCCACTGTACTAAACGTTGACAGGGCTCACCCTCGTTCCAAGTCCCTGATCTTCAGCTCCAGGTGAAGGAGTTCATCGTGAAGAGTGTTGCCTGCCAGGTCCCTGAAAATGCACACACACACACATTATACAACAGAGTTGAGAACCAGTTCAAAGATCTGAACCGGTTTTAAACCGGTGTTCCCTCTTCGAACCGGTTTTACCGGACCGGTTTTTTTGTAACCAGTACTCGCATCACTAGTTTCACCTATGCAAACACATGTTTATTTGTCAGAATATTCACACACACGCACACATACACACTAAAGAAACTTATAACTTATGACACACACACACCCAACTCAACACTCAGTCAAAGTTAAAGCTATACACCACCACTAACTAGAAACAGCGACTCTTGGTTTCAAAACACTCAATCTGCGCTGAGAATGAGTGTTGTTCTTCGAAAAGAATGCGTTATTCAAAGAAAAACTTACTTTCAGTTTGCAGTTAAAAAAACCGGTTCACACAAATGGAACCGGTTTTTCGAACCGCGAAAGGTTAGCACTGTTTTTTTGGTTCAAACCGGTTTCCCCCCCCACCTCTATTATACAAGCGCATGAGGAATGCACAAGCACGCAAGTGCGCACACACACACACACACACAAACTTCAACAATTGTATTCAGGAATCTTCTTCTTCTTCGATCGCTCAGACAGGTTCCTGTCAATTATGAGCGCAGATGCGTCATGCTGCCATTATGCGCCTAACTAAGAAATAGTTAGGCCCAGCAAGTCCGACTTCGGCTAGAAGAAATCTTTTTGAAAGTGCGTCATGAAAAAAGGCAGGAGAATGGACCGGTTAGGCAGAAAGATAGTAGATGACAGAAAGCAAAGGGAAAAGGCAGAGTCAAAGAGAGTGGCAGATTAGAGGAAGTTACAAGCACAGAACTTCCAGAAGGTGGAGGAACTATTTTTACGAAAGACCCACCGGTATCCCCACAGGGAGTTATTCAGGAACGACAACGTACAATGTTAGCGACACGATTCATCTTCTGATGACGAGGAACGTTAAAAAATACATCTTGCTATCAAACCAAACAAGTGCACAAAATTGCACACACACATGCACACACACACACTCACATACATACACACACACACACAGAGTTCATCATGTAGACAGTGTTGCCTACCAGGTCCCTGAAAAAGTGCACAAACAAATGCACATACACTTAGTTATGTGCATGCACACACACACATGCATGCACACACACACACACACACACACACACACACACACACACACACACGCAC
Organism: Phymorhynchus buccinoides; assembly: GCA_017654935.2. Taxonomy (NCBI): domain Eukaryota; kingdom Metazoa; phylum Mollusca; class Gastropoda; order Neogastropoda; family Raphitomidae; genus Phymorhynchus; species Phymorhynchus buccinoides. The sequence goes on along the minus strand of CM065708.1, from coordinate 10,034,171 downwards.
ACACAATTCATCATAAGGCACACACACACAATTAGTTGTGGTTAAGGTAACATGGCCAACAAAAATAGGGTAGTATAGGTAGGTAGGACCTAACTTTTTTTTTTTTTGAAAAACATTTTAAAGGTCAAAATTGACAAAACACAAGAGCTCTCTCTCCCTCTCTCCCTCACTCTTACTCTCTTGGTGTGTGTGTGTGTGTGTGTGTGTGTGTGTGTGTGTGTGTGTGTGTGTGTGTGTGTGTGTGTGTGTACACATATACATGGTGTGTGTCATGAACATCGAGTAATTTAAAGTAAACAACCAAAAGAAATAAAACTTTCTCTTTCTCAACAAAATTGTAAGCTTTTCACTCCCAGCTCTTTGAGATCGTGGAGTGGTGTTGAAAACTCTAGTTCAAAAGGTTCAGCTAAGATAGCTGAACCACCTCAGCAAGTGATAATGTTTTCTTTTCCTACTGTGAATGTCCTGGAAAACATCCACGAGGGCGTAAGATGCTTTGAAAGTCAACTATGAAAGTGCTGATCAATGTCATATTTTCAGAAATATGAGCCTATGGCTATCTCTCTTTTTTTTCCCTTTTTTTTTTGACAAGGCAAAAAAAAATCATAGGGTCGGCAGAAAAAAATAGGGTAGGTAGGGATACCTCAACCACACCTTTTGGGGGGGGGGGCCTAAAGATATGTAGAAGTTCATCATGAAGCGTGTTTGCTTGCCAGGTCCCTGAAAAAGTGCACAAACAAATGCACATGCACACACACACACACACACACTTCACCATGAAGTGTGTTGCCTGCCAGATTCCTGAAAATGTTCAAATAGATTACATAAACATGCACACACATACGCGCAGACACACACACACACACACACAGAGGCAGACACACACAGACAGACAGACAGACACAAACACACACAGTAACACATACACACAGACACACACACAACAACAACAGCAACAACATACAGTATTCATACGGCGCTGAATCTTGATAGAAATCAAATCAAAGCGCACACACACGTTAGCATTCATAACGCATTCAAACAAAAATGCAATACAAAGCGAACACACACGTTTGACATAAATGGTATACAGCAGAAACAGACCTAAAAGCAAGAGAGAGAAGAGAAAAAGAGAGTGGAGCCTCAATGACGGGCGAACAGGTGGGTTTTGAGGTTAGATTTGAAGGCTGAGAGGGTCGGTCGCTGACGGAGGGAAAGAGGAAGTTTGTTCCAAGATGTCGGTCCTGAGACAGAAAAAGAGCGCCGACCAACAGTCTCTTTCTCTCTCTCTCTCTCTCTCTTTTACTCACAATCCTTTATGTCTGAATACCAACTCCCCAACACCCCCACCCCCCCTCACACACAACAAAGACGTAGAATCTTTGTTTGAGGCATTTTCCTTCTTTAACTAAAAAAGCACTACAGGCTTAACCCTTTCACCGCCAATGTCGCATTTATGCACCACAATGGTTTAACACCCATGTCACTAAAAGGCATCAAATCAGGGTCTGTTATCCGAAGACCCTATTTTCTTAACTATGTGAGGTAAGGATTAGGCCTGATGTTATACATGTCACAGAGAAATTCTGAACATTGCAGATAAGACTTTTCTCTACCCAGATAAATTTAATGGAATATTTTGGCTGAAAAATGGCTGGCGGCGAAAGTGTTAAGAGAGAAAGAGACAGACAGACAGACAGACAGACACAACAAACGGTGACACAAAAAAACCCACCCAATTATAAAGTAACTAAAGATTCAGTTGTGTCCAACACAATGACACATAAAGGGGCACCCTGACGGATGAGGGTTTTTTTATATATAAAAAAACACGTCAAGATCACCAGGAAAACACCCTTTACAGAGATCGCAACACTCACTTTGCTCTGGTTTCCTAGAAATCAAACCGTCAAATCGGTGATTCCTCCTTGGCGGTGTTGCTGGAAGTCAAATTCTTTGAATTAAAGAGAAGGCATGTGCCTTCTCTTTTCTAATGGCTGCCTCAGAGTTAGACTAAATCATTTGCATGAAATGTCAACAATACTTTTTTTATTTTTTTTTAAATTTTATACAATTTACCAAAAGTAGTTTCGCTCATAACAAAAGAAATAACTCCAATTTGTTTTTTTTACTGCACTACAAAGAAGACAAAGCTTCAACCACAATGAGTGGCCTCCACCCACCCCATCCAAAATGGCTTCTCTCTCCAGCATCTCCGCCAAGGAGGAATCGCCGTTTTGACGGTTTGATTTCTAGGAAACCAGAGCAAAGTGAGTGTTCCGATCCTTGAAAAGGAGGTCTTTCTGGTGATCTCGACGCGTTTCTTGCAAAAACTCATCCGTCAGGGTGCCCCTTTAAAACATACCGCCTCCTCAAGTTCTTCCTGGTTCCGTTTCAATGCATAGGAGTTAAGTTTCTAAGCTTGAGATTGGTTTACAATGGTGTGCACACCTGTAATCCCTTTCTTATCTGTTCTTTGTACGCCCAGCTCTGAAGTTAAAGAACTGGAGAGCACTAGGATGGGAACCTTAGGGCTGAGCGTTTTTTGGCTCTCTGTGTGTGTGTGTGTGTGTGTGTGTGTGTGTGTGTGTGTGTATGTGAGTGTGCGTGTGTGTGTGTGTGTGTGTCTGTGCTCCACTGTCTTTCTCTTCCCTCCCTTGCCTTTTTAGGTCTGTTAAACTGCTGTATTCCGTTTATGTCATACGTGTGTGTTTTCGCTTTGTATTGCGTTTTTTTAAAATTGAATGTGTTATGAATGCTAACATGTGCGTGTGTGTGTGTGTTTGTGCTCCGCTGTCTTTCTCTTCCCTCCTTGCCTTTAGGTCTGTTTCTGCTGTATTCCATTTATGTCATACGTGTGTGTTTTCGCTTTGTATTGCATTTTTTTGTTTGAATGTGTTATGAATGCTAACGTGTATGTGTGTGTGTGTGCATGCATGTGAGTGTGTGTGTGTGTGTGTGTGTGTGTGTGTGTGTGTGTGTGTCTGTCTGTCTGTGCTCCGCTCTCTTTCTCTTCCCTCCCTTGCCTTTTTAGGTCTTTGTTTTGCTGCTGTATTCCATTTATGTCATACGTGTGTGTTTTTTATTGAATGTGTTATGAATGCTTTGTATTGCGTTTTTTGTTTGAATGCGTTATGAATGCTAACATGTGTGTGTGTGTGTCTATGCTCTCCGCTCTCTTTCTCTTCCCTCCCTTGCCTTTTTAGGTCTGTTTCTGCTGTATTCCGTTTATGTCATACGTGTGTGTTCGCTTTGTACAGTGGAACCTCCCTTATAAGACCTCCCATTATAAGTCTCCCTCCCACATAAGACCCACTTCTCTGAGACATTGCCCTTCTTTGTAAGTATTAAAATGATCTCCCTTATAAGACCTCTCCCTTATAAGAACTCGTTTTAGATGATTTTTGAAGGTTTTAAAAGGGTAGTTCCATTGCATTGCATTTTGGATTGAATGCGTTATGAATGCTAACGTGTGTGTGTGCGCTTTTATTTGATTTCTATCAAGATTCAGTGCCATATAAATATGTTGTCATGTTGTCAAGTCAACTTTGTCAAAATCATCTTTATTGAGGGTTTAACGCCCCTTGACAGTGAGAGTGATGCCCTTGCTGGTCAGTACTGACAAGGGCATTCACTCTTGTGAAAGGCAGCCATTTAGTGGCCTCAAATAGGGTTATTGGCGAGAGTTATCCCCTTGTCTGGTCAGTACTGAACCATCTTCCCCCACCCACCAAGGGCATTCACTCTTTCAAAAGGCAGTAGCCAATAGGTGGTAGTACACTGAAAAGGAGTTAATAATATCCTGTAAATAAAATATATAATTTCTGAACAATGTTAAATACCGACACAGGGCATTTTTTAACACAAAATGACCCAATTACCTGATAGAGTCCGTAATTAATTCCCCTGAATTTCTTCAGTAGGCACCACAATTAAGTCCCTTGTTTTTTTCGGGGTAGCTGTGACCCACATACAGATGTCCCCAACTTCAAAATTGAGGCTGCTCTTTAAAATGTTTCGGTTTTCGAATTTGGGGGCATTTGCATAGGAGTGAAAACAAGATTTCTTACCAGCTATAAGAGGGAAAACATGTGAAACCCGTGATTTTGACACGTGATCTGGTGGGTCTTTATTTGATGAAAATCAAAGGAAATTGTTCGAAATGTATAACTAGTGGCATGCAATTTGTGACCCCGCACCACGAAAGGGACATTAAGTGTCAAACTGACCATTCTGAGAAAATTATACATTTGAAAACTTCAGACAATTCTCTTTCTAATGATACCAGAACCATTCTTGTATCTTTTTTTCCATTCCAGAGTTAAGAGCATTTAAAGTTAGTAGGGTGAACGTCAGTCATTTTGAGAAAACACAGTCTGAAAGTCTAGCCTAGCTGTAGACAATGCATTGACCTACTACAAGACCATTTAGAGACCACATTAACCCTTTCGCCACCAGCCATTTTTCAGAATTTTTTTTCCATTAAACTTACCTGGGTAGAGAAAAAAACCTGTCTGTGTAATATTGGGGATTCCTCTGTGACATATTTAAAGTAAGGCCTATCCTTACCTCCCAAAATTAAGAGAACAGGGTCTTTGGATAACAGGCCCTGATTTGATGCTTTTTAGTGACATGGGTGTTAAATCATTGTGGTGCAAAAATGCGACTTTGGCATTGAAAGGGTTAAAGAATGTCCTTTATGAATATGAAAGTTCATATGTTAGAGAGCACAAAATTACCCACAACTCAAAATTGACCCCCAAAATGAGATTGTTGACTTTGCAAGCCTGTTGTGGGAGAAACTAGCCCAGCGACTTAATGTCCCTTTCGTGGTGGCTGGGTCAAACTTATTTTTCCATTTTATTGCCATTTTTTATTATGAAAAAATTGTTTTGACCTTTGTCTGGAACTGGGAGTACGGTTTATATGACTCTGCCGTTTTGTTTTGATTCTATTACGTTTTTTAAAATCCTTATGTAGTAGTAGTAGTAGTAGTAGTAGTAGTAGTAGTAGTAGTAGTAGTGGTAGGGACAAAATAAGCTGTTAAGCTTTTTGCATAGTCCCATCGAATACATAAAGTACTACAACGAAAATGTGGTCAAGGTGTATTACGGTCAATTTTCCTAATAAAAAAAAAAAAATCAATTGTCAAAGCTTCTAAACATATTTAAATATTTTGGAGAATCATCCAAGCGATTTTTGAATGTGTTAGTATCAGGTGCAGATTTTAGAAGATTAATAGGTAACTCAATCCAGAAGTTAGCAACACGGATGCTGAAACAATGTTTTCTTATGCCAGGTAGTGATATAATGCAATTTTTTTGGTTTGTTTTGGGGGGCGTTTTTCTCGGAGTCAACTGCACATGTTGTTGTTGTTCCCTGGCTTAAAGACTCCAGGGATCACCCCAACAGCCAAAGCACTTGAACAATATGGTACAAATGCACCAGCTTAGGGATGAGAACATTACGTGTGTGACCGTTTTTGATCACCCCGCTATGTGGGCAGCCACACTCCGTCTTCGGGGGATTTTTAGATTGATGATGTTATGCTAGGAGCTTGTCATGGCTTAAGAGAATCCCCGCACAACCATTCAGAGCAAAACAACATTTTGATGTAGCCTTGGCGTTCTAGCTTATATCAACTGGTCTGACGCAGCCTCATGCCAAGGCAAAAACTGCACATAAATGAACAGTCAAACCTCTATTTTAACACTTCCGAAAAGTCAGAAAAAATGGCTCTTAAATTGGAGAGCTCTTGTATAACAGAGGTCAGTACATAAAATATAGTACTGTAATTTTTGGAGTATAAAGCTGGAATTCCATATGCGCTATTTTCGCTGGCTTAAATCGCCCGCGACTTTCAACAGCGACGAAAAATGTTGCTTGCAATTTCATTGACGCTACAATCGCCGGCGATTTTCGATCATGGCGCCATTCAAACATCGCGCTAAAAATCCCGATCACGCCTTCGGAACTGCAAGCAACGTTTTTCACGAGTACCACATGTTTCTCCACGGTTTTGGAAGCCATGCTGGCTGAACAATCGCGTGATGATTTTGCAACATCCACTTTCAGACTATTTTCGACGGCGACAAAAATGTTTTCGCCTCACCAAGCGATAAAATACAATCGCGAGCAATTTTCGACTGACTGCTCGCGATTATCGCGCCTATGGGTGTACAGAATGAGCTACTGTTGGTGGCGATAAATTTTAACCGCGGCGATTATCGCCGTCGATTTTCGCATTTAAAATCGCGTATATGGAATTCCGGCTTAAGGCGATTCTTTTTTTCCAACACTCAGACCCCTGCACCTTATAATGTGACTGATGAAATAGTAAGAAAATATAGTAACAAAATCTGATATTTGGGTAAAATTTGTGGGGTGCGCCTTAGAGTCCAAAAAGTACGACAAGCCACATTAATCTGTTCCCAAAAAATTGGTCTTAAATGAGAGGAGGTCTCTTAACGGAGGGTCTTATAATAGAGGTTTGACTGTATACGGTAAACCGATCTGTACATTTACAAGGAGTGTACAAGCTTTTTATTCTGCGTTAGTTAGATCTGTTCTTTTTGCGAGCGCATGCATGATTCTGAGTGTGTGTGCTTGTGTGTTTGCGCACATGTATGCACAGGCAAGCACGCATGCATGGGCATATGCGCTAAACAGTCCTTAACTCTCTCTCTTATTCTCTATTTTGTTTGTTTATTTATTTTGTATGTGCTATGGGTCGGTGGCCTGCACCTGAGTGTCCCAACACGCAGTCTCTCTCTCTCTCTCTCTCTCTCTCTCTCTCTCTCTCCACACACACACACTCTCTCTCTCTCACACACACACTCTCTCTCACACACACATACTCTCTCTCTCTCTCTCTCTCACACACACATACTCTCTCTCTCTAACAAACACACACTCTCTCTCTCTCTCACACGCGCACACTCTCTCTCCCATCCCCATCAATCTAATTTTGAAGTTACAGTTTGGGGCAGTGGGTGGATGCCTCATACCTCCATACGGGGAGCTGGACAACCCCACCCCCTCCACGAGTCTCTCCCCGCGGGGATACCGGGGGGTCTTTTGTAAAAATAGTTCCCCCACCTTCTGGAAGTTCTGTGCTTGCAACTTCCTCTAACCTGCCACTCTCTTTGACTCTGCATTTTCCCTTTGCTCTCTGTCATCCGCTTTCTTTCTGACTTATTGGCCCATTCTCCTGCCTTTTTCAAACAAATCTTCCAAATATTTTTTCTCCTTTGAGCTCCTCCGAAATCGGAATGTGTCAGCTGTACGCAGCGGGGAGATCAATGAAAACTGAAAACCGGACACATATGTATCTTACCCATTATGGCCATATGGCCTGGGAACGCTGAAGAAGAAGAAGAAGATAATTGATGTAATCTGATTGTAAAATGTTATTTAATTATGTTTATGTATTTTATCAATATTTAGCTCACTATGACAGTACATGTGTGTGTGTGTGTGTGAATGAGGGTGATAGGGAGGGGGGTGTGGGTATGTTAATGCATGTATGTAAGGGGTTGTTTTTAATATGATTTTATTTTGCTACATTGTAAAGCACTTCTCGAGCTTTAAGATTAAGCGCTGTACAAGTTTTCTTTATAAATAAATAAATAAAATGGGCCACATGCTGACAAAATATAAGTGACAAATTCTTTTTAAATTCAGTCAGACTTGTAAGATTTGGAGTGTGCTCGATTATTTGCTTGAATAGCGTTTCTTGAATGTTTTGTTAACGTGTGTTGTTTAAAAGAGGGGTGTGTTTAGGAAATGTCATCTTGAAAGGAAAGCTGTTTCTAACTTATTTTGAAAGGGTTAAGTATAACACACCGTTCAAGGAATGGGCGTGATCGCTTCAGTGGGTGTAACTGTAGCTAATCTTCTTCTTCTTCTTCTTCTGCTTTCCCAAGCTAATTTATAGCCATAATGGGTAAGGTACGTATGTGTCCGGTTTTCGGTTTTCACAGGTCTCCCCGCTTGCGTATAGCGGACACATTCTGATTTCTGAGGAGCTCAAAGGAGAAAAGTTATTTGGAAGATTTTTTGAAAACAAAAGGCAGGAGAATGGGGCCAGTAAGTCAGAAAGGTAGTACTAGTAGATAACAGTAAGCAAAGGAAAAATTTACATAAACAAGTTTCACATTTACAATTTACACACAGGCACGCACGCACACGCACACACACACACATATATGCACATGCACACGCACCCATTATTTTGTCTCCTTCTTCACACTCTCTTTGTACACATACATGTACATGGAACAGCACACTTAACAGTACAGTGGAACCTCCATTATAAGACCTTCAAAAATCATCCAAAATGAGGTCTTATAAGGGAGGGGTCTTATAAGGGAGGTAGTTTTAATATTTACACAGAAGGGCAATGTCTCTGAGAAGTAGGTCTTATATATGGGAGGGAGTCTTATAAGGGTCCACTGAACTAAAACACGGAAAAACTGTTCGCCTACTTAAAGAAGTAGGCTTCTAGAAGTCTCTTTTGTGATGCAATGTCTCAGAGAAGTGGGTCTTAAGTGGGAGGGAGTCTTATAATGGGAGGTCTTATAAGGGACGTTCCACTGAACTAAAACATGGAAAAACTGTTCGCCTACTAAGAAAGAAGTAGGCTTCTAGAAGTCTCTTTTGTGATGCAATGTCTCAGAGAAGTGGGTCTTATATGGGAGGGAGTCTTATAATGGGAGGTCTTATAAGGGACGTTCCACTGAACTAAAACATGGAAAAACAGTTCGCCTACTAAGAAGTAGGCTTCTAGAAGTCTCTTTTGTGATGCAATGTCTCAGAAGTGGGTCTTATATGGGAGGGAGTCTTATAAGGGAGGTACCACTGTACCACTCTAGTGTCTCAGGGGTAAAGCGTTCGCCTCGTAAGCAACAAACCCGGGATCATTCCTGTCCGCAGCGTAGTTTTTCCGGCTCACTTTTCACCAGACCTTAACCCTTTCACTGCCCCTGTGGCAGTGTATTTTTACCTCTATGAGATAAGTAGTCCTAGCCGGAAGTAGTCCTAGCGTAGCCAATCAGAATCGTTTGTTTGTCCGCCATTGTGAATTTTACGAAACTAAGTGCATGGATTTGTACATCGATTTCTCGGCAAATATGTAGATTTACACCCTCCTGCTCTATTTCTTGGTTCTTTCCGTGGTTAGGGATAGGGTTAGGGTTAGGGTTAGGGATAGGGTTAGGGTTAGATGGGTACAGTTCGCATGCGAGAGGTAGATATTTAATGACAGGTACTTATTTATCATAACATCCCGTCATGGATATTTCCGTCAACTTCCGGTAAACCTATAAACTGCCCCGTCACGGAAATATCCGTCATAGGGTTATTCTAAGAGTTTCCCGTTTTTGTATCCATACGCTTTTCGCAGTATGTTCGAATGCATGTGAGAGTGTTCTCAAAGGATAGTATATAATTCAATCCCTGTTCAGAAAAGCATAGGTTATAATGCACTTTTATTCAGAAAGTTTTGCGATAAACTCGGCAACCTAAAACGGCTTGGCAAATAGTTGCCCCATCACGGATATTTCCGTCAACTTCCGGTAAACCTATAAACTGCCCCGTCACGGAAATATCCGTCATAGGGTTATTCTAAGTTTCCCGTTTTTGTATCCATACGCTTTTCGCAGTATGTTCGAATGCATGTGAGATTGTTCTCAAAGGATAATATATTCAATCCCCATTCAGAAAAGCATAGGTTATATGCACTTTTATTCAGAAAGTTTTGCGATAGACTCGGCAACCTAAAATGGCTTGGCAAATAGTTGCCCCGGAACCGGAACCGGGCTCAGCAGTGAAGGGGTTAACTCTTCTACCGCCATGCTTTGTTTGACGTTCTTCGTTGTCTGTTTCATCTCAACTGACAAGATGGGAGTAACTATTTTTTCAAGTGCGCATGCGTTACTTTAAATCTAACAGAAAAATCACTGACAATAAGCTCTAAGAATAAACAAACACATGGCAGGGTGCTTGGCAGTGAATGACTTTGCATTTGGTGGGAGTGTAGATTTTCTCCAGCCGAAGATGAACATGCTGGAGCCAAACTATATCTCAGTTAGGTGCATAACAGCAGCATGAAGCATCTGCGCTCAAACGATAGGAAACTGTCTGAGCGATCGAAGAGTTAAGAAGAAGACAGATCGCAGATCCTCTCAGTCTATTCTCTCTATTTCTCCCTCCTCCTCCACCCCCACCCCCCACTTAATAAAACACTATGTGCGCACAAGTATTGTGCAAATATGTGCACATTCTACAGCTAATTAAAGTGTTAATAATTTGATTTTGTAAAGAATTATTAAAATTCCCTCCTTGTGACCCCATTTTTGCTGCTATGTTCCTGACTCCTTTTCTCTCATTCTGAAGGGAAATCAAAGCAAAGATCCGTACTGAAAGGTAGTGTAGTGTGTGTGTGTGTGTGTGTGTGTGTGTGTGTGTGTGTGTGTGTGTGTGTGTGTGTGTGTGTGTGTGTGTGTGTGTGTGTGTGTGCAGGGCTCCCAGGGACCCCCATTTGGGGGTCTATGAAGCACTAACATTCTAAAAGACCCTCTAAAAGAATGTGCAGGGGGTCCCAGGAATGCACTAGAAAATTTATTTCTAGCATTCGCTATGCCACTGGGACCAGCCTCTAGCACCCCCTATAATGTAAGTGAAGGAGTCCCCGGGACCCCTTGTTTTGTGTGACGATTTCAGGACTATGACATCAAAAGTTAAGATATCATGATACAGGGAGGTTCCACTGTATTAAAATTACCTCCCTTCTAAGACCCCTCCCTTATAAGATCTCGTTTTGGATGATTTTTTGAAGGTCTTGTAAGGGAGGTTCCATTGTACCAACTCATGTCAGTAATAATAATAATAATTGGCACTTATATAGCGCACATATCTAGAAAATTCTATTCATGGCGCTTTACAAAGAAATAAGACTATAAACATTCACACACACACACGCACACACACGCACAAAGAAAGACGATGAAGGGGAGAGGGTGGGAAGGGGGGGTGACGCGGGGGGGGGGGCGTCACACACACATACACGCTGCATGCACACACACACATACACACGCGCACGTCTCACTAGCCAGGGCCTGTATTCACGCTGAGATAGCATGAGACTTAGCATCATGCTAACTTAGAAGCTCTTCCAAAAGTCATATTAAATCCTATAGGACATTGGAAGAGCTTCTAAGTTAGCATCATGCTAAGTCTCATGCTATCTCAACGTGAATACAGGCCCAGGGCACAGAAAAGTTGGCGTGTGCAATACTGCCAACCCCCCTGTTACGTGATACATATCAGTTTAGGCCTGTCCTTACTTCCTGAATTGACAACGTCTGGATCTAGATCTGGATGTATGCATACGTTGCAGACGCCACTTCTGACGATAGACGCGACGACGGAACTTAAGGAGGGCGCATTCCTTATTAAAATTGAAAGAAAAAGAAAGAGAAGAGAAAGACCTACTGCTTACCCTGAGTTAAGACCATGATTGGTTGATTGATTGATTGAATTTAATTTAAAGTCTGTTCACACAATGGTGATATTAGACTTAGGTTCAGACCATTAAATCACCCAGTTCAAAAGGACTTGTAAAAGAAAGTTCAAAAGGACTTGTAAAAGAAACTTGAACACCAAGGCTCCCAGGGACCCCCATTTGGGGGTCTATGAAATACTAGAATTCTAGAGGACCCTTTAAAAGATTGTGCAGGGGGTCCCAGGGATGCACTAGAAAAAATCTTTTTGCATTCACAATGCCACTGAGACCCTCTATCCCACCTCTAGGACCCTCTATTATACTGTAAGTGAAGGAGTCCCGGGGACCCCTTGTTTTGCGGGACGATTGGGGGCCCTGAACACTATGGTAAAGTTACGTGTTGGACCATTAAATCCCCCAGTTCACCAAGGCCCCACTTCCAGAAGCAAGCAAAACAAAAAAACCACCCTAATGGTCTAGTGGTCAGTGGACAGTGTCAGGCTCAGATGGTGATCTGGTCAGTGCTGATGTAAATGCGCTGACGGAGCCTGCGGTGACAGTAGCCTCACTGACAGTTGGTTCCACTCCGTGGCAGTCTTGACGGAGAAGGAGCTCTACGATACGGTCATTGGATAGCAGATCTACCCTAGTTTCATGCCTTTTACAGTTTTAGTTAATTACTCAGTGATATGGGTGTTAAGGGGTCAAAAACGTATAATCAGCGGCGAAAGGGTTAAAGTAGTTGAGAGAGAGAGAGAGAGAGAGAGAGAAGAGAGAGAGAGAGAGAGAGAGAGAGAGAGAGAGAGAGAGAGAGACTGGACACTGGACACACTGGAAAACTTTATTTGACAAGGATAAAGATTTTAGGCGATGCCTATTCTTACAATCTGTCCTTGGATAAAAGAAAAACAAATTTAAGAAACAAAAAACATTTGTAAACATTCTCTCTCTCTCTCTCTCTCTCTCTCTCTCTCTCTCTCTCTCTCTCTCTCTCTCTCTCTCTATCTCTGACTCTCTCTCATACACACAGTATACATTGTTTATACATACATATAAAAAAATGTTGTTTTTATATTTAAAAAAAATACACATAGTGAAACAAATAATTGATGACAAGTAGGAGGTGAAAGCAACATCAATCCAAACACATTTAACAAGCAGTTTAAAGGCAAACAAATAAACAAAGCATAAAACTGAGATGTAAACATTCAATTGACATATATCATGTATATCACATGTAGGTGTATACAAGGCAATACAGTTATACAGAGAGAAAGAGGGAGAGAGGGAGAGAGAGAGAGAGAGAGAGAGAGAGAGAGAGAGAGAGAGAGAGAGAGAGAGAGAGAGAGAGAGAGAGAGAGAGAGAGAGAGAGAGAGAGAGAGACAGGCAGATGACGAGATGCATAGAAAAAGTGAGAGAGAGAGAGAGAGGGGGAGAGAGAGAGAGAGAGAGATAGAGAGAGAGAGAGAGGGAGAGAGAGAGAGAAAATGAGACAAACAAAAACAAAGAGAGAAAGAGATATATGCGAGAGTGAGTGGGATAGAGAGAGAGAAACAGAGCAACAGGGAGAGAGAGAGACAAACAGACACTCTGAGACTGAGAGAGACAAAGAGACAGGCAGATGCATAGAAAATGTGATTGAGAGAGAGAGAGAGAGAGAGAGAGAGAGAGAGGGGAGGGGAATATATATATATTAAGTAAATCAGCACATTATTTTCTTTTATTCTTTTCAGAACACAGAATAAATTGTAAAGTTAAAATTAAAGTTATTCAGTTTCTTTCTTAGGCTCACAAACTTAAATATTGGACACAAAACAAGTTTTTTTCAAGCAAACTATATATATATAAGAGGAAAGTTTAATGGTGTGGTTGTTTTTTCTTCTTCAATTCTTGTACGTTTATATTATACTTGGAAGAAGGAAAGCGCATCAGTCTACCTGATCCAGGCACACCTCTCTACATTCCTCCTCACCGGGAGTATGTTGGTGTTTACTACGATTTCTATGACCTCCCTTATTGAATCCTTCACTGGATCCACCAACATGGCATCCCATCTCTTCTACTCTCTTCGAGGGATTGTAACTTTAGAACATTATTATTTTTGTTATTTTACACAAGATTGTTACCATTTCTTTTTAATTAAGTGCTGGTTTGCTTTTATTGTGGACTTTCAATCTGGTGCAAAGAGGACAACCTTTCTCTTGTAGAAAGTCTTCTAGCTCAGTTTGAATGTTCACTGTGGACATACTTTTCACATGTTGCTCATTGATACATCTGTATTAATATTTGAAAAAATCAGAACTTTACTGGTTTCGTACTGCCTCCGGGCATTGCCTCCAGTAATGTTCCCATCATATTTGTATTTACAAATGTCCCATATGTGTCTGATTAGACCAAGAGGACGTAAAACACCATTTTCGTCGTCGGACATACTTTGCAGGCCGATATGCAGACTGAAGAATCTTTCTCAAAGATGAAACAGCTGTCTTTGCATAGGCATTGTCTATCTCCCCCATTGGGAGAAAAAGTAAATCAGCACATTATTTTCTTTTATTCTTTTCAGAACACAGAATAAATTGTAAAGTTAAAATTAAAGTTATTCAGTTTCTTTCTTAGGCTCACAAACTTAAATATTGGACACAAAACAAGTTTTTTTTCAAGCAAACTATATATATATAAGAGGAAAGTTTAATGGTGTGGTTGTTTTTTCTTCTTCAATTCTTGTACGTTTATATATATATATATATAGAGAGAGAGAGAGAGAGAGAGAGAAAAGTCAAAGTCGAAAGTTATAATGAATAGGCCTTTCTGCCCGTATCATATGGAGGGGTGGGGAAGGGGAACACAATGAATCAAAATAACAGTTGCAACAAAATCATACATCCATTGAGAGAGAGAGAGAGAGAGAGAGAGAGAGAGAGAGAGAGAGAGAGAGAGAGAGAGACTTAAACTTTATTTTCCAAGGATATAGATTTTAGGCAAAGCCTATTCTTCCAATCTGTCCTTGATACATATATACTTAACACAAAAGACAAACATGGCAAGGCATACTATTATACATACAGAGCTGAATACAAAGGTAGCAAAGCAGTTGATATTATGAAACATAGGCTGAAATATGGAATTATGAAAGTTGCATATTTTTAATACTCACGCGTGCATACAAGCATGCAACCATACTTACACACTTGCGCGCATGTATATATAAACGAAACATACATTATAGAACAGGGCAATATATATATACATTCATCATATGGTATGTAACAGGTAACAATTTGCATTAAATTGAGGACAATATTTCTAACATAATTAGGCACATTGTAGGCGAACAGTTAACAAGAGAGAGAATGAGACAAACAAAAACAAAGAAAGAGAGAAAGAGATAGATCTGCGAAAGTGGGAGAGAGAGAGAGACAGAGACAGAGAGAGACCGAGAGAGTTAACTGACAAGTAAACTAAACATTAAAATGGTTGATCAATGCTAGTGTTAAAATCCAAATGAAAGCAGGCCCTTACTTTTTATCATAGTTGACATTGGTGGGCAAGGTTGCATAAACCACTGGAACATAAAAACAGACGATTACTTGGATTAGGCAACTGTAAGGACAAGTTCAAAGCAGGGGGAAAAAATCCATACTTTCTTTAAATTAAAAGTTCAATAAAAAGACAATCAAAGGAGCTTTAAAGCTTTACACACACACTCCATGCATGCAAACACACACATCTTGCGCGAGCACACAGGTGCGCATGAACACACATATAATATCACTTAAAGAGCAAGCAATAAAGAACAATTAAATGAAATCTCTCTTTCTCACTCAAACACCACCCCCCACCCACCCCACCACCCTAATATCGCTTAAAGAGCAAGTAGATATTGTTACACTACAATAAAGAACAATTAAATGAAATCTCTCTTTCTCACTCAAACACCACCCCCCACCCACCCCACCACCCTAATATCGCTTAAAGAGCAAGTAGATATTGTTACACTACAATAAAAAACAACTAAATAAAATCTCTCTCTCTCACTCAATCTCACACACACAACAAATAAGATGCTTTTTAACTCTGGTTACGATTCAGATAAACTTACAATTTTCATCTTGGATGGCATTGTTTTAAACTATGATAAAAGTGTCAAGTTCTTAGGTGTGATTTTAAGTAGTAAGCTAACATGGAATGCTCATATATTGATCATATTTTCAACAAAGCAAGGAAAAGCTTAATCTTCCTAAGTTAAAGGGACACCTTGATGGATGAGTTTTTTGCAAGAAACATGTCGAGGCCACCAGAAAGACAGCCTTTTCAAGGATCGGAACACTCACTTTACTTTGGTTTCCTATATTAAATCAAACCTTCAAAACGGCAATTCCTCCTTGGCAGAGTTGCCGGAGAGAGAAGCCATTTAGGATGGGGTGGGTGGAGGCCACTGAGAGTGGTTGAAGCTTTTTCTTCTTTGTAGTGCAGTAAACAAAAAAAGGATCTATTTCCTTTGTTGTGAGCGAAACTCCTTTTGGTAAACTGTATAAAAACTGTATAAAAAGGTTTGTATTGTGGACATTTCGTGCAAACGATTTGGTCTAACTCAGGCGGCTATTACAAAAGAGAAGGCACATGCCTTCTCATTCACTGAAAGAATTCGACTCCCAACACCTCTGCCAAGGAGAAATCGCTGATTTGGCGGATTGATAAATCTAGGAAACCAGAGCAAAGTAAGTGGTGTGATCTCTGTAAAGGGTGTTTTCCTGGTGATCTCGACGTGTTTCTTGCAAAACTCATCCGTCAGGGTGCCCCTTTAAAATAGTTAGTAAACAATCTTGGGGGCAAGGTAGCAAAACTTAACCATTTTAGCATCTGCCCTTATATGCTCTAGGCTATCATATTTCTTAATGCACCTCAATATCTTTTTAATAAACTTCAGAGTACTGATCAGTGATTGCAAAGCTTACAAAATTGCTCTTGGACTGAATGAGCGATTGAAGAAGGATTTCAGGCCAGTGCAACACAAAGTGTAGCAAATTGTCACCTGATACTTCCTCGTGGGGATACCGGGGGGGGGGGGGGGGGGGTTTGCAAAAATAGTTCCCCCACCTTCTGGAAGTTCTGTGCTTGTAACTACCTCTAATCTGCCACTCTCTTTGACTCTGCCTTTTCCCTTTGCTTTCTATCATAGATACTTTCTTTCTGACTTATTGGCCCATTCTGAGATTTTCATGCTTTTTTTCTCATTAAAAATCTTACAAATTAGTTTTCTCCTTTGACTCGCTTGACTCGGGGTAATGTTACAAATATTTAAAAAGAGATACCCCTTGAATGAAATATATCCAGGTTGTCGCATAAAAAAAGGTAGCTCGTAAAAATAAGTAGCTCGCTACTATGAGAGTCTGTATTTGCGACAACCACAAATTTCACTTTTTCTGTACTTTAACCATTTACCTAACCCTAACCCTATCCCTAGAAAAAAGTGAAATTTGTGGTTCATGCTCAATGTCGCAAATACACACTGTCATAGGTAGCGAGCTACTTATTTTTACGAGCTACCTTTTTTCATGCGACACAGGTGACCCTAAAAAAATTCCAGAGGCATATTTTGCGGTGCGTCTAAACACAGAATGGTGTCGAATAGTGCCAACTGGTGAATACTAATAATAATAATAGTGAATCATTTTAATTATATAGCGCATTCCTCCACCATTCCTCCACCAAATGTGGAGCTCTATGCGCTTAACAACAAAAATTAAAAGCAAGAAATTCAACAACAAAACCAAATAATCGCTCATGACCATGCAAATAGGCATACACATACACCCCCCACATCCCACCCACACAGACACGCACATACGCACACGCACACACGCGCGGATGCCGAATGGTCAAAATGTACAGAATGATTGGGCCAATTTCCTGCAAGGTTTGAACACCTTGAATCGGGTAATGGGACAGGGATATAATCAGTTTATGTAGATCATAGGGCTATTTTCATCAGAAGAAAAATAATGAAAAAAATAAAATAATCAACAAAGAAAAACGAACTGAAAGTCAACGATCGCCATGTCCACTGCTGCAAAGTCAGCTAAATTAGTCTGAATAAACGTTGCCGAAAGGAAGACAAATTGCGGACTTAGCATTCAATGAAAACAACAGCATGAATGATTCATGTTCATGATGTTGCTTGGGATGGGTCTTTTTTTCAGGGTTAAATTAAATTTTATTAATTAGATTTTTTCTCTCTCTACCCAGTTCTTCTTCTTCTCTTGAGGGCCCACGGTCAATGAGCTGACCATTCTGGCACCTTAAGTTTAATGGTATATTTTGGCTGAAAAATGGCTGACTGTGAAAGGGTTAATCACACACGTGAAGAGTAATGTTGAAACTGGCATCTTACCTGCAGCCAGAAATGCACCAATGGGGAGTGAAATCAACAGCACACGCATTTTTCTGACTGGGATGTAGCTCAAACGATCGCGTACCATGCTGCAGAAAGCTTAGGTGCACATGACGAAAGTCGTCAAAAATCTCAAGATGCAAAAATCTCCGCAAATGTGTTTGTTGCTCGAGTGAAATCGTTCAAATGTTGTCAGCTGTTGCTCTCTTCTCATATATATGCTTTGGGGTCACCATGGGATGTCAACTTCCGGGTGAAGGTTGCAGGTCCGCGGCAAAGGGTATTTTGTCCAATGAAAAATTAAAGTTTGTTTAAATGGCTGTTAGTGCATTGGCGCACTTTTCGACTGCTCATTTGTGAAAGAAGGTTGTCAATATCATAATTTTTGAGTGAGTTATGGTGTGTTTAAAGTTCTGTATTGTGAGAATGATTCATAAATGATGTTGTGCACGCTGTCGAATGTACAGCCAATCTGCTAGTTCATTCAGTCATAATCTAAAGGCAGATTTGCCCCAAACAAAATATAAAAACCTCTCAGCTCAGCTGTGCAAAAGTTCAAACAAAAATGAAAGGACAATGAAGAGGCCGCGAGGCCTAATGTCCTTACTACCTGACCTAGTACTAATCTTGGAATCAAAGTTGGATTTATCAATCAATGGATGCAGAGCAGGAGTTTGCAACTTGTACTAGGCCCTTGTAACGCTTGTTTTACTTTCATGTTCAGGGCTAATAGTAATGAGATTGCCTCGGGTGGAGGTCTTCAAATCCCAGATTTAATCCCACTCCCCCTCCCCCCACCCTCCTGCACTTTTCCATACCCCATGACCCTCTACGCCCTCCACCCTGCCCTACTTCCCTGGACACAATGAGCTGATCATCTGGGCAGCTATCCTTTCCCACAGTTATATATATATGATAGTAAACCGGAAACCCTTTTGTTTATGCATCAGAATCGTCAAGATGACAGAGGATCACTCAGGATGTCTCAAGAAAGAAGAATATGTTTATGACCTGGCCAGCCAGCACCCGTTCAGCGTGCAACCTAAGCTAACTAAAATTTGTTGGGGGTGAAGTGGGGGGGGGGGGGGGGACAAAGGGGGAGGTAGGCCCTTGTTTGTATACTATAATGTATATTGATTATTGTATGCATGCCCTCACTCATGTCATGGAAAGGGGAGGAGGTAGAGGCAAGACGCGGTATAAATGATTAACTCTCTCTTTACTACCGTACGCTATAGCGTACCTGATGTACACAAGCGTTCCATACTAGGTGGGTTTGCATCATTACATACAAAATATTAAAAAAAATAATGCTTAACCGCACAGTTTTGAAAATTTGCGGTATTGTTTATAATAATAAAAGCTAGCATATCTTATAATTGATTAATTCCAAAGTAAATTTTTTATTATTAGCAGATTTTTTTTTTTAAAGCATGACGAAGAGAGGGGTAGTGATTTGTTTTCATTCATTGCGGTACTAAAAATAGACGGAAAGTGATTTAATTGGTTGAAAACTATTAAGGGACCGTAGAGGAACACTTCTATACCAGTTTGGGTTGCCAGGCTTCGCGGTTGTGAATTGTGAATGGTTAAACGCTGTGTACGCTATAGCGTACATTAGTATTGAACGGTTGTAAAGGGAAGCAATCGGCCAGTAAAGAGTGAGTTAATGAATACATGTTTACAAAATAAAAGGAAATACAGCTCTAGGGTAACTTCAGAGATTGAAACAATGAAAGTGAAAATGGAGTGTGACTGAGAAAATGTCACAAATATTGTGGAAGGGGAGGGGGGGGGTGACTGTTCTTCTTCCAGTAATGTCCACCTGCCGTTTGTCGGGGGTTCAAAGACGAAGATGCCCAGCACGGTATGCAGGGCTCCCAATCGTCCCGCAAAACAAGGGGTCCCACACTCCCAGGGACTCCTTCACTTACAGTAAAATAGAGGGTCCTAGAGGCAGGATAGAGGGTCCCAGTGGCATAGCGGAGTGCTAAAAAGAATTTTTCTAGTGCATCCCTGGGACCCCCTGCACGTTCTTTTAGCTCTAGGGTCCTGTAGAGTTTTACTTTTAGTGCTTCATGATCATAGACCCCCAAATAGGGGTCCCTGGGAGCCCTGGTATGAGATCGGATTTGAGAAAGATATTAGATAAGTTTATGAATACATATAACTTATAAGCATTTGTTGTTTAGAATGATATTTAAAACTTAATAACAGATATCAAAAGAGATGTTGTTCAAAGTGTAATACTTATTTGAACAATTATTATTTTCATTGATTTCAAAGCTCAACTGTAGACAATTTCTTTTTTCAGTTTCAGACTTGCGTCCCTAAGAAAAAAAACTACTTGTGCCGATCGCCAGTTATGCCTCGGGTCCGAGCCAAGGGCAAGGGGAGGGGCGGGGGGGAGATGGAGGTGGTGGCGCCGCCATCAGGAGCAGACAACAACGCCGATGCTGGGGAAAGGGAGAGAACCGAGGAGAACATGGAGGTGGAGGGTCAAGGTCAACTGGATTCTTCCGCGATGGCAAGCGGTGTGTCGCAGGCCTTTAACATTGAAGGTAGGCTTTCAGTTTCAGTGATTTGTCTCTGTAGTGCTTGTCTCTATCTCGGTATCTGTCTCTGTCTCTTTCACTCTCTCTTCCTCCGTTTCTCATTTTTCATTTATTGGCTTTGTAATTGTTGAGCATTCTCAACAGGGCTCTCAATGGTCCTGCAAGATAGAGGGTCCCAGGGACCCTTTCAGTTTCACAGGTTTTAGAGAGTCCCAGAGGATGTCTAGAGGGTCCCTATGAAGAGTGGTCATAAGCATAGTAATTAATACATTTGAAGCTTTTAAATGATTGCTCTGAATTCGCATGCACGCACTCACACAACACACACACACACTGACACAGTGACACACACACACACACACACACACCACACATTTATTATTTTAAATGTTCTTATTCAATTCATTCAAACTGAAGCAACAAAACCATTCTTGGATAAACATTGAATTATTTCAAGCAAAGTTGTAATTTAAAATGAGACTGGACTTAAGATAATTGGCAACCATGAAAACAGACAAATGAGGCAACCATGAAAACAGGCAACCATGAAAACAGACAAACGAGGCAACCATGAAAACAGACAAACGAGGCAACCATGAAAACAGACAAACGAGGCAACCATGAAAACAGACAAACAAGGCAACCATGAAAACAGACAAACGAGGCAACCATGAAAACAGACAAACGAGGCAACCATGAAAACAGACAAACGAGGCAAACACACAGTAATGAATAGTACAGCTGTCTTTCATAAGTCATAGATGATAGAAATTAAAACTGAGAATAAACATCATGAAACATCTTGGGCTCTGTCATTAGATTACAAAAATCAGTCTTTTTCATTAAACAAATTCAACACCAACGAAAATCACACACACACACCTAATCACGCACACGCACGCACGCACGCACGCACACACACACACACACACACACACACACACACACACACACACACAATCATATGGTAGTTACTACATGCAATGCGTAGCATTGTTGTATTTCAAAAGTCATAAGAACTAAAACTGAAAATAAACACCATGAAAGCCTTCAGGTTAATAAAATACAGCTTTATGTTTGGTAAGAAAGGCAAAAACGGAAAATTGCAATTAACCGAGAAATGCAGGGGGGGGGGGGGGGTGGCACATCTTTACCTTTACCAAACATTCTTTCAATTGCGACTTCAGGTGATTTGGAGACGAAAAAAACATAACCAGAAAAGGGGAGACAATTGTATTCTTGAAACTACAGTAGTCGACAAAAGGCGTATTTTCCCCTGAGAGCCGATTTGGAAACGATTTATTTTACTTTTAGCAAAAAGAGCCCATACAAACCCTTTAAAAGTAATAAAAGAGGACTCAAAATTTGACTTCTGCGCCTAGTATATTACTAGGGTGCCCTATTTGTGAAATAATGAACACAACGGTATACTTGATGTTGATACGCGCACCGGGTTCGATATTGCAGATTACGGTGCGATAGAAATCCCAGAAGCCCCCCAGAAGGTGGCAACCTACGACGTCAACGGACCGCGACTGATGATTTCGCACATCGTCAACGAGAACTTCAAGTCTTACGCCGGAGTGCAGTCCCTTGGGCCGTTCCATAAGGTAATGTAGTGTGTGCTGCATTGTATTGTAATTTCATGGATGCTCCTTTCAGGATACAGGGCTCCCAATCGCCCCGCAAAACAAGGGGTCCCAGGGACTCCTTCACTTACAGCATAGAGGGTCCTATAGGCGGGATAGAGGGTCCCAGTGGCATTGCGAATGCTAAAAATAATTTTTCTAGTGCATCCCTGTGACCCCCTACACATTCTTTTAGAGAGTCCTTTATAATTTTAGTGCTTCATAGACCCCCAAATGGGGGTCCCTGGGATACATGTCCTGAATTGCAGGATTTTTAAATTGCTTAGAGCCAGCGTCGCCGGATTATGAGAATTTGAGAAACAATGATTTTCTTACACACTCACAAACGTGTCCAATAAAATCGGCCTATGTTATGTAGCACTTGTACTAGTTTAGAGGGTGAAACAAGAGCAGTCAATGTGTGTATGTGCTGCTCCTGCACTCTGCTGGGGCCGCCCCCTTGCAGGATTTTTGAAATTTCCCAGGAGCACCCATGTCATTTTGCATTGTATTGTGACAATATTTCCATTTATAGTATACGCCAGCTCACACTTTACGTTCAGTTTCTGACCCTCTTTCTCTCCAGATCCCTAGGTATAAGCTTTCAACTGTCGGTCTGCGCTCTTTTGCTGTCTCAGGACCGACCTCCTGGAACAAACTTCCTCTTTCCCTCCGTCAGCGACCGACCCTCTCTGCTTTCAAATCTAACCTCAAAACCCACCTGTTCCCCTGTCATTGAAGCTCCGCTCTCTTTCTCTTCTCAATCTTGCCTTGTCACACCACTCCTCAGGGAGCTGCACTGGCTGCCAGTGCAGTTTCGTTTAGAGTACAAACTGGCAGTCCTTGCATTCCGCCACTTTGAACAGACCCTACCATCCTACCTCTCAAGTGCTCTCCAAACTTACACTCCTTCTCGCTCACTCCAATCTTCACATGCCAAACTGTTGAAAGTTCCTAAAGTGAATTTAAAGTCTTTTGGACAGCGCAGTTTTAGTTTTTGTGCCCCCACTGTCTGGAACTCCTTGCCTGTTCACCTCCGTCATAATTCAGCACTTCCCGCTTTCAAAGCCCAACTGAAAACTCACTTGTTTCAAAGAACTTTCTCTCTCTAACTTTTCACATTAATTAGATGATGAATGTGTATACACATACACATACATGTAAGCCCAATTGCGTGTGAATCAGTGAATCACTGAATGTGAGCGCCTTGAGTTTAATTCTAAAGAAAGGCGCTATATAAAAATACTATGTATTATTATTATTATTAAATACTATATGTTGTTATTGTATGAACATGTCCACAATTGATGATTTCACACATTGTTGGCCCCTTCCCTGTCCGTCCTGTGTCTTCTATCCAGGTGTGTGATGTCATTGATAATACATGGGTGAAAGTTTTCCTTCTCAGCAAGGATTTCCTTAATTTCAAAATCAGAAAATAAGGAATTCCTTATTTTAAGAATTTGAAGGGGGGAAAAACCTAGAAATCGACTGATTTGAGCAACCAAAAGCCACAAAGTGTGGCTGCTCCTTAGAACTTTCACCTTCAATGTCATTTTAGAGTTCAAAGCATTTCATAAATGTGAATGAAAGACCTCAGGAGAGCTCACAAAATTGGCATTGATCTGTACATTCTTGTCAGCTTCCGGGATGTTTGCCCCAAAGATCCCCCAAGCAGGTGGCTGCCTCTACACCCCACCGAGGCCTAAGCGGCCCCTGGACGCCCCCCGCCCCTTCCTTATTTTCAAAATCTGTCACCTTCACCCATGATAATATGATGTCATAACTTTTGATGTCATAGCCCTGGAATAGATGCTTTTGGGTTTAGACAAGTCGGGGAAAGACAATTCTCTTAGTCTTACTCTTAGACCATTTTCTCAGATGGAGTCTAACAGGTTCCTTTTAACCCTTTCACCGCCAATGTCACATTTTTTGCTGCCACAATGATTTAGCAACCATGTCATAAAAAACCCTCTTGAAATCAGGGTCTGTTATTCAATGATATTGTGTTCCTAAATTTGGGCAGTGAGGATTGATACTATTCTAAATGTGTCACAGAGGGTTAACCTTTCTTTCACCTTTGCAGAGGGTTAACCTTTCTTTCACCTTTGCAGAGGGTTAACCTTTCTTTCACCTTGCAGAGCGTTAACCTGCTTTCTTTCACCTTTGCAGAGGGTTAACCTTTCTTTCACCTTTGCAGAGGGTTAACCTTTCTTTCACCTTGCAGATGGTTAACCTTTCTTTCACCTAGAAGTTGCAGAGGGTTAACCTTTCTTTCACCTTTGCAGAGGGTTAACCTGCTTTCTTTCACCTTTGCAGAGGGTTAACCTTTCTTTTCACCTTTGCAGAGGGTTAACCTTTCACCTTTGCAGAGGGTTAACCTTTCTTTCACCTAGAAGTTGCAGAGGGTTAACCTTTCTTTCACCTAGAAGTTGCAGAGGGTTAACCTTTCTTTCACCTTTGCAGAGTTTCACGTCCATCGTGGGCCCCAACGGCAGCGGCAAGTCCAACGTCATCGACTCCATGCTGTTCGTCTTCGGTTACCGCGCCAACAAGATCCGCTCCAAGAAAGTCAGCGTGTTGATCCACAACAGCGAAAACCACAAAGACGTCAACTCGTGCACCGTGGCCGTACACTTCCAGAAGATTGTGGACACTGGGGTGAGTGGGGTCTTTAACTCGGACCGGGTGGGTCTTTAAATGATAAGGGTTTAAATTAATAGACGATTTTCGGAGAGAGAGAGAGAGAAAATAGGGGAGAGCACTTCGTGAAAATTAGAGTTGATGTAACTAATTTTTTCCAGTGCGCATGCGTTGGTTTAACCGAAAAATCACTGATATAATAAGCTCTGAAAGCAGACAAGCATGCTGGGGCAATGGTCGACTTATGGCGATATTTTTCACGCCAGAGGGCAGTCAATGCACTAGGGGCTTATCATGCGATTTTCTTAGTTGGGCGTAGTAAGAGAGAGAGAGAGATGGTAGGACTACTCACTCTCTCTCTCTCATTTTCTTTATTCCCAACTAAGAATATAGAGAGGATTAGCCCCACACGAGCGTCATGCCCTCTGGCGTGAAAAAAATCCCACTAAGTCTCTCATTGGCAGTGAATGTCTTTGCATTTGGTGGGAGTGAAGTGTGATGTACTGGGTGAATCATATTCTCCTCCCATGGTGCTAAAAGTGTTAAAGGGGCCAGGGGGGTCTTTAAATTAGAGTAGTGAGTAAAGGGGTTGATATTGTAGTGATTTACAACAACAAATACCACAAAGATTTCAACTCGTATACCATCATCATCATCATCAATGTTATGTTTTTTTCAGCCAGGCAATGCAGACTTCACATTGGTTCCAGACTCGCAATTTGTGGTGTCGCGTTCAAACAAATCTTTGTCTTACAGCATCGACATCATCATCATCATCACCACCCTTATCATCATCATCACCCTTATCATCATCATTACCCTTATCATCATGATCATCAATGTTGTTATATCAGGGGGGGTTTCTTAGCCAGGCGATGCGGACTTCACAGTGTTAGTACTGTTACCAGACTCGCAGTTTGTGGTGTCGCGTATAGCTATTCAGACAACTCTTCGTCCTACACTAGCTATAGCATCAACATCATCATCATCATCATCAGCCTTATCATCATCATCATCATCAATGTTATATCGTTGTTGTTTTTCAGCCAGGCGATGCAGACTTCACAGTGATACCAGACTCCCAGTTTGTGGTGTCGCGTACAGCGTTCAAAGACAACTCTTCGTCCTACAGCGTCGACATCATCATCGTCATCATCACCCTTACCATCATCATCATCAATGTTATATCGTTGTTTTTTCAGCCAGGCAATGCTGACTTCACGGTGGTGCCAGACTCACAGTTTGTGGTGTCGCGTACAGTGTTCAGAGACAGTCTTACAGCGTCGACATCATCATCGTCATCACCCTTACCATCATCATCATCAATGTTATATATCATTGTTGTTTTTTCAGCCAGGCGATGCGGACTTCACAGTGATACCAGACTCACAGTTTGTGGTGTCGCGTACAGCGTTCAGAGATAACTCTTCGTCCTACAGCGTGGGCATCATCATCACCCTTACCATCATCATCATCAATGTTATATCGTTGTTGTTTTTTCAGCCAGGCGATGCGGACTTCACGGTGGTGCCAGACTCACAGTTTGTGGTGTCGCGTACAGCGTTCAGAGACAGTCTTACAGCGTCGACATCATCATCGTCATCATCCCCCTTACCATCATCATCATCAATGTTATATCGTTGTTTTTTCAGCCAGGCGATGCGGACTTCACAGTGGTACCAGACTCCCAGTTTGTGGTGTCGCGTACAGCGTTCAGAGATAACTCTTCGTCTTACAGCGTCGACATCATCATCGTCATCATCACCCTTATCATCATCATCATCAATGTTATATCGTTGTTGTTTTTTCAGCCAGGCGATGCGGACTTCACAGTGGTACCAGACTCCCAGTTTGTGGTGTCGCGTACAGCGTTCAGAGACAACTCTTCGTCTTACAGCGTCGACATCATCATCGTCATCATCACCCTTACCATCATCATCATCAATGTTATATCGTTGTTGTCTTTTCAGCCGGGTGATGCGGACTTCACAGTGATACCAGACTCCCAGTTTGTGGTGTCGCGTACAGCGTTCAGAGACAGTCTTACAGCGTCGACATCATCATCGTCATCATCACCCTTACCATCATCATCATCAATGTTATATCGTTGTTGTTTTTTCAGCCAGGCGATGCGGACTTCACAGTGATACCAGACTCACAGTTTGTGGTGTCGCGTACAGCGTTCAGAGATAACTCTTCGTCCTACAGCGTGGGCATCATCATCACCCTTACCATCATCATCATCAATGTTATATCGTTGTTGTTTTTTCAGCCAGGCGATGCGGACTTCACAGTGGTACCAGACTCCCAGTTTGTGGTGTCGCGTACAGCGTTCAGAGATAACTCTTCGTCTTACAGCGTCGACATCATCATCGTCATCATCACCCTTACCATCATCATCATCAATGTTATATCGTTGTTGTTTTTTCAGCCAGGCGATGCGGACTTCACAGTGGTACCAGACTCCCAGTTTGTGGTGTCGCGTACAGCGTTCAGAGACAACTCTTCGTCTTACAGCGTCGACATCATCATCGTCATCATCACCCTTACCATCATCATCATCAATGTTATATCGTTGTTGTCTTTTCAGCCGGGTGATGCGGACTTCACAGTGATACCAGACTCCCAGTTTGTGGTGTCGCGTACAGTGTTCAGAGACAGTCTTACAGCCAGGCGATGCGGACTTCACAGTGGTACCAGACTCCCAGTTTGTGGTGTCGCGTACAGCGTTCAGAGACAACTCTTCGTCTTACAGCGTCGACATCATCATCGTCATCATCACCCTTACCATCATCATCATCAATGTTATATATCATTGTTGTTTTTTCAGCCAGGCGATGCGGACTTCACAGTGATACCAGACTCACAGTTTGTGGTGTCGCGTACAGCGTTCAGAGATAACTCTTCGTCCTACAGCGTGGGCATCATCATCACCCTTACCATCATCATCATCAATGTTATATCGTTGTTTTTTCAGCCAGGCGATGCGGACTTCACGGTGGTGCCAGACTCACAGTTTGTGGTGTCGCGTACAGCGTTCAGAGACAGTCTTACAGCGTCGACATCATCATCGTCATCATCCCCCTTACCATCATCATCATCAATGTTATATCGTTGTTTTTTCAGCCAGGCGATGCGGACTTCACAGTGGTACCAGACTCCCAGTTTGTGGTGTCGCGTACAGCGTTCAGAGATAACTCTTCGTCTTACAGCGTCGACATCATCATCGTCATCATCACCCTTACCATCATCATCATCAATGTTATATCGTTGTTGTTTTTTCAGCCAGGCGATGCGGACTTCACAGTGGTACCAGACTCGCAGTTTGTGGTGTCGCGTACAGTGTTCAGAGACTGTCTTACAGCGTCGACATCATCATCGTCATCATCACCCTTACCATCATCATCATCAATGTTGTATATCATTGTTGTTTTTTCAGCCAGGCGATGCGGACTTCACAGTGATACCAGACTCACAGTTTGTGGTGTCGCGTACAGCGTTCAGAGACAACTCTTCGTCCTACAGCGTGGACGGCAAAAGGGCCACCTACAAGGAAGTCGCCTCTCTTCTGCGAGCGTCGGGGATCGACCTGGACCACAACCGATTCCTCATTCTGCAGGTAACGTCACAAAGTTTCGGATTGGGGACTTACCGCAAGTCTTCTTCTTTCTTCTTCTGCGTTCCCTGGCCATAATGGGTAAGGTATGTACGTATGTGTCTGGTTTTCAGTTTTCACTGGTCTCCCCGCTGTGTATGTACAGCCGACATATTCCGATTTTGGAGGAGCTCAAACTCAAAGGAAAACAATTATTTGGAAGATTTTTGGGGGGACTTACCGCAAGTCTTCTTCTTCTTCTGCGTTCCCAGGCCATATGGCCATAATGGGTAAGGTACGGATGTGTCCGGTTTTCAGTTTTCACTGGTCTTCACACAGCTGACACATTCCGATTTCGGAGGAGCTCAAAGGAGAAAATTATTTGGAAGATTTCTTTTTTTTAAAGGCAGGAGAATTGGCCAGTTAGTCAGAAAGATAGTAGGTAGATGATAGAAAGCAAAGGGAAAAGGAGTCAAAGAGAGTGGCAGATTAGAGGAAGTTACAAGCACAGAACTTCCAGAAGGTGGAACTATTTTACCATTTTTACGAAAGCCCGCCCCCCCCGGTATACCAGGAAATGTTTTTGAATTTTACCAGAAAAGGAATTTCCTTTTTTTTATTTGTCAAATAAGATCTTTGTGTGTCTACTGTATTTTTCAAACACTTTAGAATAAGCATTTGTATAAATTGTGGAAAAAGCAAACTAAAATACCTTCATAAATTATTTTTTTCTTCAGCTGCAGGTTTTTTTTCATTTTGTGCAGTTGGACCCATGCGAATGCTAAAAAGAATGTTTCTAGTGCATCCCTGGGACCCCCTGCACATTCTTTTAGAGGGTCCTTTAGAATGTTAGTGCTTCATACTTCTTCTTCGATCGCTCAGACAGTTTCCTGTCAATTATGAGTGCAGATGCGCCATGCTGCCGTTAAGCGCCTGAGTAAGAAATAGACCTCGGCTGAAGGAAAGTGTTTCTTGAGAAGAAAAAAAGGCAGGAGAATGTTCCGGTAAGGCAGAAAGATAGTAGACGACAGTAAGCAAAGGGAAAAGGCAGAGTCAAACAAAGTGACAGATTAGACGAAATTACAAGCACAGAACTTCCAGAAGGTGGGGGAACTATTTATATAAAAGACCCCCCTGGTATCCCCATGAGGGTCTTCATGCTTAGACCCCCAAATAGGGGTCCCTGGGAGCCCTGGGCATTACAATGGTAAATGTGGTTTTGCACACGGCACTATGTTTGCCTTGCAGGGCGAGGTGGAGCAGATCGCCATGATGAAGCCCAAAGCGCAGTCGGAGCACGAGGATGGAATGCTAGAGTTTCTGGAGGACATCATCGGCTCCAACCGCTTCAAGGGACCCATAGAGACCCTCACCCAGCGCGTGGAGAGGCTGAACGAGATGCGGGCTGAGAAGGTAGCGTAATGTACTGTGTATGGTATACCGTATAGCAGACCTTTTCAATTCAATTCAATTCAATACAACTTTATTCATCCTTGTGGAAATTAAATTGTGCAATCACAGAAAATTCTTTGTATTGCCTGATTTGAGGAGCAGGTGCGCTGTCTGCTGTGTGTATAGTCTGCTTCTGCTTCATTTGCATAATTTTGCATATTAATGACCTTCCTTTTGCATACTGTGATGTCATTTTCGGCTGAACAGAATATGTATACGTAAATGGCATTCTTACGAAGGCCAGATCATAACTTTGCATACTAATGATTGAGACCCTCATTTGCATACCGTGATGCCATTTTCAGCTGAATCGCGTAAAAGCTGTAGAGAAGGAGAAGAACAAACTGGAAGAATGAAGCGGAGGAATATCCTGCATAACTTTGCATACTAATTACCCTCATTTGCATACTGTTATGTCATTTTCATCTGAACCGTGTGAAAGCTGTGGAGAAAGAGAAGGACAAACTGGAAGGGGCAAAAACAAAGCGGAAGAATATCCTGCATAACTTTGCATATTAATTACCCTCATTTGCATGCTGTGATGTCATTTTCAGCTGAACCGCGTGAAAGCTGTGGAGAAAGAGGACGAACTGGAAGGAGTGAAGAACGAACTGGTAGAATATCCCGCATAACTTTGCATACTAATGACCCTCATTTGCATACCGTGATGTCATCTTCAGCTGAACCGCGTGAAAGCTGTGGAGAAGGAGAAAGACGAACTGGAAGGAGTGAAAAACGAAGCCGTGGAATATCTGACATCGGAAAACACCATTGTTCGTCTGAAGAATAAACTCTACCAGAAGTACATGTGAGTAAAAAGTGTGGCTGTGTGTGTGAGCCAAAAATAAAACAAAAATATCTTATGTCAAAAAATGACACTGTCAGACTGAAGAGTAAAACTCTACCAGAAGTGCATGCAAGTAAACATTGTGCATGTGTGTGAGCCAAAAAATGAAGTGTGTGTGTGAGAGGGCCAAAGATTTAACATGGGTGTGTGAGCCAAAAGAAAAAGTGTGTGTGTGTGAGCCAAAGATTTAGTATGGGTGTGACCAGAAAATGAATGTGTGTGTGTGAGAGAGACAAAGATTTAGTATGGGTGTGTGAGCCAAAGATTTAGTGTGGGTATGTGAGCCAAAAAATGAAGTGTGTGTAAGACTAAGAGCCAAAGATTTAATATGGGTGTGTGAGCCAAAAAAAGTGTGTGAGAGAGCCAAAGATTTAATATGGGTGTGTGAGCCAAAAAAAGTGTGTGTGAGAGAGCCAAAGATTTAGTATGGGAGTGTGAGCCAAAAAATGAAGTGTGTGTGTGTGAGCCAAAGATTTAATATGGGTGTGTGTGTGTGTATGAGTCAAAAATGAAACGGTTAAAAAAAATTGTGGGTGTGTGTGAGCCAAAAATGAAGTGTGGGTGTGTGAGCCAAAAATAAAACTCAAATATTTTGTCTTTTGAGAACGCTGTTGTGAGACTGAGCAGTAAACTACCCAGAATACATGTGAGTCTATGCATGTGTGTGCGTGTGCAGACCTGTTTACCTTTACGATTTTGCCTTAATTTTTGTGAAACAAATGTCAAATTACAGCGATGTAAAAACAACACCACCACTACAGTTGCGTCGGCAAGCGATGCTTTTGAAACAGTGCGGTGAAAAGTAATTCCGGTTCCCAGCATACAACGCGCATCAATTTCTTTTGATTCTGTTTCAAGATGGCGTCAAAGCGACCGCGTGGTGAGAGTTCTAGGTCAAATTATCCAAAATCTGATGGAAAGACACCAAAGAAAAGGCAAATACATGGTTTAAAAAATGTTTTCAAAGGTCTCCCAGTGCACTATTGCTTGCATATATGTAACGGATTCGTTGTGTAATTACAAATAGTTTTCTTGTTAATCGAGTTTCAGGGCTCCCAATCTTCCCACAAAACAAGGGGTCCCACTCCCAGGGACTCCTTCACTTACAGTATAGAGGGTCCTAGAGGCGGGATAGAGGGTCCCAGTGGCATTGTGAATGCTAAAAAGAATTTTTCTAGTGCATCCCTGGGACCCTCTGCACATTCTTTTAGAGGGTCCTTTAGAATTTTAGTTCTTCATAGACCCCCAAATGGGGGTCCCTCTAAGCCGTTGGTTTTGTGAAGAAAAAGAATCAGCTGCGCGTTGGATTGCATTTAAAAAAAATTTATTATTACTATTTTTCGTTTCAGAAATTACAAATTTGCAAAATAGGGGTAAACCGGTTTGCGTGTATATATATTTTATTTTTTTCTTCAGCGGGGAATGCGCAGAGAGCGAGGAAAAGGCGCAGGCGGAATTCGACAAGGTCAACGAAGGGATGAAGGTCGTCAACGAAAAGAAAGACGTCATCGCCGCCAAGAAGAAGGAGAAGGGCAAAGAGCATGGGAAGATCCATAAGTGAGTGTGTCTGTCTGTCTGTTGTTTTTTGTCTGTGTGACTGTGTCAGTGTCTGTCTTTCTGTGTGAGAGTGTGTGTCTGTCTTTTCCTCTGTGTGTCTGTCTGTCTTTCTTTTTCTCTGTGTGTGTGCGTCTGTTTGTCACAGTGTCTGTCTCTTTCTTTTTCTCTGTGTGTCTGTCTGTCTTTTTCTCTGTGTCTGTCTGTCTTTTTCTCTGTGTGTCTGTCTGTCTCAGTGTCTGTCTGTCTTTCTTTTTCTCTGTGTGTCTGTCTTTTTCTCTGTGTGTGTGTGTGTCTTTTTCTCTGTGTGTGTGTGTCTGTCTCAGTGTGTGTCTGTCTGTCTTTCTCTCTGTCTGTCTGTCTTTTTCTCTGTTTATATCAGTGTGTCTTTTTTCTGTGTGTGTCTGTCTGTCTCAGTGTCGGTCTTTTTCTGTGTCTGTCTGTCTCAGTGTCAGTCTTTTTCTATGTGTGTCTGTGTCTCAGTGTCTGTCTTTTTCTGTGTGAGTGTGCGTCTGCGGGCCGCAGCACAAAAAGAAAGCGTGTATTCAGTCGGTGTTTTCGTCATTGTCATTGTCGCAGGGAGTACGAAGCGTTGGCCAAGCAGGTGGAGGAGACCAAGGAGAAGTTTTCTGAGCTGGAAAAGCAGGACGTGAAATGTCGTGAGGACATCAAACACGCCAACGCCAAGGCCAAGAAGCTGGAGAAATCTTTAGAGCAGGAGAAAAAGAGGGTGAGTTTTCGCGGCCTATCAAACGTCCCGTCATTGGTACAGTCTTTATTTATGGTGTCTGATTTGCATACATCACTAATGTATAAGCAATTGCACAGCATCAATCAAAGTCATTAAAAACGATCTCTGTATTTTGGAATTTGATCCGAAAGGTTCTTGAAATTGTTAATATTACATGTAAATTTAATGTTAGTAGGTTAGCGACTCGGTGCGAAAATGAAAACTTCCTTCTATTATTCTTGCTGTATTGAATATAAATTTTACCATCTGAATTTCTTGTGTTAGTGCAATGAGAAACAGAAGGAACATAGAGTTAACCCCCCATCTCTATGTGCGCAGATAGAGAAGTTCCCATAATCTCTATGCACCTTTGAACATAGAACTAACCCCCCATCTCTATGTGCACAGATAGAGGAGTTCCCATGAATCTCCATGCACCTTTGAACGTAGAGCTAACCCCCATCTCTATGTGCACAGATAGAGGAGTTCCCATGAATCTCTATGCACCTTTGAACGTAGAGCTAACCCCCATCTCTATGTGCACAGATAGAGGAGTTCCCATAAATCTCTATGCACCTTTGAACGTAGAGCTAACCCCCATCTCTATGTGCACAGATAGAGGAGTTCCCATGAATCTCTATGCACCTTCAGGCATCAGAATAGTCAGAGGATTAAGAATTTCTGACAGAGGGTTGGCTTCTCCTGTCAGAGGTTTTGCCTTTTTATTGAGTGTTATCCTTTGTGTTAAATAGCATTTTAAAGTGATTTATCACTATATGCAGCCTTTTTGGTGGTGTTCGGAACTCATTTCAGTGTTGTCCCTCTTTAGTCTAGGGCCTTGACGGCCCTTTTACCGCGCAGTTTTCAGAGGATTGGACTTCAGGCCATTCTGATGCCTGACCTTTGAACATAGAGTTAACCCCCCTTCTCTATGCGCCGCAGATAGAGGAGCTGCTCGTGGTGCCAGAGCAGAGCCAGCAGACGGTGGCGGAGGCGGAGAAAAAGCTGGAGAAGCTGGAGACGGAGAAAGGCGGGGAGGAGGAGAAAGTGCAGCAGGTCATGGCCAGTCTGCACTCCGAGACCAAGGTATTATAATAATAATACTGAACACTTATATAGCGCTTTACTCCCTTTGCAGGGAGCTCAAAGCACTTTACATAGACAATAAAACACAAATAAGTTAACATTATACACTTAAGACTCACTACAATCAAATCAAATATACATAAAATAATATTATTTAAACAAAGTCCTGTTCATAACCACAAAATTTGAAACAATATTACAATATTATAAGAAAAGAAACAAAATTGCTGTGGAAATCAAAGTTCATGAGCTACGTTATCGCGCAAACACACACACTGACAGAGAAGCACACACAGTCACACACCATGCACGCACATGCACACACACACATGTAATAATCAATGGGCATTAACAGACACGCACACACATTATGTTTTATTTAACCCCTTCAGGACTTCACTGCCTTAAGTAAACTCCATTTCAGCAGAAATAGTCCCCCCTTCTTCTGGAAGTTCTATGCTAGTAACTTCTACTCTATCACTCTCTTTGACTCTGCCTTTTCTCTTCTTTTTGCTTTCTGGCGTCTACTTTTTTCTGCCTTATTGGTCCATTCACCTGCATTTTTTCTATAAAACCCTTCCACGTTTTTCCTTTTTACAATTGATGACATGCCAGGGTTGTTTTTTATTGTACACTGGCGTCCACACGTGATACTTGAGTGGGCACCTGTTGTCCATTCTGCAGTGCATATTTGCTTATATAGCCTTTTTTATGTATTTTAGCTTACTAGTATGTATTTGTTAGCCTTTTTAACCTGGATCCGATAAATGAGAGTAGAGTGGCTCCACGTTTCCAGCACTGTGTGGACTTATGTGCTATAGGGTATAATAATGGAAGTGTCATGTTATGAATTGTACTACATTTTTTGTTTTCAGGTTTTGTACGTTGTTAAGATTCTTGGATTTCTGTTTTGCTATGCGTGGTAGATTTTTATGTGGTGACAGTCCTGAGATAACCATAGCTGTTGACGGGACTATAACAGACTAACTGACTAACTAATGTCTACCCTGACTCTTCTTCACTTCAGAGAAGGTAATCCCAGGAATTTCAATCTTTCACTGTAAGTTTTGTTCTTACATGCTTTGATCAATTTTGTCGCCCTTCTTTGCACTTTCTCTATAGCCTATTGATTGCCTTTTGAAGATTGGGCACCAAACGTCTCTTATGTTTGATGATTGGGCCCCTACAGGTTGTGTTGCTCCTTGTGGTTTCAGCCATTGCAGGAGGAGAAGGACAAGCAGGAGGAGAAGCTTCTGGGGCTGCAGAAGTCTGTCAATGAAAAGAAATCTCAGGTAGGTACACTCGCGTTATTTTCTGCACGTTCGCACCCTCGAATACACACGTGCGCACACGTACACACACACACCCCAGTGATGTCCCAAGGGCCAGCTCTTAGAACCATGGGTGCTACTCTTTCATTTTTACACTGATTTCAGTATTTTTAATTTTACCAGAAACTGATCTTCATGTGTTTTTTTAATTCATCCAACAACAAAAAAATGACAAACGATTTGGGGCATCTTGAACTTAGTTGTTTTTATCTTGGAAGTTTACAAAGGTAATGTAATAATTTTACAAGGCTTATCAAACTCGAACTGTCTATGTCTATCATTTTAACTGTTTGTCTGTCTCATTATCTCTCTCTCTCTTAACTTCCCCCCCCCCCCCCCCCCCCTGAATCGTCCGACGGGGCTCTGCCCCTGTACCCTGCCGGGTCCCTGGACCCCTGCCTTTCAGATTTTTTTCATTTTGGAGAGTTGCACATGTGTAGAACATAATCCTATTGATTTTGAAAACGTCTTGTATTCCCCCCTGTCATGACTAATGCCTGGGTGCCATTCTGTCAGTTGTACACTGATTTTAATGTTTCAACTGTTAAAAGTGTTCGACAAAATGAAGAAATGACCACTGAAGGACAACGTACACCAAAGAACAACACGCTGAACAGGTTGCTTCGTCCTTTTCTTAATGAGAGAAAAAACACAACGTTTCAAGGAATATCTGCTCAGTGTTTTCTTTTTTGCTATTTAAATCTATGATCTTTACTTTACTTTCACTTGACAACGAGGATATTCCTTGAAACGTTGTGTTTTTTCTCTCATTAAAAAAAGGACGAAACAACCTGTTCAGCGTTTTTTTCTTTGGTGTTAAAAGTGTTATCAGAAACTGAACTTCATTTTCTTCTACTCATGCACACACACACACACACACATGCGAGGGCAGGCAGGATGAAAAAAAGCTTGATCTTATTGGCAATTGCAGCCACCACCCCTTTATTGGGACTTGGAAAACTTACCTGATCAATTTATTTATGCACACAGTCTCACACACTCATGCGCATACGCGCACATAACTGGCAGTATTTTTTTTCCATTTAATTTTGTTGTAATATAGCAATTTAATCAATAAGCAAGGTCAATTATGACCCCAAAGTCACAAATGCTTGTGTCACACTTGTGTAATTTTTGTTTGGGGGGGGTTGGTTAAAACATTTTTTAATTTACCAAGGAATATTTCACTTTAAAACTGAATTCTGTTTGTATCAATTGGGTACAATAATAATAATGGGAATTTATATAGCGCTCTTTCTCACATGAGCTCAGTGCGCTTTACATTGATGACAAGAACATTAAAGGCAAACAAATAATGAATCATTCAGGGTTCATTCTTGGCGTCGGTCATCGGTCATTGACGCATCGATTTTGACCGATAGTTTTAGCAGGCAGGCGGTCATCTGACCGATTGATTTTTCATCAAAGCAGTCAACAACTTCAAGGATTCTATTGTCTGCTAAACTTGAGTTATTTCACGGCCTCGGACCATAAACAGAACTAAAAAGTTGTATCTGGTGAAACGAACGCCGAAACGAAGAAATGGCGGCATTGCACATTCAGTAAAGCTTTTCCGATCCAACTTTTTGAAGACCAAATAAAGTTCCAGCGTGACCTAGTCTTTTTCTAGTGCTAAGCAAGATCGTTCTGATCGTTTCTCGGCCTTTTGACAACAATTCGTGTTTAAAACCAGCCATGCCTCCCAAAAAGAAGCCACGAGTAGGAAAGGGGCAAAATAATATGTTTGCTAGTTTCGGACTCGCTCAGACATCGTCGGCAACTTGTAGGATCGTTGGAATTAGGTCAAGCCACCCCAACTTTTCCACATCAAAACTCCGAACCCGATTTTCGCTTCGTGCCACAGCGGTCAGTCTGTTTGCTTTGGTCTTTCTGGTTGTCACTCTTGTTTCTGACCATCCGGGGTTTTCCTTTCTAAAGCAGACACATGTCCGGTCATTCCAAAACGATCTTTGTTTACATCTGAATGCTTGTTCACGGGAGCGAAGCGCTTCAAGTTTTAGGTATGATTTCTTTGTTGACCAAATCTGAACGGTACAGGGCTCCCAATCATCCCGCAAAACAAGGGGTCCCATGAACTCCTTCGCTTACAGTATAGAGGGTCCTATAGAGGTGGGATAGAGGGTCCCAGTGGCATAGCGAATGCTAAAAAGAATGTTTCTAGTGCATCCCTGGGACCCCCTGCACATTCTTTTAGAGGGTCCTGTAGAATGTTAGTGCTTCATAGACCCCCTAATGGGGGTCCCTGGGAGCCCTGACGGTAAATAGAACATTTTTGCAAGTTCGACAGAGGAAAAAGCAGCAGCATCAAGCCGTTCTTTTAGATATGTGAATGGCATCATCTCAAAAACATAAGTTTACTGCATTAATATGCAAGTGTGTATGTACGTTTGTGTGTCTGTCTGCCTGTCTCTCTGTCCATATCTCGATCTGTTTGTCTCCCCCCCCTCTCTCTCTCTCTCTGTAGTCAGCCTATTCCATTTCCAGGGGTTATGCACATGTGTTTGCCTGTGTGCTCACTGTGCATAAACACTATGAATGAGAATGAGATTACATTTTTTTAAAGCAGGATCATAGGGTTAAATTGTGAGCAGGAATATTAGTTTCCTTTGACTTTTTTGTTTACATTAAACTATGAAATGGCAAGGTACATTTTACACTGTGTGTGTGTGTGTGTGGGGGGGGGGGGTGCAGAGAGGGAGGGGTGGGGCGAGGAAGAGAAATTAAAAACAAATCTGATGAAAACCTTCAACCATGGGGAAAGGCCACATCTGTTTGCTAACCTTCATGAACATGGTAATGTACCGCGGTAAATCTGTGACCTATTGTTTTGGGAAAATGACCTATTGATTGTTCTGCCAACCGGTCAAATGACCTATGATGTCCTGTGGCAAGAATGAACCCTGAATCATTAGAAAGTAAAATAAACACGATGATTGCACGCAACATTCTCTTACTTCCTCACACACACACACTCACACATGCACATACGCACACCTGCATGCACACACACATGCACATATACACAAAAACACACACACATGCACAACACTTCATGTACTTGTCAGGCATCAGAATTGTCAGAGGATTCAGAATTTCTGACAGAGGATTGACTTCTCTTGTCAGAGGTTTTGGCTTTTTTATCGAGTGTTATCCTTTGTGTTAAATAGCATTTTAAAGTGATTTCTCACTGTATTAAGCCTGGTGTTGGGAACTGATTTCAGTGTTGTCCCTCTTTAGTCTGGGGCCTTGATGGCCCTTTTACTGCGGTTTTCAGAGGATTGGACTTCAGACCATTCTGATGCCTGACTTGTTCTGTTTTGTTATTTTATGTGTTTTGCCTGTTTCTTATTTCTACCTGAGAGAGGGTGGTGCATTGTTTTGCTTGTGATTGTACATTGTTTTTAATGAGGCTTTGTGCCGAAAATTATCTGCCCCTGTCTCGCGACCTGAGATGCGAACGCCACCTACTTAAGACCATCGCCCTTGCCTGTCAGGAACTAGTAGTACAGTATATAGCCACAGAAAATTATCTGCTCCTGACTCGTCACCAGGGGGCATTGGCAGTTCGGGCCTAAAATTATCGCCCTTTCGTGCATGTCGGCAAGGAGTAGTGTAAAGCAGGCATGAAAGAATTCCGCGTTTCGCGGAAAATCCGCTTAATTTTTTCAAAACTTCCGCAGGAAATTTTTTATTTAAAAAAAAAATGTTTGTGTAGAAGTAAAGGACCGATCTTGCCGTATTCTTAGATCTACAAGTCTCTATTTGGCGAGTCTCAAACTGGTTAACCGGAAGTCGCTTTAGCTCACTCGCTTCATTTGTGCGAAGGAAGGCGAAACCAGTAGCTCCCGCTCAACAAAAGTAGCGATGTTAGCTGAAAATGTGGGTGGAAGGCTATTGTGCCGAACAAAACTTCTGACGTGAGTTAGGTGAAAACTCGGTTGGAACATTTTGTTTTTGGAATGTTCTGGCCCCCCCTCCCGCTCAACAAAACTTCGGACGTTAGCTGAAAATCCGGGTGGAAGGATTTCTGGGCTACCAAAATCTCATTCTTTGATGCCTGAAAGATGTTTGTGCCGGAAAAAAATGTTGGGGGAACATTCTGCTCCCCAACAAAACTTCCGACGTTACGTGAAAATCCGGGTGGAAGGATTTCTCAGATGAAAAAATCTCCTCTTTTTTTTTGTGGCTCAAGCCACAAACCTATAACTCACTTTGTCGGTCTGTCGGTCGGTCAAAAATTGTCACACATTTTGACAAAATTGTCGCACTTCAAATCGAGGCTACACTTCAAATTGAGGCCGCTCTTTAAAATGATGTATTTTAAAAGCGTACAAAATAATAAACATACGTAATACAGACACTACAACAGACACGACGAGTATGCGGTGCTTCTTTTGATGAGTATAAGTAGGATAAATAGTTTTAAATGTTTTCCAAAAGATATAAAAAGTTACGAAATGGTGCAGAGATAACATTCTGGTTTACAGATTAAAATTATTGAAAAGCCAGGGGAGGTGACTCATGATTGGAGTGGTAAAAATAGACTGCGTGCCACAAACTATTGCGATTTCGCGCTTGTTTGATCTTCAACCACTTTCATGCGTGATAAAGCCTCATTTTTGTTTTTTGTTTTTTTACTTTATAACAGTAACAGTGGTTTGAGTAACAGGTGTTCACGCCCTGCTTCCTCAAACCACTACCATCATATCCTCCCTTTCCCCTTAAATCTGTCTTTTTACTTTCACTGTCTCATTTATTCATGATTTCTACTCACACTACCTAACCTCAACTAACCCTCTCTGTTCATTCTGAGCTCTATTCAGGGTTTTGTGTGTGTTGTTATCTTGCTTTTAAACTCTGTCTCTCTCCCCACTAAAGCGGGCGACAGACTATGTGACTGCCTCATGTGACTCGATCAGGTCGTGACGTTTCACCTCATTTGCATACCATCCTGCTTGATCAGTCTGACTCAGTCGGGCCCAGTCAGGTGACAGGGCCGAATAGGGCGGGTTCTAAATTTCACTGATCGAGTCAGATGGCTTGTGACCTCTTCTGTGCGGGAAACAAAATTTGGTCAACATCACGACCTGATCGAGTCATATGAGGCAGTCGCATAGTCTCCAGCTTAACTCCCAGTCTGATGAAAGCTCTACGAGCGGAAAGCTTGCTTCTTCCCTTTTTCTACCTTGATCACCAAACCCAAACCCTGGTGAGCTTTCCCCGTTCTACCATTGTTGTCCCTACTTTATGAACAGCTGCAAGTGAGCGAGTCTGAGCTGGAGGTGTTCCTTAGCAACCAGCAAAGCGAGGAGGGCAAACTGCGGGACATGAAACAGAACCTGGAGAAAGCTTCGGCCGAACTGGAACAACATGAAAAGTAAGTATTATGCTGGATAATACATTACAATGCAATGAGAGACTTAGTGCGATTTTTCTCACGCCAGAGGGCATGACGCTCGTGTGGGGCTAATCCTCTCTATTTTATTAGTTGGGGATAAAGAAAGAGAGAGAGACAGTGAGTGGTCCTACCATCACTCTCTCTCTCACTACGCCCAAGTAAGAAAATCGCGTGATAAGCCCCTAGTGCATTGACTGCCCTCTGGCGTGAAAAATATCGCCATAGGTTGACCATTGAACAAAAGGGGGAAAACTCTTTCTAATTAACTCCCCTCCACCAAAGTTGAATACGTTACCAACCATCTAGCAATGCGTGGATCAGAGGCAAAGTGAGATAAGCAAAGCATCATTCTCAATAAAGAATGTTGCCAAGTTCGCCTTTATGACCCTTCACCTACACAGTACACATCAACAATGGTGGAGAGGGGCGGACATACAAACGAATCAACATCTATCCAAGTGTGGCATAGCCTTCTAGCCTTGAATATGTTACACATAACAACACATTACAATGCTACAAAAATATTATACATGGGTGAAAGTTTTCCTTCTCAGCAAGGATTTCCTTAATTTTAAAATCAGAAAATAAGGAATTCCTTATTTTAAAATTTTCAAGGGGGAAAAAAACTAGAAATCGACCGATTTGAGCAACCAAAAGCCTCAAAGTGTGGCTGCTCCTTGGAAGTTTTAACATCAATGTCATTTTAGAGTTCAAACCATTTCATAAATGTGAATGAAAGACCTCAGGAGAGCTCACAAAATTGGCATTTATCTGTAAATTCTTGTCAACTTCCGTGATGTTTGCCCCAAGCAGGTGGCTGCCCCTACACCCCACCGAAGCCTAAGCGGCCCCTGAACACCCCCCACCCCCACCCCCCCCCACTTTCCTTATTTTCAAAATCTGTCACCTTCACCCATGAATAATAAGAATATAATGCGACATAATGTACAATGCAGTATGCTACAATGTAATACTGGTAAACAAAGCGAGGAGGGCAAACTGCGGGACATGAAATCAACACACCCAAGGTGAACTTATAGGTGCATCTGTACTACTTTATAGGTGCAACTGTACTGATTTATGGGTGCATCTCATTTTCAGCATGGCGGGTCAGCATACCCAAGGTAGAGAACTGACAGGTGCATCTGCACTACATAGGTGCAACTGTACTGATTTATGGGTATATCTGCACTGTGTTTTTAGCACGGCGGGTCAGCTGTGGGTCAACATACCCAAGGTGGAGAACTGATAGGTGCATCTGTACTACTTCATAGGTGCAACTGTACTGATTTATGGGTACGTGTGCACTGTCGTTTTCAGCACAGCGGGTCAGCTGCGGGTCAACATACCCAAGGTGGAGAACGTGGTGAAGAGAGCATCGGACGACCTTCAAAAGGTCAACGATGCAGAGGCCAAGGCCACCGAGAAGGTCAGTGCTATTTATAGCATCAGTCACAGGGCCTGGACACAGGAAAAGGTCTACAAAGATGGTCTTCATAGGGATGGTGAAAATGATACAGTGGAACCTCCATTATAAGACCTCCCGTTATAAGACTCCCTCCCACATAAGACCTGCTTCTCTGAGACATTGCCCTTCTTTGTAAGTATTAAAATTACCTCCCTTTAAGACCCCTCCCTTATAAGACCTCATTTTGGATGATTTTTGAAGGTCTTATAAGGGAGGTTCCACTGTAATGACATTGACAGAGCTTCAGATTGTCTGAGACCTTGGGTCAAAGGCCCGAATGGACCCCTCATTTTGTGCAGCAAAGGGTCAAAGTGGGAGATGGTCTTCATAGGGATGGTAACAATGATAATGACGTTGACAGATCTTCAGATTGCCTGAGACCTTGGGTCAAAGGCCAGAATGGACCCCTGATTCTCCGGGGTGGGTGGGGGGATCTTCCATACAAATAGTTTCCCCCACCTTCTGGAAGTTATGTGCTTGTAACTTCCTCTAATCTCTTTGACTCTGCCTTTTTCCTTTGCTTTGTGTCATCTACTATCTTTCTGACTTATTGGGCCCATTCTCCTGCCTTTTTTCAAGCAAATCTTCCAAATAATTTTTCTCCTTTGAGCTCCTCCGAAATCGGAATGTGTCAGCTGTACGCAGCGGGGAGACCAGTGAACACTGAAACAGGCATCAGAAGGGCCCGCGAATCCGCTGATTTCCGCGGTTTTGGTAGCCGCTGGCAGCAGTTTTGGCACCGCCGGCCGCGGTTTGTACTTCATGAGGCAGCACGATTTTATTCTCAAATGGTATTCTTAAACGGTTTGTTTTCATACTGC
Source organism: Phymorhynchus buccinoides (assembly GCA_017654935.2). Lineage (NCBI taxonomy): Eukaryota > Metazoa > Mollusca > Gastropoda > Neogastropoda > Raphitomidae > Phymorhynchus > Phymorhynchus buccinoides. The sequence continues at coordinate 9,991,147 of CM065708.1, read as the reverse complement.
GCCTTCGGAAATAAAAATCGCGGCCATGTTTGTTTTTTCTTCCGAGTTTAGAGCTCTCTAGACTCTTTCACTGTTTCAGAGTTTGTTTTGATGAGGATATGATCGCGGGAGACTACGATGATGTGAGAACTTTGAACTTTTCCGCGAGAAATCGGGTAGCGAATGATCGCAATGATGCCGACTACGGACTAGAGTTTTGTAGGGTCCGACTCGATGTCGACTCCGAGTCATGGCGAATGTTGTTCGTCCGCGGATTGGACTCTGGAGTATTCTGATGATGTGTGCTGAAAATCGGACCAGGGCTCCCAATCGTCCCGCAAAAACAAGGGTCCCAGGGACTCCTTCACTTACAGTATAGAGGGTCCTAGAGGCGGGATAGAGGGTCCCAGTGGCATTGCGAATGCTAAAAAGAATTTTTCTAGTGCATCCCTGGGACCCCCTGCACATTCTTTTAGAGGGTCCTTTAGAATTTTTCGTGCTTCATAGACCCCCAAATGGGGGTCCCTGGGAGCCCTGCGGACATATACGTACCTTACCCATTATGACCATATGGCCTGGAAACACAGAAGAAGAAGACCCCTCATTTTCTGTAATCATGGGTCATGAAATTTGAAGAGAACGTGACGCTCTGCATTGACGATGATGATGATGATTGATAACTTTGATGATAATAACAACATTGACGATGATGATGATGATGACGATTGACAACTTTGATGATGATATTAATAACAACATTGATGAGGATGATGATTGATAACTTTGATGATAATAACAACAATGATGATGATGACGATTGATAACTTTGATGATTAATAACAACATTGATGAGGATGATGATTTATAACTTTGATGATAATAACAACAATGATGATGATGACGATTGATAACTTTGATGATAATAACAACATTGACGATGATGATGATGACGATTGATAACTTTGATGATGATAAATAACAACATTGATGAGGATGATGATTGATAACTTTGATGATAATAACAACATTGATGAGGATGATGATTTATAACTTTGATGATAATAACATTGACGATGATGATGATGATGACGATTGACAACTTTGATGATGATATTAATAACAACATTGATGAGGATGATGATTTATAACTTTGATGATAATAACAACATTAATGAGGATGATGACTGATAACTTTGTGATAAAACTTGTGATGACTTTGTGATGACGATGATGATGACGACAGGTTCTTAATCTACGCGACGAATCAAGGAGATTGTCTTGATAATAACCGGCATGGGTGCTACTCTTTCAGTTTTACACTGATTTCAGTGTTTTTTTATTTTACCAGAAACTGAACTTCAGGCGTTTTTTAATTCATCAACAAACCAAAAAATTTGACCACATGCGATTTGGGGCGTTTTGAACTTAGTTCTATCTTGGAAGTTTACAAAGGCAATGTAATAATTTTACAAGACTTATCAGACTCAAACTGTCATATCATTTTAACTGTCTGTCTATCTCGTTATCTCTATGGCCGGGTTCACATTAGACGCGTAAGTTCCGTACGGAAAACCCTAAATAAGTGGAAGAAAGAAGGATAAAAGTTTACGCATATAGGGGAAATTCGGACATGTGCGCAAATCTTTTCCCTTCTTTGTTTCACTTATTTATGGATTGCTCACGGGTTTCCACATGGAATATCTGCTTATGTGTGTACACGGCCTCTCTCTTAACTTGCCCCCCTGAATCGTCTGACGGGGCTCTGCCCCTGTACCCTGCCGGGGCCATGGGTCCCTGGACCACGCCTTTCAGGGTTTTTTTTTTATGTTGGGGGAGTAGCACCCATGATGACGTTAATGACAGCATTGACGATTAAAACGATGATGTTAATGCGAGGATGATATTGATGATGACATTGACGACGATGACATGACAGGTTCGCAGCCTCCGCTACAAAGTGGAGGAGATGCGCAGTTCCCAGCAGGCCTCGTCCAACAAAGGGAAAGTACTCACCTTCATCCTGGACCTGAAAAAGACGGGCAAAGTTCAGGGCATCTTTGGGCGACTGGTAAGACAGACTTGGCAGTTGGTTAATCACTTAACCCTAGAAAGGAAGGAAGGTGGCAGAGTGGTTAAGATGTTCGCCTGCCGATTTCAATTCGTGAGAGACCCGGGGTTCGAATCTCGTCCTCGCCCTTTCTTTCTAAATCACACGGCAGTTAAAAGTCGGGAAGAGTAGGGAGAAATCCTGTTGCCTGGTAAGACCAAATTGATGGTTTGGTTTCCCAAGTCTGGATCTCTTTCTCTCTTCATTCCCCCTTCTCCCGCCCACACTCCCCCCCCCCCCTCTCTCTCTCTCTCTCTCCCTGTCTCTCTCTCTCTCTCTCTCTCTCTCTCTCTCATCTTCCTCCCCTGCCTTTCTCTCTTTCGTGCAGTTATAGGGTGAAAGTCGTTCAGGCATGCTCCTGAAATCAGGATTGAAAAAAGCTGATAGAAAGAGTCTTCAGGATTGGCCATCTTGTCATCCAGAACCACGGTCTTATAAAATCAAACATTTCTGCCAACATTGATGATGGCAGATTAAAACCAAGAAGATAGATTTGCAATTTTAACACTACCCACCCCACCTATCCTGTATACACAGACACACACACACATTTGGGAATTATTTTTAACGCGGTCACCACTTCAGGATTGGGAAGATTCAGAGAGCATTGAAACGTGTCATTTCAGGATTGAGATAATGTTTTAAAACTGAGTTATTAATAAACGGTTTTTTTAGAGTTTTTTTAATTTTTAATTGCTGCTATTTTTCTTGCGTGGATTGTACACGCATGTGTGTGTCTGTATGTGTGTGTACTTGTATGTGTATCCTCTAACATTTGTGTATGTGTGTTGGTGTATGTGGTCAGTCCGTGCAACTCAGTTGCTATGGCTTACTGAATGAAAGATGAATAATGAGTCGGTGTTGATAAATGTGTGTGTGTGAGTTGTGTTGTGAGAGATATATATATAGAGAGAGTGGGAGAGTTGCTTTGTATATGCGTTGTTGCTGGTTGGTGTCATTCTTTAACACTACACCCGTCTACAGACAAACCTCTATTTTAAGACTTCCAAAATGTCCGGAAAAATCGGTCGTAAATTGGAGGGGTCGTATGACGGAGGTTTAGTTCACTTCTTCGTGCACACATACAATGACATTAAAACTGGATTTGGGTCTTTCCAACTCCATAGGATTGTGCACTCGATATTACAGTTTCACTTTGCCGACTTGTTTTAATCACCTCCACTCTCGTCCAAAGTCAGTGGTTTTCTTTTTCAAAGTCAGTGGTTTTCGTGCTTTTCCTACGCTCTCCGCCATCTTTTTCTACAACAAGGGAAGCGACTCCGCTTTCAGGCCCTTGACCATGGTTGTTTCCCTTTGCTCGAAGTCTATGCAGACGACAGCAACGGTCGTAAAAACCAACAAAATGGCGGTCGTAAGTCGCGTTTTAGAGGAAGTCGTTTAAGAGAGGTCGTTTACATAGTAAAATGCATCTGTGCCAACAAATCCGGTCTCAAATGAGGTGGTCGCTTAACAGAGGGTCGTAAAATAGGGGTTTGTCTGTATATCTATTCCAATCATACTGACCAACACTCAAAACAATAGCGTATTCTTTTACCAACCTGGAACCCGTACCATAGTATGGGTTTTCTATGGTATATAGAAAAACAAAAGTAGCAAAGGGCCGCTACTCTCGTCATCCGGAAGTAAGAGTTATCCTACTACATCCGGGGGGCGCGGTCATTTGACCTGCCAATGTCATTGTCTACTTGTTGATGAATAATCGATTGTAAAGCGCTTTGGGCTCATTTGAGGTAAAGCGCTACAAATGTACAATGATTATTATTGTTGAATTGTGTGTGGTTCGGTTCGTTCTACGTCTTTACATCGCCTTTCTTGATTTTTCGTGGGTGTTTCTCTCCCTACACTGCAGGGTGACCTAGGCGCGATAGACAAGTGGTATGATGTTGCTGTCTTTCTCTCTCTCTCTCTCTCTCTCTCTCTCTCTCTCTCTCTCTCTCTCTCTCTCTCTCTCTCTCTCTCAGGAAAACGTCAAAAGGTTTGCCTTGTTCTTATACAAAGCCTTTAAGTTTCGTTCTTCATTGTGTTCTTGACTGTAATTTTCTTTATTTGGGTGCATCTTTTGTCATTTGTTTATTGTGAATTACCCCCTTCATAAAGGGCCTTGGCCTTTCATGAATAAATCTTCCGAATCTCTCTCTCTCTCTCTCTCTCTCTCTCTCTCTCTCTCTCTCTCTCTCTCTCTCTCTCTCTCTCTCTCTCTCTCTCTCTCTCTCTCTCTCTCTCGTTCATTAGATTGGCAAGACATGCTTTCAGAGCTCTCCCGTATTTTCATTAACTCTTCTACTACCAAGTATTACACTGTTTACTGTTGTGCACCAAGTCATTTTTGCAGCTGCACTGATTTTCGCACATACTCACTTTGAAAATTCATAAAAAAAATACTCGCTCGAATCATCACTAAAAATTCCCTGTGTCGATCTGCTGCTGCAAACCCAAGATCGTTTCAGCAGCTCTTTTTTATTCGCCTAAGTTCAGATTCTTCCACAGTAAATCCAGTGAATGCTTCATCGTCACTGTCGCCATCTTGTAGAAGTTCACGCCAAAAGTCATCGTCAGTTTCCATCGTCGAAAACGCAACGAAAATCGATTGAAAATTAGCCTACAAATGAAGATGGTGGAAGATTGTGCTTTCCCTGAGCGAACTGCGCATGTCACGGAAGTAAAGGATGTGATGTCACTTCATATAAATAGCGCAAAGGGGGACACCGGGGTTTCCCTAGTATCTGGCGGTCAAACCCGCCCATGGCTAGCAACGGTATACAGTAAACCGGGCGGTTCAACCCGCCGACGGCGGCAGAAGAGTTAATTACTTTAATTAGTGGCTTTTTTCATCGTCAAGAAATGGATAATGAAGTTGCTTGTGAAACGACGGACACGATGATATCAAAATTATTTTCAAAACAGAAAGCGGACATTGAAACAACGATGAGGAAAGTATTGCACGAGAAACTTCAAGCTTTCTCCATTGAAATGACCAACAACATCGACAATGCAATAAGAGAAATCAAGAACGATGTTCACGAGTTGAGACAAAAGACGTGTGCCATACAACAGAGTGTGAACACTTCCCTGGCTGAGATTCAGAACACTAAGAATCGCGTGTGGAGACTGGGAAACAGCGTGGAAGAAATTTCGTCTCGCCTAGAAAACAAAATGGACAAATTAGAAATGTTTTCGCGCAGGGACAACCTCAATTTTTTCAACATTCCTTGGAGTAACAACAGAGAAAGTTACGACGAGTGTGCAGCAGCAGTGTTGGAGGGTGTTCCAGACCTGTTTACTCTACTCTTTTCGAGTAGTATTCTACTCAATTTGGACCTCTACTACTCTTCAAAATTGAAAATAATGCTCTACTGGTTTAATCGAATATTATTACTAATCAACATAGCAAACAAAACAAATGCAAATGAGCACAACAAGCTTAAAGCTTATACAAGGCGCTCAAACACAGATATGCTACACAATATTGGCTGCCAAAAGTAATGACACTGGAACAGAACATAATAATAAAATAACAGCAAAAATTGAACATTAAGAGAAATAACAAGTGAATGAATATACACAACACATATATATACACAAATAATGCTCTGCTCATTTTCAGTGAACATTATTTGATGGTTTAATAAAGAGGACTACTCATTTCACATCGAGACTACTCATGTCAGCTATCCAGACTACTCAAGACTTGTGTAGGGGGCAACCAGGTCTGGTGTTGTGCCTGGCAAGGTGTGGACTGCGGACGATGTTGTGCGAGCACATCGCCTTGGACAGTACAACAACTCCCGAGGAAGACCCCCTCCTATGATCGTGAAATTCACCAGGTGGGCGGTCACGATGGCGATCCTGACAACAGGAAAGGGTGCTCTTAAGAAGAAGAACATCATGGTGGCTGGCGACCTGACAGACAAACAACGAGAGACAATACAAGGACACACGGCAAGGATGACACGCCTACTACCGGGGGAACCGTCTGGTGGTGGAGGAAGCAGGCAGCAGACACGGTGGTGACCGGCCCTGGCAGCAGCAGCAACATGGGCAGGCAGAGGACTGGCGATCCAACCACCACGACTCTACTACCTACGACTGCAGACAGCATGGGGGCAGGCAGAGGACCGGCGATCCAACCACCACAACTATGATTGTGCAATTCACCAGGTGGGCGGACAAGATGGCGATCCTGAGTCAACAGGAAGGGGTGCTCTTAAGAAGAACATCACAGTGGCTGGCGACCTGACAGACAAACAGCGAGAGACGATACAAGAACACAAACGACAAGGGGGTAACAGCGCGTTTGTCTGGTGGTTTATCATTGCTTGTAAGAAGAATTGTCGAAATATGTTGAGCGAATAGGTGTGGAATATGATAATATTATTGTGATTAAATTGTCATGTGAGCTTTTTGGGTGTGATTCCCCTGTTGTGTTGATTGGTGTCTATTTACCACCCGCTTCGTCTGAATACTATAGAGACAGTGAAATTACAAGTGGTGTTAGTATTCTAGAACAATGCATGATAGACCTACTTGAAACCAATGGTGAATGTCAATTCCTGTTGATGGGGGACTTTGACGCTCAGACAGGAGGTGAGCATATATGTGAGTGCAGTGATGACCTTGGTGTGGATCCGTTATTTCATTGTGAGGATGATGATGCAGGGCTTAACAGTATCCATTGCCCGACTGCCCGGGGCAAGTGCACAGCCGTGTCGGGCAGGCCAAGCTTCTGTTAAATGTGCCCGACCGGGCAAGTGAAATTTTTGACAACCAACACTTATTTTCTCCATAAACGAACGCTCATTGCCTGTATTATTCAGCGCAGCTTCTCATGTCCGTATTTTTTTTTAACGTAACTTGCGACCGAAAGCTCACAGAGCAGACGACAGTTTCTGAAGCGCATCGCAATGTTTACTCGCCAATGACGCAGTTTCATGCAAGACGTCTTCCCATGCTCCTAATTTGGGCAGGAAAGCCAATGGAAATTCATATTGCGAAGCACTTGTCCGACGCGTGTTTGCACACCATGCGGATGATTCGAGATTGATCTGTCCAAAAACATCGTCATGGCTCAGCAAACCTTGCTTTCCTTTCTTGGAAAACGACCGGCACAATCAAAATCCACAAGTTCTGCCAATAACGAAAGTGAGATTGAGAAAGCGAAACGACGCAAACAACAGAAGGCTGACTACAAAGAGGAACGAGAACGGCGTTTTCAGGGAGGGGGAGAGGGGGGGACAGAACTAAAGGCAAGACAAGGACTCAGAAAGAGAAGAGTTTGTGACATTTTCATGTGTGTTTGACCAGTGAATCAAAGTTTTGGACAAAGAGAAGCCAATGACTCGGGTAAGAGATATTATGTGTGTGTGACTAGCAATACACCTGAATTTCGGGAAAGTCCAAAAGCTGTTTGGGCAAGTGAATTTTTCTTTAACTTGCCCGACTGGGCAAATGGAAAAAAAAGTTACTGATAAGCCCTGTCAGATGTTGTCATTCGTACGTCAAAAGACAGTGTACAACGATTTTGAAAAACAGTTAATAAATTTGTGTAAATGTTTTGATTTAAGCATTCTAAATGGTACCTTGAGAAATGATGTTGATTTTGGTAATTATGCTTATATCTCCCCAACGGGATGTAGTATTGTCGATTACTTTATTGGTTCTCATTCACTAGTTAAGCTCTGTACACAGTTGAATGTCACACCACGAACTGAACGTAAACACATGCCTGTTGAGCTTACCATTGGATGTGTGGAAGACCTATTACGCTTGAAAAAATGAAATGGGACCCAGAAAAAGAAAACAAGTTTTTGTGTAAGTTGTCTGGGTCAGAATTCAAACATACGTTAGAACGAGCAACAGGTGTAATTAAAACTGACATTGATGAAGCTGTTGGTTGTTTTAACGAGGCGCTGTGTAATGCAAGTTCATGTATGGTTAGAACAATAACGGTCGGTAAACATAAGACAGAGGCTTGGTTTGACTTGGACTGTAAAGATGCTAGACGTGAGCTTCGCCACGATTTACGGAAAGCATGTAATATTGGCACAAAAAAGTGCAGACCCCGATATGACTGGCACAAATAAAGATAGAGTGAAGCAGCGTTTTATCTGAAGAGGAGCACAAAGTTAGAGAGCTTTACAGTGCAAAACGCAGAGAATACAAAGAATTGTTAAGATCAAAGCGAATAGCTCACCGTGAAAAAGTGGTGAACTCCTTGCAAGTACCTATGTACATGACTAAGTGCTTAAAGGGCCCCCCTGACCGATGAGTTTTTGTAAGAAACACGTCGAGATCACCAGGAAATACACCTTTTACAGAGATTGCAACACTCATTTTGCTAGAAATCAAACCGTCAAATCGGCGATTCCTCCTTGGCGGAGGTGCTGGAAGTCAAATTATTTAACCCAAAGAGAAGCCGTGTGCCGTCTCTTTTCTATTGGCTGCCAAATCGTTTGCACGAAATTTTCGCAATACAAGCCTTTTTATTTATTTTATTTATACAGTTTATCTAAAGGAGTTTCACACACAACAAAGGAAATAGCTCCATTTTTATTATTTTTTACTGCACTACAAAAAAAAGAAAACGTTTCAACCACATTGAGTGACCTCCACCCACCCCATCCAAAATGGCTACTATCTCCGCCAGGGAGGAATTGACGGTTTAATTTCTAGGAAACCAGTGCAAAGTGAGTGTTCCGATCCTTGAAAAGGCTCTTTCTGGTGATCTCGACATGTTTCTTGCAAAAACTCATCCGTCAGGGTGCACCTTTAAAGACCCCCCACGTCACGTGTCACATTCCCTCTTATGCTAGGAAGATTTCTTAAGATTTCTTACCAGCTATAAGAGGGAAAACCGTGATTTTGACACGTGACGTGGTGGCACGAAACGTTGGAATTTTCCCTTTCACAGGTACCTTGTTTCACAGGTACCTTGCCCACCATTCTTACCTTCAAATTTATAGCGTGGAAGTCCTGGGGAAAAAAAAGTTGTTTTTTTTTTTTTTACACTGTACGAACCCTGAATTTTTTTGATTTTTTTAATTTTATTTTTTGTTGTCTGATCCATCCCAGGGTGACCTGGGCGCGATAGACGAGCAGTACGACGTCGCCGTGTCGACGGCCTGCGGGGCCCTGGACCACATCGTGGTGGACACCATCGCCACGGCGCAGCGCTGCGTGGAGCTGCTGATGAAGGGCAACGTGGGCGTGGCCACCTTCGTCGCCCTGGACAAGATGCAGCGATGGGTTCCGCACACCGCCAAGAAGATTGACACGTCAGTAGGATTTGACTTTATGAATGGTGGGAATAATAGACGATTTCCAGGGGGAGAAAACTAAGGGAGAGCACATGGATGGCACATCTTTCAGGATGTCCTGAATTGCAGGATTTTTAAATTGCCTAGAGCCGGCGTCGCCGGATTATGAGAATTTGAGAAGCAACGCTTTTCTTGCACACACACACAAACTTGTACAATAAAAGGGCCTGTCAGGCATCAGAATAGTCTGAAGTCCAATCCTCTGAAAACCGCGGTAAAAGTGGCCATCAAGGCCCTAGACTGAAGAGGGACAACACTGAAATGAGTTCCCAACACCACCAAAAAGGCTTAATATAGTGATAAATCACTTTAAAATGCTATTTAACACAAAGGATAACACTCAATAAAAAGGCAAAACCTCTGACAAGAGAAGCCAATCCTCTGTCAGAAATTCTTAATCCTCTGAAATCCTCTGATCCTCTGACAATTCTGATGCCTGCCTATATAAGCATTTGCTATATTCAAAGGAATGTAGCGCTTGTACTGGTCTAGAGGGGTGGAAAAAGAGTAGTAAATGTGTGTGTGTGCACTGCCCCTGCACTTCGCCGGGACCGCCCCCTTGCAGGATTTTTTTTAATTTCCCAGGAGCACCCATGGAGAGCACTTCGTGAAAATTAGAATTGTTTACCTCCATTACTCACTCAAATACCATAGCAACAATGGCGTCTAAGTTTGAAACCGCAGGATAGCGAGTCGGCAACTTGCAAACATATTTTTTTTAGAAAAATGAGGGGTGTCCAGTATCCACAAACTGAGAGAACTTGCAAAATGTGACGTAAAAATATAGATGACATCAATTTTAGAATGACGCATGGTGTTCTAAGTGATGTAAGTCTACTCAAACACACGAGGCGAGAGCTGGGGATCTACCTGAAGGTAGAGTAACTCCCCCTGTTTGACGGATTGAATTGGGCAAGATCACTCTCACAATATCACTCTTTAGGGAGAATACGCTTACATTTGTAAAAAATAATAAATAATTTTTTTTTTATCCCCACACAACCATGCAGAACATAACATTTTGATGTAGCCTTGGTGTTTTAGCTTTATGTCAACTGGTCTGACACAGCCTCATGCCAAGGCGTAAACTATACATTTTATTATACAGTGGAACCTCCCTTATAAGACTTTCAAAAATCATCCAAAATGAGGTCTTATAAGGGAGGGGTCTTATAAGGGAGGTCATTTTTATTACTTACAAAGAAGGGCAATGTCTCAGAGAAGTAGGTCTTATAATGGGATGCAGGCATCAGAATGATCCGGGGATTTCCACGGTTTTGGTAGCCACTGGCCGCGGTTTTGGCACTGCCGGACGCGGTTTGTACCTTCATGAGGCAGCGCGATCTTATTCTCAAATGGTATTCTTAAACGGTTTGTTTTCATACTGCGCCTTCGGAAACGAAAAATCGCGGCCATGTTTGTTTTTTCTTCCGAGTTTAGAGCTCTCTAGACTCTTACTTTCACTGTTTCAGAGTTTGTTTTGATGACAGTGATTGTGATTTGGGTTTTAAATGAGTCGATTTAGAGGATATGATCGCGGGAGACTACGATGATGTGAGAACTTTGAACTTTTCCGCGAGAAATCGGGTAGCGAATGATCGCAATGAGTTTTGTGGGGTCCGACTCGATGTCGACTCCGAGTCATGGCGAGTGTTGTTCATCCGCGGATTGGACTCTGGAGTATTCTGATGCCTGGGGATAATAATAATAATTTCACTTATATAGCGCGATACAAATCATGCTAAAAGCAAGCTCTCTGCGCTTTACAAACATTGATAAAACCATGTAAAAATAAAAATTAACACATTGAGACACCATGTTTCATAACAATGATATAGAATAATAGTAACATTATTTAATAACACATGAGAGAGAGAGGGAGGAGGTGGAGGGGTCAGGGTAAGGGGGGGGTTCAGGGTTAGACAGACAAAAAGGCGGAGACAAGTGGGCAGGGCAAACTTTGACAGGAGTAAGACAGAGAGGCAGAGAGAAAGAGGGGAGCGGGAGGGAGAGAGAGAGAGACAGAGGGTAAGGGAGGGAGAGAGAGAGAGGACAGGTAGACAGAGCGTAAGGAAACAAAGAGAACGTAATAAGAAAAAAGCACTAAAAACCTTAAGCAATATACATTCACATTTCTAAGATAAAAGCACTAAAACCATTTCTAAGATAAAAGTTCTAAGACTTTAAGCAATACAAATTCAATTCAATGAATTATAAGGGAGGTTCCACTGTACTATATGTGCGCAGACCCGAAAAAGTGCCTCGACTTTTCGACTTGATCAAGGTCAAGGACGATCGCCTACTCCCTGCCTTTTACTTCGGGGTGAGGGACACACTGGTGGCCAAGGATCTGGAGCAGGCCACTCGCATCGCTTACGGCAAAACGCGATTCCGCGTGGTGACCTTGCAAGGTCAACTCATCGACCAATCAGGTGAGAGGATGTTTATGGGTGTGTGTGCATTAGGCTAATCCAGCATAGTGGGAGATGGTGTTGTATAGACCATACTTTTTATACTCTTTTTTTTGACTGTTTTGCACGTACGACAAGCGAGGGATGCAAAACTGCGAGCGAAGGTCATATGGGATCGAGTGTTGTGAGAGATGGTATTGTGTAGACCATATTTATAAAAATTTTGTCACTTTCTGCTGTATTTTGTAGGCACGATGAGCAGGGGAGGAAAAACTGAGCAAGGGTCGAATGGGATCCAGCGTTGTGGGGAATGGACCATAATATTTATAAATTTTTTATCACTTTTTTTCACTGTATTTTGCAGGTACTATGAGCGGGGGAGGAAAAACTGTGAGCAAAGGTTGTATGGGATCCAGTGTTGTGGGGGATGGAGCTGTGTAGACCATTATATTTATACATTTTTTATCACTTTTTTTTTTAATGTATTTTCCAGGCACAATGTGGGGGGGGGGGGGGGGGCCAAGCAAGCAGATTTCGTATGGGATCCAGTGTTGTGGAGACCGTAATATTTATACATTTTTGTTCACTATTTTCCAGGCATGATGAGCGGGGGAGGAAAAACCGTGAGCAAAGGTCGTATGGGATCCAATGTTGTGGGGGATGGAGCAGAATAGACTGTAATATTTATACCTTTTTTTTTCACTGTATTTTCCAGGCACGATGAGCAGGGGAGGAAAAACAGTTAGCAAAGGGCGTATGGGATCGAGTGTTGTGGGAGATGGTGCTGTGTAGACCATAATATTTATACATTTTTTATCACTTTTTCCACTGTAATTTGCAGGCACGATGAGCGGGGGAGGAAAAACCGTGAGCAAAGGTCGTATGGGATCCAGCGTTGTGGGGGATGGGGCGGCAGATCCGAAGGAGCTGGCCAACTTGGAAAACGAGTTAGAGAAGGTGAATACTTATTATATTATCTCATTTCTTTTCCTTAGTTTATGTCTCTCATATTGCCGTTTATTTCTGTTTAGGTTTCTTTACTACATTCGCGCTTCCTTGGCAGAAGAGCTGTTTAATATTGCCAATAAAATAGCTGAGCTGAGTTGAGCATGCAGGGCTCCCAATCGTCTCACAAAACAAGGGGTCCCAGGGACTCCTTCACTTGCAGTATAGAGGGTCCTAGAGGCGGGATATTTTTATTATTTAATGCTTAACACACAGTACTGGTTAACACACAAAAAAAATCTTTGTCCCCTGAATTTTGTGTTAAGTGTACTTCCACTCTATGTGTCTGTATATATGATTACATTTATTTTTATTTTAGATCACATCGAACAAGTAAATAAAACTAGAAGTAAATCTCTCTCTCTCTCTCTCTCTCTCTCTCTCTCTCTCTCTCTCTCTGTCTCTCTCTCTCTCTCTCTCTCTCTCTCTCTCTTTGTTTGTTTGTCCCATGTATGACAGTTGACACCCTTCGAAGAGAACTTATTCCAAAAAAGTATTTTAACAATCCTATGTTTAAATTTGTGGGTTATTACTTTCTTGTACAAACACAAGTATTGTAAGAAAAGTGGCTGTTTTTATCTTTAAAGCTTTGAAAGTTTGGCAAGATTTGCGTAATGTTTTGTAATGTCAAGTTAATAATGTAATGTCAATTTGTTGTTGCTGTCACACTCACTCCATTGTATGGGCATGGCCTGACAAATAAAAATTTCCTGACTCTCTCTCTCTCTCTCTCTCTCTCTCTCTCTCTCTCTCTCTCTCTCTCTCTCTCTCCTCTCCTCTCTCTCTCTCTCTCCCTCCCTCTCTCTCTCACCTCTCTCTCTCTCTCTCTCTCTCTCTCTGTCTCTCTCTCTCTCTGTCTCTCTCTCTCTCTGTCTCTCTGTCTCTCCCTCTCTCTCTCTCTCTCATCTCTCTCTCTCTCTCTCTCTCTCTCTCTCTCTCTCTCTCTGTTCTCCCTCTCTCTCTCTCTCTCTCTCTGTTTATATAATTGCTATGCAGGGGAATGGCCTAACAAATAAAGATTTCCTGACTCTCTCTCTCTCTCTCTCTCTCTCTCTCTCTCTCTCTCTCTCCTCTCTCTCTCTCTCTCTCTCTCTCTCTCTCTCTCTCTCTCTGTTATATAATTGCTATGCAGGGTTCGCACAGTCTTTAAAAGTCTTTGAGAAATGGAATGCCATTTTCAAGTCTTTGAAAATTGGCTTTGGTCTGTGAAAATTGTGAAACAGTTTGTGAGAAAGTCATTGATGAAGAGTTTCATCCAACCAAAATTTTGCATTTGCGATTTTTACTCATTCTGTCAAAAGAAGGGAAAACGTAATTTTCTTCCAACTAAGACGTTGCATTAACATGGGTGCTACTCTTTAATTTTTACACTGATTTCAGTATTTTTAATTTTACCAGAAACTGAACTTCAGTTGTTTTGTAATTTATCAAAAACAAAACAAAAAAATTGACCACAAGCGATTTGGGGCGTTTTGAACCTGGTGGTTCTATCTTGGAAGTTTACAAAGGCAATATAATAATTTTACAACGCTTATCAGACTCAAACTGTCTGTCTATCATTTTAACTGTGTCTGTTTCGTAATATCTCTCTTAACTTGCCCCCCCTGAATCATCCAACGGGGCTCTGCCCCTGTACCCTGCCAGAGCCATGGGTCCCTGGACCCCTGCCTTTCAGGGTTTTTTTTCATTTTGGGGAGTCGTACCCATGTGCATAGTGTGAGGGGGCTTTTAGCTGTATTTTCAGTGGAGGTTGTTTATGACGTGATTTCTATATGTCTACGTACAGGCGAAAAAAGAAGCGGAAACGTGCGAGATAAACCGATCCAAGCTTCAAGACGTGGTGAACACCAACACCAAAGATCTCACCACCATGAAACACAACCTGCAAATGGCCGACATGAAAATCAAGGTAATTAGTCATGAATATTCATCAATATTAATTTATGCAAATGAGTACGGAAACGTGTGAGATAAACCGTTCCAAGCGTCAAGACGTGGTGAACACAAGCACTAAAAATTTCACCACCATGAAACACAACCTGCAAATGGCCGACATGAAAGTCAAGGTAATTACACATGAATATTCATTAATATACGGAAGTAAGTGGAAACATGCGAGGTAAATCAATCCAAGTTTCAGGACGTGGTCAACACCAACACCAAAGTCAGATCTCGCCACCATGAAACACAACCTGCAAATGGCTAGTTCAAGGGGAGCGAATCTATGTTAGGCCGTCATGAGGCAACCAACCAAGGAGACACTGCACTGCTGCTGGAGTTACTTCGGTGGAGTTCAGTGGAGCCTGTTCAGGACACCACCTACTAAACCCCCTACTGACGACACTATTCTCTTACTTTCACCCATGCAACACATTACATTGCTGATATTGTTTTATCTTGCGCAGGCTCTGAAGGAGCAAGTGGCCAGCCTGCAGGCTCAGATCAAAGAGCAAGAGGTCAACGTCAAGGCCGCGGCCCCCGACAAAAAACAGCTGGACGCTCTGCGTAAAAAGGTGGAGGCCTATAGAGCAGGTCAGTCGCACAGAGAGAGAGAGAGAAGAATACAGTACAAATAATCCCCCCACCTTCTGGAAGTTCTGTGCTGACACCTTCTTCAAGTTACAAGCACAGAACTTCAAGAAGGTGGAGGAACTGGGGGGGGGGGATGGACTGAAATTAAATGAATGATCATCAAATGTCCCAACAAAATACAGGCATGGGAATTGTTACTAAATACTTCGTTTTTGTTACTAAATACTTCAATTGGGGGGCTTTTCAGAGTTTTTTGTCTCTGACAATTCCCATGCCTGAAAATACTTCAACTGTCAGCATGAGATTCTTCAGCTTTTAGGCTTTTTTTTTAGGTATTAGGTATTAGGTACTTTATAGTCACAGAGGCGTCTCTGTGAAATTCGGGCTGCTCCCACCTGGAGAGCGCGTCGCAGCCAGAGGCGCGCCACCCAATTTTTTTATATTTTTTTTGCATGCGATTTTTGTCACTGATGGGGGGGGGGGGGGGGGGGGTAAATTTTTACCAAATGACAACTTTTTCGTTGCCACTGGGTTTAACGTGTGCTAAGTGCATGGGCACACGGGACCTCGGTTTATCGTCTCATCCGAAAGACTCCACGTTCAGACCGTTAAGGCCTAGTGCAGAATGAGAGGAAAAAATCCCCTGTGGCCAGGTTCGAACTCGGGTTTACTTGACACGAAGGCGAACGCGATACCACTGTGCCACTCTACACCTTTTTGATGGCCTCAGGGGTCATTATTTTGGACAAAATAGTGACCTACCGAGTATATAAATACTTCTTATGAGTGGATACAAATAAACTAAATGTATCAGTTCTACTTCTAATGCTGCTTTTAACCCTCTGACTCTGATCACTCTGAACAAGAATCGATCATAATATCCTGAGTCAAGGGGACTAACTCCGAACGTCACACCAAATCTTTTATTTAAAAAAATCACCCAGAATAAAGTCTAACTCACATTTCATTTCTGAAAGATGCATATTGAATAGCAATGATGATATTTTCATTCGAAAGCTAACACAATGTCACACAACAAACCATGAATTAGAAGAAAAAATCAGTAATGGCGCTCCAAACATCCAACCAGGTCAATACTGCCCGCGTCACGTGAAAAAAAAAAAAAAATTGGCGAAACTTTGAAAAATCCGTTCAAAAAGACTATTGAGTGGTTTCCCTTGCTGTAAAGACCAAAAACGGACCAGGGAGTGTCAGAAACAGGAAGAACTAACTTAGTATATTGCATTGTGGGTAGGGTGAAAGTGAACCTACTAGACCTGGCGTTCAGCGGCGGCTATCGGGGGTTACGGGATTCAGATAGGCCATTTTTGACGGGAGGTCCTGGAGATTGCGGGGATCAGAGAGTTAAGGCTTGTTTGCAAAAAAAGCTTCTGTTTCAGAGAACTTCAGCCTTTTGTCAGCCTAAATCATAATCTCTCAATCTGTGAAAGATTGTGTGTTTAGTAGAAAGATTGTCCTTCCGGGCAGAGGAAAGAGAGGTAGGGAAAGATGTTGGTTCATGTGTGTGCAGGCGTGATTCAATGCATTTGTGTGTGTGTGTGTGTGTGTGCAGACTATGACAAGTCAGCAGCAACGTCCTCCAAAGTGGAAGCGGAAGTACAGAGGTAAATGAGGCATGGGTGCTACTCTTTCATTTTTACACTGATTTCAGTTTTTTTAAATTTCACCAGAAACTGAACTTCTTGGTTGTTTTTTAATTCATCAACAGCGAAAATTGACCACAAGTGATTTGGGGCGTTTTGAACTTGGTTGTTTTATCTTGGAAGTTTACAAAGGCAATGTAATAATTTTACAAGGCTTATCAGACTCAAGCTGTCTATCATTTTAACTGTATCTCGGTATCTCTCTCTCTTAAGTTGTTTTTTTTTTGGGCCTCCCTGACTCGTCCAGTGGAGCTGTGCCCCTGTACCCTGCCGGGGTCATGTGTCCCTGGACCCATAATGATGTAATACAAAATAATATGATTATAAAATATCATCATTACGAAACAATGGTGTACAACACTAGCAGACCTGCCTACTGCTACGATTTGGCCGTAGCAGCTACGAAAAATAAAGCTTCACTACGGAGCTACGGCAACCTTATCGTTGCTACGAAAAAACAAAATTGCCGCCGCATTTTATTTTTGCTTATGCCGTTCCCGGTTTTGTCTGTTTCTAAGAGCAGACGCCGTGTCACGCGCGATAACCTAGTCACTTCCATTTTTATCAAAGTGACTGCGCATGCGTTCTTATTACTTTCTCTGGGGGGAAAAATGGCGGACTCCAGCAGCAGTAGCGATTCGGGAGATGTTTCAAACGAAGAAAAACGAACCCAAACCAGAAAACGAAAATCATCTGCCACACCATCTTGTTCTAAGAAAAAACATCGGCCTGCCGCACAAGTTTTTAAAATAGCTTACACGGAGGAGTGGCCTTGCATCGTCAGAAGTTGACTCGGTGCGAACCATGCTCGCTGCAGTGCAACCTCTGCCATGCGGACTTCTCTGTGAATCATGGCGGTAGAGACGATTGCCGTCAACACGTTCAATCGGCGAAACATAAGCAGTGCTCAGGAAGAGAACAAATCGATTGCCGATTTTGTGGATGCTACAGAAAAATTTGCCATGCTACTGAAAATTGATGGCTGGGCTACTGATTGGGAAAATTCCAAGTAGGCAGGTCTGCACTAGCATAATCATCCGCTTGTTTCAATGTCTTGCCAGAGGCTGTAAACCAAAGCTTATAAAAAAAAATCTTCATATTTGTTCAGGGCTCCCCATTTTGTTTGACCATAGAGGGTATTTTCACCCCCAGGAAGCAGCTATAGAGGGTCTCTTCACCCCCAGGGTGAACTTATAGAGGGTGAAAAATAAAAACAAAATAAGCGTAAAGACATGTGGGTAGTCAAAAAAAATTTAAAGTAAAGTAAAGGAAGGAAGGAAGAAAGAAAGGAAGGAAGTTGAGGGCTCCATTGGACTTAGCGAGTAGAGGGGTGGAAGAAGAAGGGTCTTTATCTTCTAACCTAAACAGACAGCAGTGGTACCAGACTCGTAAACTTTGGGCTGACATGCCTAATTGGTCTCATGGGTCTGCAGTAGACCGGCTTTTCGGGCTGGGTGAAATGGGAGACGGGCTCACGCACTCGGCAGATTTATAGTGCGTCTCAACCCTCGAGTAGTAATTATAGTGCGTCGTTTCACCCCCAGTACGAAGTTTTAATGCATCTGTCACGCACATTTGACGCACAGAATGGGGAGCCCTGTTGTTGTTCCAAAGTCTTTTTCAATCTCCATTTCACT
The DNA here is from genome assembly GCA_017654935.2 of Phymorhynchus buccinoides. Lineage (NCBI taxonomy): Eukaryota > Metazoa > Mollusca > Gastropoda > Neogastropoda > Raphitomidae > Phymorhynchus > Phymorhynchus buccinoides. The sequence goes on along the minus strand of CM065708.1, from coordinate 9,972,478 downwards.
GTCTCAAAAGATATGCTACTCCCACATCTTTTTTTACCCAGTTTATTTTCCTGTACAATTTATAAATTATACAGCGCACACATGCGTTCACTCGCACACGCGCACACACACTCAAGTACGCAGGCTTAACATGCAAAAAAAAGAAAAAGTTTTCCGTTTAAGTCTGTGAATGTACAAGCATCAGTAATTATATGCATGGATGCTCCTGCTTTCAGGATGTCCTGAAATGCAGGATTTTTTTTATTGCCTGGAGCCGGCGTGTCGCCGGATTATGAGAATTTGAGAAGCAACGAATTTCCTATTTATAAACGTTTTGTCGGTTTCTCTCATGTGTAGAACATAAAAGAAATGAATACACATGTATAAATATTTCCATGCCTTTATCAGGAACTTTATATTTACAGGCTACACAAGCAAATCATGGACATAGGGGGGTCCAAACTTCAGGCTGCTCAGTCACGGGTGGACGCCATCGCCAGGAAAATCGACGAGGTCACCGGACAGATCACCAAGGTCAACGTGGGGGTCAAGACTGCCGAGAGGTCAGTGTCAAGGTCGTTAATAATTGAGGGGTATATGTGTGCCTGAAGGTACTACAGTGGAACCTCCCTTTTTAGCTCGTTCACATCGGAGTGGAGTGTGGCTGCCCACATGGCGGGGTAATCAAAAACAGTCCCACTGTTGCTGAGTCACTTCAGTGGAGTCCCCCGAACATGGAGTGTGGCTGCCCACATGGCGGGGTAATCAAAAACAGTCCCACTGTTGCTGAGTCACTTCAGTGGAGTCCCCCGAACATGGAGTGTGGCTGCCCACATGGCGGGGTAATCAAAATCAGTCCTACTGTTGCCGAGTCACTTCAGTGGAGTCCCCCGAACATGGAGTGTGGCTGCCCACATGGCGGGGTAATCAAAAACAGTCCCACTGTTGCTGAGTCACTTCAGTGGAGTCCCCCGAACATGGAGTGTGGCTGCCCACATGGCGGGGTAATCAAAAACAGTCCCACTGTTGCTGAGTCACTTCAGTGGAGTCCCCCGAACATGGAGTGTGGCTGCCCACATGGCGGGGTAATCAAAATCAGTCCTACTGTTGCCGAGTCACTTCAGTGGAGTCCCCCGAACATGGAGTGTGGCTGCCCACATGGCGGGGTAATCAAAAACAGTCCCACTGTTGCTGAGTCACTTCAGTGGAGTCCCCCGAACATGGAGTGTGGCTGCCCACATGGCGGGGTAATCAAAAACAGTCCCACTGTTGCTGAGTCACTTCAGTGGAGTCCCCCGAACATGGAGTGTGGCTGCCCACATGGCGGGGTAATCAAAATCAGTCGCACAAGAACAGAACTTCCAGAAGGTGGGGGAACTATTTATACAAAAGACCCCCCGGTATCCCCACGGGGGGGGGCTTGCCCCAGTAAGAAAAGGGAAAAAGAACCTCATTGCAATTATAGAAGAGAAAATTAATAACAGTTGATATCACGAGCAAATCAACAGGATAAACTTTCTCAGCAGCTAAAGAGGTTCTCAGGAATGAACAGTAGTTGAAACTTCTCTAAATACAGAAACCAAAGAGTTAAACACTGAAGACACTGTGCACGCACATGCTCATATTAATTTACGTGTGTATTCTTCCAGGAGCCGGAAAAAGCCTTAAAGGCAGAAGAGAAAGTGAAGAGCCTGGAGGAAGAGACTGAGGAGAACAAGAAGAAGACGAAGAATCTGATGACGTTGTGTGTGTGTGCATGAATGTGTGTGAGTATGGATGTGTGTGTGCATGAATGTGTGTGTGTATGGATGTGTGTGTGCATGAATGTGTGTGTGTGTATGAATGTGTGTGCATGGATGTGTGTGTGTATGGATGTGTGTGTGCATGAATGTGTGTGTGTGTGTATGAATGTGTGTGCATGGATGTGTGTGTGTATGGATGTGTGTGTGCATGAATGTGTGTGTGTATGAATGTGTGTGCATGAATGTGTGTGTGTATGGATGTGTGTGCGTGCATGAATGTGTGTGTGTGTATGAATGTGTGTGCATGGATGCTCCTGCTTTCAGGATGTCCTGAAGTTCAGGAATTTTTTTTTTTATTGCCTGGAGCCGGCGTCGCCGGATTATGAGAATTTGAGAAGATGCATTTTGCTGGTTATAGAGGTCATGAAGTTTAACCAGAAGTGAAAGTGCAACGAGAGCCTGTCAGTTACATTGGAAACTGTCAGTTACATTGGACAGGCATGAAAACAACTCTGCCGTCTCCGCCATTTTTTTTTTCGAAATCAAGCGATCTCCATCGGGGGGGGGGGGGACGATATTCATTTCACGCCTTTTTGCTCTTCCGCCGTTGTCATTTCCAAGATGGCGTCCACCAAGAAAGCATGTATCAAGTTGTTGGAAGGCTAAGTAGGATGTGAAATGCTGTGAAATGAGTACTGCCCCCCCTCCCAACAAAACTTCTGACATTAGCTGAAAATCCGGGTGGAAGGATTTTTCGGCTGAAAAAATCTCCTCTTTTTTTTGGAACAGTAGTTTTCATGCCTGATTGGAATCTTGTGTCCCTTCAGCTTAACAATGCCCCCTGGAACCCAGACAAGGGGCGTTGTCCCTGTACTCCGCCAGGGCCTGGGTGGCCCCTGGACCCCTGCCTTGCAGGATTTTTTTAAATTTCCCAGGAGCACCCATGTGTTTGTGTGTGTGCATGCTCATAATTTATGTGTTTATTCTTCCAGGAACCTGAAAAAGTGAAGAGCCTGGAGGAAGAGAGATGAGAACAACAAGAAGACAGAGAGTCTGAAGACATTGTGTGTGTGCGCGCATGCACGTGTGCATGAATGTGTGTGTGTGCTCATAATTCACATGTGTATTCTTCCAGGAACCTGAAAAAGTGAAGTCTCGAGGAAGAGATTGATGAAAACAAGTAGACAGTGATGACATTGTGAGTGCGCGCATACACATGTGCATGAATGCGTGTGTTTGTGTGTGTGCATGCTCATAGTTTACATGTGTATTCTTCCAGGAACCTGAAAAAGGCTGCAGAAAAAGTGAAGAGCCTGGAGGAAGAGATAGATGAGAACAACGAGAAGACGGAGAGTCTGAAGACGCTGTTCACAGATTTAGAACAACAGGCCACCGCCGTGCTGGAGCAACACCAACAGGCTCAGGTGATCATGAATAATTCACGAGCGCTCATTACCATATGCTAATAACCGTAAAGATTTAGAACAACAGGCCACTACCGTGCTGGAGCAACACCAACAGGCTCAGGTGATCATGAATAATTCATGAGCGCTCATTACCATATATATGCTAATGACTTGATAATGATTAATTAATTGACGTTGTGCTGGAGCAACACCAACAGGCTCAGGTGATCATGAATAATTCACGAGCGCTCATTACCATATATGCTAATGACCGTAAAGATTTAGAACAACAGGCCACTACCGTGCTGGAGCAACGCCAACAGGCTCAGATGATCATGAATAATTCACGAGCGCTCATTACCATATGCTAATGACTTAATAATGATTAATTAATTGACGTTGTGCTGGAGCAACACCAACAGGCTCAGGTGATCATGAATAATTCACGAGCGCTCATTACCATATATGCTAATGACCGTAAAGATTTAGAACAACAGGCCACCGCCGTGCTGGAGCAACACCAACAGGCTCAGGTGATCATGAATAATTCTCGAGCGCTCATTACCATATATGCTTATGACCGTAAAGATTTAGAACAACAGGCCACCGCCGTGCAGGAGCAACACCAACGGGCTCAGGTGATCATGAATAATTCATGACCGCTCATTACCATATATGTGATAGTGCATGGGAAAAACAGACATAGTGGAATTTTGGCATAAATTAAGATTTTAATTTTTCTTGGTGGAGCAAAGATTCCTTGTTAATACACAAAAAACCGAATTGAGTTATCTTGTCTAGTTTTTATTTTATAATTATTTGAAGTTTGGCATTCGAAATAGATCATTTGCAGAAATCGGGCATAGAAGTTGCAATTTTGCCTCTTTGTTTCTATTGACTTGATTTAGAAAACAATCAAATAAACAAAGAAATCATTCCAAATTGTCTTTTATGTTGTGGATACTGGTAGAACACATAAAAATAGACATAAATATGCCCTAAATAGAAAATTGATATTTTGGGAGGTAAACAGGTCTGTTTAGCCTTTTCACCGCCAGACACATTTCAGCCAAAAGTTTCCATTAATTTTACCTGGGTAGAGAGAACAAAATCCATCTGCAGTATTGGGGATTCTTCTGTGACATATATAAAATAAGGTCTATCCTTACTTCAGACCTGTCTACCATCCCGATTTTGCCGTAATTTTTATGGGGGGAAAGTAATTACGGCTAGGGAAAAAAAATATGGGAAGACAAAATCCTGAATATTTAAAAAAAAAAAAAAAAAAAAAAAAAAAAAAAAAAATACAGTTGCGTCGGTAAGCGTAGCTTTTAAAACAATGCGATGAAAAGTCATTTCGCGCCATTTCCTTTTCTGTTTCAAAATGGCGTCCAAGCGAGTGCATTCCGAAGCTTCTGTATCTTCTGGTCGAAAAAAATCAAAAGAAAAGACATCAAAAGTCTCTTAACTCTCTTGTGCGGTGAACGGTCGTGAACGTTCCAAAAAAAAATCGGATCGGAAACGTCTAGAACGTTCGGGAACGTACGGATTCCACGTGGCCGGTTAGGGCGCTTCCATTTTGTTTCTATCACATGGCAGTCACGTGAGCGCTTCAGCCTCGCTTTCGCTATGGATTACACTTCCGTCCTGTTGCTTGCAATGGTTTCTAGGCCGATTGGTTTGAAAGATATGAATTTTTGAAAATTAGTGACCGACTTCGGCATTTTCGCGATTTTTCCAATATGGATGACGAACAGTTATGGCGTCCATTGACTGAGGAAAGCAATGAATAGTCCTATTTTTGTGAAAGATGGGACTTATGAGATCGCGAAGTGATGAGTAAGGAGTGTATTCTGACCTATTTCGGCAGCGAGCTTGTGTTTGTTCGATCGATGCGAATTTTTGAAGTCGTGTTACTGACATCGGCATTTTCCCGACTTTTACATCATGGATGATGAGTCGTTATTGCATCCACCGAGTGATGACAGCGATGAAAATTCTTTTTTTGGTGAAAGATAGGAATTATAAGATCGTGAAGTGAAAGGGTAAGTGAATGATTTTGATCTACATTTCCATTTCAGTCGTCTTAGCCCAAGTTAGGGCGAGTAAGGCTTCAACAGTCTGCAAAAGTAGGCAGTGAATGACTAGTGAATGTAGTTTGCGACTACACTTTGGCAATTTGATTTTTTTTGTGGAGCCATGCATCCCCATAACATCTTGAAATTCAGTTTGCATATCAGACAGACATCTCGGCAACACATTCAAAACAAAAAAAAACACAAAATCTGGTAGGGTATATTTTATTTTATTATTTTTCTGACGCTACCCCCCCTTTTGTACGGAGTCAGAGTGACGTCCCTTGGGTTAGGATTTCAGAGGTGATTGAGAGCACAGAGCGTCAGGCACAAGAGGGTTAAGTGGCACAGAAATTCCGGGAAAGTGACCTAAAAATTCCAGGAATACGTTGTTCAGCACTAGGTGACGAGCATGTGTTCTGTATTTACTGCTCGACGGACATTTAGTATTGCACACTCAGGTCAGTACGATATCGACGTTCATTGGTCACGCGTTGGATTACATTTTTTTTTCAAAATTACGGGGTTTTTTTGTTTCAGAAATTACAACTTTGCAAAATAGGGGTAAACAGGTCTGTTACTTTCCACAACTAAGACAATGGGGTCTTTGGATAATACTAATAGGCCCCAATTTGATGCCTTTTTGTGACATAGGTGTTAAATCACTGTGGTGCTAAAATGCGACTTTGGCGGTGAAAGGTTTAGAGCTAGAAATAGAAACTCGGGCCAAAGGTTTCTGTCATCACAATGCGCCCATGATCCTTATACGTCTTGACGTATGTGTGTGTGTGTGTGTTTCAGGAGAGGGTGGGGGAGGTGGAGAAGGCGCTGGAGGGGGTGAGGAAGGAGGTGGGGGAGATGGAGAGGGAGGAGGGGGAGATGGAGAAGGAACAGCTGGAGGTCAGGATGAGCCTGGAGAAGTTTGAGTCCATCCTGAAAGAGAACAAGGCCAAGCTCAAGCACTGGAGGAGAGAGGTGAGAAGTTGACACTTTTTAGCCCATTCTCCCCCCCCCCCCCCCCCCCCCCCCCCCCCCCCCCCCCCCCCCCCCCCCCCCCCCCCCCCCCCCCCCCACCAATCATCTTAAAAAATTTCTCCTAATTATTTCATTTTTTGAGGGGACCTCCCACTATCAGGCCCTTGAATTTGTTTTAAAAATGGGGCAGTGGGTGGATGCCTCGTGCCTCCATACGGGGAGCTGGACGACCCCTCCACGAGTCTCTCCCTGTGGGAATACCGGGGGGGGTCTTTCGTAAAAATAGTTCCTCCACCTTTTGGAAGTTCTGTGCTTGTAACTTCCGCTAATATGCCACTCTCTTTGACTCTGCCTTTTCCCTTTGTTTTCTGTCATCTGCTATCAATATTCTGACTTTTTGGCCCCATTCTCCTGCCTTTAAAAAACAACATTTCTTCCAAATAATTTTTCTCCTTTGAGCTCCTCCGAAATCGGAACGTGTTGGCTGTATGCAGCGGGGAGACCAGTAAAAACTGAAAAGCAGACACACACATACTTTACTCCATTATGGCCTGGACATGCAAAAGAAGTCAAGAGAAACACACACACACACGTGTTTTTTTTAAAAAGGTCAATGTTTCTTTTTTTTTCTCCCAGTTCTCCAGCCTGAAGCTTTCGCCGGTCGAAGGGGACGAGGAAGGGGAGCTACCCACGCTGACCCCGGACGACCTGGTTGCCGTGGTGACCAACGACCTCAAGTACGAAATCACCGTGCAGGAGGAGCGCCTGGCTCGGCTCAAGCCCAACATGGCCTCCATCGCCGAGTACAAAAAGAAGGTGGGAACAGAGAGAGATTATTTCGACATCATTTTCTTTTATTTGATAATCTGATATAATATGCTAAGGCCCGAGGTATAAAAGAACAGGGTTCGCACGGTCTTTGAAAGTCTTTGAGCAATGGAGTGCCATTTTCAAGTCTTTGAAACTTGGCTTTGGTCTGTGAAAATTGTGGAGTAGTTTGTGAAAAAGTCCAAAAAATGTTTTATTTTACCCTTGGTTAACATTAACCCCTTAACTGCCATATAATCAATTTTCATATTGTAACTATTTTACTCTTGTATGATTAATTGTGGGAGAGTGTGTATGTGTGCGTGCGTGCGTTCATGTATGTGTGTGTGCATGCAGGCGTGCGTGTGTGTGTGCGCGCGCGCGTACATGTGTGTGTGTGTGAGGAAGTAAGAGAACGTTGCGTGCAATCATCGTGTTTATTTTACTTTCTAATGATTGATTATTTGTTTGCCTTTAATGTTCTTGTTATCAATGTAAAGCGCACTGAGCTCATGTGAGAAAGAGCGCTATATAAATTCCCATTATTATTATTATACATTTACTGACTTGATGACATCATCAGATGAAGAGGAATAACTCTGATATGCTGGCTTTTGCTCTCACACAGTCAAGAGAGTTATATCCCCAGAACATTTTGCCAGATTGGCTCTATCAGTTGTCTTTTTCATGGCATGATTTGTGCAATGAATTTTTCTTTAATTTTCTCTGGCAGTCGAGGGGTTAAAGTTGCCTCAGACTATCGGGCCCTGTCTTCTAGAATAGTAACTGCTGTCTGGGACTCATGCATAAGTCTTGGCATTTTTGTACTCCCAAAATCCCCCACCCCCACCCCCATGGGGATTACCGGGGCATATTCAGTACAAATAGTTCCCCCCACCTTCTGGAAGTTCTGTGCTAGCAACTTCCTGTAATCTATCACTCTCTTTGACTTTGTCTTTTTCTCTACTTACTATCATCTACTATTTTTCTGCCTTGTATATCCATTCTCTTGCCTTAAAAAAAAAAAAATTACACAAATAATTTCTCATTTGAGTTCCTCCGAAATTAGAATGTGTCTGCTGAATGCAGCGGGGAGGCGAGAGAAAACTGGACACATACTTACCTTACCCGTTATGGCCTTGGAACACAGAAGACATTTTTTGTTTTTTAAAGTGAAGAACAGATTTTGAGAGACTATAAACAGAGTTTGGTTTTGATCGCTTTAAAAGTAAGCAAAGTTTGACAGAACTTTTGTGAAAAGTTATGAAGGTTTTTCGGTGGGTTGTTTTTTTCTCCCCTGCAGGAGGAGCTGTACCTATCCCGCGTAGCCGAGCTCGACCAAATCACGGAAGTGAGGGACGTCCAGCGGAAATACCACGAAGAGCTGCGCAAACAGCGCCTGGACGAGTTCATGTCAGGCTTCGCTCACATCACGGGCAAACTGAAGGAGATGTATCAGATGATCACCCTCGGAGGGGACGCTGAGCTGGAGCTGGTCGACTCCCTGGACCCTTTCTCCGAGGGAATCGTCTTCAGGTGAGTTCATTTTGCGGGTTAGGGGGTTCAGGTTAGTCCATTGTGTGCATTGACAGGGGTGCTCACATCACAGGCAAACTGAAGGAGATGTATCAGATGATCACCCTCGGAGGGGACGCTGAACTGGAGTTGGTCGACTCCCTGGATCCTTTCTCTGAGGGAATCGTCTTCAGGTGAGTCCATTTTGTAGGTTAGGGGGTTCAGGCTAGTCCATCGTGTGCATGGAGGGGTGTGTGTCTCTGGACCCTTTCTCTGAGGTAATTGTCTTCTGATTTCATTTTTAAAATTAGGGGTGTTGGGTTAGTACATTGTTTGAAGGGGTTGTTGGGGTGTGCTCATTGCATGAAAACTGAAAGAAATATATCAGATGATCACGCTCGGAGGGGACGCTGAACTGGAGCTGGTCGACTCCCTGGACCCATTCTCTGAGGGAATCGTCTTCAGGTGAGTTCATTTTGCGGGTTAGAGGGTTCAGGTTAGTCCATTGTGTGCATGGGGCATGTATTAGATGATCACGCTTGGAGGGGACGCTGAACTGGAGCTGGTCGACTCCCTGGACCCATTCTCTGAGGGAATCGTCTTCAGGTGAGTTCATTTTGCGGGTTAGAGGGTTCAGGTTAGTCCATTGTGTGCATGGGGCATGTATTAGATTATCACGCTTGGAGGGGACGCTGAACTGGAGTTGGTCGACTCCCTGGACCCTTTCTCTGAGGGAATCGTCTTCAGGTGAGTTCATTTTGTGGGTTAGGGGGTTCAGGTTAGTCCATTGTGTGCATTGGGGGATGTTCTTCTTGAAAGTGTGTTGTGAAAAAAGGCGGGAGAATGGACCGGTAAGGCAGAAAGATAGTAGATGACAGCAAAGGGAAAAGGCAGAGTCAAAGAAAGTGACAGATTAGAGGAAGTTACAAGCACAGAACTTCCAGAAGGTGGGGGAACTATTTATACAAAAGGCCCCCGATATCCCCACAGGGGGGATTATCAGACCTGTATACTCTACTCTTTTCAAGTAGAATTCTACTCAATTTGGACCTCTACTACTCAAAAATTGAAAATAATGCTCTAATTACTCATATTCAGTGAACATTGTACTTTGATGGTTTAGTGAACAAAACTACACATTTATAGCCCAAACTACTCATTTCAGCTATCCATACTTCTCAAGACTTGTGTAGGGGGTAAACAGATCTGGATTATTATTGCCGTAATTTACGGCCTATTAGGCGCAACTTTTTTTTTATACTGAACTTTGACCCCTGCGCCCAATCCGGCGCATGCGCCCTTTCTATACTCTAAACAGAAAAAAGTAAGGGGGTCGAGAGTTGAAATGAACAACTCACCATGCTCTGGTAGCTTCCACAACAAACCGACAACAGTTCACTCACATTTGTTAGGCTTTCACTTCCGTCACTGGCCCTGTAATGATGTTGCTTTCGCTGATCGTTTCGTTCTTCCTTTTTTTTTTTTTTTTTGCGCCTTATCGGGTGTATGCGCCCTATCTTTGTTCAAATTACGAAAAAAAAAGCAGGGGGTGCGCTGTATCGCCTTATGGGCCGTAAATTACGGTATTATTATTATCAAGCCTTGCAATGTCTGTTGCAGCGTCCGCCCGCCGAAGAAGTCGTGGAGGAACATCTCCAACCTGTCGGGAGGGGAGAAGACTCTGAGCTCCCTGGCCCTGGTGTTTGCCCTGCACCACTACAAACCCACACCGCTCTACGTCATGGACGAGATCGACGCCGCCCTTGACTTTAAGAACGTCTCCATCGTCGCAAATTACATCAAGGTAAATAAAGACGACGAAATTGAACAAAGGGGTAATACTCTCTTTCTAATAAACTCCCCTCCACCAAAGTTGATTACGTTCTTTTTTGAGAATGATTATTTGTTTGTCTCACTTTGGCTCTGACCCACGCATTGCTAGATAATTGGTATCGTAATCAACTTTGGTGGAGGGGAGTTAATTAGAAAGAGAGTTTTCCCCCTTTGTTCAATTTCGTTATCTCCTCTCTTGGCCTCACTATTTCATTCTTTTATTAAATAAAGACAGTTATAATGAGGCAGATAAGCTAGTCATGTCAAGTTAATAAGCTAATTATATCAATAGAAAATGAATTTTTAAAAATCAATAAAATACTTCCCCTTTACAAACCCACACCACTCTACGTTGTGGATGAGATTGACGCTGCCCTCGACTTTTAAGATCGTCTCCGTCGTCGCCAATTACATCAAGGTAAATATGACAATTGTTAACTGATTGTTTAAAATGAAATGCTCGCTCACCGTTACAAACATGCATTGCTCTACGATGTGGATTAAGTTGAAGCGGCCCTTGACTAAAAAAAAAAATGTCGCCAATGGTCGACTTATGGCGATAATTTGACCACCAGGGGGCAGTCAATCCACTAGGGGCTTATCACGCTATATTCTTAGTTGGGCGTAGTGAGAGAGGGTGGGACTCCTCCCTAGCTCTCTCTCTCTATCCCCAACTAAGAATATAGAGAGGATTAGCCCCACTCGAGCGTTATGCCACCTGGCGGACAAAAGAGCCAGCTAAGTCGCTCATTACATCAAGGTAACATTTTAATACGCTAATTATATCAATGGTCCTCCGAAGTCGGGAGTGTGGCTGCCCACGTGGCGGGGTAATCGAAAACGGTCACTCACGTAATGTTCTCATCCGTAGCTGGTGCGTTTGTACCATAGTGTTCAAGTGCTTCGGCTGTTGGGATGATCCCTGGAGTCTTTAAGCCAGGGTATGACGACAACAACATATCTAATCAATGGGAAAATGATTAATAACTTGTTCATAAAATGCTACGCCTCTACAAACCCACACCACACTACATCATGGATAATATTGACGCTGCCCTTGACTTTAAAACTGTCTCCTTTGCCGCCAATTAATCAGGCATGGGAATTGTCAGTCTTTTGGGCTGATTTCAGCTTTTTTAATGGTCCTCTTCAGTCTTTTTTTGCAAGTTTCAGCTTTTTTGATGGTCCAAGAGGACATTTATGAGATAAAAAAAAGAAGCCCAATGAGTAAAACTTAAGTTATTGGTTATAAATGAATGCAAAATGAACTGAATATATCAGTCCTATCTCTAACACTGTTTTTTAAGGCTTAGATAACAGAAGAAGCTTCATTTTCTGGGGGCTGTATCCCAACACACGGTTTTCAGTTGTTGTTTTTTGTTCCTTGTTCCTATGCCTGCTTCCAGACCCCAATTTTCAGTCTTTTTTGTCTTCTCTAATTCCCATGCCTGATTAATATCAAGGTAAACAAGATAACTATGTCAATGTTAAAAGAATGAACAATTAATAAAAAATGCTACACCATTGAAAATCAAACCCAGTCTCCCTCCGTGGGGATACCGTTTTGGGGGGGGGGGGGTGTACAAATAGTTCCCTCACCTTCTGGCAGTTATGTGGTTGTAACGTCCTCTAATCAGTCACTCTCAACTCCCTATACTATCTTTTTGCTTTACTGGTCCATTCTGCTGCTTTTTTTTTTTCAAGAAACTCTTCTTTCTTCAGCCGAAGACAGACTTGCTGGGCCTATTTCTTAGTTAGGCGCATAACGGCAGCATGACGCATCTGCGCTCATAATTGACAGGAAACTGTCTGAGCGATCAACGAAGAAGAAGAAGAAACCTTAACCTAACGTTTTTTAAAATAACCTTTCTCGTCTTTTTATGTTTTGGTGGTTTTTTAAAATGGCAAATGTTAAGAAAAGCCGCCCCTCCCTTCCATTCATTTCAGACGGTTTTATGTTAGGGTTAGGGGTAGGGTTAGGGTGAGTTTAGTCATCTACGTTTATTTTGTGTGTATTTGACACTAAACTGACCCTAACCCAGACCTGCCTACCCATACGATTTTTCTGTATTTTGTACACGATTTTGAGCCCCAGTACTGCAGTACGGTAAATGGAAAATTAATACGGCAAAAATTTGAACTTAAGGTCTTCTAAGATCGGTCAAAATCGAGTGTTTTTCGTTATTTCGCATGGCGGTTTAATGTTCTGTAATATTCCGTTTTGGGGTCTCCTTGCAAAATACGGAATTTTGAGAAAAAGTACGGAATTTTATTTTGTGGAGTACCTAAAAAAGAAATTGGGGGTAGGCAGGTCTGCTAACCCTAAGTGAAGCCGTCTAATCCACACAAAAAGATAGCAATTGATGGTAATGTTATGACATTGACACTTACCTGACCCTAAGCCTATCCCTAACCCTATCCAAATCCCTATTCCTAACTGAAACCGTCTGAAATGAATGGAAGGCACAGAGGAGGGAGCTTTTCTTAAAGACCCACCAGATCACGTGTCAAAATCACGGGTTTCATGTGTTTTCCCTCTTATAGCTGGAAAGAAATCTTGTTTTGACCAGGTCTCACTATCGTACAAATGCCCCCAAATTCAAAGCGATACATCATTTTAAAGAGCAGCCTCAATTTGAACATGGGGGCATTTCTATATGGGTCACAGCTACCCATAAAAAAACCAAGGGACTTAATCGTGGCGCGTCCGTGTATCTTTAACACTAACATTAACATGGGAACTCCTTACCACGCGAATTTCGCCATATCCAGTCCTTGCAATGCTTCAAATCAGCTCTCAAGACCCACCTATTCAAGCTACATCACAACCTTTAGGCCACATTACTTCTCGATTCTATTCTCCCCCCCCCCCCCATGTTAGTTTCACTGTGTGTTGACTGCAATGTCTACGTCAGTTTTGTTGCGAGAGAGTCAGACAACGAGAGAGAGTGTTGATGCTTTATTCAACTGATTGTATTGTGTTCTTGGGTGGGGTGAGTGGTGGTAATGGTGTGTGCGCGCGAGTGTATGTGTACATACGTGCGTGTATGTGTGGGTGGGTGTATGTGCATGCCTATTTGCATGTGTGTGAGCAATTATTTGTTTTGTTTTTGTTGAATTTCTTGCTTTTACTTTTTGTTGTTGTTAAGCGTGTAAACCACCCTTTCAGACCTACCCTAGTGGGGCAGCACAGTTACAGAAAGGGTGTCGGGTTCAGGGTAGATAGGTTAGGATGTAAACCACCCTTTCAGACCTACCCTAGTGGGGCAGCACAGTTACAGAAAGGGTGTCGGGTTCGGGGTAGATAGGTTAGGATGTAAACCACCCTTTCAGACCTACCCCAGTGGGGCAGCACAGTTACAGAAAGGGTGTCGGGTTCGGGGTAGATAGGTTAGGATGTAAACCACCCTTTCAGACCTACCCTAGTGGGGCAGCACAGTTACAGAAAGGGTGTCGGGTTCGGGGTAGATAGGTTAGGATGTAAACCACCCTTTCAGACCTACCCTAGTGGGGCAGCACAGTTACAGAAAGGGTGTCGGGTTCGGGGTAGATAGGTTAGGATGTAAACCACCCTTTCAGACCTACCCTAGTGGGGCAGCACAGTTACAGAAAGGGTGTCGGGTTCGGGGTAGATAGGTTAGGATGTAAACCACCCTTTCAGACCTACCCTAGTGGGGCAGCACAGTTACAGAAAGGGTGTCGGGTTCGGGGTAGATAGGTTAGGATGTAAACCACCCTTTCAGACCTACCCTAGTGGGGCAGCACAGTTACAGAAAGGGTGTCGGGTTCGGGGTAGATAGGTTAGGATGTAAACCACCCTTTCAGACCTACCCTAGTGGGGCAGCACAGTTACAGAAAGGGTGTCGGGTTCGGGGTAGATAGGTTAGGATGTAAACCACCCTTTCAGACCTACCCTAGTGGGGCAGCACAGTTACAGAAAGGGTGTCGTGTTCGGGGTAGATAGGTTAGGATTTCTTTAAAAAAGGTAGAAAGAGAAAAGATATTTTAAGAAGAAAGAATTTCGGTAGACTTTCCCAATGAGGGATACACAATAAACCAAAGAAGACAATTTGGAATTTTCACTCTTTAATCAATCTACTAAACTACAAAAGAAATAAAAGTATATCATAAAAGGTAAGCAAAAGAAAAGGATATAATAAAAGGAAAGGAAAAGGAAATTAAAAGGCTAAGAAAGGGAAAATAAAAGAACTCTAGCAACAATGCGACACACACATCCCAGGCAAAGGACTGAACACCAGCTACAGACTTCAGAGTCTTCAGAGCAAGTTCAGACTTCTGCTGCTGGTCATACAAGAGAAAGCCTAGAATACTTTCACGGAATATATAGCAAGCTTCTACCCACATTTAGCCCTCGGATCCCAATACCTAATCCCAGTGGTTCGTTTCTGATTGGTCACTTTAGCAAACAGTTTAATTTCATTGGATTGAACATTTCACCTCTTTAGTAGGTGATGTCATTCACTGTGGACAACGACAACACCAACGCCCCGCTGTAGGCCTACAGATAGCCCTGGGCAGCTGGGGGAATGAACTGAAACAAAGTTCTAGCAAACCCTCCCAAACAAGTATGTGCTAAATCACTGAGGTTCCTATTTAACCTACCTCGAAGGCGAGGGTAGGGTGTGGGCACTTCACAATCACAAAGGCCAAGGTGATTAAAGCTTTAAGAAAAGATTTGGGCATCCCTCCCCCCTCTGTGGACAGTCAGACTGGCGCCTATTGTCCACTTAAACCGAACTTGTAAATCTACTTAGGGGAGTATTTCACACACCCTGAGGACACCCGCATCTATAGACCGGACAGACAAGGAAACAACCACACCCACATTGACATACAAACACTGGTACAAACGCTTACGTGTTGCATACACACACACACAAACCGCATAAGCATAACTAGTACACTTTTTACAAGGGTGTACAAGCGCATAGAGCTCCACATTTGGTGGAGGAGTGCGCTATATAAATGATTCACTATTATTATTATTTGCCTTTTAAATGTGTCTGTTGTAGGAGCGGACGAGGAACGCGCAGTTCATCATCATCTCTCTGCGGAACAACATGTTCGAGCTGGCCGACCGCATGGTGGGGATCTACAAGACCTACAACTGCACCAAGTCTGTCACCATCAACCCTGCCGCTCTGTCCCTGCCACTGCTGCAGGACATCCACAACACCACACAGCAGCAACAGTTGCCGCTAAGTCAGGCCTGAGACAGAGACGTAGAGAGAGAGACAGACCTACAACTGCACCAAGTCTGTCGCCATCAACCCTGCCGCTCTGTCCCTGCCACTGCTGCAGGACATCCACAACACCACACAACAGCAACAGTTGCCGCTAAGTCAGGCCTGAGAGAGAGACAGAGACGTAGAGAGAGAGACAGACCTACAACTGCACCAAGTCTGTCACCATCAACCCCGCCGCTGCTCTGCCACTGCTGCAGGACATCCACAACACCACACAACAGCAACAGTTGCCGCTAAGTCAGGCCTGAGAGAGAGACAGAGACGTAGAGAGAGAGACAGACCTACAACTGCACCAAGTCTGTCACCATCAACCCCGCCGCTCTGTCCCTGCCACTGCTGCAGGACATCCACAACACCACACAACAGCAACAGTTGCCGCTAAGTCAGGCCTGAGAGAGAGAGAGACAAGAACAACATTTTAATGAACCGGGCCATCTGCCCATGTCAAAGGGAACAGTGGGAAGGGGGAATTGTTAAATCAAACCAAACAAAAGGGGGAAACATCCATTGAGAGAGAAGCAGATGAAGAGAGAGACAGACCTGTGTGTGAAGTACACGCAGCGACAATTTCCGCTAAACCAGGCCTGAGAGAGAGACAGACTAAGAGAGAGAGACAGACATGTGTGTGAAGTACACACAGCGACAATTTCCACTAAACCAGGCCTGAGTGAGATACTGAGACGAAAGGACGGACAGAGAGACCGAGAAGAAAGACGGACGGACGGACAGAGAGAAACAAACAGACCTGCAACTGTACCAAGTCTGTGACCATCAACGCAGCGACTTTCCTGCTGCTGCAAAACATCCACAGCACTACACAACAATGGCCGCTCAGTCAGACCTGACAGAAAGACAGAGACTGAGAGAGAGAGACAGACAGACCTGCAACTGCACCAAGTCTGTGACCATCAAACGCTGCAACTTTCCTGCTGCTGCAAAACATCCACAGCACTACACAACAATGGCCGCTCAGTCAGACCTGACAGAAAGACAGAGACTGAGAGAGAGAGACAGACAGACCTGCAACTGCACCAAGTCTGTGACCATCAAACGCTGCAACTTTCCTGCTGCTGCAAAACATCCACAGCACTACACAACAATGGCCGCTCAGTCAGACCTGACAGAAAGACAGAGACTGAGAGAGAGAGACAGACAGACCTGCAACTGCACCAAGTCTGTGACCATCAAACGCTGCAACTTTCCTGCTGCTGCAAAACATCCACAGCACTACACAACAATGGCCGCTCAGTCAGACCTGACAGAAAGACAGAGACTGAGAGAGAGAGACAGACAGACCTGCAACTGCACCAAGTCTGTGACCATCAAACGCTGCAACTTTCCTGCTGCTGCAAAACATCCACAGCACTACACAACAATGGCCGCTCAGTCAGACCTGACAGAAAGACAGAGACTCAGAGAGAGAGACAGACAGACCTGCAACTGCACCAAGTCTGTGACCATCAAACGCTGCAACTTTCCTGCTGCTGCAAAACATCCACAGCACTACACAACAATGGCCGCTCAGTCTGGCTCTGAGAGAGAGAGAGAGAGACGTGGGGTGGGGGGCGGTGTCAGGGCAGAGCAAAGAAAAAGCAATGAATTATCCCCTCTTACGGAGGATAAATGGGGACATTGCGTCATTTAATTCTGTTCTTTTGTATAAAAATGGTTGGGTTGGGTTTTGGGGGGGGGTTTGTGTGTGTTTTTTCTTCATAAAGTTTATTCTGTCTTGCTATTCTCCCTATTTTTTCATGTAAGTATCGAATGCTTTCTCTCGGCTATCTCTCTCTGAGTCTCTCTCCATCTATACTGGTCTCCAAAAGTTAAGGGCCGGCTTCTGTTTTCAGTAGCTTGATATCTATTTATTGTACACTAAGACAACAATGAAGAAAATGGCAAAACTTAGGCTACTCAATAACTTTCCTTCCTGTTGCACGTGCCTGAACCAGTTTTGCAGACATTGCAGTACAGCAACAGCGTTTTCAGGTACGCTTAAAATGTGGCAAATTCACAAGAATTTCACGAACGTTTGGTCTCTTTTCGCTGAAGAATCAGGGCTGATGCAGGTTTCTTGCCTATTGCACGTGCAAGGCATGACTGTAGTGAATGTGTATTTAAGGGTGGCAACCAGAGCTCTCAATAAGCATGCCTCCAAGACAGAAGAGAGATCGTTCTTCCGGCCCTTAAATTTTGGAGACCAGTATACGTTGGTGTGTGTTTGTTTGTTTGTCTCAAGTTCCCTATATGTGTGTCAGGTCTTTCATGCAGTTTGTGTATGTAATGTCTGTGCGTTTGTTTCGTCACAACTACCTTACGTATATCCTTAATTTTGTTGTAGCTACATGTGTTTGTATGTTATCATCTCGACTGCTGTACATATATAACATGTTTTAGTGATACCATAAGCCGCATCCCTTAAATTGACAAAACGTTAAGTATTTATTCACATATAAGCCGCACAAGTTTATAAGCCGCAGAGAAAATTGTATGCACAAATATAGAAATTCTATCAGAACATAAGTATTGAATGTTCTGAGACACTTTAAACATGAGATTTGAATCTATTGATTACCAGTTTTGAGTCTAAAGAAGCTCAAAATAGGCCGAAGAATGTGGCCAGAAACAGATTTAATCAAACTGATAAATGTAGAATGGAAAAAAATCCACAGATAAGCCACAGTCTATAAGCCGCATGGGCCAAAGTTGAGGGGGGAAAACACGAGAGAAAAATTCAGTACCATTTTGCATGTTGCGCTTAACAATTTGAACTTGTTCGGGGATAAGATTAGAAGTACCCAAGTGTAGAGCTGTTATAGCGACAGTTTAACCCTTTCATCGCCAACATTGCATTTTTGCACCACAATGATTTAACACGCATGTCATTAAAACCCTTTCAGTTTCACCACTAAAGGGCATGAAGTCAGGGCCTGTTATCCGAAGACCCTATTTTCTTAATTTTGGGAGGTAAGGACAGGCCTAATGTTATACAATGTCCCAGAGGAATTCGCAATATTGCAGATAGATTTTTTTCTCTACCCATTCGCCGCCAGCCATTTTTCATCCAAAATTTTCTCTCAAACTTACCTAGGTAAAGAAAAGTTGTCATCTGCACTACTGTGAATCCCCCAATGACACGCATTAAATAAACCCTTTCCTTATCACCCAGAGTTAACAACATAAGGATAGTGGATAACTGATCCAACTTTCATGCTTTTTAGTAGCATGGGTGTTAAATCAGTGTGGTGCTAAAATGCGACATTTGCGGTGAAAGAGTTGAGTTTAATGGTATATTTTGGCTGAAAAACGGCTGGCGGCAAAAGGGTTCAAAACCTTGAATTCAGGGTCTGTTATCCAATGATTTTTGCGTTCTCGATTTGGGGAGTTACGGGTAGGGCTTTTTTATGAACACACATGTACTAAAGGAATCCCCAATATTTCAGACAAAATGTTTTCTTTACCTATGCAAGTTTATTGGATAATTTTGGCTAAAAATTGGCTGGCGGCAAAAGGGTTAAGGCTTTATTTTTCATGGGTGGGGGTGGGCCGTGTGTTTTGTCAAATAAAATAAAATGAATAAACCATCTTATATTTGTGCACTGCTTGTCAAATGAGAAAACTCGTGTGTGTGTCAGTCTGCATGCTTTAACACATATTAACCCTTTCACCGCCAAAGTCGCATTTTAGCACCACAATGATTTAACACCTATGTCACCAAAAGGCATCAAATTGGGGTACTTTGTCCAAAGACCCTGTTGTTCTAGTTTTGGGAAGCAAGGATAATCCTTATTTTACATATTTCTACAAAAGAATCCCCGATACTGCAGAAGGATTTTGTTGAATACCCAGGTAACTTTAATGGCATTTTCTGGCTGAAATATGGCTGGCGGTGAAAGGGTTAAGATACATGACTGTGCAGAGAAAACCAGACATTAATCCACAGCCGATTCTCAGCGAAAGCGACGAACGTGTTAAAGAAACCAGCGGCAACAGAGAAGTTATTAACTGCAAAAAAAAAAAGGGGGGGGGGGTGCAGTGGGTGAATGCCTCGTGCCCACATGAAAGCGAAATATTTCAGCATATTGTACACATATTAAAAAGCAAAATGTTCCCTCTATTCTTCTTCTTCTTCTTCTGCGTTCCATGGCCATAATGGGTAAGATACGTATGTGTCCGGTTATCACTGGTCTCCCTGCTGCGCACAGCCGACACAGTCCGATTTCGGAGGAGCTCAAAGGAGAAAAATTATTTGGACGATTTTTTGTTTTTTAAAGGCAGGAGAATGGGGCCAATAAGTCAGAAAGATAGATGATAGAAAGCAAAGGGGAAAAGGCAGAGTCAAAGAGAGTAGCAGATTAGAGGAAGTTACAACCACAGAACTTCCAGAAGGTGGGGGAACTAGTTTTACAAAACATCCCGGGGACGTTCTCTCTGTACCACGCTGAGAGAGAAAAAATGACAGCAGTAATATAGCAGCTTAAGTACAAAGATATACACTAGCTTTTTTTTTTTAAATAAGGAAATACAAAAATATATACATAAGCTGATGTGTTTTTTGAGAATCAAAATACTGTGTATATTATTAATATACATTAGCTGATATACGCTTTTCGAGAGTCAAAATACTGTGTACATGGAAGCATTAAATTAATACTAGCAATAATACATAACAACATGGATGCTCCTTCTTGCAGGATGTCCTGAATTGCAGGATTTTTAAATTGCCTAGAGTCGGCGTCGCCGGATTATGAGAATTTGAGAAGCAAGATTTTCTTACACACACATTTGTACAATAACAAGGGCTTATATGTGACCCAGCACCACGAAAGGGACATTAAGTGTCAAAGTAACCATTCTGAGAAAATTACACATTTGAAAACGTCGGACAATTCTTTTTCTAATCATACGAGAACCATTCTTGTATCTTTTTGCGTTCCAGAGTTATGAGTATTTAAAGTTAGTAGGGTGAGCGTCTGCCATTTTGAGAAAACACAGTCTTAAGTCTAGCCTAGCTGAAGAAAATGCATTGACCTACTCGTTTTAAAACACGTATTAGACCATTTAGAGACCATATTAAATATTGCCCTTTATAAATATGAATAATAAGATGTTGGAGAACACAAAAGTACTCATAACTCAAAATTGACAAAAAATGAGATTTTTGACTTTCCATGGCTGTTGTTAGAAACTAGCCCAGCAACTTAATGTCCCTTTCTTGTACTAGTCTAGCCCTTTCACCACCAACGTCACATTTTTGCACCACAATGGTTTAACATCCATGTCACTAAAAAGCATCAAGTCAGGGCCTGTTATCCAAAGACCCTATTATTTTTAACCCTTTCACCGCCAACGTCGCATTTTTGCACCACAATGATTTAACACCCATGTCACTAAAAGGCATCAAATCAGGGTCTGTTATCCAAAGACCCTATTCCTTTAATGTTGGGAGGTAAGGATAGGCCTTACTTTAAATATGTCACAGAGGAATCCCCAATATTACACAGATTTTTGTTCTCTACCCAGGTAAGTTTAATTGCTATTTTTGTCTAAAAAAATGGCTGGCGGCGAAAGGGTTAAAGCTAATCTAGAAAATATAACTTCAGAAGAACAAAGTACACAAGTCCACCAGTTAAAGGCACAACTGGGCTATAAAAGCCGATCCCAGGAATCGAGTAGTCAGTTGTGAGTGGGAGAGAGAGAGAGAGAGAAACAAGCCAGTGTCTCTCCTAGCTGCGGGCTTTCTCCTGCGCCAGTTTAGGTTTTCCCCTCCTTTTTTGTTTGAAAAAGGATGCTTTCGCTGCGAGCACCAAGCAGAAACTGACATTTTTAGCCTACTGCTTGCTTATATAGTACCGCGCTGGCTTTAACAACACTTTCAATAGTTTCATAAACTAATCTCAGCATGGCACCAGAAGTGACCACAAAATGTCATCAACATTGGTTCATAAGTTGAACAACATAAGAGCAAAAACAAAACAAATCCCAAGGCCTCTATCAGTGATCACGTTTTCTGGTAATTATCAGTAAAATACTGATTGCAAAACCAAAATACTGAAAAAAAATGGACCTGCCAGTCACAGGGACTGATCATGTTTGGCTAGGACTGATATTGTGGTTTCCCTTGGGATTTTTCCCTGGGACTGGTTTTGAAACTGGTTGTCGCTGATGGGGCTGGTTTTCAAAATTCCAAGCACGATCACTGCTCTATGAGATTGGGAGTCCAGAGTAAATTTAAACATGTGTGTGTCATAATTCAATTTTCCACATAATGTTAGAAATCCATCTGGAAGGTGAAAATGATGTTTTACGTCCTCTCGGTCACAGACACATATGGGACATTTGTAAATACAAAGATGGTGGGAACAATACTGGGTGCAATGCCCGGAGGCAGTGCAACACCAGTAAAGTCCCGAGTTTTTAACAATATAGATAGGTGTAGCGGTAACCACGCCTCGGTTAAACCTCATCGGCTATGGTACCGCCACAGTTGATTCTTAAGAACCCTTTTTTTGTGATAAATTTGCAAACAAAAACAATAAAGATAATGCAGACCTGTTTACCCATAAGATTTCGCCATATTTTGTACACATATTTGACAGAAATATGGGTAACGGTCAAGATGTGCCACCACCCCCCTACATCTCGGTTAATTGTATTTTTCCGTTTTTGCCTTTCTTACCATACATAAAGCTGTATCTTACGAACCTTTTTAGCTAATAACCTTTTACCATACATAAAGCTGTATCTTACGAACCTTTTTAGCTAATAACCTTTTAGGAATACTAACCCTAACCCTACCCCCCACCCTATAAGACCGAAAAACGCGACGAACCACAACTGACAAATCGCCGTGTGCTGCAGTACGTAGTGGGGGGTAGGGTTAGGGTTAGTATTCTAAAAAGAGAATTAGCTGAAAATGTTCCTAAAATACAGCTTTATGTATGGTAAGAAAGGCAAAAACGGAAAAATACAATTAACCGAGAAATACACGGGGGGTGGCACATCTTTACCTTTACCGAAATATAGTACATGGTATAAAAAAAATAAAAAAAATGAATGACCAAAAAATATCATTTCTGTATATTGCCTGATTCGGGAAACGGGTGCACTGTGTGTGTGTGTGTGTGTGTGTGTGTGGTTGTTGTAAACTTAAATGGATGATACTTTTGACACAGTATTTCTATAAGTTGTTATCAAAATGTATGCATGTTTCCACTCTGTTGTATAAACTTTTCTATTGGAGTACTCCTATTTGGTGAAAAATGCACTTATTTTGGATTTTGAATACACAAAGCCCAATTTCAGGGTAAGCAGGTCTGATAACAATAATAATAATGAGGAAAATTTATATAGCGCCCATCCTACTATGTAGGCTACAGGGCGCTTTACACAGAGTTGAAATGGAATAAAAACATGAAACAAAAATCAAATAACATGAGCAGACAAAACAATACCGGTCAGACTTCGTTTGGCCGGTAAAAATGCACATAACAATCAGCAACTGCTGTGACTACTACTACTACTACTACTACTACTACTACTACTACTACTACTACTACCACCCACTACTAACTACTACCACCACCACTACTACTACTACTACTACACTACACTACTACTACTTGTACCACTACTACTACTACCACCACTACTACTACTACTACTACTTAAATAGGCCTAATACACGTATGCATTGTGACACAATTCACAAGCATGAAATAACGGCATATATTTCACACCATAAACAACACACACACACAACACACACGCACGCACGCACACATCATGCATACATACACTCACATAATGAGCATGAGAGGGGGGAAAACTAGGCAAAGGGAATAAGTTTTTTAAAAAACAATTTCTGAATTTGCAAATAAATTGGTGAAACTGACTCGGATCATTTCCAAAAGATGGCAGGAAAAATACTGGCACTAAAAAACCAGCTTAGTGTAAAATTTAGTTTACAGATTCGCAATTTTCCAAAACTGTCCAAATTTTACATTTACCTCACAACATTTCTAAGAATAAACAGAAATAACAGGGCTCCCAATCGTCCAGCAAAACAAGGGGTCCCAGGGACTCCTTCACTTACAGCATAGAGGGTCCTAGAGGCGGGATAGAGGGTCCCAGTGGCATTGCGAATGCTAAAAAAAGAATTTTTTTCTAGTGCATCCCTGAGACCCCCTGCACATTCTTTTAGAGGGTCCTGTAGAATTTGAGTGCTTCATAGACCCCCAAATGGGGGTCCCTGGGAGCCCTGAATAAAAGTCCGTTTTACATAAAACAACAAAACACAATGCTACCTCCATCAAAATACACAAAAAAGACAGAAATCTCAAAACAAAAAAGCTATATCGTCTGTCCGACGCTAACCGTGTATCTACAAAATTTGACAAAAATAGATTTTTTACTGAAACTCCTTCCAGTGACCTCACGCAGGTCTTCAAATATCTTGTGTCTGCGACCAATGAAAATGCTCAAATTTGTCACATGATACCATGGAAATAATCGTGTATGTGGCGGGTTGTTGATGGTTTTGACGCGATAAGCGTGTAACTGGTCATGCTAATTGTGTAACTGCCGGCAGCTGTCGTATCTCCCATTGTGAGAACAATGCACTAACTTTGTGCCTAACCGTGTAACTGAATTATCACGAAAATTTTAGTTATTAATGCAACTTTTATTGTGTCACATGTTTACTCATCGGTAAAGAAGAAGGGTCAAGCGTATATCAAAATGGGGATTGACTTTGTAGCAGGCGACAATGTTTTTTGATGCTCCTGTAAAATCACTGATTGTGTAAATACACGGTTAGCGTCAGACACGATATATTGGGGTTCCCGTAATTTAGGTATGCGTCATCCATTCACTGGTGAGAACTTTAATGGACCAATCAACAACAAGAAACGTATTCACCCCCTACTAGTTCCGGATAGTTCGCCGCTTGCTCGGTGTTTGGCAAGAAGAAAACGCCACGCGAACTATCGGCAAACGAAGGGCGTTTCTTAGACCGTTTTTGCCGGTTTGAGCGAGCGCAACAAAACGTTAGCCCTTGTGAAACGGACCCCAGGTCTGCATACTAGTGTTCCAGTGCTTTCACTGTTTGGATGATCCCTGGAGTCTCCGAGCCAAGGTAAAGCCAACAATCAACCAATCAACAGCATCGTTCCATTCTCACACCCGATCGAACGACGATCCATAACTCGTCAATGGAGCTTGCTCGACTCCCGACAACGAATCCAACCCTTCCGCATAATCGGCGGCTTCATTCCGCCGTCTTGCTATCGTCTTGCTATCGGCTTAGGATCTGACCCCCCCTCCTCCTCCGTCATCGAAGACGAACCCACTACCCCGGCCTCCCTAGTTATCGCCGAGCCTTCTTCGTTTCACGATGTTTGACGCCAGCTTCGAAAAAAGCTACATATTGGGGTTCCCGTAATTTAGGTATGTGTCATCCATTCACTTGTTTGACTTTCACTCTTAAGGGATGATCCCTGGAGTCTCTGAGCAAAAGTAAGCCAACAACAACAAACAATCAACAGCACCGTTCCATTCTCACCAATCAACAGCACCGTTCCATTCTCACCAATCAACAGCACCGTTCCATTCTCACCAATCAACAGCACCGTTCCATTCTCACCAATCAACAGCACCGTTCCATTCTCACCAATCAACAGCACCGTTCCATTCTCACCAATCAACAGCACCGTTCCATTCTCACCAATCAACAGCACCGTTCCATTCTCACCAATCAACAGCACCGTTCCATTCTCACCAATCAACAGCACCGTTCCATTCTCACCAATCAACAGCACCGTTCCATTCTCACCAATCAACAGCACCGTTCCATTCTCACCAATCAACAGCACCGTTCCATTCTCACCAATCAACAGCACCGTTCCATTCTCACCAATCGACAGCACCGTTCCATTCTCACCAATCGACAGCACCGTTCCATTATCACACCCGATCGAACGACGAACCGCAACTCATCAACGGAGCTTGCTCGACTCCCGACAACGAATCCGACCCTTCCCTATAATCAGCGGCTTCGTTCCGCCGGTTTGCTACCGGATTACAATCCAGCTCCCCCTCCTCCATCGAAGATGAACCCACTACCCCCGCCTCCCCAGTTGTCGCCGAGCCTCCTTCGTTTGACGATGGCGATGGCGGCTCAGGGAGAAATCTTCGAACCTGGCACCAGAAATTGGTCCTCGTGAGCCAAGAAGGGGCGGTTCCGAGCCACGAGAGAGTGGTGCACATTTTCGGCGTGTGCCGGAACACTTTGCTATACTCATGCGATAATTTACCCCAGGCCCTTTTCGACGGGGGGTGGGTGCAGACGAACAGGATGTTCGTTCTGGCGGCAGCTGCGATGTGGAAGTAAAACTCGAAGCCGGCGAGATAGTCGGGTTGTGGTGGTTGCTGCTGTTCTGTTTCGGGTTGCTCTCGTTCCAATTCGAGGGTGGGGGTGTCGATGATGAAGATGATGGTGACGCATTTTTCCACATCATCGTAGGTTCTTGTTTCAGCTGAAAAATAAAACGTAGCGGGTGGTTAGGGCGATGCTAGCGCAGGTATGCACGGTTTATGTTTGAGTCTTCTAACGCCGTGTTTGGGGGTTTTGACATTCTTGGATGTTCGATGCATCTCAATCGACAAGAGGGGGAGGGGGGGACTTTTTTTTTAGTGTGCATGGCGCTAGTTTAACGGGGGGGGGGGGATCACTGACATAAGCTCTAAAAATAGACAAACACATGGCAGGGTACTTGGCAGTGAAATGTCTGCATTTAGGGAGAAAGGTGGCAAGGGACGTTCGCCTGCCAAATGTAATGCGTGACTGCAACGTGAGTGACCCGGGTTCGAATCCCGGCCTCGCTCGCCCTTTCTTTCTAGTTTCGACAGGAAAATCGAACTGAACGTCGAGTCCTTCGGGTGGGGGGGACTTAAAGCTAGTCTGACCCGTGCACTTTACGCACGTAAAAACATCCCACGGCAGTTGAAAGTCGCTAAGAGCAGGGAGAAATCCCGCTGCCTGGTATAGCCAAATTAATAGCTAGGTTTCCCCAAGTCTGCCCCAATTGGGTAGGCGCTGCGCTTGCGGCGACGCGCTCTCCGGGGCAGAGCAGCCCCGAATTTTACAGAGATAAGTCTCTGTGACTTGAATATACCAAATACCAAATTTAGTGGGAGTGATGTACTGTACTGTGATGTACTGGGGCGAATACATTCGCTACTGGTGTTAGAAGAGTTAAAAGAATGCAAGGAAAGAAACGGCGGGGGACAGAGGGCGGTTCTCAATGTGTTTGGAAAGGATGCTTGCATCCACTTCAAATACGTCCAACTTTTTGTGAATCATGATTGCAGACCTGCCACTTGCTCCGATTTCAGAGGAGCAGCTCAGATATGTTGAGCATTGCTCCTAGCTCCTCTTGCAACCTCCCCAGCTCCTATATTTTAAAATCTGTCTTGTATGCATTTTCCACTCAATTTCACAACAAAGAGCATGCATTCAAAGCACCAGCTAATGGACATCTAAGGGTCAGCATGAGACAGTGAGGGGCTACACGAAAATGGATCTCAAATTGACAATGGTCAATATTTCTTACTCTAAAATGGATCTCAAACTGACAAAAACGACTGCATGTTTGAAGAACAAAAGAGAAGGCCGCACATTTCGAAGTGGCAATGGATTTTACTGGGGGGCCAGTGCCAGCCCCTAGATTCTCGCTCCTCTTTTTTATTCTCAGAATGTGGCAGGTCTGTGATTGGCTGTCCACTCTTTTCCTTAGTTTTGTTCTCATGTTTTAGTGCATGAATGTGTGTTTTGGTGTGTTTCTCTTGTATGAGACCACACTGTGATTTCTCTTAACGAGATATAACAAAGAATTTCATTCACTCACATCCGGTCACCAAAGGGTAGAGGGCGTAGCCTTTATTTTTCAGGTCGTTCTCCATGGCCTTGAGAACCGCCGTGTCCGCGTAGTCTTCCATTAGCTCGGATCTGGTCACCAGCATCACATCATACTCGTGCTGCTCCGGGTCTGAAAGTTAAAAAAAAACACAAATGGAAATAATAAACACAGGCTATTTCTGTCGAGCTCCTCCCTCTCTGTGTCTGTGACCCAGTCTGTCTCTCTTTCTCTCTCTGTGTCGAGCTCTGCTTCAGTTTATCTCTGTACGTATCTCTTTCTCTCAGTCTCTGTGTGCCAATATCTCTCTTTCTGTCTCTGGCTTTCTCTCCGTGTCTGTGACCACAGTCTGTCTCTCTTTCTCTCTCTGTGTCGAGCTCTGCTTCAGTTTCTCTCTGTAAGTATCTCTTTCTCTCAGTCTCTGTGTGCCAATATCTCTCTGGCTTTCTCGCCGTGTCTGTGACACAGTCTGTCTCTCTTTCTCTCTCTGTGTCGAGCTCTGCTTCAGTTTCTCTCTGTACGTATCTCTTTCTCTCAGTCTCTGTGTGCCAATATCTCTCTTTCTGTCTCTGGCTTTCTCTCCCGTGTCTGTGACACAGTCTGTCTCTCTTTCTCTGTGTTGAGCTCTGTTTCAGTTTCTCTCTGTACGTATCTCTTTCTCTCAGTCTCTGTGTGTGCCAATATCTCTCTTTCTGTCTCTGGCTTTCTCTCTCTGTGTCTGTGACACAGTCTGTCTCTCTTTCTCTCTCTGTGTCGAGCTCTGCTTCAGTTTATCTCTGTACGTATCTCTTTCTCTCAGTCTCTGTGTGCCAATATCTCTCTTTCTGTCTCTGGCTTTCTCTCTGTGTCTGTGACACAGTCTGTCTCTCTTTCTCTCTCCCTCTCTCTGTCTCTCTCCCCATCTCTCTCTCTCTGTGCTTTGTCTCCCTTTATGTCTGTTTCACTGTGTATTTCTAGCTAGTCTATTTGGCATAACGTTTGGGTACGATTGCGGATTGGGTATTCTTACCGACCCAGGCCTAAATTTAGATCTTATGGAGTAGTTGGTAATCTAGTCTACTTTTAACCTTTACCGGATCATGCTTTTGACTACACGGACACGATGGCGGGGGTCTTCCACGACCCCCTACTCAGCAAAGAGCAAATTCCTGAGGTGTTTATCCCTGTCCGGATGGCTGGGGGTCTCCCACGACCCCTACTTGTCAAAGAGCGCACCATGTGTTTATACCTGTCCGGATGACGGGGGTCTCCCACGACCCCTACTTTAAAGAGCAAGGCTTTAATAACACATTAATGAAATTTAACACACTTAAAGCCATTTACGTTTTTGACAAAGTCATGAAATTTCATGAAGATTGCTTAAATAGTTTTAGAGATATAACATGTTTTGTGTGTCAAGGGGTCGTGGGTGACCCCAGAAGTCCGGTAAAGGTTAACTGGACAGACACGGGTGGGTGAAGGGAGGGAGCGGAGAGAGAGACTCGAAGAGAGACCTAACGGGCTCGGGGGAGGGGGGGGGGGGGGGGAGGAGTGCTCCTGCTTTCAGGATGTCCTGAAATGCAGGATTTTTTTTGTTATTGCCTGGAGCCGACGTCGCCACGATTACTCTCTTCTTCGATCGCTGCAGTAAACAGTTTCCCCTGTCAATTATGAGCGCAGATGCGTCATGCTGCCGTTGTGCGCCTAACTAAAAAAATAGTTAGGCCCAGCAAGTCCGACTTCGGCTGGAGGAAATCTTTTTTGTAAGTGTTTCTTGAAGAAAAAAAGGCAGGAGAACTGACCGGTAAGACAGAGAAAGATAGTAGATGACGAGTAAGCAAAGGAAAAAGGAAAAGTCACAGAGAATGACAGATTAGAGGAAGTTACAAGCACAAAACTTTCCAGAAGGTGGGGGAACTATTTCTACTGAAAGACCCCCCGGTATCTCTCATGTGGGGAGTCCGGATTGTGAGAATTTGAGAGGCAACGAATTTCCTATTTATAAACGTTTTGTCAGTTTCTTGCATTGTGTAGAATATAAAAGAAATGAACACAGATAAATATTTACATGCCTTTACCAGGAACTTTATAGTTTTAGGATTTTTTACGGTGGCACACTACAAAATCGTAGGGCATTTTGTATTTTTGTTTCTCAGGAAAATAATTAACCCTTTCACCGCCAGCCACATTTCAGCCAAAACTTGGTATTAAATTTACCTGGGTAGAGACAAAAATCCATCTGCAGTAATTGGGGATTCTTCTGTGACGCATATAAAATAAGGTCTATCTATCCTTACTTCCCAAAACCTAAGACAATAGGGTCTTTGGATAACAGACCCCAATTTGATGCCTTTTTAGTGACATATGGTGTTAAACCATTGTGGTGCATAAAAAAGGCGACTTTGGCGATGAAAGGGTTAAGCTAATCTACTTGAAAGGTTGCAAACTGATACAGAACATGACCCTGACCATACGTGCCAAATTTGAAGACTGTGTGAAGGCATTATGAAAGTATGGAGTCCACCCAAAATACAATTCACACGAAAAAGTGCCCCCTCACCTGCTCTCAATTCAAGTACAGTGGAATCCGCTTAATTGGCCACTTTTGGGACCAGGAAGAATATGGCCGATAAAACGAACATGGAGATACTGTATGACGCAATTATGTAAGTCAAAATCAATTACGTCAAAATTAAATGTTGCAGTTCATATTCAAATTCTTTCCCTTTTTGTGATGTGTGTGTGTGTGTGTGTTTCTTCATACATAGGACACTTGACAGAAGCACAGTAAAGACAATGATTTTGTTTTCGTTGAGTGATGTTAAAACGCATGTCATGGGTCTTTCATTGACAACAGCTCACTTCCACTTTCACACTCACCATGTAAACGTCAAAGCGTGTTTCAGTTTGTCTGCTTGTTGTTCTCCATCTCAAAAAGGGGTCGGGAGATTGAGTTAAGAACTTAGAGAGAGAAGTGGACACATACACACAGCGAAATGTGGTGTTCAGCTTTGGCCTAAAAACGAACAAAATAACACATGCTTAAGAAGAAAAACATTCCGTTCCAGAGGAATTAGCCGATTAAGTCGTCTTTGGCCGATTTTTTTTTTTTTTAAAAAATTTTCCCCCATGGTCCCATTAAACGATTCCACTGTACATGCATGGTGGATGCTGATCATGTTTCCACTTTCCTAATACATTAATGAGTGCAATGGGGCTAACATTTTTTTTTACATGACTGAGCTGTTAACATTGTGTTGTTGTTTAGGACTTTTTCTTTCATAAAACTGGTAGATGTATGGCATTTTAAGCTCTACAACGATGCGTTTTCATCCAATGAAGGGTTTATGGATCTTGTTGGACAGTACTCGGGACGACAATAGGAATTTTGAGCATTTCACGTGAGTATTCATCGTATCAGCGACTCATGACTACTTTCGTGTCTTCTCGCAGTAGACTGTACTGATTACGGCAATCGTTGCCTCTCTTCTCCGTTTTGTTCACTAATAGGGCCCCCTCGTTTTTTATGCGCATAGTTTGAGATTGGAGAAAAGATATTGCCTTATAGTCAGAAAATGACGTTAAATATCAAAATGATTAGAAGGCAGCTTAGCTCTCTTCGAAAACCCTCTCATCTGTGTAAAAATGGTGGCGCGTCTCTGGCTGTGACGCACTCTCCAGGTGGGAGCCACCCCAAAAAAAATTTCACAGACGCGCCTCTGTGACTATAAAGTACCTAATACCTAACACACAACCCAAATCTGTATTAACAAAGAAAAAAAGGACACGTGCATAGAGCTGTGAGGCCTAGGTGTCCTATCAACCTGACCTATCATGACCTAAATTCAATTTTGTTTTATCCACCTGAGCCTGGCCTAGTGGACAACAGATTCTCTTAATTCTTTCGCCGCCAGCCATTTTTCAGCCAAAAATAACATTAACTTACTGGGTAACAGAAGAAAACGCTGCAATATTGCTAATTCCTCTGTGACTTTAATACATTAGGCCATCCTTCCTCCCGAAAATTAAGAAAATAGGGTCTTTGGAATAGCAGGCCCTGATTTGGATGCGTTGGTACATGGGTGTTAAACCTTTCACTGCACTGTCGCATTTAGGGTTTTGACACCCATGTCCCCTAAAAGTCGTGCAATCGGGGCCTGTTATCCGAAGACCCTATTTTTCTTAGCTTGGGGAGGTTAAGGCTAGGCACTTAATGCCATACATATTCACAGAGGAATCCCCACTATTGACGCTTTTTTCTCTCTACCAGTTATAAGTTTATGGATTATTTTTGTGCTGAAAAATGTTGCGGCGAAAGGTTACAACCATTGTGGTGGCAAAAATGCGACATTGCAGTGAAAAGGGTTAATGTCGCCACACGTCAGCTAAAATCGCAACGACTGTACGATACATTCGATCGCGTGATCTCAAGCTTGAATCAACTTTGTTTTTTTGGAGACCCGTGAATCAAATCGGATCGTACAGTCGTGCCTTTTGGTGATGTGTGCTTGTCTTTTTAGTCTCTCCCACTCTCTTATCCATCTCTGTTTCTCTCCTTCCTTCTCTCTGCTCCCCCCCCTTTCCCTCTCTCTCCACACCTCTCTCTCCCTCTCTCCTCTCCCGTTCTCTCTGCTTCCTCTCCCTCTCTCTCTCCACCCCCCTCTCTCTCTCTCTCTTCTCTCTCTCTCTCTCTCACTCGCTCTTTCTCTCTGTCTCCCCGTTCTCTCTCTCTCCCTTCCCCTCTTTCTCTCTCTCCCTCCCCCGTCTCTCTTCCCTCTCTCTCTCTCCATCCCTCTCTCCCCCCTCTCTCTCTCTCTTTGTCTCTCTCTGTGTCTCTCTTCCCCTCTCTCTCTCTCTCCCTTCCCTCCTTTCTCTCTCATCCTCCCTCCCGCCATCCCTCCTCTCTTTCTCTTCTCTCTCTCTCTCTCCCTCTCTCCTCCCTCTGATTTCTCTCCCTTCCTCCCTCTTTCTCTCTCTCTCCCTCACCCGTCTCTCTTCCCATCTCTCTCTCGATCTCCTTCCCCTCTTTCTCTCTCCTCTCCCCCCTCCGCCCGTCTCTCTTTCTTTCTCTCTCTCTCTCTCCCTTCCTACTCTCTTCTCTCATCTCCCTCTCTCCTCTCAAATCTCATCTCCAAGCTCTCTCGGCTCTCTTCTCCTCCTTCTCTACCTCCTCTCCCTCCCTCCCCATCTCTCCCTTTCACCTCAGTCTCAATCTCATCCCTCGACCGTCTCTGCCCACTCTCCGCTATTCTCCTCGCTCCACATTCCCACGTACCCACCCTTGTTCTCTCACGTCTCTAGACCCTCCCATCTCTCTCTCGCTTCGCCTCCTACTCTCTCTTTCCCTCCATCCGTCGCTCTCTCGCTCTCTCCGGTGTCCCATTCTCTTCTCCCTCCCACTACTCGCCCCTCTCCGTCTCCACTCTACACTCTACCACCTCTGTGCCTTTTCTCTCCCTTCCCTCTCCCCTCCTCTCTCCCTCCCTCACTTACACCTTTCTTGGGAAAGCTTCCTGTGACGTGGGTCCAGGAATACATGACAACGGGACGACAGAATCGGTACAGCACCCCGCCGACGACGATCAACAGAAACGCCAGCCGCTCATCGCCAC
This sequence comes from Phymorhynchus buccinoides, assembly GCA_017654935.2. Lineage (NCBI taxonomy): Eukaryota > Metazoa > Mollusca > Gastropoda > Neogastropoda > Raphitomidae > Phymorhynchus > Phymorhynchus buccinoides. Next base: position 9,939,376 of record CM065708.1, on the reverse strand, counting down.
AATCACCGAATGTACTCTTTCCAAGCGATCCTGCGCTCTGCAACAATGATCTACCATATTTTTCAAACTATAAGGCGCACATAAGGTGCAGAGTGGCACGTGGTATCTGCGGTCGCCTCAGTCAAATAAACCCGCGTTCGAACCTGGTACAGGGATTTTTTTCCTCTTCATTCTGCACAGGCTTTTAACGGTCTGACCGTGAGTCTTTTTCGGATGAGACTATAAACCGAGATCTGTGTGCCCATGCACTTAGCATACGTTGACCCAGTGTCAACGAAAAAGTTGTCATTTGTACAAACTTCCCGCCCCCCCCCCCCCCCACTCGGTGACAAAATCGCATGCAACTTCTGGCTGCGACGCGCTCTCCAGGTGGGAGCAACCGAATTTTCACAGAGACGCTCTTGACTATAAAGTACCTAATACCAGTACTGGTGGGCCGTTTTCACAAGGGCTAACGTTACGTAGTGTGAGCGCGAATCACAAAACGGTACAAGAAACACCTCTTTCGGCCGTTGTCGAAAACATTTTGTGGCTTTGACGAGGTAGCAAGCGACAAACTATTTGAAGGATCATGGGAAATATTAATACTTCCGGCTTCTTTTGCATATCTTGCGTGACGAGACTTTGAACTTTAAAAATGGAAGACCAAAACACAAGCTGTTCAGCATAATTTATGTTTTCAGCTTTCAGTCTCTTGTATCAGTCTTTCCCGTTTCATTAATACCTTCAGCACAATTATGGTCATCCCCCCCCTCCGAAAAAACATTTTAACGAAGACATCACTCTAGCGGCATGAACACATCTGCCGTTTTCTCCGCCTAATTTTTTTTTCTCCGGGAAATCGACCGTAATCTCCGCTATAAAAACCATCTCTGCTACAGAAAAAAAAAAAAAAAAAAAAGAAGATCATAATGGGAAAATCTGGCGGCATGGGCTGGGTCTTAAATGGGCTAAGAAAAAAAAAAAAGAAAAAAAAAAAAAAAAAAAAAAAAAAAAAAAAAAAAAAATAAGGAAAAAAAAAAAAAAAGAAAAAAAAAAAATAAAAAAAAAAAAAAAAAAAAAAAAATTAAAATAAAAAAAAAAAAAAAAAAAAAAAAAAAAAAAAAAAATAAAATAAAAAAGAAAAAAAAAAAAATGGGAAGAAAAAAAAAAACCAATCCGATAAAAAAAGTATCCATTGCATTTCGGCGCCTTCTGCTCCTCCTCACGGTCTATCTAGTGCTTCGCAAAATGGCGTCTGAAGTAGCAAGCTCGTTGCGGCGAAGAATGGGTGTAAAAGTAAGTAATATCAGGCTATGAAAACAGTTTTGGAACAGATTATGGGCCCCCTCCCATCCCGCCCACCCTGACTTAACCAAAGAGTTCTGCTAGAAAATGTTTTGGTAACAGTCTCCCTCATGCTCCGCTCCCTCCCCGCTCACTAAACTTCTGACGTCAGCTAGAATAATCCGGGTGGTAAGGATTTCTCGGTTGAAAAAAATGCCTTTGGGGGGAACAGTATTTTCTATTCCCCTGACTCTATCAAATGCATAAACTATCGCTTCTGTTCATCTGAAGAAATCCCAGACACTTCATCACGGGCCTCATAGAAACGTATAACAATAACATTTGATTCTAAAAAATAAAATGTCCGAATTAGGTAATGCTGGAAGAAGTAAAAAAACTTGGCAATATGGAATATGTCAAGCATACCGGATATAAAAAAAACATTTGAAAAAAAAAACATGGCGCAGAGCATTCAGCTGGGCCTAAGGCTTCCTGGCCATGTGTGTTCTTTTGCTTGCTTCTATTATCGGCTCAGAGTTCAGTTTCCTGTCATATTATGGCGCAGATGGCGATCATCCGACACTATGCGCCTAGGTCTAAGAAATACTTTAGGTAGCGCAGATGTCCGTCTTCGGCTGCAGATGTTTGAGGTTCGGGGCCGTTGCTACCCCCCTCCCCCCGCCCCGCCGCGGCTCCCCAATATTTTTGCATAGTAAACTTGCATTGAGGAGGCAATCCTTCTGCATCATGCATAACACTCACGAGTATTCACTACCACTACGTCACGATAACAAACAACAACACTCAAACACATATCACTCACATACACTTCTGCACACACTCAATCAGCTTCCGTCGACACACAGCACACATACACGTCGCACATACACTGTCTCTAAACACTCACACACACACACACAACACACTCACATAAAAAAGCTACCAAACACACAGTCTCACCACACACTGTATCAAACACTCACTCACAGCATCATAGCACTGTGCTCAATACACTGCTCAACCCCTCACTCACAAGACACTACAGTCTCACACAAGCTAAGCACATGTCTCAACACTCACTCACAAAGTTCTACAGATTTAGCAACACAACAAAGAGAAGGGGGGGGAGTTGAGAGGAGTAGTGAGAAGTGAGTATCGCACTGAGCAGCTTCTTTCCTACCGGTCTCAGTCAGGTGAAGTTAAAGCCTACATATAGGAAGGTCGGCCCCGTTCATTTTCAGATGCAGAAAAAAGCGTCGTGTCGAAAGTCGTCTCCGCGCGTTACGTCTTCATCGTAATTCACCGGCTGACTTCTTGTGCGCGTCTGGCCTGTAATATAACTCAGTTAAAAATAATATAAGGGTTGTGCCTTAGTGAGGGTGGGGGGGGGGGACGGGGGGGGGGGGGGGGGGGATTAAGGATGAGGGGACGGATATAATATAGGCCGCTTAGGTCTTTGTGTTTTGTGTTTATTTTAGCAACTCTAGGCTATATTGTAGGCAGCTGCAGGTTTCAGGTCGATGAATTCATGCATGCATATTCGCACATTATATCCTTACGAAAATTGGTGAGGTCTGATTTTGTAAAGCTGTTAGGTTATTAGTGCTCGCTTAATGTTATGTATGTTGATTCGCATATAAGTGGGGGTCATACTCTTGTTGAGGTGAAAGAGAATATATTTCTGTGTAGTTTACAAATATTCAATAAATAGTTTTTTATCAGTGGGATATTTCTTGTTCTGTCATAATTTGTTACTTACACGCTGCAACTTCGCGCAAATCAAAACCTAGACTCAACAGACTGCCGAATTGTGGGTGTCGTTGATGCGAGGTAGGGGGACTCTCGCGCTTTTTCTTTGGGCAGCTGATCTCGGATCAGAGTCAGAATCATCCGCTTGCTAGTCGGGTGGGTTTCGCATGGCCTTCAATTTGCACTTCGTACCTAGAAAAATGGCGGCATGGAGATAATAACCCGGGAATGTGATTAATTCAGGTAGCATCACTCGAGTGATAGAGACGACATAACAGTATGTCGAGTAGGTCGGCTCAAACGCATGCCTTCTTTCAATTTCTTTTTGCACCCTCACTGCGTCTATGCTAGATTTTGTTGTTTGCTGACCCTAATAGCGTATCAAAGGTCTCAAAACGTATAATTACGGAGCAAAATCGCATAGTGGAAAACAGGTCTGCATCCCGTTAAGAGGATCCAGCTGGACTTCCTCATATTTTCACATTTTTTCGCATAGTTCAGCGAATGGCAGATTTTTTTTGTGACCGTAAAAGCCGTAATCGAGGTTCACAAAACGTAATAATTACGGACAAATCCGTAGGGAACAAGTCTGCATCCCCTCATATGTCGGCATTGTGAAAGTGTTGTCCTCGACACTAGCATTAAGCCTTTTCTTCTCAGGTAGATAGGGACAGTTTTAGAATCCCTAGGGATTATTTTCATAAACATGAAATGAAGGCATGACTTGCAGTATCGATGGTGGTATAATCATGAGGGGGCGAGCAAAGTTTCATATAGCCTTCTGTATTACGTCTGACGCTATTTTGAAAAAAATAAGAAGATGGGGGCACGGCTCCTCATGATAGGCTGAGGCACTTAATCGATTAAACTTATTTGGATGTTCATATCTTTGGGGCTCTTACACAACAGGTCATCAGGAGTATCGCTTAGGCTAGCAAAGTTGTTGTGGTATGTTTTTATTATTTGTTGTCTGTGAATTTATTCATTTTTTTTGCGGGAATTCGTCTGTAGCCGTTTTTAAAAATGTATTTCCTTCCTGTACTAGAAAGGTGCATTAATAGCCTGCATATATATGCCATTATTCTTATGCACGAGAGTTAGAACCCTATTCAACGCCAGCCATTTTCCAGGTCCAAACTTTCGGCAATCAAGTCCACGGCTGGTAGACATTAAAAAGTATTCTATGTGGCAGATATTGGGGATTCTCTGTACAGGTGGCTTATGCATAAATAGGGCCGTCGCTTGATACTCCAGTAATGAAGAAGCATGCATAAGGTGCAGCTGATAACAGACGCTCATGCTGATGCCTTCAGTGACAAGGGTTTTAACCCTTGTTCAGCCGCCTATCATGTCGGCATTTTCCCGCACCACAATGGTTTGACACCTCAGACGGTATTCCATGTCGAGAATATGCTATGAGACTTGAGCAGTGATGCTAACTTAGAAGCTTTCCAAAAGTCCTCATTAAATCTATAGGACATTGGAAAAGAGCTCTAAGTTAGCGATCATGCTAAGTCTGCGCTGCTATCTCGACATAGACTTTACGTCCCTGTCTACTATAAAGTGCATCAATCAAGGACCTGTTATCCAATAAGCCGCTATTTTCTTATTTTGTGGGGGGGAAAGGTAAGGAGGAGGCCTCATGTTATATATGTCTACTAGGTAATGTCACAATATTGGCAGATTTTTTTTGGGGGTTCTATACCGAGTGAAAAATAGAAAAAGGGTAGTTTAGATGTGATTTTTTGCTGAAAATGCTGGGCGGTGAAAGGGTTAATATCTACTGGTGCCATTCGTCCGTGGCGATCAATGGGTAAGGGTGCCGCCTTCTATATAGCAATCACTGCCTTGAGCTAGACATCATTACAGGCGCTGGCGGTTGCCTAGAAACTAATTATAAGTTCAATAAGAAGGGCAAGCAAACTCACCTCTTATGGGCGATCATTTTCACACTTTTACTGGTTGATCGCAGTTTATAACTTTCACTCATAAATCTTGATTAGCTGGCATTTTATTGATTATACTTCAGTTTTAGGGAGCAAAAATGTTAGGAATTGTGGTAATCACTCACCAGGGTTTGGGTTGGGTGATCAGGTAGTAAAAGGGGAAGTAAGCAGAGCTAATAAATTCGCGCTGCGTTAGGAGCTTTCATGCTAGATCTGGGGGTTAGTGGAAGAGTAGAGTACAGAGTTTAACCCTTTCACCGTCCAATGTCGCCTTTTTGCGACCGGACATGATTTACCACCCCGATGTCATTATATATTAAATGTTAAAAGGCCTTGATATGCATAGTCTGTTTTTCTGATCTATATGACACTTGTGTTCTTACTGTTGGGAGATAAGGATATGTGCTTATTTAAAGCATGTCACAGAACTGATCGCTCGTAGGCAATATTGCTGAGCGAATCTCTTTTCTTCCTTGTAAATGTAAATTTAAAATTTAGGCCTAAAAAGTGGCTGGGGGGAAAGGGTTAAGAAATGCGGACCAACAAGCAACGAATACTGGACAGAGCTCAGAGAGAATTTAGAGAGGGTCAGTTGAGGTGCCAGGTAGTGTGAGTAGAAATCTATGAACTAAATTGAGATCAGTTAAATGTAACAGACTAGATTGAGGGAATCGGGAGGATATGATTGGTTAGTGGTTTGAGGAAGGCAGGACATTAACACACATCTACACAGAACAAAATTAAACAAATAAAAAGCACCACATCAAAAGGTACACACCAACACACTACTCACATTGAGAAAGAAGAGGGTTTGAGTGGGAGCGAGGAGGGGGGTGGCTAAGGAATTAATATTATAAATTAAATTGAAATAAATTAAATAAGATAATAGTCATCTGTTTTAACTTATGGAGGGCATTTGTGAGGCAGCAAGTAGTGTTGATTTTTTTTTTTTTATTTTAACGAAACGATCGGCTAATATAATGCAGAGCTTAATCTAGGATTCTGTAAAAGGGGTGAGCAGTCCACTCCCCTCATATTAAAAAAAAGAATGGGTGGAGGCACTGCCGCACCTATCCTGAGCTCATCTACATACATAATGAACCAGTACCTCCGCCACCGATGTACACTGGTGGCATCCTGTCTGGCAGCTTCCGCGGCCGACGTGCGCACTTTTTCAACGCAGTCATTTTGGGACAGCCGATGTCCTTTGGCGCTACTGCCACTGTTGTCATTCTTTTCGCAGACGTTAGATGTCGAAGCCTTTACTTCGGGTCTTCTACACTCGGAGCTTGAGAACATCGATTTTTTTTTCAGCTTTGGCCTTCACGTAAAATCAAAATCAACAGGTCCCTGACCGCTTGGCATTTTGAAGACATTCAAAGAAGGTCGTCCCAACAAGCTTCTCGGCAACTTCTCTGTTCGGTAGTAGAGAAGAACGCGATTGGTTGATTAACTACTACATTTTGTCAAGACTAGATGAATGTCTTAAGAAAATCCTTCACTCGCTGGCTCGTACTTTCAGTTTGTCCAGATGAAAGATGGTTTAGGCAGATGACGAGGTCTTCGGCGCTATGCGATCGGTAAACTGCGGGCCGTCGCACAACGTGGCGGGACTGCGGCGTCGGCATCTCCCTGCGCGATTATCGGGCATAAGGAACAGAATTTTCGGGATTTTAGAGATCCCACCTCTAGTATTGAAGGTCTGTATATGTAAATCAGGCCTGGAAGATTAGACTGAAGAAAAAAGGGTAATCAAAATTGGGTGGATTGAGAAACATGGATTGCAGACAAGTTTTAGGACTCAGAATGCGCTGTTCCCGAGAATACTCCGGAATTAGCCTTCTGAGCTGGGCGTTCTCCGTTTCCGATCTAATTTTTTTTTGTTTTTTAAGGAAATTATATTTTAATTTATTTTTTTATAATAATATTTAATCATATAGCTTTTTATCTAGTGTATATTTATTTAATTTTGTATAAATTTTTTCTTGTATATCATTGTATTTATTTTTTTTTACATTATTTTCGTTTTTAATTTCTAAGGTTGATTTTGGTTTATAATTTTTATAAATTATTAATGTTGTATGCTCAGAATTCGCCGGAATGAGTTATACCCTTGTGCCAAGACTACTTGCTTCTTCTTCTTCTGGCGTCCCCAGGCCATACCTATAGGCGCATAATGAGATAAGTACATATGTGTCTCGTTATCTGTTTTCATTTTCTGGTCTTCGCCCGCTGTGTACATGCCAACACATTCCCGCATTTCGGAGGAGCTCAAAAGGAGAAAAAATAATATTTTAATATTTTTTTTGAAGGCGAGAAAGTCAGAATAAGTCTAGACGTTATAGTTAGATTATAGAAGCAAAGGGTATAAGGCAGTTCAAAAAGAGTGGGCAGATTAGAAGATGAGTAACAAGCACAGAACTTCAGAAGGTGGGTAACTATTTTATGCAAAAGACCCGCGCCCCGCCCAGCATCCTACAGGTGTATGCTTTTAGCGATCATTGTGGGTGCTAAATTCACTGTGGTGCATAAGTGCGACATTGGGGTGAAGGGTTAACAAGTATATCTCCCTCGAGACTCTGCCATCATCGCGGCAGTGAAGGTGTTAACCTTTATCATATCCACTTCAGCCCTTCGTGGGATATCCGGGGAGTCTTTCGTAAAAATAGTCCGCGAGCCACCTTCTGAAAGTTCGGTGCTTGTAACTTCTCTAATTTGCGCACTCTCTTTGACTCTGGCGCTTTTCCTTCGCTTTCTATCATCTACTATCATTTCTGACTTCTCGGGACCATGCTCCTGCGCTTTTAAAAACAAATCCTTTTGAGGGCTCGCTCCGAAATCGGATATGTGTCGGCTGTACGCAAGCGGGGAGTACCAGGTGAAAACTGATAACCGACATCGATACTATAGCCTATCCATTATGGCCTATATGCCTGGGAACTACAGAGAATGAAAGAAGAATCATACTAAGCTTCACTTAACGCGTAGGTTCATGTTGACGGAGTACTCCCTCGAAC
>CM065708.1:9883673-9930898 GCA_017654935.2 Phymorhynchus buccinoides | reverse complement strand
CTTGAGTGGTGAAAATGAAAGGTTTAAATGAAAGGTGCTTAAATCATTGTGTGCAAAAATGCAATGTTGGCGATGAAAGGGTTAAACTGTCGCTATAACAGCTCTACACTTGGGTACTTCTAATCTTATCCCCGAACAAGTTCAAATTGTTAAGCGCAACATGCAAAATGGTACTGAATTTTTCTCTCGTGTTTTCCCCCCCTCAACTTTGGCCCATGCGGCTTATAGACTGATGCGGCTTATCTGTGGATTTTTTTCCATTCTACATTTATCAGTTTGATTAAATCTGTTTCTGGCCACATTCTTCAGCCTATTTTGAGCTTCTTTAGACTCAAAACTGGTAATCAATAGATTCAAATCTCATGTTTAAAGTGTCTGAGAACATTAAATACTTATGTTCTGATAGAATTTCTATATTTGTGCATACAATTTTCTCTGCGGCTTATAAACTTGTGCGGCTTATATGTGAATAAATACTTAATATTTTGTCAATTTAAGGGATGCGGCTTATGGTATCACTAAAACATGTTATATATGTACAGCAGTCGAGATGATAACATACAAACACATGTAGCTACAACAAAATTAAGGATATACGTAAGGTAGTTGTGACGAAACAAACGCACAGACATTACATACACAAACTGCATGAAAGACCTGACACACATATAGGGAACTTGAGACAAACAAACAAACACACACCAACGTATACTGGTCTCCAAAATTTAAGGGCCGGAAGAACGATCTCTCTTCCGTCTTGGAGGCATGCTTATTGAGAGCTCTGGTTGCCACCCTTAAATACACATTCACTACAGTCATGCCTTGCACGTGCAATAGGCAAGAAACCTGCATCAGCCCTGATTCTTCAGCGAAAAGAGACCAAACTTTCGTGAAATTCTTGTGAATTTGCCACATTTTAAGCGTACCTGAAAACGCTGTTGCTGTACTGCAATGTCTGCAAAACTGGTTCAGGCACGTGCAACAGGAAGGAAAGTTATTGAGTAGCCTAAGTTTTGCCATTTTCTTCATTGTTGTCTTAGTGTACAATAAATAGATATCAAGCTACTGAAAACAGAAGCCGGCCCTTAACTTTTGGAGACCAGTATAGATGGAGAGAGACTCAGAGAGAGATAGCCGAGAGAAAGCATTCGATACTTACATGAAAAAATAGGGAGAATAGCAAGACAGAATAAACTTTATGAAGAAAAAACACACACAAACCCCCCCCCAAAACCCAACCCAACCATTTTTATACAAAAGAACAGAATTAAATGACGCAATGTCCCCATTTATCCTCCGTAAGAGGGGATAATTCATTGCTTTTTTCTTTGCTCTGCCCTGACACCGCCCCCCACCCCACGTCTCTCTCTCTCTCTCTCAGAGCCAGACTGAGCGGCCATTGTTGTGTAGTGCTGTGGATGTTTTGCAGCAGCAGGAAAGTTGCAGCGTTTGATGGTCACAGACTTGGTGCAGTTGCAGGTCTGTCTGTCTCTCTCTCTCTGAGTCTCTGTCTCTTCTGTCAGGTCTGACTGAGCGGCCATTGTTGTGTAGTGCTGTGGATGTTTTGCAGCAGCAGGAAAGTTGCAGCGTTTGATGGTCACAGACTTGGTGCAGTTGCAGGTCTGTCTGTCTCTCTCTCTCAGTCTCTGTCTTTCTGTCAGGTCTGACTGAGCGGCCATTGTTGTGTAGTGCTGTGGATGTTTTGCAGCAGCAGGAAAGTTGCAGCGTTTGATGGTCACAGACTTGGTGCAGTTGCAGGTCTGTCTGTCTCTCTCTCTCAGTCTCTGTCTTTCTGTCAGGTCTGACTGAGCGGCCATTGTTGTGTAGTGCTGTGGATGTTTTGCAGCAGCAGGAAAGTTGCAGCGTTTGATGGTCACAGACTTGGTGCAGTTGCAGGTCTGTCTGTCTCTCTCTCTCAGTCTCTGTCTTTCTGTCAGGTCTGACTGAGCGGCCATTGTTGTGTAGTGCTGTGGATGTTTTGCAGCAGCAGGAAAGTTGCAGCGTTTGATGGTCACAGACTTGGTGCAGTTGCAGGTCTGTCTGTCTCTCTCTCTCAGTCTCTGTCTTTCTGTCAGGTCTGACTGAGCGGCCATTGTTGTGTAGTGCTGTGGATGTTTTGCAGCAGCAGGAAAGTCGCTGCGTTGATGGTCACAGACTTGGTACAGTTGCAGGTCTGTTTGTTTCTCTCTGTCCGTCCGTCCGTCTTTCTTTCTCGGTCTCTCTGTCCGTCCTTTCGTCTCAGTATCTCACTCAGGCCTGGTTTAGTGGAAATTGTCGCTGTGTGTACTTCACACACATGTCTGTCTCTCTCTCTTAGTCTGTCTCTCTCTCAGGCCTGGTTTAGCGGAAATTGTCGCTGCGTGTACTTCACACACAGGTCTGTCTCTCTCTTCATCTGCTTCTCTCTCAATGGATGTTTCCCCCTTTTGTTTGGTTTGATTTAACAATTCCCCCTTCCCACTGTTCCCTTTGACATGGGCAGATGGCCCGGTTCATTAAAATGTTGTTCTTGTCTCTCTCTCTCTCAGGCCTGACTTAGCGGCAACTGTTGCTGTTGTGTGGTGTTGTGGATGTCCTGCAGCAGTGGCAGAGCAGCGGGGTTGATGGTGACAGACTTGGTGCAGTTGTAGGTCTGTCTGTCTCTCTACGTCTCTGTCTCTCTCTCAGGCCTGACTTAGCGGCAACTGTTGCTGTTGTGTGGTGTTGTGGATGTCCTGCAGCAGTGGCAGGGACAGAGCGGCAGGGTTGATGGTGACAGACTTGGTGCAGTTGTAGGTCTGTCTCTCTCTCTACGTCTCTGTCTCTCTCTCAGGCCTGACTTAGCGGCAACTGTTGCTGTTGTGTGGTGTTGTGGATGTCCTGCAGCAGTGGCAGGGACAGAGCGGCAGGGTTGATGGCGACAGACTTGGTGCAGTTGTAGGTCTGTCTCTCTCTCTACGTCTCTGTCTCAGGCCTGACTTAGCGGCAACTGTTGCTGCTGTGTGGTGTTGTGGATGTCCTGCAGCAGTGGCAGGGACAGAGCGGCAGGGTTGATGGTGACAGACTTGGTGCAGTTGTAGGTCTTGTAGATCCCCACCATGCGGTCGGCCAGCTCGAACATGTTGTTCCGCAGAGAGATGATGATGAACTGCGCGTTCCTCGTCCGCTCCTACAACACACACATTTAAAAGGCAAATAATAATAATGGTGAATCATTTATATAGCGCACTCCTCCACCAAATGTGGAGCTCTATGCGCTTGTACACCCTTGTAAAAAGTGTACTAGTTATGCTTATGCGGTTGTGTGTGTGTGTATGCAACACGTAAGCGTTTGTACCAGTGTTTGTATGTGGGTGTGGTTGTTTCCTTGTCTGTCTCGGGTCTATAGATGCGGGTGTCCTCAGGGTGTGTGAAATACTCCCCTAAGTAGATTTACAAGTTCGGTTTAAGTGGACAATAGGCGCCAGTCTGACTGTCCACAGAGGGGGGAGGGATGCCCAAATCTTTTCTTAAAGCTTTAATCACCTTGGCCTTTGTTGATTGTGAAGTGCCCACACCCTACCCTCGCCTTCGAGGTAGGTTAAATGGGAACCTCAGTGATTTAGCACATACTTGTTTGGGAGGGTTTGCTAGAACTTTGTTTCAGTTCATTCCCCCAGCTGCCCAGGGCTATCTGTAGGCCTACAGCGGGGCGTTGGTGTTGTCGTTGTCCACAGTGAATGACATCACCTACTAAAGAGGTGAAATGTTCAATCCAATGAAATTAAACTGTTTGCTAAAGTGACCAATCAGAAACGAACCACTGGTCAGATATCCAATGGGATTAGGTATTGGGATCCGAGGGCTAAATGTGGGTAGAAGCTTGCTATATATTCCGTGAAAGTATTCTAGGCTTTCTCTTGTATGACCAGCAGCAGAAGTCTGAACTTGCTCTGAAGACTCTGAAGTCTGTAGCTGGTGTTCAGTCCTTTGCCTGGGATGTGTGTGTCGCATTGTTGCTAGAGTCCTTTTATTTTCCTTTTCTTATCCTTTTATTTTCTCTTTTCCTTTCCTTTTATTATATCCTTTTCTTTTGCTTACCTTTTATGATATACTTTTATTTCTTTTGTAGTTTAGTAGATTGATTAAAGAGTGAAAATTCCAAATTGTCTTCTTTGGTTTATTGTGTATCCCTCATTGGGAAAGTCTACCGAAATTCTTTCTTCTTAAAATATCTTTTCTCTTTCTACCTTTTTTAAAGGAAATCCTAACCTATCTACCCCGAACACGACACCCTTTCTGTAACTGTGCTGCCCCACTAGGGTAGGTCTGAAAGGGTGGTTTACATCCTAACCTATCTACCCCGAACCCGACACCCTTTCTGTAACTGTGCTGCCCCACTAGGGTAGGTCTGAAAGGGTGGTTTACATCCTAACCTATCTACCCCGAACCCGACACCCTTTCTGTAACTGTGCTGCCCCACTAGGGTAGGTCTGAAAGGGTGGTTTACATCCTAACCTATCTACCCCGAACCCGACACCCTTTCTGTAACTGTGCTGCCCCACTATGGTAGGTCTGAAAGGGTGGTTTACATCCTAACCTATCTACCCCGAACCCGACACCCTTTCTGTAACTGTGCTGCATCACTAGGGTAGGTCTGAAAGGGTGGTTTACATCCTAACCTATCTACCCCGAACCCGACACCCTTTCTGTAACTGTGCTGCCCCACTAGGGTAGGTCTGAAAGGGTGGTTTACATCCTAACCTATCTACCCCGAACCCGACACCCTTTCTGTAACTGTGCTGCCCCACTAGGGTAGGTCTGAAAGGGTGGTTTACATCCTAACCTATCTACCCCGAACCCGACACCCTTTCTGTAACTGTGCTGCCCCACAGGGGGGTAGGTCTGAAAGGGTGGTTTACATCCTAACCTATCTACCCCGAACCCGACACCCTTTCTGTAACTGTGCTGCCCCACTGGGGTAGGTCTGAAAGGGTGGTTTACATCCTAACCTATCTACCCCGAACCCGACACCCTTTCTGTAACTGTGCTGCCCCACTAGGGTAGGTCTGAAAGGGTGGTTTACACGCTTAACAACAACAAAAAGTAAAAGCAAGAAATTCAACAAAAACAAAACAAATAATCGCTCACACACATGCAAATAGGCATGCACATACACCCACCCACACATACACGCACGTATGTACACATACACTCGCGCGCACACACCATTACCACCACTCACCCCACCCAAGAACACAATACAATCAGTTGAATAAAGCATCAACACTCTCTCTCGTTGTCTGACTCTCTCGCAACAAAACTGACGTAGACATTGCAGTCAACACACAGTGAAAACTAACATGGGGGGGGGGTGGGGGGGAGGGGGGGGGGGGGGGGGTGGGGGTGGGGGGGGGGGTGGTGGGGTGGGGGGGGGGGGGGGGGGGGGGGGGGGGGCGGGGGGTGGGGGGGGGTGGGGGTGGGGGTGTGGGGGGGGGGGGGGGGGGAATAGAATCGAGAAGTAATGTGGCCTAAAGGTTGTGATGTAGCTTGAATAGGTGGGTCTTGAGAGCTGATTTGAAACATTGCAAGGACTGGATATGGCGAAATTCGCGTGGTAAGGAGTTCCCATGTTAATGTTAGTGTTAAAGATACACGGACGCGCCACGATTAAGTCCCTTGGTTTTTTTTCTGGGTAGCTGTGACCCATATAGAAATGCCCCCATGTTCAAATTGAGGCTGCTCTTTAAAATGATGTTTCGTTTTGAATTTGGGGGCATTTGTATGATAGTGAGACCTGGTCAAAACAAGATTTCTTTTCCAGCTATAAGAGGGAAAACACATGAAACCCGTGATTTTGACACGTGATCTGGTGGGTCTTTAAAGAAAAGCTCCCTCCTCTGTGCCTTCCATTCATTTCAGACGGTTTCAGTTAGGAATAGGGTTTGGGATAGGGTTAGGGATAGGCTTAGGGTCAGGTAAGTGTCAATGTCATAACATTACCATCAATTGCTATCTTTTTGTGTGGATTAGACGGCTTCACTTAGGGTTAGCAGACCTGCCTACCCCCAATTTCTTTTTTAGGTACTCCACAAAATAAAATTCCGTACTTTTTCTCAAAATTCCGTATTTTGCAAGGAGACCCCAAAACGGAATATTACAGAACATTAAACCGCCATGCGAAATAACGAAAAACACTCGATTTTGACCGATCTTAGAAGACCTTAAGCTCAAATGTTTGCCGTATTAATTTTCCATTTACCGTACTGCAGTACTGGGGCTCAAAATCGTGTACAAAATACAGAAAAATCGTATGGGTAGGCAGGTCTGGGTTAGGGTCAGTTTAGTGTCAAATACACACAAAATAAACGTAGATGACTAAACTCACCCTAACCCACCCCTAACCCTAACATAAAACCGTCTGAAATGAATGGAAGGGGGGGCGGCTTTTCTTAACATTTGCCATTTTAAAAAACCACCAAAACATAAAAAGACGAGAAAGGTTATTTTAAAAAACGTTAGGTTAAGGTTTCTTCTTCTTCTTCGTTGATCGCTCAGACAGTTTCCTGTCAATTATGAGCGCAGATGCTTCATGCTGCCATTATACGCCTAACTAAGAAATAGGCCCAGCAAGTCTGTCTTCGGCTGAAGAAAGAAGAGTTTCTTGAAAAAAAAAAAGCAGCAGAATGGACCAGTAAAGCAAAAAGATAGTATAGGGAGTTGAGAGTGACTGATTAGAGGACGTTACAACCACATAACTGCCAGAAGGTGAGGGAACTATTTGTACACCCCCCCCCCCCCAAAACGGTATCCCCACGGAGGGAGACTGGGTTTGATTTTCAATGGTGTAGCATTTTTTATTAATTGTTCATTCTTTTAACATTGACATAGTTATCTTGTTTACCTTGATATTAATCAGGCATGGGAATTAGAGAAGACAAAAAAGACTGAAAATTGGGGTCTGGAAGCAGGCATAGGAACAAGGAATAAAAAACAACAACTGAAAACCGTGTGTGTTGGGATACAGCCCCCAGAAAATGAAGCTTCTTCTGTTATCTAAGCCTTAAAAACAGTGTTAGAGATAGGACTGATATATTTAGTTCATTTTGCATTCATTTATAACCAATAACTTAAGTTTTACTCATTGGGCTTCTTTTTTTATCTCATAAATGTCCTCTTGGACCATCAAAAAAGCTGAAACTTGCAAAAAAAGACTGAAGAGGACCATTAAAAAAGCTGAAATCAGCCCAAAAGACTGACAATTCCCATGCCTGATTAATTGGCGGCAAAGGAGACAGTTTTAAAGTCAAGGGCAGCGTCAATATTATCCATGATGTAGTGTGGTGTGGGTTTGTAGAGGCGTAGCATTTTATGAACAAGTTATTAATCATTTTCCCATTGATTAGATATGTTGTTGTCGTCATACCCTGGCTTAAAGACTCCAGGGATCATCCCAACAGCCGAAGCACTTGAACACTATGGTACAAATGCACCAGCTAGGGATGAGAACATTACGTGTGTGACCGTTTTTGATTACCCCGCCACGTGGGCAGCCACACTCCCGACTTCGGAGGACCATTGATATAATTAGCGTATTAAAATGTTACCTTGATGTAATGAGCGACTTAGCTGGCTCTTTTGTCCGCCAGGTGGCATAACGCTCGAGTGGGGCTAATCCTCTCTATATTCTTAGTTGGGGATAGAGAGAGAGAGAGAGGGAGGAGTCCCACCCTCTCTCACTACGCCCAACTAAGAATATAGCGTGATAAGCCCCTAGTGGATTGACTGCCCCCTGGTGGTCAAATTATCGCCATAAGTCGACCATTGGCGACATTTATTTTTTTAGTCAAGGGCCGCTTCAACTTCATCCACATCGTAGAGCAATGCATGTTTGTAACGGTGAGCGAGCATTTCATTTTAAACAATCAGTTAACAATTGTCATATTTACCTTGATGTAATTGGCGACGACGGAGACGATCTTAAAAGTCGAGGGCAGCGTCAATCTCATCCACAACGTAGAGTGGTGTGGGTTTGTAAAGGGGAAGTATTTTATTGATTTTTAAAAATTCATTTTCTATTGATATAATTAGCTTATTAACTTGACATGACTAGCTTATCTGCCTCATTATAACTGTCTTTATTTAATAAAAGAATGAAATAGTGAGGCCAAGAGAGGAGGATAACGAAACTGAACAAAGGGAGAAAACTCTCTTCTAATTAACTCCCCTCCACCAAAGTTGATTACGATACCAATTATCTAGCAATGCGTGGGTCAGAGCCAAAGTGAGACAAACAAATAATCATTCTCAAAAAAGAACGTAATCAACTTTGGTGGAGGGGAGTTTATTAGAAAGAGAGTATTACCCCTTTGTTCAATTTCGTCGTCTTTATTTACCTTGATGTAATTTGCGACGATGGAGACGTTCTTAAAGTCAAGGGCGGCGTCGATCTCGTCCATGACGTAGAGCGGTGTGGGTTTGTAGTGGTGCAGGGCAAACACCAGGGCCAGGGAGCTCAGAGTCTTCTCCCCTCCCGACAGGTTGGAGATGTTCTTCCACGACTTCTTCGGCGGGCGGACGCTGCAACAGACATTGCAAGGCTTGATAATAATAATACCGTAATTTACGGCCCATAAGGCGATACAGCGCACCCCCTGCTTTTTTTCGTAATTTGAACAAAGATAGGGCGCATACACCCGATAAGGCGCAAAAAAAAAAAAAAAAGGAAGAACGAAACGATCAGCGAAAGCAACATCATTACAGGGCCAGTGACGGAAGTGAAAGCCTAACAAATGTGAGTGAACTGTTGTCGGTTTGTTGTGGAAGCTACCAGAGCATGGTGAGTTGTTCATTTCAACTCTCGACCCCCCTACTTTTTTCTGTTTAGAGTATAGAAAGGGCGCATGCGCCGGATTGGGCGCAGGGGTCAAAGTTCAGTAAAAAAAAAGTTGCGCCTAATAGGCCGTAAATTACGGCAATAATAATCCAGATCTGTTTACCCCCTACACAAGTCTTGAGTAGTCTGGATAGCTGAAATGAGTAGTTTGGGCTATAAATGTGTAGTTTTGTTCACTAAACCATCAAAGTACAATGTTCACTGAATATGAGTAATTAGAGCATTATTTTCAATTTTGAATAGTAGAGGTCCAAATTGAGTAGAATTCTACTTGAAAAGAGTAGAGTATACAGGTCTGATAATCCCCCCTGTGGGGATATCGGGGGCCTTTTGTATAAATAGTTCCCCCACCTTCTAGAAGTTCTGTGCTTGTAACTTCCTCTAATCTGTCACTTTCTTTGACTCTGCCTTTTCCCTTTGCTGTCATCTACTATCTTTCTGCCTTACCGGTCCATTCTCCCGCCTTTTTTCACAACACACTTTCAAGAAGAACATCCCCCAATGCACACAATGGACTAACCTGAACCCCCTAACCCACAAAATGAACTCACCTGAAGACGATTCCCTCAGAGAAAGGGTCCAGGGAGTCGACCAACTCCAGTTCAGCGTCCCCTCCAAGCGTGATAATCTAATACATGCCCCATGCACACAATGGACTAACCTGAACCCTCTAACCCGCAAAATGAACTCACCTGAAGACGATTCCCTCAGAGAATGGGTCCAGGGAGTCGACCAGCTCCAGTTCAGCGTCCCCTCCAAGCGTGATCATCTAATACATGCCCCATGCACTAACCTGAACCCTCTAACCCGCAAAATGAACTCACCTGAAGACGATTCCCTCAGAGAATGGGTCCAGGGAGTCGACCAGCTCCAGTTCAGCGTCCCCTCCGAGCGTGATCATCTGATATATTTCTTTCAGTTTTCATGCAATGAGCACACCCCAACAACCCCTTCAAACAATGTACTAACCCAACACCCCTAATTTTAAAAATGAAATCAGAAGACAATTACCTCAGAGAAAGGGTCCAGAGACACACACCCCTCCATGCACACGATGGACTAGCCTGAACCCCCTAACCTACAAAATGGACTCACCTGAAGACGATTCCCTCAGAGAAAGGATCCAGGGAGTCGACCAACTCCAGTTCAGCGTCCCCTCCGAGGGTGATCATCTGATACATCTCCTTCAGTTTGCCTGTGATGTGAGCACCCCTGTCAATGCACACAATGGACTAACCTGAACCCCCTAACCCGCAAAATGAACTCACCTGAAGACGATTCCCTCGGAGAAAGGGTCCAGGGAGTCGACCAGCTCCAGCTCAGCGTCCCCTCCGAGGGTGATCATCTGATACATCTCCTTCAGTTTGCCCGTGATGTGAGCGAAGCCTGACATGAACTCGTCCAGGCGCTGTTTGCGCAGCTCTTCGTGGTATTTCCGCTGGACGTCCCTCACTTCCGTGATTTGGTCGAGCTCGGCTACGCGGGATAGGTACAGCTCCTCCTGCAGGGGAGAAAAAAACAACCCACCGAAAAACCTTCATAACTTTTCACAAAAGTTCTGTCAAACTTTGCTTACTTTTAAAGCGATCAAAACCAAACTCTGTTTATAGTCTTTCAAAATCTGTTCTTAACTTTAAAAAACAAAAAATGTCTTCTGTGTTCCAAGGCCATAACGGGTAAGGTACGTATGTGTCCAGTTTTCTCTCGCCTCCCCGCTGCATTCAGCAGACACATTCTAATTTCGGAGGAACTCAAATGAGAAATTATTTGTGTAATTTTTTTTTTTTTAAGGCAAGAGAATGGATATACAAGGCAGAAAAATAGTAGATGATAGTAAGTAGAGAAAAAGACAAAGTCAAAGAGAGTGATAGATTACAGGAAGTTGCTAGCACAGAACTTCCAGAAGGTGGGGGGAACTATTTGTACTGAATATGCCCCGGTAATCCCCATGGGGGTGGGGGTGGGGGATTTTGGGAGTACAAAAATGCCAAGACTTATGCATGAGTCCCAGACAGCAGTTACTATTCTAGAAGACAGGGCCCGATAGTCTGAGGCAACTTTAACCCCTCGACTGCCAGAGAAAATTAAAGAAAAATTCATTGCACAAATCATGCCATGAAAAAGACAACTGATAGAGCCAATCTGGCAAAATGGTCTGGGGATATAACTCTCTTGACTGTGTTAGAGCAAAAGCCAGCATATCAGAGTTATTCCTCTTCATCTGATGATGTCATCAAGTCAGTAAATGTATAATAATAATGGGAATTTATATAGCGCTCTTTCTCACACGAGCTCAGTGCGCTTTACATTGATAACAAGAACATTAAAGGCAAACAAATAATCAATCATTAGAAAGTAAAATAAACACGATGATTGCACGCAACGTTCTCTTACTTCCTCACACACACACACACATGTACGCGCGCGCGCACACACACACACGCACGCCTGCATGCACACACACACATACATGAACGCACGCACGCACACATACACACTCTCCCACAATTAATCATACAAGAGTAAAATAGTTACAATATGAAAATTGATTATATGGCAGTTAAGGGGTTAATGTTAACCAAGGGTAAAATAAAACATTTTTTGGACTTTTTCACAAACTACTCCACAAGTTTCACAGACCAAAGCCAAGTTTCAAAGACTTGAAAATGGCACTCCATTGCTCAAAGACTTTCAAAGACCGTGCGAACCCTGTTCTTTTATACCTCGGGCCTTAGCATATTATATCAGATTATCAAATAAAAGAAAATGATGTCGAAATAATCTCTCTCTGTTCCCACCTTCTTTTTGTACTCGGCGATGGAGGCCATGTTGGGCTTGAGCCGAGCCAGGCGCTCCTCCTGCACGGTGATTTCGTACTTGAGGTCGTTGGTCACCACGGCAACCAGGTCGTCCGGGGTCAGCGTGGGTAGCTCCCCTTCCTCGTCCCCTTCGACCGGCGAAAGCTTCAGGCTGGAGAACTGGGAGAAAAAAAAAGAAACATTGACCTTTTTAAAAAAAACACGTGTGTGTGTGTGTTTCTCTTGACTTCTTTTGCATGTCCAGGCCATAATGGAGTAAAGTATGTGTGTGTCTGCTTTTCAGTTTTTACTGGTCTCCCCGCTGCATACAGCCAACACGTTCCGATTTCGGAGGAGCTCAAAGGAGAAAAATTATTTGGAAGAAATTTTTTTTTTAAAGGCAGGAGAATGGGGCCAATAAGTCAGAAAGATAGCAGATGACAGAAAACAAAGGGAAAAGGCAGAGTCAAAGAGAGTGGCATATTAGCGGAAGTTACAAGCACAGAACTTCCAAAAGGTGGAGGAACTATTTTTACGAAAGAACCCCCCCCGGTATTCCCACAGGGAGAGACTCGTGGAGGGGTCGTCCAGCTCCCCGTATGGAGGCACGAGGCATCCACCCACTGCCCCATCTTTAAAACAAATTCAAGGGCCTGATAGTGGGAGGTCCCCTCAAAAAATGAAATAATTAGGAGAAATTTTTTAAGATGATTGGGGGGGGGGGGGGGGGGGGGGGGGGGGGGGGGGGGGGGGGGGGGGGGGGGGAGAATGGGCTAAAAAGTGTCAACTTCTCACCTCTCTCCTCCAGTGCTTGAGCTTGGCCTTGTTCTCTTTCAGGATGGACTCAAACTTCTCCAGGCTCATCCTGACCTCCAGCTGTTCCTTCTCCATCTCCCCCTCCTCCCTCTCCATCTCCCCCACCTCCTTCCTCACCCCCTCCAGGGCCTTCTCCACCTCCCCCACCCTCTCCTGAAACACACACACACACACATACGTCAAGACGTATAAGGATCATGGGCGCATTGTGATGACAGAAACCTTTGGCCCGAGTTTCTATTTCTAGCTCTAAACCTTTCACCGCCAAAGTCGCATTTTAGCACCACAGTGATTTAACACCTATGTCACAAAAAGGCATCAAATTGGGGTCTATTATCCAAAGACCCCATTGTCTTAGTTGTGGAAAGTAACAGACCTGTTTACCCCTATTTTGCAAAGGTGTAATTTCTGAAACAAAAAAAAAGTAATTTTGAAAAAAAAAACTGTAATCCAACGCGTGACCAATGAACGTTGATATCGTACTGACCTGAGTGTGCAATACTAAATGTCCGTCGAGCAGTAAATACAGAACACATGCTCGTCACCTAGTGCTGAACAACGTATTCCTGGAATTTTTAGGTCACTTTCCCGGAATTTCTGTGCCACTTAACCCTCTTGTGCCTGACGCTCTGTGCTCTCAATCACCTCTGAAATCCTAACCCAAGGGACGTCACTCTGACTCCGTACAAAAGGGGGGGTAGCGTCAGAAAAATAATAAAATAAAATATACCCTACCAGATTTTGTGGTTTTTTTTGTTTTGAATGTGTTGCCGAGATGTCTGTCTGATATGCAAACTGAATTTCAAGATGTTATGGGGATGCATGGCTCCACAAAAAAATTCAAATTGCCAAAGTGTAGTCGCAAACTACATTCACTAGTCATTCACTGCCTACTTTTGCAGACTGTTGAAGCCTAACTCGCCCTAACTTGGGCTAAGACGACTGAAATGGAAATGTAGATCAAAATCATTCACTTACCCTTTCACTTCACGATCTTATAATTCCTATCTTTCACCAAAAAAAGAATTTTCATCGCTGTCATCACTCGGTGGATGCAATAACGACTCGTCATCCATGATGTAAAAGTCGGGAAAATGCCGATGTCAGTAACACGACTTCAAAAATTCGCATCGATCGAACAAACACAAGCTCGCCGCCGAAATAGGTCAGAATACACTCCTTACTCATCACTTCGCGATCTCATAAGTCCCATATTTCACAAAAATAGGACTATTCATTGCTTTCCTCAGTCAATGGACGCCATAACTGTTCGTCATCCATATTGGAAAAATCGCGAAAATGCCGAAGTCGGTCACTAATTTTCAAAAATTCATATCTTTCAAACCAATCGGCCTAGAAACCATTGCAAGCAACAGGACGGAAGTGTAATCTATAGCGAAAGCGAGGCTGAAGCGCTCACGTGACTGCCATGTGATAGAAACAAAATGGAAGCGCCCTAACCGGCCACGTGGAATCCGTACGTTCCCGAACGTTCTAGACGTTTCCGATCCGATTTTTTTTGGAACGTTCACGACCGTTCACCGCACAAGAGAGTTAAGAGACTTTTGATGTCTTTTCTTTTGATTTTTTTTCGACCAGAAGATACAGAAGCTTCGGAATGCACTCGCTTGGACGCCATTTTGAAACAGAAAAGGAAATGGCGCGAAATGACTTTTCACCGCATTGTTTTAAAAGCTACGCTTACCGACGCAACTGTATTTTTTTTTTTTTTTTTTTTTTTTTTTTTTAAATATTCAGGATTTTGTCTTCCCATATTTTTTTTCCCTAGCCGTAATTACTTTCCCCCCATAAAAATTACGGCAAAATCGGGATGGTAGACAGGTCTGAAGTAAGGATAGACCTTATTTTATATATGTCACAGAAGAATCCCCAATACTGCAGATGGATTTTGTTCTCGACCCAGGTAAAATTAATGGAAACTTTTGGCTGAAATGTGTCTGGCGGTGAAAAGGCTAAACAGACCTGTTTACCTCCCAAAATACATTTTCTATTTACGGCATATTTATGTCTATTTTTATGTGTTCTACCAGTATCCACAACATAAAAGACAATTTGGAATGATTTCTTTGTTTATTTGATTGTTTTCTAAATCAAGTCAATAGAAACAAAGAGGCAAAATTGCAACTTCTATGCCCGATTTCTGCAAATGATCTATTTTGAATGCCAAACTTCAAATAATTATAACATAAAAACTAGACAAGATAACTCAGTTCGGTTTTTTGTGTATTGACAAGGAATCTTTGCTCCACCAAGAAAAATTAAAATCTTAATTTATGCCAAAATTCCACTATGTCTGTTTTTCCCATGCACTATCACATATATGGTAATGAGCGGTCATGAATTATTCATGATCACCTGAGCCCGTTGGTGTTGCTCCTGCACGGCGGTGGCCTGTTGTTCTAAATCTTTACGGTCATAAGCATATATGGTAATGAGCGCTCGAGAATTATTCATGATCACCTGAGCCTGTTGGTGTTGCTCCAGCACGGCGGTGGCCTGTTGTTCTAAATCTTTACGGTCATTAGCATATATGGTAATGAGCGCTCGTGAATTATTCATGATCACCTGAGCCTGTTGGTGTTGCTCCAGCACAACGTCAATTAATTAATCATTATTAAGTCATTAGCATATGGTAATGAGCGCTCGTGAATTATTCATGATCATCTGAGCCTGTTGGCGTTGCTCCAGCACGGTAGTGGCCTGTTGTTCTAAATCTTTACGGTCATTAGCATATATGGTAATGAGCGCTCGTGAATTATTCATGATCACCTGAGCCTGTTGGTGTTGCTCCAGCACAACGTCAATTAATTAATCATTATCAAGTCATTAGCATATATATGGTAATGAGCGCTCATGAATTATTCATGATCACCTGAGCCTGTTGGTGTTGCTCCAGCACGGTAGTGGCCTGTTGTTCTAAATCTTTACGGTTATTAGCATATGGTAATGAGCGCTCGTGAATTATTCATGATCACCTGAGCCTGTTGGTGTTGCTCCAGCACGGCGGTGGCCTGTTGTTCTAAATCTGTGAACAGCGTCTTCAGACTCTCCGTCTTCTCGTTGTTCTCATCTATCTCTTCCTCCAGGCTCTTCACTTTTTCTGCAGCCTTTTTCAGGTTCCTGGAAGAATACACATGTAAACTATGAGCATGCACACACACAAACACACGCATTCATGCACATGTGTATGCGCGCACTCACAATGTCATCACTGTCTACTTGTTTTCATCAATCTCTTCCTCGAGACTTCACTTTTTCAGGTTCCTGGAAGAATACACATGTGAATTATGAGCACACACACACATTCATGCACACGTGCATGCGCGCACACACACAATGTCTTCAGACTCTCTGTCTTCTTGTTGTTCTCATCTCTCTTCCTCCAGGCTCTTCACTTTTTCAGGTTCCTGGAAGAATAAACACATAAATTATGAGCATGCACACACACAAACACATGGGTGCTCCTGGGAAATTAAAAAAAATCCTGCAAGGCAGGGGTCCAGGGGCCACCCAGGCCCTGGCGGAGTACAGGGACAACGCCCCTTGTCTGGGTTCCAGGGGGCATTGTTAAGCTGAAGGGACACAAGATTCCAATCAGGCATGAAAACTACTGTTCCAAAAAAAAGAGGAGATTTTTTCAGCCGAGAAAATCCTTCCACCCGGATTTTCAGCTAATGTCAGAAGTTTTGTTGGGAGGGGGGGCAGTACTCATTTCACAGCATTTCACATCCTACTTAGCCTTCCAACAACTTGATACATGCTTTCTTGGTGGACGCCATCTTGGAAATGACAACGGCGGAAGAGCAAAAAGGCGTGAAATGAATATCGTCCCCCCCCCCCCCCCGATGGAGATCGCTTGATTTCGAAAAAAAAAATGGCGGAGACGGCAGAGTTGTTTTCATGCCTGTCCAATGTAACTGACAGTTTCCAATGTAACTGACAGGCTCTCGTTGCACTTTCACTTCTGGTTAAACTTCATGACCTCTATAACCAGCAAAATGCATCTTCTCAAATTCTCACAATCCGGCGACGCCGGCTCCAGGCAATAAAAAAAAAATTCCTGAACTTCAGGACATCCTGAAAGCAGGAGCATCCATGCACACACATTCATACACACACACACATTCATGCACGCACACATCCATACACACACACATTCATGCACACACATTCATACACACACACATTCATGCACACACACATCCATACACACACACATCCATGCACACACATTCATACACACACACACATTCATGCACACACACATCCATACACACACACATCCATGCACACACATTCATACACACACACACATTCATGCACACACACATCCATACACACACACATTCATGCACACACACATCCATACTCACACACATTCATGCACACACACACAACGTCATCAGATTCTTCGTCTTCTTCTTGTTCTCCTCAGTCTCTTCCTCCAGGCTCTTCACTTTCTCTTCTGCCTTTAAGGCTTTTTCCGGCTCCTGGAAGAATACACACGTAAATTAATATGAGCATGTGCGTGCACAGTGTCTTCAGTGTTTAACTCTTTGGTTTCTGTATTTAGAGATCTTTCAACTACTGTTCATTCCTGAGAACCTCTTTAGCTGCTGAGAAAGTTTATCCTGTTGATTTGCTCGTGATATCAACTGTTATTAATTTTCTCTTCTATAATTGCAATGAGGTTCTTTTTCCCTTTTCTTACTGGGGCAAGCCCCCCCCCGTGGGGATACCGGGGGGTCTTTTGTATAAATAGTTCCCCCACCTTCTGGAAGTTCTGTTCTTGTGCGACTGATTTTGATTACCCCGCCATGTGGGCAGCCACACTCCATGTTCGGGGGACTCCACTGAAGTGACTCAGCAACAGTGGGACTGTTTTTTTGATTACCCCGCCATGTGGGCAGCCACACTCCATGTTCGGGGGACTCCACTGAAGTGACTCAGCAACAGTGGGACTGTTTTTGATTACCCCGCCATGTGGGCAGCCACACTCCATGTTCGGGGGACTCCACTGAAGTGACTCGGCAACAGTAGGACTGATTTTGATTACCCCGCCATGTGGGCAGCCACACTCCATGTTCGGGGGACTCCACTGAAGTGACTCAGCAACAGTGGGACTGTTTTTGATTACCCCGCCATGTGGGCAGCCACACTCCATGTTCGGGGGACTCCACTGAAGTGACTCAGCAACAGTGGGACTGTTTTTGATTACCCCGCCATGTGGGCAGCCACACTCCATGTTCGGGGGACTCCACTGAAGTGACTCGGCAACAGTAGGACTGATTTTGATTACCCCGCCATGTGGGCAGCCACACTCCATGTTCGGGGGACTCCACTGAAGTGACTCAGCAACAGTGGGACTGTTTTTGATTACCCCGCCATGTGGGCAGCCACACTCCATGTTCGGGGGACTCCACTGAAGTGACTCAGCAACAGTGGGACTGTTTTTGATTACCCCGCCATGTGGGCAGCCACACTCCACTCCGATGTGAACGAGCTAAAAGGGAGGTCCCACTGTAGTACCTTCAGGCACACATATACCCCTCAATTATTAACGACCTTGACACTGACCTCTCGGCAGTCTTGACCCCCACGTTGACCTTGGTGATCTGTCCGGTGACCTCGTCGATTTTCCTGGCGATGGCGTCCACCCGTGACTGAGCAGCCTGAAGTTTGGACCCCCCTATGTCCATGATTTGCTTGTGTAGCCTGTAAATATAAAGTTCCTGATAAAGGCATGGAAATATTTATACATGTGTATTCATTTCTTTTATGTTCTACACATGAGAGAAACCGACAAAACGTTTATAAATAGGAAATTCGTTGCTTCTCAAATTCTCATAATCCGGCAACACCGGCTCCAGGCAATAACAAAAAAATCCTGCATTTCAGGACATCCTGAAAGCAGGAGCATCCATGCATATAATTACTGATGCTTGTACATTCACAGACTTAAACGGAAAACTTTTTCTTTTTTTTGCATGTTAAGCCTGCGTACTTGAGTGTGTGTGCGCGTGTGCGAGTGAACGCATGTGTGCGCTGTATAATTTATAAATTGTACAGGAAAATAAACTGGGTAAAAAAAGATGTGGGAGTAGCATATCTTTTGAGACAGTGAAATGGAGATTGAAAAAGACTTTGGAACAACAACAGGGCTCCCCATTCTGTGCGTCAAATGTGCGTGACAGATGCATTAAAACTTCGTACTGGGGGTGAAACGACGCACTATAATTACTACTCGAGGGTTGAGACGCACTATAAATCTGCCGAGTGCGTGAGCCCGTCTCCCATTTCACCCAGCCCGAAAAGCCGGTCTACTGCAGACCCATGAGACCAATTAGGCATGTCAGCCCAAAGTTTACGAGTCTGGTACCACTGCTGTCTGTTTAGGTTAGAAGATAAAGACCCTTCTTCTTCCACCCCTCTACTCGCTAAGTCCAATGGAGCCCTCAACTTCCTTCCTTTCTTTCTTCCTTCCTTCCTTTACTTTACTTAAAATTTTTTTTGACTACCCACATGTCTTTACGCTTATTTTGTTTTTATTTTTCACCCTCTATAAGTTCACCCTGGGGGTGAAGAGACCCTCTATAGCTGCTTCCTGGTGGTGAAAATACCCTCTATGGTCAAACAAAATGGGGAGCCCTGAACAAATATGAAGATTTTTTTTTATAAGCTTTGGTTTACAGCCTCTGGCAAGACATTGAAACAAGCGGATGATTATGCTAGTGCAGACCTGCCTACTTGGAATTTTCCCAATCAGTAGCCCAGCCATCAATTTTCAGTAGCATGGCAAATTTTTCTGTAGCATCCACAAATCGGCAATCGATTTGTTCTCTTCCTGAGCACTGCTTATGTTTCGCCGATTGAACGTGTTGACGGCAATCGTCTCTACCGCCATGATTCACAGAGAAGTCCGCATGGCAGAGGTTGCACTGCAGCGAGCATGGTTCGCACCGAGTCAACTTCTGACGATGCAAGGCCACTCCTCCGTGTAAGCTATTTTAAAAACTTGTGCGGCAGGCCGATGTTTTTTCTTAGAACAAGATGGTGTGCCAGATGATTTTCGTTTTCTGGTTTGGGTTCGTTTTTCTTCGTTTGAAACATCTCCCGAATCGCTACTGCTGCTGGAGTCCGCCATTTTTTTCCCAGAGAAAGTAATAAGAACGCATGCGCAGTCACTTTGATAAAAATGGAAGTGACTAGGTTATCGCGCGTGTGACACGGCGTCTGCTCTTAGAAACAGACAAAAGCGGGAACGGCATAAGCAAAAATAAAATGCGGCGGCAATTTTGTTTTTTCGTAGCAACGATAAGGTTGCCGTAGCTCCGTAGTGAAGCTTTATTTTTCGTAGCTGCTACGGCCAAATCGTAGCAGTAGGCAGGTCTGCTAGTGTTGTACACCATTGTTTCGTAATGATGATATTTTATAATCATATTATTTTGTATTACATCATTATGGGTCCAGGGACACATGACCCCGGCAGGGTACAGGGGCACAGCTCCACTGGACGAGTCAGGGAGGCCCAACTTAAGAGAGAGAGATACCGAGATACAGTTAAAATGATAGACAGCTTGAGTCTGATAAGCATTGTAAAATTATTACTATACATTGCCTTTGTAAACTTCCAAGATAAAACAACCAAGTTCAAAATGCCCCAAATCACTTGAGGTCAATTTTCGCTGTTGATGAATTAAAAAACAACCAAGAAGTCCAGTTTCTGGTGAAATTAAAAAAACTGAAATCAGTGTAAAAATGAAAGAGTAGCACCCATGCCTCATTTACCTCTGTACTTCCGCTTCCACTTTGGAGGACGTTGCTGCTGACTTGTCATAGTCTGCACACACACACACACACACACACAAATGCATTGAATCACGCCTGCACACACATGAACCAACATCTTTCCCTACCTCTCTTTCCTCTGCCCGGAAGGACAATCTTTCTACTAAACACACAATCTTTCACAGATTGAGAGATTATGATTTAGGCTGACAAAAGGCTGAAGTTCTCTGAAACAGAAGCTTTTTTTGCAAACAAGCCTTAACTCTCTGATCCCCGCAATCTCCAGGACCTCCCGTCAAAAATGGCCTATCTGAATCCCGTAACCCCCCGATAGCCGCCGCTGAACGCCAGGTCTAGTAGGTTCACTTTCACCCTACCCACAATGCACTAAGTTAGTTCTTCCTGTTTCTGACACTCCCTGGTCCGTTTTTGGTCTTTACAGCAAGGGAAACCACTCAAAAGTCTTTTTGAATGGAATTTTCAAAGTTTCGCCATTTTATTTTATTTTTTTCACGTGACGCGGGCAGTATTGACCTGGTCGGATGTTTGGAGCGCCATTACTGATTTTTTCTTCTAATTCATGGTTTGTTGTGTGACATTGTGTTAGCTTTCGATTGAAAATATCATCATTGCTATTCAATATGCATCTTTCAGAAATGAAATGTGAGTTAGACTTTATTCTGGGTGATTTTTTTCAAATAAAAGGTTTGGTGTGACGTTCGGAGTTAGTCCCCTTGACTCAGGATATTATGATCGATTCTTGTTCAGAGTGATCAGAGTCAGAGGGTTAAAAGCAGCATTAGAAGTAGAACTGATACATTTAGTTTATTTGTATCCACTCATAAGAAGTATTTATATACTCGGTAGGTCACTATTTTGTCCAAAATAATGACCCCTGAGGCCATCAAAAAGGTGTAGAGTGGCACAGTGGTATCGCGTTCGCTTCGTGTCAAGTAAACCCGAGTTCGAACCTGGCCACAGGGGATTTTTTCCTCTCATTCTGCACTAGGCCTTAACGGTCTGAACGTGGAGTCTTTCGGATGAGACGATAAACCGAGGTCCCGTGTGCCCATGCACTTAGCATACGTTAAACCCAGTGGCAACGAAAAAGTTGTCATTTGGTAAAAATTTACCCCCCCCCCCCCCCCCCCCCAATCAGTGACAAAAATCGCATGCAAAAAAAATATAAAAAAATTGGGTGGCGCGCCTCTGGCTGCGACGCGCTCTCCAGGTGGGAGCAGCCCGAATTTCACAGAGACGCCTCTGTGACTATAAAGTACCTAATACCTAATACCTAAAAAAAAAGCCTAAAAGCTGAAGAATCTCATGCTGACAGTTGAAGTATTTTCAGGCATGGGAATTGTCAGAGACAAAAAACTCTGAAAAGCCCCCCAACTGAAGTATTTAGTAACAAAAACGAAGTATTTAGTAACAATTCCCATGCCTGTATTTTGTTGGGACATTTGATGATCATTCATTTAATTTCAGTCCATCCCCCCCCCCCCCAGTTCCTCCACCTTCTTGAAGTTCTGTGCTTGTAACTTGAAGAAGGTGTCAGCACAGAACTTCCAGAAGGTGGGGGGATTATTTGTACTGTATTCTTCTCTCTCTCTCTCTGTGCGACTGACCTGCTCTATAGGCCTCCACCTTTTTACGCAGAGCGTCCAGCTGTTTTTTGTCGGGGGCCGCGGCCTTGACGTTGACCTCTTGCTCTTTGATCTGAGCCTGCAGGCTGGCCACTTGCTCCTTCAGAGCCTGCGCAAGATAAAACAATATCAGCAATGTAATGTGTTGCATGGGTGAAAGTAAGAGAATAGTGTCGTCAGTAGGGGGTTTAGTAGGTGGTGTCCTGAACAGGCTCCACTGAACTCCACCGAAGTAACTCCAGCAGCAGTGCAGTGTCTCCTCTGGTTGGTTGCCTCATGACGGCCTAACATAGATTCGCTCCCCTTGAACTAGCCATTTGCAGGTTGTGTTTCATGGTGGCGAGATCTGACTTTGGTGTTGGTGTTGACCACGTCCTGAAACTTGGATTGATTTACCTCGCATGTTTCCACTTACTTCCGTATATTAATGAATATTCATGTGTAATTACCTTGACTTTCATGTCGGCCATTTGCAGGTTGTGTTTCATGGTGGTGAAATTTTTAGTGCTTGTGTTCACCACGTCTTGACGCTTGGAACGGTTTATCTCACACGTTTCCGTACTCATTTGCATAAATTAATATTGATGAATATTCATGACTAATTACCTTGATTTTCATGTCGGCCATTTGCAGGTTGTGTTTCATGGTGGTGAGATCTTTGGTGTTGGTGTTCACCACGTCTTGAAGCTTGGATCGGTTTATCTCGCACGTTTCCGCTTCTTTTTTCGCCTGTACGTAGACATATAGAAATCACGTCATAAACAACCTCCACTGAAAATACAGCTAAAAGCCCCCTCACACTATGCACATGGGTACGACTCCCCAAAATGAAAAAAACCCTGAAAGGCAGGGGTCCAGGGACCCATGGCTCTGGCAGGGTACAGGGGCAGAGCCCCGTTGGATGATTCAGGGGGGGCAAGTTAAGAGAGATATTACGAAACAGACACAGTTAAAATGATAGACAGACAGTTTGAGTCTGATAAGCCTTGTAAAATTATTATATTGCCTTTGTAAACTTCCAAGATAGAACCACCAAGTTCAAAACGCCCCAAATCGCTTGTGGTCAATTTTTTTTGTTTTGTTTTTGATGAATTACAAAAAAACTGAAGTTCAGTTTCTGGTCAAATTAAAAATACTGAAATCAGTGTAAAAATTAAAGAGTAGCACCCATGTTAATGCAACGTCTTAGTTGGAAGAAAATTACGTTTTCCCTTCTTTTGACAGAATGAGTAAAAATCGCAAATGCAAAATTTTGGTTGGATGAAACTCTTCATCAATGACTTTCTCACAAACTGTTTCACAATTTTCACAGACCAAAGCCAATTTTCAAAGACTTGAAAATGGCATTCCATTTCTCAAAGACTTTTAAAGACTGTGCGAACCCTGCATAGCAATTATATAACAGAGAGAGAGAGAGAGAGAGAGAGAGAGAGAGAGAGAGAGAGAGAGAGAGAGAGAGAGAGAGAGAGAGAGAGAGAGAGAGAGAGAGAGAGAGAGAGTCAGGAAATCTTTATTTGTTAGGCCATTCCCCTGCATAGCAATTATATAACCAAGAGAGAGAGAGAGAGAGAGAGACAGAGAGAGAGAGAGAGAGAGAGAGAGAGAGAGAGAGAGAGAGAGAGAGAGAGGGAGAGACAGAGAGACAGAGAGAGAGAGAGACAGAGAGAGAGAGAGAGAGAGGGAGAGAGAGAGAGAGAGAGAGAGAGGGAGGGAGGGAGAGAGAGAGAGAGAGAGAGAGAGAGAGAGAGAGAGAGAGAGAGAGAGAGAGAGAGAGAGAGAGAGAGAGAGAGAGAGAGAGTCAGGAAATTTTTATTTGTCAGGCCATGCCCATACAATGGAGTGAGTGTGACAGCAACAACAAATTGACATTACATTATTAACTTGACATTACAAAACATTACGCAAATCTTGCCAAACTTTCAAAGCTTTAAAGATAAAAACAGCCACTTTTCTTACAATACTTGTGTTTGTACAAGAAAGTAATAACACAAATTTAAACATAGAAGGATTGTTAAAATACTTTTTTGGAATAAGTTCTCTTCGAAGGGTGTCAACTGTCATACATGGGACAAACAAACAAAAGAGAGAGAGAGAGAGAGAGAGAGAGAGAGAGAGAGAGAGAGAGAGAGAGAGAGAGAGAGAGAGAGAGAGAGAGATTTACTTCTAGTTTTATTTACTTGTTCGATGTGATCTAAAATAAAAATAAATGTAATCATATATACAGACACATAGAGTGGAAGTACACTTAACACAAAATTCAGGGGACAAAGATTTTTTTTGTGTGTTAACCAGTACTGTGTGTTAAGCATTAAATAATAAAAATATCCCGCCTCTAGGACCCTCTATACTGTAAGTGAAGGAGTCCCTGGGACCCCTTGTTTTGTGAGACGATTGGGAGCCCTGCATGCTCAACTCAGCTCAGCTATTTTATTGGCAATATTAAACAGCTCTTCTGCCAAGGAAGCGCGAATGTAGTAAAGAAACCTAAACAGAAATAAACGGCAATATGAGAGACATAAACTAAGGAAAAGAAATGAGATAATATAATAAGTATTCACCTTCTCTAACTCGTTTTCCAAGTTGGCCAGCTCCTTCGGATCTGCCGCCCCATCCCCCACAACGCTGGATCCCATACGACCTTTGCTCACGGTTTTTCCTCCCCCGCTCATCGTGCCTGCAAATTACAGTGGAAAAAGTGATAAAAAATGTATAAATATTATGGTCTACACAGCCCCATCTCCCACAACACTGGATCCCATACGCCCTTTGCTCAACTGTTTTTCCTCCCCTGCTCATCGTGCCTGGAAAATACAGTGAAAAAAAAAGGTATAAATATTACAGTCTATTCTGCTCCATCCCCCACAACATTGGATCCCATACGACCTTTGCTCACGGTTTTTCCTCCCCCGCTCATCATGCCTGGAAAATAGTGAACAAAAATGTATAAATATTACGGTCTCCACAGCACTGGATCCCATACGAAATCTGCTTGCGCCCCCCCCCCCCCCCCCCATTGTGCCTGGAAAATACATTAAAAAAAAAAGTGATAAAAAATGTATAAATATAATGGTCTACACAGCTCCATCCCCCACAACACTGGATCCCATACAACCTTTGCTCACAGTTTTTCCTCCCCCGCTCATAGTACCTGCAAAATACAGTGAAAAAAAGTGATAAAAAATTTATAAATATTATGGTCCATTCCCCACAACGCTGGATCCCATTCGACCCTTGCTCAGTTTTTCCTCCCCTGCTCATCGTGCCTACAAAATACAGCAGAAAGTGACAAAATTTTTATAAATATGGTCTACACAATACCATCTCTCACAACACTCGATCCCATATGACCTTCGCTCGCAGTTTTGCATCCCTCGCTTGTCGTACGTGCAAAACAGTCAAAAAAAAGAGTATAAAAAGTATGGTCTATACAACACCATCTCCCACTATGCTGGATTAGCCTAATGCACACACACCCATAAACATCCTCTCACCTGATTGGTCGATGAGTTGACCTTGCAAGGTCACCACGCGGAATCGCGTTTTGCCGTAAGCGATGCGAGTGGCCTGCTCCAGATCCTTGGCCACCAGTGTGTCCCTCACCCCGAAGTAAAAGGCAGGGAGTAGGCGATCGTCCTTGACCTTGATCAAGTCGAAAAGTCGAGGCACTTTTTCGGGTCTGCGCACATATAGTACAGTGGAACCTCCCTTATAATTCATTGAATTGAATTTGTATTGCTTAAAGTCTTAGAACTTTTATCTTAGAAATGGTTTTAGTGTTTATCTTAGAAATGTGAATGTATATTGCTTAAGGTTTTTAGTGCTTTTTTCTTATTACGTTCTCTTTGTTTCCTTACGCTCTGTCTACCTGTCCTCTCTCTCTCTCCCTCCCTTACCCTCTGTCTCTCTCTCTCTCCCTCCCGCCCCCTTTCTCTCTGCCTCTCTGTCTTACTCCTGTCAAAGTTTGCCCTGCCCACTTGTCTCCGCCTTTTTGTCTGTCTAACCCTGAACCCCCCCTTACCCTGACCCCTCCACCTCCTCCCTCTCTCTCTCATGTGTTATTAAATAATGTTACTATTATTCTATATCATTGTTATGAAACATGGTGTCTCAATGTGTTAATTTTTATTTTTACATGGTTTTATCAATGTTTGTAAAGCGCAGAGAGCTTGCTTTTAGCATGATTTGTATCGCGCTATATAAGTGAAATTATTATTATTATCCCCAGGCATCAGAATACTCCAGAGTCCAATCCGCGGATGAACAACACTCGCCATGACTCGGAGTCGACATCGAGTCGGACCCCACAAAACTCGGCGATCATTCGCTACCCGATTTCTCGTGGAAAAGTTCAAAGTTCTCACATCATCGTAGTCTCCCGCGATCATATCCTCTAAATCGACTCATTTAAAACCCAAATCACAATCACTGTCATCAAAACAAACTCTGAAACAGTGAAAGTAAGAGTCTAGAGAGCTCTAAACTCGGAAGAAAAAACAAACATGGCCGCGATTTTTCGTTTCCGAAGGCGCAGTATGAAAACAAACCGTTTAAGAATACCATTTGAGAATAAGATCGCGCTGCCTCATGAAGGACAAACCGCGTCCGGCAGTGCCAAAACCGCGGCCAGTGGCTACCAAAACCGTGGAAATCCCCGGATCATTCTGATGCCTGCATCCCATTATAAGACCTACTTCTCTGAGACATTGCCCTTCTTTGTAAGTAATAAAATGACCTCTCTTATAGACCCCTCCCTTATAAGACCTCATTTTGGATGATTTTTGAAAGTCTTATAAGGGAGGTTCCACTGTATAATAAAATGTATAGTTTACGCCTTGGCATGAGGCTGTGTCAGTACCAGTTGACATAAGCTAGAACACCAAGGCTACATCAAAATGTTATGTTCTGCATGGTTGTGTGGGGATAAAAAAAAAATTATTTATTATTTTTTACAAATGTAAGCGTATTCTCCCTAAAGAGTGATATTGTGAGAGTGATCTTGCCCAATTCAATCCGTCAAACAGGGGGAGCTACTCTACCTTCAGGTAGATCCCCAACTCTCGGCTCATGGGTTTGATTAGACTTAACATCACTTAGAACACCATGCGTCATTCTAAAATTGATGTCATCTATATTTTTACGTCACATTTTGCAAGTTCTCTCAGTTTGTGGATACTGGACACCCCTCATTTTTCTAAAAAAAATATGTTTGCAAGTTGCCGACTCGCTATCCTGCGGTTTCAAACTTAGACGCCATTGTTGCTATGGTATTTGAGTGAGTAATGGAGGTAAACAATTCTAATTTTCACGAAGTGCTCTCCATGGGTGCTCCTGGGAAATTAAAAAAAATCCTGCAAGGGGGCGGTCCCGGCGAAGTGCAGGGGCAGTGCACACACACACATTTACTACTCTTTTTCCACCCCTCTAGACCAGTACAAGCGCTACATTCCTTTGAATATAGCAAATGCTTATATAGGCAGGCATCAGAATTGTCAGAGGATCAGAGGATTTCAGAGGATTAAGAATTTCTGACAGAGGATTGGCTTCTCTTGTCAGAGGTTTTGCCTTTTTATTGAGTGTTATCTTTTGTGTTAAATAGCATTTTAAAGTGATTTATCACACTATTAAGCCTTTTTGGTGGTGTTGGGAACTCATTTCAGTGTTGTCCCTCTTCAGGCTAGGGCCTTGATGGCCACTTTTACCGCGGTTTTCAGAGGATTGGACTTCAGACTATTCTGATGCCTGACAGGCCCTTTTATTGTACAAGTTTGTGTGTGTGTGCAAGAAAAGCGTTGCTTCTCAAATTCTCATAATCCGGCGACGCCGGCTCTAGGCAATTTAAAAATCCTGCAATTCAGGACATCCTGAAAGATGTGCCATCCATGTGCTCTCCCTTAGTTTTCTCCCCCTGGAAATCGTCTATTATTCCCACCATTCATAAAGTCAAATCCTACTGACGTGTCAATCTTCTTGGCGGTGTGCGGAACCCATCGCTGCATCTTGTCCAGGGCGACGAAGGTGGCCACGCCCACGTTGCCCTTCATCAGCAGCTCCACGCAGCGCTGCGCCGTGGCGATGGTGTCCACCACGATGTGGTCCAGGGCCCCGCAGGCCGTCGACACGGCGACGTCGTACTGCTCGTCTATCGCGCCCAGGTCACCCTGGGATGGATCAGACAACAAAAAATAAAATTAAAAAAATCAAAAAAATTCAGGGTTCGTACAGTGTAAAAAAAAAAAAAACAACTTTTTTTTCCCCAGGACTTCCACGCTATAAATTTGAAGGTAAGAATGGTGGGCAAGGTACCTGTGAAACAAGGTACCTGTGAAAGGGAAAATTCCAACGTTTCGTGCCACCACGTCACGTGTCAAAATCACGGTTTTCCCTCTTATAGCTGGTAAGAAATCTTAAGAAATCTTCCTAGCATAAGAGGGAATGTGACACGTGACGTGGGGGGTCTTTAAAGGTGCACCCTGACGGATGAGTTTTTGCAAGAAACATGTCGAGATCACCAGAAAGACAGCCTTTTCAAGGATCGGAACACTCACTTTGCACTGGTTTCCTAGAAATTAAACCGTCAATTCCTCCCTGGCGGAGATAGTAGCCATTTTGGATGGGGTGGGTGGAGGTCACTCATTGTGGTTGAAACGTTTTCTTTTTTGTAGTGCAGTAAAAATAATAAAAATGGAGCTATTTCCTTTGTTGTGTGTGAAACTCCTTTAGATAAACTGTATAAAATAAAATAAATAAAAAGGCTTGTATTGCGAAAATTTCGTGCAAACGATTTGGCGGCCATTAGAAAAGAGACGGCACACGGCTTCTCTTTGGGTTAAATAATTTGACTTCCAGCACCTCCGCCAAGGAGGAATCGCCGATTTGACGGTTTGATTTCTAGCAAAATGAGTGTTGCAATCTCTGTAAAGGGTGTATTCCTGGTGATCTCGACGTGTTTCTTACAAAAACTCATCGGTCAGGGGGGCCCTTTAAGCACTTAGTCATGTACATAGGTACTTGCAAGGAGTTCACCACTTTTTCACGGTGAGCTATTCGCTTTGATCTTAACAATTCTTTGTATTCTCTGCGTTTTGCACTGTAAAGCTCTCTAACTTTGTGCTCCTCTTCAGATAAAACGCTGCTTATTCTATCTTTATTTGTGCCAGTCATATCGGGGTCTGCACTTTTTTGTGCCAATATTACATGCTTTCCGTAAATCGTGGCGAAGCTCACGTCTAGCATCTTTACAGTCCAAGTCAAACCAAGCCTCTGTCTTATGTTTACCGACCGTTATTGTTCTAACCATACATGAACTTGCATTACACAGCGCCTCGTTAAAACAACCAACAGCTTCATCAATGTCAGTTTTAATTACACCTGTTGCTCGTTCTAACGTATGTTTGAATTCTGACCCAGACAACTTACACAAAAACTTGTTTTCTTTTTCTGGGTCCCATTTCATTTTTTCAAGCGTAATAGGTCTTCCACACATCCAATGGTAAGCTCAACAGGCATGTGTTTACGTTCAGTTCGTGGTGTGACATTCAACTGTGTACAGAGCTTAACTAGTGAATGAGAACCAATAAAGTAATCGACAATACTACATCCCGTTGGGGAGATATAAGCATAATTACCAAAATCAACATCATTTCTCAAGGTACCATTTAGAATGCTTAAATCAAAACATTTACACAAATTTATTAACTGTTTTTCAAAATCGTTGTACACTGTCTTTTGACGTACGAATGACAACATCTGACAGGGCTTATCAGTAACTTTTTTTTCCATTTTCCCAGTCGGGCAAGTTAAAGAAAAATTCACTTGCCCAAACAGCTTTTGGACTTTCCCGAAATTCAGGTGTATTGCTAGTCACACACACATAATATCTCTTACCCGAGTCATTGGCTTCTCTTTGTCCAAAACTTTGATTCACTGGTCAAACACACATGAAAATGTCACAAACTCTTCTCTTTCTGAGTCCTTGTCTTGCCTTTAGTTCTGTCCCCCCCTCTCCCCCTCCCTGAAAACGCCGTTCTCGTTCCTCTTTGTAGTCAGCCTTCTGTTGTTTGCGTCGTTTCGCTTTCTCAATCTCACTTTCGTTATTGGCAGAACTTGTGGATTTTGATTGTGCCGGTCGTTTTCCCAGAAAGGAAAGCCAGGTTTGCTGAGCCATGACGATGTTTTTGGACAGATCAATCTCGAATCATCCGCATGGTGTGCAAACACGCGTCGGACAAGTGCTTCGCAATATGAATTTCCATTGGCTTTCCTGCCCAAATTAGGAGCCAATGGGAAGACGTCTTGCATGAAACTGCGTCGTTGGCGAGTAAACACTGCGATGCGCTTCATAAACTGTCGTCTGCTCTGTGAGCTTTCTGTCGCAAGTTACGTTAAAAAAAAATACGGACATGAGAAGCTGCGCTGAATAATACAGGCAATGAGCGTTCGTTTATGGAGAAAATAAGTGTTGGTTGTCAAAAATTTCACTTGCCCGGTCGGGCACATTTAACAGAAGCTTGGCCTGCCCGACACGGCTGTGCACTTGCCCCGGGCAGTCGGGCAATGGATACTGTTAAGCCCTGCATCATCATCCTCACATTGAAATAACGGATCCACACCAAGGTCATCACTGCACTCACATATATGCTCACCTCCTGTCTGAGCGTCAAAGTCCCCCATCAACAGGAATTGACATTCACCATTGGTTTCAAGTAGGTCTATCATGCATTGTTCTAGAATACTAACACCACTTGTAATTTCACTGTCTCTATAGTATTCAGACGAAGCGGGTGGTAAATAGACACCAATCAACACAACAGGGGAATCACACCCAAAAAGCTCACATGACAATTTAATCACAATAATATTATCATATTCCACACCTATTCGCTCAACATATTTCGACAATTCTTCTTACAAGCAATGATAAACCACCAGACAAACGCGCTGTTACCCCCTTGTCGTTTGTGTTCTTGTATCGTCTCTCGCTGTTTGTCTGTCAGGTCGCCAGCCACTGTGATGTTCTTCTTAAGAGCACCCCTTCCTGTTGACTCAGGATCGCCATCTTGTCCGCCCACCTGGTGAATTGCACAATCATAGTTGTGGTGGTTGGATCGCCGGTCCTCTGCCTGCCCCCATGCTGTCTGCAGTCGTAGGTAGTAGAGTCGTGGTGGTTGGATCGCCAGTCCTCTGCCTGCCCATGTTGCTGCTGCTGCCAGGGCCGGTCACCACCGTGTCTGCTGCCTGCTTCCTCCACCACCAGACGGTTCCCCCGGTAGTAGGCGTGTCATCCTTGCCGTGTGTCCTTGTATTGTCTCTCGTTGTTTGTCTGTCAGGTCGCCAGCCACCATGATGTTCTTCTTCTTAAGAGCACCCTTTCCTGTTGTCAGGATCGCCATCGTGACCGCCCACCTGGTGAATTTCACGATCATAGGAGGGGGTCTTCCTCGGGAGTTGTTGTACTGTCCAAGGCGATGTGCTCGCACAACATCGTCCGCAGTCCACACCTTGCCAGGCACAACACCAGACCTGGTTACCCCCTACACAAGTCTTGAGTAGTCTGGATAGCTGAAATGAGTAGTTTTTGGTGTGAAATGAGTAGTCCTCTTTATTAAACCATCAAATAATGTTCACTGAAAATGAGCAGAGCATTATTTGTGTATATATATGTGTTGTGTATATTCATTCACTTGTTATTTCTCTTAATGTTCAATTTTTGCTGTTATTTTATTATTATGTTCTGTTCCAGTGTCATTACTTTTGGCAGCCAATATTGTGTAACATATCTGTGTTTGAGCGCCTTGTATAAGCTTTAAGCTTGTTGTGCTCATTTGCATTTGTTTTGTTTGCTATGTTGATTAGTAATAATATTCGATTAAACCAGTAGAGCATTATTTTCAATTTTGAAGAGTAGTAGAGGTCCAAATTGAGTAGAATACTACTCGAAAAGAGTAGAGTAAACAGGTCTGGAACACCCTCCAACACTGCTGCTGCACACTCGTCGTAACTTTCTCTGTTGTTACTCCAAGGAATGTTGAAAAAATTGAGGTTGTCCCTGCGCGAAAACATTTCTAATTTGTCCATTTTGTTTTCTAGGCGAGACGAAATTTCTTCCACGCTGTTTCCCAGTCTCCACACGCGATTCTTAGTGTTCTGAATCTCAGCCAGGGAAGTGTTCACACTCTGTTGTATGGCACACGTCTTTTGTCTCAACTCGTGAACATCGTTCTTGATTTCTCTTATTGCATTGTCGATGTTGTTGGTCATTTCAATGGAGAAAGCTTGAAGTTTCTCGTGCAATACTTTCCTCATCGTTGTTTCAATGTCCGCTTTCTGTTTTGAAAATAATTTTGATATCATCGTGTCCGTCGTTTCACAAGCAACTTCATTATCCATTTCTTGACGATGAAAAAAGCCACTAATTAAAGTAATTAACTCTTCTGCCGCCGTCGGCGGGTTGAACCGCCCGGTTTACTGTTTACCGTTGCTAGCCATGGGCGGGTTTGACCGCCAGATACTAGGGAAACCCCGGTGTCCCCCTTTGCGCTATTTATATGAAGTGACATCACATCCTTTACTTCCGTGACATGCGCAGTTCGCTCAGGGAAAGCACAATCTTCCACCATCTGCATTTGTAGGCTAATTTTCAATCGATTTTCGTTGCGTTTTCGACGATGGTAACTGACGATGACTTTTGGCGTGAACTTCTACAAGATGGCGACAGTGACGATGAAGCATTCACTGGATTTACTGTGGAAGAATCTGAACTTAGGCGAATAAAAAAGAGCTGCTGAAACGATCTTGGGTTTGCAGCAGCAGATCGACACAGGTAATTTTAGTGATGATTCGAGCGAGTATTTTTTTTATGAATTTTTAAAGTGAGTATGTGCGAAAATCAGTGCAGCTGCAAAAATGACTTGGTGCACAACAGTAAACAGTCTAAGTAATACTTGGTAGTAGAAGAGTTAATGAAAATACGGGAGAGCTCTGAAAGCATGTCTTGCCAATCTAATGAACGAGAGAGAGAGAGAGAGAGAGAGAGAGAGAGAGAGAGAGAGAGAGAGAGAGAGAGAGAGAGAGAGAGAGAGAGAGAGAGAGAGAGAGAGAGAGATTCGGAAGATTTATTCATGAAAGGCCAAGGCCCTTTATGAAGGGGGTAATTCACAATAAACAAATGACAAAAGATGCACCCAAATAAAGAAAATTACAGTCAAGAACACAATGAAGAACGAAACTTAAAGGCTTTGTATAAGAACAAGGCAAACCTTTTGACGTTTTCTGAGAGAGAGAGAGAAGAGAGAGAGAGAGAGAGAGACGAGAGAGAGAGAGAGAGAGAGAGAGAGAGAAAGACAGCAACATCATACCACTTGTCTATCGCGCCTAGGTCACCCTGCAGTGTAGGGAGAGAAACACCCACGAAAAATCAAGAAAGGCGATGTAAAGACGTAGAACGAACCGAACCACACACAATTCAACAATAATAATCATTGTACATTTGTAGCGCTTTACCTCAAATGAGCCCAAAGCGCTTTACAATCGATTATTCATCAACAAGTAGACAATGACATTGGCAGGTCAAATGACCGCGCCCCCCGGATGTAGTAGGATAACTCTTACTTCCGGATGACGAGAGTAGCGGCCCTTTGCTACTTTTGTTTTTCTATATACCATAGAAAACCCATACTATGGTACGGGTTCCAGGTTGGTAAAAGAATACGCTATTGTTTTGAGTGTTGGTCAGTATGATTGGAATAGATATACAGACAAACCCCTATTTTACGACCCTCTGTTAAGCGACCACCTCTCATTTGAGACCGGATTTGTTGGCACGGATGCATTTTACTATGTAAACGACCTCTCTTAAACGACTTCCTCTAAAACGCGACTTACGACCGCCATTTTGTTGGTTTTTACGACCGTTGCTGTCGTCTGCATAGACTTCGAGCAAAGGGAAACAACCATGGTCAAGGGCCTGAAAGCGGAGTCGCTTCCCTTGTTGTAGAAAAAGATGGCGGAGAGCGTAGGAAAAGCACGAAAACCACTGACTTTGAAAAAGAAAACCACTGACTTTGGACGAGAGTGGAGGTGATTAAAACAAGTCGGCAAAGTGAAACTGTAATATCGAGTGCACAATCCTATGGAGTTGGAAAGACCCAAATCCAGTTTTAATGTCATTGTATGTGTGCACGAAGAAGTGAACTAAACCTCCGTCATACGACCCCTCCAATTTACGACCGATTTTTGCGGACATTTTGGAAGTCTTAAAATAGAGGTTTGTCTGTAGACGGTGTAGTGTTAAAGAATGACACAAACCAGCAACAACGCATATACAAAGCAACTCACACACACACATTTATCAACACCGACTCATTATTCATCTTTCCTTCAGTAAGCCATAGCAACTGAGTTGCACGGACTGACCACATACACCAACACACAAATGTTAGAGGATACACATACAAGTACACACACATACAGACACACACATGCGTGTACAATCCACGCAAGAAAAATAGCAGCAATTAAAAATTAAAAAAACTCTAAAAAAACCGTTTATTAATAACTCAGTTTTAAAACATTATCTCAATCCTGAAATGACACGTTTCAATGCTCTCTGAATCTTCCCAATCCTGAAGTGGTGACCGCGTTAAAAATAATTCCCAAATGTGTGTGTGTGTCTGTGTATACAGGATAGGTGGGGTGGGTAGTGTTAAAATTGCATATCTATCATCTTGTTTTAATCTGCCATCAATGTTGGCAGAAATGTTTGATTTTATAAGACTGTGGTTCTGGATGACAAGATGGCCAATCCTGAAGACTCTTTCTATCAGCTTTTTTCAATCCTGATTTCAGGAGCATGCCTGAACTACTTTCACCCTATAACTGCACGAAAGAGAGAAAGGCAGGGGAGGAAGATGAGAGAGAGAGAGAGAGAGAGAGAGAGAGAGAGAGAGAGAGAGAGAGAGAGAGGGGGGGGGGAAGTGTGGGCGGGAGAAGGGGGAATGAAGAGAGAAAGAGATCCAGACTTGGGAAACCAAACCATCAATTTGGTCTTACCAGGCAACAGGATTTCTCCCTACTCTTCCCGACTTTTAACTGCCGTGTGATTTAGAAAGAAAGGGCGAGGACGAGATTCGAACCCCGGGTCTCTCACGAATTGAAATCGGCAGGCGAACATCTTAACCACTCTGCCACCTTCCTTCCTTTCTAGGGTTAAGTGATTAACCAACTGCCAAGTCTGTCTTACCAGTCGCCCAAAGATGCCCTGAACTTTGCCCGTCTTTTTCAGGTCCAGGATGAAGGTGAGT
This sequence comes from Phymorhynchus buccinoides, assembly GCA_017654935.2. Taxonomy (NCBI): domain Eukaryota; kingdom Metazoa; phylum Mollusca; class Gastropoda; order Neogastropoda; family Raphitomidae; genus Phymorhynchus; species Phymorhynchus buccinoides. The sequence goes on along the minus strand of CM065708.1, from coordinate 9,895,677 downwards.
ACTTTCCCTTTGTTGGACGAGGCCTGCTGGGAACTGCGCATCTCCTCCACTTTGTAGCGGAGGCTGCGAACCTGTCATGTCATCGTCGTCAATGTCATCATCAATATCATCCTCGCATTAACATCATCGTTTTAATCGTCAATGCTGTCATTAACGTCATCATGGGTGCTACTCCCCCAACATAAAAAAAAAACCCTGAAAGGCGTGGTCCAGGGACCCATGGCCCCGGCAGGGTACAGGGGCAGAGCCCCGTCAGACGATTCAGGGGGGCAAGTTAAGAGAGAGGGCCGTGTACACACATAAGCAGATATTCCATGTGGAAACCCGTGAGCAATCCATAAATAAGTGAAACAAAGAAGGGAAAAGATTTGCGCACATGTCCGAATTTCCCCTATATGCGTAAACTTTTATCCTTCTTTCTTCCACTTATTTAGGGTTTTCCGTACGGAACTTACGCGTCTAATGTGAACCCGGCCATAGAGATAACGAGATAGACAGACAGTTAAAATGATATGACAGTTTGAGTCTGATAAGTCTTGTAAAATTATTACATTGCCTTTGTAAACTTCCAAGATAGAACTAGACTAAGTTCAAAACGCCCCAAATCGCTTGTGGTCAATTTTTGTTTTTGTTGATGAATTAAAAAAAACCTGAAGTTCAGTTTCTGGTAAAATTAAAAACACTGAAATCAGTGTAAAACTGAAAGAGTAGCACCCATGCCGGTTATTATCAAGACAATCTCCTTGATTCGTCGCGTAGATTAAGAACCTGTCGTCATCATCATCGTCATCACAAAGTCATCACAAGTTTTATCACAAAGTTATCAGTCATCATCCTCATTAATGTTGTTATTATCATCAAAGTTATAAATCATCATCCTCATCAATGTTGTTATTAATATCATCATCAAAGTTGTCAATCGTCATCATCATCATCATCGTCAATGTTATTATCATCAAAGTTATAAATCATCATCCTCATCAATGTTGTTATTATCATCAAAGTTATAAATCATCATCCTCATCAATGTTGTTATTAATATCATCATCAAAGTTATCAATCGTCATCATCATCATCGTCAATGTTGTTATTATCATCAAAGTTATCAATCATCATCATCATCATTGTTGTTATTATCATCAAAGTTATAAATCATCATCCTCATCAATGTTGTTATTAATATAATCATCAAAGTTATCAATCGTCATCATCATCATTGTTGTTATTATCATCAAAGTTATCAATCATCATCCTCATCAATGTTGTTATTAATATCATCATCAAAGTTGTCAATCGTCATCATCATCATCGTCAATGTTGTTATTATCATCAAAGTTATCAATCATCATCATCATCGTCAATGCAGAGCGTCACGTTCTCTTCAAATTTCATGACCCATGATTACAGAAAATGAGGGGTCTTCTTCTTCTGTGTTTCCAGGCCATATGGTCATAATGGGTAAGGTACGTATATGTCCGCAGGGCTCCCAGGGACCCCCATTTGGGGGTCTATGAAGCACGAAAATTCTAAAGGGACCCTCTAAAAGAATGTGCAGGGGGTCCCAGGCATGCACAAGAAAAATTCTTTTTATTTTTCGCAATGGCACTGGGACCCTCTATCCCGCCTCTAGGACCCTCTATACTGTAAGTGAAGGAGTCCCTGGGACCCCTTGTTTTGCGGGACGATTGGGAGCCCTGGTCCGATTTTCAGCACACATCATCAGAATACTCCAGAGTCCAATCCGCGGACGAACAACATTCGCCATGACTCGGAGTCGACATCGAGTCGGACCCTACAAAACTCTAGTCCGTAGTCGGCATCATTGCTATCATTCGCTACCCGATTTCTCGCGGAAAAGTTCAAAGTTCTCACATTATCGTAGTCTCCCGCGATCATATCCTCATCAAAACAAACTCTGAAACAGTGAAAGAGTCTAGAGAGCTCTAAACTTGGAAGAAAAAACAAACATGGCCGCGATTTTTCATTTCCGAAGGCGCAGTATGAAAACAAACCGTTTAAGAATACCATTTGAGAATAAGAACGTGCTGCCTCATGAAGTACAAACCGCGGCCGGCGGTGCCAAAACTGCTGCCAGCGGCTACCAAAACCGCGGAAATCAGCGGATTCGCGGGCCCTTCTGATGCCTGTTTCAGTGTTCACTGGTCTCCCCGCTGCGTACAGCTGACACATTCCGATTTCGGAGGAGCTCAAAGGAGAAAAATTATTTGGAAGATTTGCTTGAAAAAAGGCAGGGGAATGGGCCAATAAGTCAGAAAGATAGTAGATGACACAAAGCAAAGGAAAAAGGCAGAGTCAAAGAGATTAGAGGAAGTTACAAGCACATAACTTCCAGAAGGTGGGGCAACTATTTGTATGGAAGATCCCCCCACCCACCCCGGAGAATCAGGGGTCCATTCTGGCCTTTGACCCAAGGTCTCAGGCAATCTGAAGATCTGTCAACGTCATTATCATTGTTACCATCCCTATGAAGACCATCTCCCACTTTGACCCTTTGCTGCACAAAATGAGGGGTCCATTCGGGCCTTTGACCCAAGGTCTCAGACAATCTGAAGCTCTGTCAATGTCCATTACAGTGGAACCTCCCTTATAAGACCTTCAAAAATCATCCAAAAAGAGTTCTTATAAGGGAGGGGTCTTAAAGGGAGGTAATTTTAATACTTACAAAGAAGGGCAATGTCTCAGTGAAGCAGGTCTTATGGAGGAGGGAGTCTTATAACGGGAGGTCTTATAATGGAGGTTCCACTGTATCATTTTCACCATCCCTATGAAGACCATCTTTGTAGACCTTTTCCTGTGTCCAGGCCCTGTGACTGATGCTATAAATAGCACTGACCTTCTCGGTGGCCTTGGCCTCTGCATCGTTGACCTTTTGAAGGTCGTCCGATGCTCTCTTCACCACGTTCTCCACCTTGGGTATGTTGACCCGCAGCTGACCCGCTGTGCTGAAAACGACAGTGCACACGTACCCATAAATCAGTACAGTTGCACCTATGAAGTAGTACAGATGCACCTATCAGTTCTCCACCTTGGGTATGTTGACCCACAGCTGACCCGCCGTGCTAAAAACACAGTGCAGATATACCCATAAATCAGTACAGTTGCACCTATGTAGTGCAGATGCACCTGTCAGTTCTCTACCTTGGGTATGCTGACCCGCCATGCTGAAAATGAGATGCACCCATAAATCAGTACAGTTGCACCTATAAAGTAGTACAGATGCATCTATAAGTTCACCTTGGGTGTGTTGATTTCATGTCCCGCAGTTTGCCCTCCTCGCTTTGTTTACCAGTATTACATTGTAGCATACTGCATTGTACATTATGTCGCATTATATTCTTATTATTCATGGGTGAAGGTGACAGATTTTGAAAACAAGGAAAGTGGGGTGTGGGGGTGGGGGTGGGGGGTGTTCAGGGGCCGCTTAGGCTTCGGTGGGGTGTAGGGGCAGCCACCTGCTTGGGGCAAACATCACGGAAGTTGACAAGAATTTACAGATAAATGCCAATTTTGTGAGCTCTCCTGAGGTCTTTCATTCACATTTATGAAATGGCTTGAACTCTAAAATGACATTGATGTTAAAACTTCCAAGGAGCAGACACACTTTGAGGCTTTTGGTTGCTCAAATCGGTCGATTTCTAGTTTTTTTCCCCCTTGAAAATTTTAAAATAAGGATTTCCTTATTTTCTGATTTTAAAATTAAGGAAATCCTTGCTGAGAAGGAAAACTTTCACCCATGTATAATATTTTTGTAGCATTGTAATGTGTTGTTTATGTGTAACATATTCAAGGCTAGAAGGCTATGCCACTCTTGGATAGATGTTGATTTGTTTGTATGTCGTCCTCTCCACCATTGTTGATGTGTACTGTGTAGGTGAAGGGTCATAAAGGCGAACTTGGCAACATTCTTTATTGAGAATGATGCTTTGTTTGTCTCACTTTGGCTCTGATCCACGCATTGCTAGATGATTGGTATCGTAATCAACTTTGGTGGAGGGGAGTTAATTAGAAAGAGTTTTCCCCCTTTGTTCAATGGTCAACCTATGGCGATATTTTTCACGCCAGAGTGCAGTCAATGCACTAGGGGCTTATCACGCGATTTTCTTACTTGGGCGTAGTGAGAGAGAGAGTGATGGTAGGACCACTCACTGTCTCTCTCTCTTTCTTTATCCCCAACTAATAAAATAGAGAGGATTAGCCCCACACGAGCGTCATGCCCTCTGGCGTGAGAAAAATCGCACCAAGTCTCTCATTGCATTGTAATGTATTATCCAGCATAATACTTACTTTTCATGTTGTTCCAGTTCGGCCGAAGCTTTCTCCAGGTTCTGTTTCATGTCCCGCAGTTTGCCCTCCTCGCTTTGCTGGTTGCTAAGGAACACCTCCAGCTCAGACTCGCTCACTTGCAGCTGTTCATAAAGTAGGGACAACAATGGTAGAACGGGGAAAGCTCACCAGGGTTTGGGTTTGGTGATCAAGGTAGAAAAACGGAAGAAGCAAGCTATCCGCTCGTAGAGCTTTCATCAGACTGGGAGTTAAGCTGGAGACTATGCGACTGCCTCATATGACTCGATCAGGTCGTGACGTTGACCAAATTTTGTTTCCCGCACAGAAGAGGTCACAAGCCATCTGACTCGATCAGTGAAATTTAGAACCCGCCCTATTCGGCCCTGTCACCTGACTGGGCCCGACTGAGTCAGACTGATCAAGCAGGATGGTATGCAAATGAGGTGAAACATCACGACCTGATCGAGTGACATGAGGCAGTCACATAGTCTGTCGCCCGCTTTAGTGGGGAGAGAGAGACAGAGTTTAAAAGCAAGATAACAACAACAAAAAACCCTGAATAGAGCTCAGAATGAAAAGAGAGGGTTAATTGAGGTGAGGTAGTGTGAGTAGAAATCATGAATAAATGAGACAGTGAAAGTAAAAAGACAGATTTAAAGGGAAAGGGAGGATATGATGGTAGTGGTTTGAGGAAGCAGGGCGTGAACACCTGTTACTCAAACCACTGTTACTGTTATAAAGTAAAAAAACAAAAAACAAAAATGAGGCTTTATCACGCATGAAAGTGGTTTTTTGCAAGATCAAACAAGCGCGAAATCGCAATAGTTTGTGGCACGCAGTCTATTTTTACCACTCCAATCATGAGTTCCCTCCCCTGGCTTTTCAATAATTTTAATCTGTAAACCAGAATGTTATCTCTGCACCATTCCGTAACTTTTTTATATCTTTTGGAAAACATTTTAAAATATTTATCCTACTTATGCTCATTGAAAAGAAGCACCGGCATACTCGTCGTGTCTGTTGTAGTGTCTGTATTACGTATGTTTTATTATTTTGTACGCTTTAAAAATACATCCTTTTAAAGAGCAGCCTCAATTTGAAGTGTAGCCTCGATTTGAAGTGCGGACAATTTTGTCAAAATATGTGTGGACAATTTTGAAAGGATACCCAGACCTGACAGACAGACAAACTGAGTTATAGGTTTGTGGCTTGAGCACACAAAAAAAAAGAGGAGATTTTTTTCAATCTGAGAAATCCTTCCACCCGGATTACTTCACACGTAACGTCGGAAGTTTTGTTGGGAGAGCCAGAATGTTCCTCCCAACATTTTTTTCCGGCACAAAAATCTTTCAGGACATCAACGAATGAGATTTTGGTGGTGGGCCCACCCAGAAATGCCTTCCATACCCTGGATTTTTCAGCTAAAACGTTCCGAAGTTTGTGTTGAGCGGGAGGGGGGGCGCAAGAACATTCCCAAATAAAGATGGTATCCAACCCAGTTTTCAACTAACTCCACGTTCAGAAGTTTTGTTCGGCACGAATTGCCTTCCACACACATTTTCAGCTATCATTGCTACTTTTGTTGAGCGGGAGCTACTGGTTTCGCCTTCCTTCGCACAAATGAAGCTAGTGAGCTAAAGCGACTTCCGGTTAAACCAGTTTGAGACTCGCCAAATAGAGACTTGTAGATCTAAGAATACGGCAAGATCGGTCCTTTACTTCTATACAAACATTTTTTCCGCTGAATTTTTTTTTTTCCCGCGGAAAGTTTTGAAAAATTTCAGCGGATTTTCCGCGAAAACGCGGACTTCTTTCATGCCTGCTTACACTACTCCTGCCCGACATGCACGAAGAAGGGCGATAATTTTAGTCCCGAACTGCCGATGCCCCTTGGTGACGTAGTCAGGAGCAGATAATTTTCTCTGGCTATATAAGTACTACTCAGTTCCTGACAGGCAAGGGCGATGGTCTTAAGTAGTGGGCGTTCGCATCTCAGGTCGCGGAGAAAAAAAAAACAGGGGCAGATAATTTTCGGCACAAAGCCTCATTAAAAACAATGTACAATCACAAGCAATAACAATGCACCACCCTCTCTCAGGTAGAAATAAGAAACAGGCAAAACCCATAAAATAACAAAAATCACAGAACATAGTCAGGCATCAGAATGGTCTGAAGTCCAATCCTCTGAAAACCGCGGTAAAAGGGCCATCAAGGCCCCACACTAAAGAGGGACAACACTGAAATCAGTTCCCAACACCACCAAAAAGGCTTAATACAGTGATATATCACTTTAAACATGTTATTTAACACAAAGGATAACACTCGATAAAAAAGCCAAAACCTCTGACAAGAGAAGACAATCCTCTGTCAGAAATTCTTAATCCTCTGAAATACTCTGATCCTCTGACAAGTACATGAAGTGTTGTGCATGTGTGTGTGTCTTTTGTGTGTGAGTAGGTGTTGCATGCAGGGTAGTGCGTATGTTGCATGTGTGTTTGTGTGTGTGTGAGGATTAGTAAGAGAATGTTGCGTGCAATCATCGTGTTTATTTTACTTTCTAATGATTCAGGGTTCATTCTTGCCACAGGACATCATAGGTCATTTGACCGGTTGGCAGAACAATCAATAGGTCATTTTCCCAAAACAATAGGTCACAGATTTACCGCGGTACATTACCATGTTCATGAAGGTTAGCAAACAGATGTGGCCTTTCCCCATGGTTGAAGGTTTTCATTCAGGATTTGTGTTTTAATTTCTCTTCCTCGCCCCAACCACTCCACTCTGCTGCACCCCCCCCCACACACACACAACACAGTGTTAAAATGTACCTTGCCTATGTTCATAGTTTAATGTAAAAAAAAAAGTCAAAAGGAAACTAATATTCCTGCTCACAATTTAACCCTATGATCCTGCTTTTAAAAAAATTTAATCTCATTCTCATTCATAGTGTTTATGCACAGTGAGCACACAGGCAAACACATGTGCATAACCCCTGGAATAAACAGAGAGAGAGAGAGAGAGACCCCCTCGGAATAGGCTGACTACAGAGAGAGAGAGAGATGGGGGGGGAGACAAGACACACAAAAGTAACATACACACTTGATAATATCGAACAGAGAGACAGTTTTTGCAGATGAGACACATATCTAAAAAGAACGGCTTGACAGACACACTTGCCATATTAATGCAGTACAACTTGGCATGTTTTTGAGATGATGCCATTCACATCTCTAAAAGAACGGCTTGATGCTGCTGCTTTTTCCTCTGTTGAACTTGCAAAAATGTTCTATTTACCGTCAGGGCTCCCAGGGACCCCCATTAGGGTTGCGTCTATGAAGTACTAAAATTCTCAAAGACCCTCTAAAAAAGAATGTGCAGGGGGTCCCAGGGATGCACTACTTTTGTAAAAACATTCTTTTTAGCATTCGCTATGCCACTGGGACCCTCTATCCCACCTCTAGGACCCTCTATCCCGGACCCTCTATACTGTAAGCGCGACACGGAGTGATCCATGGGACCCCTTGTTTTGCGGGATGATTGGGAGCCCTGTGAACGTTCAGATTTGTGTCAACAAAGAAATCATACCTAAAACTTGAAGCGCTTCGGCTCCCGTGAACAAGCATTCAGATGTAAACAAAGATCGTTTTGGAATGACCGGACATGTGTCTGCTTTAGAAAGGAAAACCCCGGATGGTCAGAAACAAGACTGACAACCAGGAAAACCAAAGCAAACAGACTGACCGCTGTGGCACGAAGCGAAAATCGGGTTCGGAGTTTTGATGTGGAAAAGTTGGGGTGGCTTGACCTAATTCCAACGATCCTACAAGTACAAGTTGCAGACGATGTCTGAGCGACTCAGTCCGAAACTAGCAAACATATTCTTCTGCCCCTTTCCTACTCGTGGCTTCTTTTTTGGGAGGCATGGCTGGTTTTAAACACGAATTGTTGTCAAAAGGCTGAGAACGATCTTGAAGAACGATCTTGCACTAGCACTAGAACTTAGACTAGGTCACGCTGGAACTTTATTTGGTCTTCAAAAAGTTGGATCGGAAAAGCTTTACTGAATGTGCAATGCCGCCATTTCTTCGTTTCGGCGTTCGTTTCGCCAGATACGACTTTTTAGTTCTGATTAAGTATATGGTCCGAGGCCGTGAAATAACTCAAGTTTAGCAGACAATAGAATCCTTGAAGTTTGTTTGACATGCCTTTGATGAAAAATCATCGGTCAGATGGACCGCCTGCCTGCGCTGCTTAACACTCTCGGTCCAAAATCGAAATGCGTCACAAACACTAGCACGCATATGACCGACGCCAAGAATCGAACCCTCTAATGATTCATTATTTGTTTTGCCTTTAATGTTCTTGTTATCAATGTAAAGCGCACTGTGCTCATGTGAGAAAGAGTGCTATATATATATATAAATTCCCATTATTATTATTGTACCCAATTGATACAAACCCGACATTCAGTTTCCCGTGTGAAATATTCCTTGGTAAATTAAAAAATGTTTTAACCAACCCCCCCCCCCACAAAACCCTTACACAAGTGTGACACAAGCATTTGTGACTTTGGGGTCATAATTGACTCTTCTTTTTGTTTTTTTGTTATTTTTTTTTTTTTTTGATTAACTTTTGCTTTTGATTAAATTGCTATATTACAACACAACTAAATGGAAAAAAAATAGGTCGAGCCGAGGGTGAATCATCAGTGGCGCGTAAATGCGCATGAGTGTGTAGGAGACTGTGATGCATAAATACCATATGATCAGGTCAATAACGTTTTTTTTTTTCCCAATACAAGGGGTCCGGGTAAAGAGGGAAGTAAAGGCGTGAGGGATGGTGGCGCGGCCAATTGCCAATAAGATCAACTGCTTTTTATGTCATCCTGCCTTGGCCCGTCAGCATGTGTGTCATGTGTGTGGGTGTGTGAATGAGTAGAAGCAAAAGGAAGTTCAGTTTCTGAATAACACTTTTAACAACCAAGAGAACAAAAACACGCTGAACAGGTTGTTTCGTCCTTTTTTTTAATGAGAGAAAAAACACAACGTTTCAAGGAATATCCTCGTTGTCAAGTGAAAGTAAAGTAAAGATCATAGATTTTAAATAGCAAAAAAGAAAACACTGAGCAGATATTCCTTGAAACCGTTGTGTTTTTCTCTTATTAAAAAGGACAAAACAACCTGTTTAGTTTCAGCGCTTTTTTTCTTTGGTGTGTACATTGTCCTTCAGTGGTCATTTCTTCATTTTGTCGAACACTTTTAACAGTTGAAACATTAAAATCAGTGTACAACTGACAGAATGGCACCCAGGCATTAGTCATGACAGGGGGGAATACAAGACGTTTTCAAAATCAATAGGATTATGTTCTACACATGTGCAACTCTCGCCAAAATGAAGAAAAACTACTTGAAAGGTGCAAGGGTGCGACCAGGGACCAGCGGCAGGTGGTACGAGGAGGCAGAGCCCCGTCGGATCGGGATCAGGGTGGGTAGGGGGTGGAAAGTTAAAGGGGGGTGGAAGTTAAGAGAGAGAGATAATGAGACAGGACAAACAGTTAAAATGATAGACAGAGACAGGTTCGAGTTTGATAAGCCTTGTAAAATTATTAATACTTGTTAAACTCTCAAGATAAAAACAAACTAAGTTCAAGAGTTGCCCCAAATCGGTTTGTTTCCATTTTGTTTGCATCTGTTGGATGAATTAAAAAACACATGAAGATCAGTTTCTGGTAAAATTAAAAATACTGAAATCAGTTGTAAAAATGAAAAGAGTTAAGTGACCCATGGTTCTAATGAGCTGGCCCTTGGGACATCACTGGGGTGTGTGTGTTTTGGGTTTAAAAAAACGTGTGCGGCACGTTCGTGTATTCGAGGGTGCGGAACGTGTCAGAAATATAACGCGAGTGTTACCTACCTGAGATTTCTTTTCACATTGACAGACTTCTTGCAAGCCCCAGAAGCTTCTCCTCCTGCTTGTCCTTCTCCTCCTGCAATGGCTGAAACCACAAGGAGCAACACAACCTGTAGGGGCCCAATCATCAAACATAAGAGACGTTTGGTGCCCAATCTTCAAAAGGCAATCAATAGGCTATAGAGAAAGTGCAAAGAAGGGCGACAAAATTGATCAATGCATGTAAGAACAAAACTTATAGTGAAAGATTTAAATTCCTGGGATTACCTTCCCTGAAGTGAAGAAGAGTCAGGGTAGACATTAGTTAGTCAGTTAGTCTGTTATAGTCCAGTCAACAGCTACGGTTGTCTCAGGACTGTCACCACATAAAGGGCGACCACGTATAGCAAAACACAAATCCAATGAATCTTAACAACGTACAAAACCTGTAAACAAAAAAAATGTAGTACAATTCATAACATGACACTATCTATTATTATACCCTATACGCAACATAAGTCCACACATTGCTGGAAACGTGGAGCCACTCTACTCTCATTTATCGGATCCAGGTTAAAAAGGCAGTAAAAAAGGTATAACATATTCTAGTAAGCTAAAATACATAAAAAAGGCTATATAAGCAAATATGCACTGCAGAATGGACACTCAGGTGCGCACTCAAGTATCACGTGTGGACGCCACTGTGCAATAACAAAAACCCGTCGGCATTGATCCTCACTTGTAAAAAGGAAAAACGTGGGAAGGGGTTCTATAGAAACAAGCAGGTGCAATGGGACCAATAAAGCAGAAAAAAAGTAGACGCCAGAAAGCCCCAAAAGAAGAGAAAAGCAGAACGTCAAAAGAGAAGGGAATAGAGTAGAAGTTACTAGCAAGAACTTCCAGAAGAAAGGGGGGGGGGACTATTCTGCTGAATGGAGTTTACGTTAAGGCAGTGAAGTTCACTATAAGGGGTTAAATAAAACTATAATGTAGTGTGCGTGTCTGTTATGCCCATGACTTATTACATGTTGCACTGTGTGCTGTGCATGTGCGTGCATGGTGTGTGACCTGTGTGTGCTCTCTCGCTCACCTTAGTTTGGTGGTTTGGGTCTGTTTGGCGCGCTACGTAGCTCTGAACTGAGATTTCACAAGCAAATTTTGTTTCTTTTCTTATAATATTGTAATATGCTTTCAAAAATTGGGGTGATGAACAGGGACTTTGTTTAAATACATATATTTTATGTATTTTGATTGATTGTAGGGAGTCTTAAGTGTATAAATGATAACTTATTTTTGTTTAATGTCTATGTAAAGTGCGTTGGCTCCTGCAAAGGGAGGTAAAGGCCTATATAAGTGTTCAGTATTACTTAGTATAATACCTTGGTCTCGGGTATGGTGTCAGAATGGCCATGGACCTGCTGCATTTCTCCTCCTCCCGCCTTTCCGTCTTCAGCTTCTCCAGCTCTTGTCTCCGCCTCCGCCAACGTCTGTGGCTCTGCTCTGGCACCACGAGCAGCTCCTCTATCTGCGGAGACATAGAGAAGGGAGGGTTAACTCATGTTCAAAGGGCAGGCATCAGAATGGCATGAAGTCCCAATCCTATCTGAAAACTGCGCGGTAAAAGGGCCTGCAAGGCCTCTTAGACTAACGAGGGACAATCACTGCCCCACCATGAGTTCCGCCGAACACCACCAAAAAAAAGGCTGCATGTAGTGATACCCTCAATTTTTAAACACATTGCTATTTAACACAAAGGATAAACACTCAATAAAAAGGCAACCAACACTCTGACAGGGATGAAGCCAACCTT
>CM065708.1:9860509-9883173 GCA_017654935.2 Phymorhynchus buccinoides | reverse complement strand
ATTTGTTCTCATTTCCTTGATCCGTGAACTGCGCGTCCTGCTTATGTTCCCGTGAACGTGTTGCGGCTATCGTCTCTCTCCTACGCCATGGCTCATAGAGAACGTCCCATGGTCCTAGATGTGTTGCACTCCGCAGCGAGCATTTGTTCGCACCGAGTCAACTTCCGACCGATGCAAGGCCACATTCGTCCTCCGGGTAAGCTATTTTAAAAACTTGTGCGGCAGGCCGATGTTTTTTCGTAGAACAAGATGGTGCCAGATGATTTTTCATTTTCTGTTTGGGTTTCGTTTTTTTTTTTTCGTTTGAAACATCTCCGAATCGCTACTGCTGCTGGAGTCCGCCATTTTTTTCTCCAAGAAAGTAATAAGAACACCATGCGCAGTCATCCTCAGAGCCACTTGATAAAAACGGAAGTGACTAGGTTATCGCGCGTTTACACGGCGTCTGCTCTTAGAACCCGCAAAACCGGGAACGGCATAAGCAAAAATACATGCACCGGTAATTTGTTTTTTCCAAGCAACGTTAAGGTTGCCGTAAGCTCCGTAGCAAGCTTTATTTTCGTACTTTGCTACGGCAAATCGTAGCAGTAGCAGGTCCTGGTGCGAAATGCTGCAGCACGGCTGGTTGACTTAGCGTTTCCTCCCCACGCGCTAGTGTTTTAGTTTTGACAAATTGTTTAATGAGGTAAAACCTAGACAGTATAGATCACCCAATCCCAGCGCCAACCACATCTCTCTGGGCAGCTGCGCACATTTTTTTCGGCTCGTGACCCTTGACTTTTGACTAAATGACACTTCGCCTTGCGAACGACGGGCACTGTAGATATCCTATAATAGCGCTACCGCTCCCCCGGGGTGCATGCGAAATTTGAGGGGTGCGCCTACGTGCCTCACACCTGGTACAAACGCTATCGTTGCATAAAAACCTGCTACTGTCTCACGATAGGCTTTTATGATACGCGTACTAATCATAGTCTCCGAACCCGTGTGAAACAAACTCAAGGACAATGTCGCTATTGAAAACGTCTTTCGGAAAACGTAGTGTCCCTCCTCCTTTCTGGAGTTGTCTTGTGCGTGCGTACGTTCCTCTTATCTGCCACTCCCTTTGACTCGCGCCTTTTCCTCCTCTTTTGGTCTTTCTATCACTACTATCTCTCTTTCTGACTTGTTGGCCCGCATTCTCCTGCATTTTCACCTCCAAAAAAAGATTCCTTCCGAATAATTATATCTTTCGAGCTCCTACACACCGCGGGTGACAACCACTGAAAAACGGTGAAACCGGACACATGCTACCTTTACACCACTATGGCGCCATATGGCCTGGACGCAAAGAAAAGAAAACAATTACCCAGCTCGCTTATGGCTGGGTAATAAAATAATTGCATGGTGAATTTTTTAAGTATATAATTTGTTTAAAACACTCCAAAACCTCTCACACACAACTCGCTTCAACCCAGACAGGCAAAAAGAAAAAACTTGAAATAAATTAAGGGGCATAACTTGTACCTTTTTTTTCTTCTCCTTTTTTTCCTTCTTTCTTTCTTTTTGTAAGTTAAAAAGGTGTCGTATAACTTTGGATGTCCGCAAAAATAAACTGAGTGAAAAATAAATTCCGCCATTACGAACCAAAAGAAACCCCGTGAAAGATCAAATTTAGCAAGCTGTGCTGTAGACAGGTGTTTGTGATGTGTGCGTGGATTATGTGGTGATAGAGACCGACAGACGGACGGACGGACAGGTAGAAATAGAGACTAGACATAGGCCACCGCACGCACACCGACGATAACACAGAAATGGGAGTTATGTCCATAGGGGGAAATTCACACCAGGAATGGGGTGGCCAAGTGTCCGGTGCGGGCAAGTACACCAAAGGCGTGGGCAATAATTTCGCGAGGGTGGCAATGGTGATTGGTTGAGCATAATGGTCGGGGGGGCAAAATGGTTTCCTGGGGGCAAATGGTGTCAACGGTGGTGGTGCAAAAATGTCTCGGACGGGGCAAATGTCCGGACGGGGCAAATGGTCTCGGGGGCAAATGGTCCGGGGGGCCAATGTCCCCGGCGGGGCAATGTCTGGGGGGCAAATGTCCCGGGGGCAATGGTCTTGGGCGGGCAAGTGTCCGGGGTGCCAAGTTCTGGGGGGCAAATGGCTCTGGGGGCAAGTGTCCGGGGGCTAAATGTACCACGGGGTCCAAATATGGTACTGGGGGGTCATCGATGGGATTTAGGGGCTGGCCAAATGGTCTGGGGTGCAAATGGTCTGGTGGCAAATCGGTCTGGGGGCAAAGTGTCTCGGTGGGGGCAATGTACCAGGGGGCAATCTGTCTGGGGGGCAAGTGTCCTGGGGCAAATGTCCCAGGGGGCAAATGTACCAGGGGCAAATGGGTCTGCTGGGGCAAATGGTCTGGGGGGCAAATGTCCTGGGGGCAAATGTTGGGGGGCAAATGGTCTGGGGGCAAATGGTCTGGGGGGCACGTGTCCGGCCGGGCAAAAGTACCAGGGGCTGAAATGGTCCGTGAGCATATGGCCGGGGGCAAATGGTCTGGGGGCAATGGTCCGGGGGGCAAATGTCTCGGCTGGGGGAAGTTGGCCTGATACCATTACCTACATCAATATTCTTTTAGCATACATATACATACAATAAACATTCGTCCGTGTCATGGGTAAGTCCTGTCACTCTTCCGTTCCTATTCGCAGACTTATGCCCCCCCCCCCCATCTGGGGCTATCTGGGGCGGGGAGGAGGTCTTTCGTACAACCGTTCTTGTAACTTCCTCCCCAATCTGGTTCCCGCTTCTCTTTGATTTCCACTCTGCTTACCGATCATCAACTATGTTTCTGTCCTTAGGCCACCACACAGATACAAATCGTTATGTGCGATGCGATTCGATTATTTGACAGATGTGAGGTCACAAATCACGAACATCCTTCCGTTTATAATTATTTCTGCTATTTTTCGCTTCACAATACAGTACAAGTACACCCAATGATATGAATTCCACGTGTTTCGTGCTCGCATTCTCCTCAAAATCGCATCGCATCCCCCATATATCTTCGACTTTACCGTCCATTCTGGGATCAGGGATTTGCTTAACTCACTCGGGACTGGCCGAATTATTTCCCCTGTTTCTGCAGGAACTAGGGCCATTTGACTAGGTTTCTTAAAACATCCCAAAAACACCAGTTATGAAGAGTTAGGCCATCAATATTTTTCAGAAAGATTAGCAACACCATGTACTAAACGATCCGTAAAAACATCAGATTCCGTACCTTCGTCGTTTGTCTCCTATTGACGAAAACAGCTACACATAGAAAGAAGGAAATTTCACATTCCTTACTTCGTCGTTTGTCTCCTATTGACGAAACAGCTACTAACCACATAGAAAGAATGGAAAATTTCACATTCCGATCTTTGACCCCCCTCACAACCAAAGCTGAATGTAAGTCATGTGCAATGATTTGGTTTATTTCGAGAGATGGCAAGGTCAAAGCAAACCTGAAAGCTAGGTTATGACTTTGTGCACCGGGAAAGCTGGTGTACACGCCATGTGTATATCAAAACCTCTTGTAATACTCTTAATGACCGGATCCGTCTCATTGGTCCCGAGGGTGTTAACTGTAAGTATCAGTCAAATACTGACCGAAATACTGAATTTGAACCTGCCAGTAGTCCCAAGGACTGTTAAATTTTTTGGCTAGGCCTCATAAATATGGACTTTGATATTGTGAGTTTCTGTGGTTTTCGCTGGTTTTTATTTTTTTCCTGGGACTGGGTTTTGACCCCGGGTTGATTTGGGGGAGATAGTCTCTGCATGGGACTGGTTTTTAAATTATTCTGATCACGGATTCGCCTGGCCTTTGATCTAGGAACTCTTACAAAGGTTTTCTCCGATCCGAACGGACGTGCTTGGCCAAACTATTTTGCTTGATGTTTTGGCGCATAAACCGGCAGCATGTACGCATCCGCACTCGATAAAACCGGAGACTGTCTGGTGTGTCGATCGATGAAGAAGAATACAAATGCAGTGTAAACTTTGCACGTAAAATAAAAAATGCGTCAAAAAGACTCGGGAACGTTTTAACATACAAGTCCATGCGAATTGTCTCGGCCGCTATAGGGTGCCTGTGCACAACCCACACTCTCGACACACTACATTTATCATATTTGATGTCATTACACCATCAACGATCACTCTTACAGCGCAATCTAAAGTTACAACAGACAACAGAACACATTACACACACACACACAAAAGAAAAGGAAAAAGCGAACCCGCCCAAGAAAAATTTGTCACAAGACATGTCTTAAACAAAATACGAAGACAAACTGGTTTCTAACTAATTCTTATAATATAATTACCCCTCACCCCATTTCCCATTCCCCCCTCGCTTTCCAGTAATCTTCCGCAATGAGGCGCTAAAGTGTAGAGTCCCAGAGGTACATGCGTGTGCGCCTCGTATACAATAAACCGAGTTCGAAATCTGTGTACAGTGGATTTTTCCTCTCACTATGTGCACTAGGTCCTTAGGGCTGGGTTATCCTGTGCGGAATCATAAATAGCGTGGTATAGAATAGAAGGGAAAAAATTGTACGCCCGTGTCCGCATTTCCCCTAATTATCCCGTATACGTGTGAACTCCCTTAAAATCATTCCAAAATGAGGTTCTTATAGTAGAGAGGTGTCTTATAAGGGAGGGGTAATTTTAATACTAAGAAGGGCAATTGTCTCGAGTAGTGTAGGTCTTGATATGGGGATGGAGTCTGATCAACGGAGGTTCCCACTGTATATTATTGTTCCTCTTTCTTTATTTATTTATTTTCGTGCGGAAAATCCGGATGTACTGTGTGTCCGTGCGCTTACGGTCTGAGCGTGCAATACAGTGGAACCTCTCTTTTATAAGACTCCCTGTATCCCTATAAGAAGCCGTACTGTCTCTGAGAATACATTGCCCTCTTTGTAAGTATTAACACATGAAACTCCTTTTATAAGACCCCTCCCTTTTAAGACCTCATTTTTGGACGCATTTTTGAATGCGTTTTATAAGGGAGTTTTCCACTTAACTAATTATCACAACACTAAAAAACTGTGCTTTTTGGGGGTAATAATAATGAATTGAATATATCACATGCTCGTGGTTAATATATAGCGCAACACCTTGAGAGTGAGGACAGAGAGAGATGTTCTGTGCCGGTTCACACTCATTACGCGTAAGTTTTCCGTACGGAAAATCACACTAAATACGTGGAAGACAAGCATGTGTGAAGTGCCGGTTCACACTCAGCGCGTAAGTTCTGTACGGATAAACCCAATTAGTGGATCAGAAAGAAGATGAAGCCGGGTTACACATCAGGCCGCGTAAGTTTTCTGTCCGGAAACCCTAAATAAGTGGAAGAAGAAGGATAATGCAGGGTTCACATTATGAACGCTTAGTTCCGTACGGAAAACCCAAATAAAAGTGGCAGGAAAGAAGGCGATAAGGCCTGTTC
Source organism: Phymorhynchus buccinoides (assembly GCA_017654935.2). Lineage (NCBI taxonomy): Eukaryota > Metazoa > Mollusca > Gastropoda > Neogastropoda > Raphitomidae > Phymorhynchus > Phymorhynchus buccinoides. The sequence continues at coordinate 9,877,690 of CM065708.1, read as the reverse complement.
AACATTAGTCTCGCGTAGGTTTCCGTAACAGAAAACCCTAAATAAGTTGGGAAGAACAGAATGATACTGGCCGTCTTCCATTAGTACGCGTAGGTTCCTGTAACAAAAACGCCTAAAGAAGTGGAGAAAGAAGGATACGGCCAGGTTCACATTAGACCGGCGTAGGTCCGTTAACGAAAACCCTAAATAGTGGAAGAAAGAAAGGTGATAAATGCTTGAGTCGCATTATAGGGGAAATTCGGACACGTGGCACGCAAAATCTTTTCCTCTTCATTCACTTATTTATATTTCATCAGACGGGTTTCCGCATGGAATATCCGCCTTATGTGTGTACCCGCCGGCCTATATGGGAGAAAAAGAGAACTTTAAGACCAGCCACATATTGCACTACGATTCTATTCCCCCAACTGCGGATCGCGTTTCCGATTACGACGATGTCCGTGCGTCACATTCACGTGAAATCTACGTCCTAAAAAATAATTCGACTAGTCACTATACTGCCCAAGTGTGACCAATCCCTGATAACATCGAAATCGAGTGATAGCAAATGTCTGTACAAAAATATTAGATATTTTCTCGTGTACGGGACTACAACTACAGTGGAACCTCCCTTATAAGTAACCTCCCATTATAAGCACTCCCTCCCCCAAAAGCCCCAAATAAAAAAAAAGACTACATTCTCTGAGACACTATGGCCTTCTTTGTAAGTACAGTGGAACCTCCTTATAAGACCTCCCATTATAAGACTCCCTATCGCGACTCATATAGACCTACTTCATCTTGAGATACATTGCCCTCTGTTGTTAAGTACACAGTGGAACCGTCCATTATTGGGGTCTCGCAACGGCCACCTTTTTGCAAGAGTGAATGCCCTTGGAGGTGGGGGAAGATGGTTCGTACGGACCAGAAGGGGATAACTCGTGCAATAACCTTCTATTTGATGCCACTAAATGCTGCCTTTCGCAAGAGTGAATGTCTCCTTGTCAGTACTGACCAGCAAGAGTCAATTAACTCTCTCTAATGTCAAGGGCGTTAATAAACCTGTCTGGTTGGCAAAGTGCCTATAAGCCTTCCCATTATAAGCTCCCTCACCAATAAGACTCTACTTCTCTGAGACATTGTCCTTCTTTGTAAGTACAGTGGAACCTCACTTATAAGACCTCCCATCTAGAAGAAACTCCCTCTCACATAAGCCCTGCCTTCTCTGAGACATTTGGTCTCTTTGTTAAGTATTAACAATGACACTCCCTTATAAGACCCACTCCCTTCTAAGAACCTCATTTTGGATGATTTTTGAAGGTTTGATAAGAGAGGTTCCAATGTATAGTGAACAAAACTAGTGAGGGTTTCCTTCAATATCATTTAGAACACAGCTATTTTCACGAGAATCGTGCCTTCAAATAACAAATCACATGCTATGGATCGGATCGTATTCCGTGTGGAAGCCCTTTAGGGAGCTTGGAATTATTTGGGTTTTTCTTGTTCAATGCACAATTTTTGAGACCATCACCATCATCAACCTCCACTTTCCATTCTCCCCCCCCCCCCCTAAGCCCCTAAACACACACACACTTAAGGGCTTAAGGGCGTTCAACAAACATATAGCATACAAGTCCTGGCGAAGATCTGATTATTCCTCGCGAAAATTCCGAATTTTTTCACTGAGCCAAGGATAAGCAGTCGTTAAATATTGTTTAAAAAGTTGAACGTTAGATTGCGCGCTCTTCTCATTCATCCGTCTCTCTCTGTGTCGTTTCTGTCTGTCTGTCTCTCTCTCTTTCGTCCTCCGCCCTCTTTCCATCCTCTCTGGTCTGTCTGTCTCTCTCTTCGTTCTCGTAGTTCTACTCGTTCAATCTCTCTCTGTCTCTCTCTCTTTCTCCGCGTCTCTTTTCAATCTCATCGGTCTGTCTCTCTCTCTCTCTCTCTCTCTCTCTCCGCCCTCTTTCGATCTCTGTCTTCTGTCTCTCTGTCTCTCCCCTCGCTCTCTCTCTCGTTAGCTCTTTGTCTTTCTTGATATTTTTTCACATATCTCTCTCTCTCTCTTTCTAAACTTTTCAGCACTTGCTTAGGAAATTCGAATTCTTCACCGTAGGAAAGTATTCGGAACTTTATCCCGGGGAAATCAGAATCTTCCTGGGAAATATTCGGATGCTGTCCAGGAATAATTTCAGATAATCTTCCTGGGAAAATTCGGATTCTTCCCGTGAAAATTCGATACATCTTCGCCGTGAAAGATTTTGGAATCTTCCTCTGGGAAATTATGTAATCTTTCCCCGGGAAAAGTCGGCAGTCTTGCCTCAGGAAATTTCGGATACCTTCCTGGGAAATTTGACAATCGTCCCGGGGAGAATTCGCAATTCTGATTCCAAATTTTCCCAATGACGTGCAACACATACCGATAAGCCAAGAATGAAGAAGGAAATCTAAACTCACATGGTGCTACCTGGGAAATTTAAAAATCCTGCAAGGGGGGCGGCCCCGGCGGAGTGCAGGAGCGCGCAATACACCACATTTGACTGCTCTTGTTTCACCCCTCTTAGACTAGAACAAGTGCTACCTTCCTTTGAATGAATGAATGAAATTCATTTAAAAACGTCCTCCGGATCTGGCGGACACATATGGGACAGTTCACAGAGATAAAGATGGTGGAACGATCCTGGAGGCAATTGTCCCAATAGGCAGTGTCTCAAACACCATGGAAGAGTCCTGTGTTTTTTTAGGTGCTACATTCCTTTGAATATAGCAAATGCTTATATAGGGCCCTTTTTTATTGTACATGTGTAGTGTAGGTGTAAGAAAATCGATGCGTTTCTCCAAATTCGAATCAATCCGTCGATTGCCTGTGCTACGTGGCGTAGGTTTATAAAACATTCCTGCACTTCAGGACATTCTGAAAGGTAGGAGTCATGCCATGATTTAATGCACCAGGCCTGTAGATGGTAGAGCTGACTTTTAGGAGTCCGGTCTGATGGAAATTTCGCTCAGCTGTGCTTGGATCGCAGCAGTTCGTTTGATCGGAAGTACTCTATAGGCATGTTTATTCCAGGGTCATCCCACCTGAAATATACAGACACGCATGCACGTGAAGACGGGTTCAAACAGATTTTTTGATATAAATTCACACTTTCCAAACTACCTTTTCATAAATGACCCTTTATTCCTATTTTCAAGACATCTCAAACGACGTGCAATGACGATTGTCTTCGATCTTTGATCGTTCAAATATTTCGCACCGTGTAGGGCCCAGATAGACCTTGGATATAGTGAAGGGAAGTAAACTCCGAAGTGTTAGTCTTTCAAATCGATAGATGTCCTTCTATAAGATTAAAATTAGTTGAGCATTTAAATTGCGTCTTTATTCAATTCAGTGAAGCAAACTCAAACACAATATTTCATGCGTCAATGACTTATTTAAGGTCATCAATGACTTTTTCACAAAGCCTTGTTCCGTTCACGATTTCAGATGATTTCCACAGACCAAGGCCAATTTTGTCCAAATACTTTGAAAATGGCACTCACCTTTCTCAAAGACTTTCAAATGACTCTGAAAATGGCACTCCATTTCTCAAAAGACTTTTCACAGCATTTGAAAATGGCACTCCATTTATCAAATAGTACTTGAAATGGCACTGTGTTAGCAGGCTGGCCATTGTTCTTTAAGACTTTCAAAGACTTGAAATGGGCCCTGCGCATTTCTCACTAGACTTAAAATTGGCACTTAGTCCCTATTTCTCATAAGACTTGAAAATGGCACTATGTTGACCATTTCCTCAGAGGTACGTTTCAAATAGACATTGAAAAGGCACTGTCACGTTCCATTTCTCAAAGACTTCAAGACTTGAAAATGGCACTAGTCATTTCTCAAAGACTTGAAAAATGGCCACTCCATTTCTCAAAGACTTGAAAAAGGGCACTCCATTTCGCAAGACTTGTTCAAAGGATACTCGTGAGGTGCGAGGCCTGGAACTTACAAAAACAACAACTCTCCAAACCTCACACACACACAACTCACTCAACCCAGGCATTTGTGCAAAGTTTTACCAAGTGAGGCTAAAAAATAGAAAAAAAAAACGTGAAATAGAATTACCAATTGGCATAACTTGCCACTAATTGTATCTTTTCTCTTTCTCTTCTCTTTTTCTTGTTGTAGCGTTAAAGAAGAAATGGGTGTCAATACACTTTTTGACTATGTCCCGCAAAAATTAAAGCTATCGTCTGAAAGCCATAAAATAAAAATAAAAAGTTAAGATCGCCTCCCATATCACATGTCAAAATCACGTGTCAAAATCACGTGTTTTGGGTGTAGCTGCGAATTGGGATTCGGACGAGCGGCGTGGGAGCAGCCACTGGTAACAGGCCCATAGAGGGACAGCAAAAAAAAATCAAAAAACGTGAATCACGTTTTTTCCATCTTATAACTGGAAAGAATCTTGTTTTTGACCAAGTCTCACTCCCATTAGATGGCCCCTAAATTGAACCGACACACTCATTTTTAAAAGAGCAGCCTTCATTTTGAACTTGGGGAAATCTGTTATGTCGGCTCTCAAATCTAGCTACCCAGAAAAAACAAGGGACTTAATCAAGGTGCGTCACTGGGTCTTTTAAAAATCATAAGCGTTAAACTGGAATCCCAAAGAACCCATGAAGCATATAAAATTTGGCAAGGTGTAGTTTTAGTAGATCTCTCCCCACCCCCCTAACCCCCAATAAGATTTTTGCGTCACAGGGGGGTCACGGCACGCACACACATTTCAAAAAAAAACCACAGACAGCGATAAAAACATCGACGAGGAACTTGCGTCTGTGTGACCAACCAACCAACAACAAAAAATCCATTCAAATCCCCGGATTTAACCCTCGTGCATTTATTCCGCCAAAACCGAACTCTCCCTTCCAGAAGTTTGCCTCTGTGTATTCACGCCGCCCAAAACTTCCCCCCCCCCCCCCCCCCCCCCGTGTGCTTGAGCAGACATACAGCACGTTAGATACACTTGCCGTCATTCTACAATTTTATGTTATTTTATAATTTGTGTAAACGTCACATTTTGCAAGTTGCTCTCGTCTCCGTTTTGTGAATACTGGCACACCCTAATGTGTTAAAAAAAAATAAAAAATGTTTTGACATTCGCTACTCGCATCCTGGGTTTCAAGCTTCGATGCCATTGTTGCATTGTTGCAATGCTTTGACCGAGTAATGGGTAAACAACTCTAATTTTCACAGGAAGTGCCTCCCCTAATTTTTTTCACGAAAATCGTCTATTGTTGTTGTTGACGTACTCTGGCTAAAAAGACTCAGGGTCATCCCAACAGCCAAGCACTTGAACACTAGGCACAAAATGCATCAGCTGGGTCTGATGATAACCTACGTGTTTTGACGTTTTTGATTACCCCGCCGACGTGGGCAGCCAACTCCGTTGTGTCGGGGGATTTTTGAGACTGATGATGTTATGTTAGGAGGCTTTGATCATCGGCTACAAAGACAAATCCCTCGCATAACTGCATAGCTATGCAACATTTTGATGTAGCCTTGGTGTTCTAGCCTTTGCTATTGGTGTGACACAGCCTTAACCAAGGCGGTATCAGGAAATTGCAGACTGTTCTTCTTCTCTACGATTGCTGCCAACACGAGGCTTCCGTGTGTCAAATGAGCGTGCAGATGTTCATGCTGCGTTATGTGTCCCTAAACTTTAACACCTTGACTGCTGAGAGGCCGACAGCTGAAGATCAATCCCCCAGTGCTTGGGCTATCGAGCACAATCAAAATCTTCACCATCACACGATTCATGCTCGATTTATCTGGATCGAAATCCTCCGTCATCGAGTGTCAGTTATTCTTGCAGAAATATGTCAAACTTCATTAGCATTACACCACTTTTTTCGATCGACATCCTACTCTTTCAAATACCAGAGAGGTGGTGTGTGACTCAGTGAGTCTACTCGCTGCAAACTTATGAGAACAGGTCGTGGTGCACGTGCGCAACATTGTGCAGCAAGGTATTCTCCATAAATAGGCATCAAACGAAAGGGAAACAACTCTACTTTTCAGCTGTATACTTTGTTTTCTCTAACACCGCAATGCTGACCCTTTAACCTTGCCTATATAAACGCATGCGATGAGGACGAACGGACTCGTCGTCAGCATTGTCAATCAAGCCGGAAACGCACGCTCTAGGACGAGCGGATTCGTCCTACGCAGTCAAGAGGTTAAGACATAGTCTTCGGCTGGAGAAAATCTTTTGTAAGAATTTCTTGAAGACAAAAAAAAAGGCAGGAAAATGGACCAGTAGGATAGAATGATAATAAAATTACAGTAAGCAAGGAAAAATTCAAAGTCAAAGAGATCAAATATACTGTGGGCAGTGGGTGGATGGCCTCGTCCTCATACGGGGAGCTGACTACCCCAGGCCCCTCCACGAGTATCTCCCCGTGGGGTCTTTCGTAAAAATAATACCCCAACCTTCTGGAATTTCTGTGCTTGTAACTTCCTCTTTGACTCTGTCTTTTCCCTTTTGCTTTCTATCGTCTTACTATCTTTCTGACTTATTGTCCCCTTTCTCCTGCCCTTTTTTCCAAAAACATCTTCCAATCTTTGAGCTCCTCCGAAATCGGAATGTGTCGGCTGTGTCCAGCTAGCGGGGAGGATACCGGTGAAAACTGAAAACCGGACATGTACATACCTTACCCCTTATGGACATATGGCCTGGGAACACAGAAGAATAACAATGGTAATTTGCTGATGCCTGGGTGACTCTCTCTCTTACTCATTTATGGCCATATGGCCTGGGAACGGCAGAAGAACAATGTAATTTGCAGATGCTGGGTGACCCCTTCCTCTCTCTCTTACCTATTATTGCCATATGGCCTGGGAACAGCAGAAGAAGAACAATGGTAATTTGCAGATGCTGGGTGACTCTCTCTCTTACCCATTATGGCCATATGGCATGGGAACGCAGAAGAAGAAGAACAATTTAATTTTGCAGATGCTGGGTTACTCTCATCTCTTACCCATTATGGCCATATTGCCTGGAAAAGCAGAAGAAGAACAATGTAATGTGCTGATAGCTGGGTAGACAAGCTCAATCTTTATCCATTATGGCCTTATGGCCTGGGTAACCAGTGAGTAAGAATAATGTACATTGCTGGGGGGGGGGTGCTGGTGCCCTCCTCTCTCTTAACCCTTTATGGCCATAATGGCCTGGTAACGCAGAAGAAGAAGAACAATGTAATTTGCAGATGCTGGGTGACTCTCTCTCTTACCCCTTATGGCCATATGGCCTTGGGAACGCAGAAGAAGAAGAACAATGTAATTTGCTGATGCTGGGTGACTCTCTCTTACTTATTATGGCCATATGGGCCTGCGAACGCAGAAGAAGAACAATGTTATTTGCTTATTTCTGGGTGACTCCTCTCTTACCCATTATTGCCATATGGCATAGGAACGCAGAAGAAGAACAATGTAATTTGCTGATGCTGGGTGACTCTCTCTCTCTGACCCATTAATGCCTTATGGCCTGGGAACGCAGAAGAACAATGTAATTTGCTGATGCTGGGCGACTCTCTCTCTTACCCATTATGGCCTTATGGCCTGAGAACGCAGAATAAGAAGAAGACGAATGTTATTTTGCAGATGCTGGGTGACTCTCTCTCTCTCTATCCATTATGGCCATTATGGCCTGGGAACGCACAAAAAGAAGAAGAACGAAAAAGAGAAGAGGCAAAGTTACAAGCATAGAACTTCCAGAATGTGGGGGCACTACCGACCTTGGGTTCCCACTGCAGGTATTTTTTGGCCCGAGTGATGTCCGGGACGCTCTCCTGTGCGGGTCGTCCTGCATTGGCCGGCTTCTGAACGATCTCGCTATTTCCCGTCTGGATTAACAACACACAACAACAACACACAGTATTTACTGTATTTTTGTCGGACTACAGTCGGGCCCCCTCACGAACGGCCCTCCTGATTTATGACCTCCCCCTCTTTTAAGACCGAAACAGGAATTAATGACACGGATCGTTTTTCTTCAAAACGTGCCTCCTCATTTACGACTCCCCCTTTCCCCCCCCTCTAACGCGTTTTGCAACCGTAAATTTTGTTGATTTTACGACCGATGCAACATATTCTGACAATTATCAGTCGCAAAAAACGAATGATATCTATCCTTCTCGGCATCAGTTCGAGCCGACGCACCGCTGGGTTACCACTGTTGTTAGCCAATGTCAATCTCGCGAGGGTCCGATCTCGTGAGATTTCTCTGCGCTAATTCAAGCCGCGCTACTCCGGATGTTTCATTCAAGAATGGCTATGGCGGAGAAAGCACAGTGTAGCGGTGTGGGTAAAAAAAGGAAACGTGTGACGCTCACTCTTGAGCAAAGGGTGAAAGTAGTGAGGAGACATATGCTTGTGCTGTGCGTCATATACGGTGTAGTGAGTCACTGAGTGCATTGTTTTGGTCACCCCTGATTTAAGACCCCCCTCTTTTACGACCGATTTTTTCAAGATTTGTTTAAGGTCTTAAAAGAGGGGGTCGACTGTATAAGGCGATACTACTTTTCCCCCAGATTCAGAACGCCTGCGCCTTTATGATAAGACAAATAAAATAGTAAATATAATAACAAAGTCTGAAATTTGTCTAAAATTTTGGGGGAAACGCCTTATACAAAGGTGCGCCTTATAGTCCGAAAAAATACGGGTGTACGGCACTAAATCATGATATAAAATCAAATCGAGAGCGCACACCACACACACCACGTTGAACACCCGCAACACATTCAAACAGAAACACCATACAGAAGACGAACAATAAGATAACATGCACACACGCGTATGAGAAATAGACCTAAAGGGAAGAAAGAGGAGGGAAAAGAGAGAATGATCTTCAATGACGGGGGAAACGGGTGGGTTTTGAGGTTAGATTTGAAAGCAGAGAGGGCCAGTCGCTGACGGAGGGAGAGAGGAAGTTTGTTCCAGGATGTCGGTCCTGAAACAGCAAAAAGAGCGCCGACCAACAGTTGAAAGCTTATGCCCAGGGATCTGGAGAGATAGCGGTTTCGGAAACGTGTGTGAACGTTACGGGCGCGAGCGTGGCGTATGGAAACAATGAAGTAGAGTGGCACGTGGTGTGGTGTGTCCGCGCGCATCGCTTCGTGTCAAGTAAACCCGAGTTCGAACCTGGGTACAGGGGATTTTTCCTCTCACTTTGCACTCATCAATCATACACACAAAAAATCGATTTTTCACAGAGATGCCTCTGTGACTTATAAAGTACCTAATAAATATAATCTAATAAATTGTCCCGGCAGCGGTGCGAGTAATAGTGAAGAAAACTTATAAATGAAGAAAACTTATATAGCGCACATTCCAGGCTAGCTGCTCATGGCGCTTTACAAAAAAAAAAAAAAAAAAAAAAAATACATTTAATCAAATCACATCAATACCCATGCCCGCACGCACACAAGCACACACACTGACGAACACAGCATATCATTTACACGCGCACGCACACATACATACAGTACATACATACATACAATACGTACATACGTTCGTACATACATACATACACACAGACACAAACACACACACATCCCCACACACATGCATAAGCACATGCCAGCGCGCGCATGCACACACACACTTTCTGTCTCCCAACTTTCCCATGCAATTCATCATCCACACACGCTTTCATTCTCACAATCCGATCATGGTGGACAGTAGTGTTCAGAGAATAGATGGGTTTTCAGGTTGGTTTTTGAAAACTGACAGGGAGTTGGAATGTCTGAGAGACAGAGGGAGTTTGTTCCAAGTAGCTGGGGCCTGAAAAGAAAAGGATCTCTCGCCATAAGTTTTCGTTTTAATTGAGGGAGGCTGTAGAATACGAGAATCAGAAGAAAAACGAAGCTGACGAGATGGAATGTAAGTATGAAGTAGATCAGACAGGTAAGTAGGAGCAGAGCCAGAAATGACAGCAAAGGTAAGAGCAGAAAGCTTGTAGTTGATCCTGCTGGAGATTGGCAACCAGTGCAGAGAGTGCAGAAGGGGGAGAAACATGTTCAAACTTTGAGGACTTAATGATTAGTCGTGCAGTGATTCATTTATCTTTGGAGTTTGTTGAGAAGGTATTTTGGAAGGCCAGCAAGTAGAGAGTTGCAATAATCTATTCTCGAGAGGACAAATGCACAGACCAAGGTTTTTGTGGCATCAGTGGAGAGATAGTGACGAACAGAACTAATCTTACGAAGCTCAAAATAGGCAGATCTGAAGATATTAGACACATGCTGCTGAAGGGAGAGACTTTGATCCAAAGTGACACCAAGACTGCGGACAGAAGAGGAGAAGGAGATAGTGTTGTTGTTGATTGTGACAGAGCCTGTCAGGGTGAGAACGATTGAGCATTTTCTTTGGGCATGCTAACATAATTTCAGTTTTTTCTTCATTTAAGTTGCAGCTTGTTGTGGGTCATCCAGATTTTAAGGTCAAGTATGCACTCCTGTGTCCGCGATACCAGCCCATCGACTTCAGCAAGAGTGGCCGACTGATATACTTCTGTATCGTCCGCAAAACTCTCATGAGACAAGGCATGTTGACTGATAACATCGGACACAGGAGCAGCATAGAGCACAAAAAGAATGGGTCCCACTAATAGAACCCTGTGGGACACCATACAAGAGGGGGGACGGCTCAGAGTATCTGCCACTAACACAAACTGTCTGCATACGATTAGGCAAGTAGCTGTCAAACCAGGAAAGAACAAGATCATGAATGCCAAAAGAATGTTTGAGTCGGCGAATAAGAATGGTATGATCAATAGTGTCGAAAGCGGCACTGAGGTCAAGCAAAGCTAAGAGAGAAACTTTGTTGTAGTAGTTGTTACATACTATACATTTCACCCCTGTCCCAAAAAGGTATCGTTAGGCAAATTCGGGACTTTCCTTACGGAGTTGCACTGCCTCCGGGCATTGCCTCCAGGATCGTTCCCGAAACATCTTTATATCATACTAATGTCCCATCTATGTGTCTGTTTCAGACCTGTTGAGGACGTTACAAACGGATTTTCATTCAGATATATGCAGTGGAGCTTTATTTCCTTTTAAGTTACTTTTTGTCCCATCCATGCACGTGTGGTTGTGTGCGCGCGTGTGTGTGCATGCGTGCGTTCGAGGATGCGCACGCTCCCCACTCTCTCGGGCCAAAGGGATTTGAGGACATAGAGTTGGCGCTGATGGAAGGTCCCCCCCAAAAGCCAACCAATCCCTTTGGCTGCAGCACAGCTGCACCGAGCTAAGTGCAAGGGCCCCCCTCAGTTCGAGAGTCATAGTCCTTCCACGAAAAGACTAAGCCGTACCGTGAACATTCCAACACTGTAGAAGACCACGTGTACTACAGCATCTCATTTGACTATTGGCACCTTTCTACAGTGTAGAGTGGCACAGAGGTAAAGCATAAATAGCCTCGTGTCAAGCAAACCCGAGTTCGAACCTGGGTACAGGGGATTTTTTTCCTCTCACTTTGCACTAGGCCTTTGCGGTCTGAACGTGGAGTCTTACGGATGAGACGATAAACCGAGGGCCTGTGTGCCCATGCACTTAGCACATGTCAACCCACCCAGTGGCAATTGAAAAGTCCATTGTCTATTTGATCAAAATTTTACCCCACCCCCCCTTTCTATTTCTTCCTCATCAGCCACACACACAAAAATCGCATGCCAAAAAAAAAAAGAAAAAAAGTGTTAAAGGGTTGCGCGCCTCTGGCTGAGACGCGCTCTCCAGAGGTGGGAGCAACCCGAATTTCACAAGAGACGCCTCTGTGACTATAAAGTATCCTAATACCTAATAATACAGGCTAATGTCCAACCAGGTGTGATAAAAGCCATGCAAACCTCCAAAACTTACTGACAAACTTTTTGATGATCTGCGCAAAGTCCATGATGTGTGTGTTCGTTACCGGGTTGCCCAGGTTGATGGGCAGGGAGTAGTTACTGTTCATTGGCAGCTTGATCCAATCCGTTGACCAAGTCGGTAACGTGACTGGAAGGGACCGGAGTCTGCGTACCGTCGGCCGTACACCTGAGAAAAAAAAACGATGATGATAATCATCATCGTATGGATGCAACTGGAGAAAATCGAAAAACAGGCAAGGCAGGGGTCCAGGGGCCGCTTAGGGCCCTGGCAGGGTACAGGGCTGGGGGGTCAGGGGGGCAACACCCCCCTGAAGCTGAAGAAAAAGCAAAATCATACTCAATTTGAAGCTTATTTCCAGGCTTGTAAAGTGAGAACTCAACACTTTTTTTCCCCTTGAACTTTGAATCAATTTTTTTTTGGGGGGGGGGGGGTCAAAAAAAACAAAAACAAATTTTGAAAAACAGGCGCGCTCCTGTTTATCCGAGCATCAATGACAGTGTCGTCCATCACTGACGTCATTGTCATCATTATTGATTTGTTGATATAATTATGTTGTTGTTGTTTGTTTGTTGTCGTACCCTGGCTTAAAGACTCCAAGGATCATCCCAGCAGCCGAAGCACTTGAACACTATGGTACAAACGCAACCAGGCTAGGGATGAGAACATTTAATTTACGTGTGTGACCGTTTTGTTTTTAACCCCTGCCACGTGGCAGCCACACTCCGTCTTCGAGGGAAAACGTTCCCAGACTGAGACCCATGCAAGTATGCCAGGACAAACAAAATAGCAAGGAAATAGTAAGAACATAATCTGACTTTTGTGTAACATTTGGAGGGTGCGGCTTATATTATAATAAGGTGTACATTAATGACTGTAGTTATAAAACTGCTCTGTACACTCACTCACTCTCTCTTTTCTCTTGTCGGTCCTTTTCTGTCTGTCTGTCTATCTTCTCTCCATCTCTGTCTCTGTCTGTGTGTTTGTTTGTCTCCCTCTCTCTGTCTCTCTGTCTGTCTGTCTCTCTTTCTTTCTCTCTGTGTGTGTATTTCTCTCTCTCCCTCTCTCTCCGCTCGCTCTCTCTCTCTCTTTTCTCATCCCCCTCTCTCTCTCTCTCCCCCCCTCTCTCGTCTCTCTCTCCACTCCCTCCCTCTCCCTCTCTCTCTCCCCATCCCCCAATCTCTCTCCACCCCCCCTCTCTCTCTATCTCTCTCCACTCTCTCTCTCTCCCCGCCCCCTCTCATCTCTCTCTCTCCCTCACTGTTGATTGGCTCATTCTGCAGGGCCTGAAGTATGAAGTTGCTGACCACTCTCCCGTCGTTCATGTGCATGGCGCGGGCCGTACGTGTTGAAAATGCGCGCCACCCGCACTTCCAGGCTCTCCTGGAAGCATCATCATTGTCATCGTCATCATCATCATCACCATTGTCTTTGTCATCATCATCGTCGTCATCATCATCATCATTCACATCATCATCATCATCATCATCAGCATTGTCATCATTATCATTGTCATCATCATAATCATTATCTTGTACAATCATCATCATCTTTATTACCATTATTATAATCATCATATGCACTGCCATCATCATCATTGTCATCATCATCACCATCATCATCATCACCATCATCATCATCGTTGTCATCATCATCATCGTTGTCATCATAATCATCATCATCGTTGTCATCATCATCACCATCATCGCTACCATCATCATCATCATCCATCGTCATCATCATCACCATCATCATGGTACCCCAATTCCAGGCTCTCCTGAAAGCATCGTCATCATCATCATCATCATCATCGTCGTCGTCATCATCAACCTTATCATCATCATCGTCAACAGAATAAGCATCGCTACCATCATCGTCAACAGAATTAGCATCGCTACCATCATCATCGTCAACAGAATCAGCATCGCTACAATCATCGTCATCATCACCATCAACATCACAGGCACACTGAGGCATCAGAATATTCTGAGGGGCAGTGGGTGGATGCCTCGTGCCTCCATATGGGGAGCTGGACGACCCCGTCCCCTCCACGAGTCTCTCCCCGTGGGGATACCATGGGGGGTCTTTCATAAAAATAGTTCCCCCACCTTCTGGAAGTTCTGTGCTTTTGTAGCTTCCTCTAATCTGCCACTCTCACTCTTGCCGTTTCTATTTGCTTTCTATCATCTACTATCTTTCCGACTTATTGGCCCATTCTCCTGCCTTTAAAAAAAAAAAAATCTTCCAAATGATTTTTCTCCTTTGAGCTCCTCCGAAATCAGAATGCGTCGGCTGTACGCAGCGGGAGACCAGTGAAAACTGAAAACCGGACACATACGTACCTTACCCATCATGGCCATATGGCCTGGGACGTCAAGAAGAAGAAGAAGAAAAAAAAGAAGAAGAAGAATAGTCTGAAGTCCAGTCCTCTGGAAACTGCGGTGAAAGGGCCATCAAGGCCCCAGACCGTAGGGGGATAACACTAAACTCTGTTCTCAACACAGGGCTGCCTACTGTCTGTTGCAGATTCCAGGGACAAACTACATAAAAACCATGGACAGAGACTTATTTCCAGGGACAAACACCGCAATGTCGTGCCTCAGGGTCAAAACAAACATTAGCTTCTGATTATTTCCTGATCTAGCAAAATGTCTGCAACTCTGTACCAGTAACGCCTAGTAACAGTAACGCCTAGTAACAGTAACGGTAACGCCAAGTACTGGTAACGCTGAGTACAGCAAATTTGAAGCGATTCGGTTAAGAAACTGCGGAGTCGTATAGCGCGCGCGTTTCTGAATCGATTCGCTTCCGGTTTGGTACACGGATAGTCACTGTCCCCGGTCATCTACCTGCCAAATTCGAAGGCAATCGGTCCAGAAACACCGGAGATACGGGTGCTGAGAGGCCAGCGGATGCGCGTTTCACGCATTTGCCAAACCGCGCAAATGACACGGCCGCCTCGGTTGCCGTTGCCATCGCCCCGTTAGGGCTCACAGCAAATTTGAAGCGATTCGGTCGAAAAACGGCGGAGTTATAAGGCCCGTTTTGTGTTTCAGACACACACACACACACAGACACTTGGCTTATTACTATATGAATGATTGTGCCTCAATAGTCAAGATTCTTTGGTGTTCAGTAACCTACGTGTAACATGTCTGTTAGGAAAATGTTAACAATGTCTGTTTTTGGGGGGTGTTCCTGTGTTCAATAGCAAGGTCAGCAAACAAGACACAAGCTTATACCTAGGGATCTGGCTCGACAAATGTTTGCTTCTCCTCATTTTCCAGGGACACCAGACAGAAAAGTGGATTCCAGGGACAGGGTGCCCATTTTTAACTGTTTCCAGGGACAAATACCCCTTAGGGGGGCATGGTAGGCAGCCCTGTCAACATGACCCAAAAAATCTTAACGCAGTGAGAAATCGCATTTAAAAATAAAATGCTACTCAACCGCAATAATAGCACGCAATAAAAAGGCAAAACCTCTGGCAGCAGAAGCCAATCCTCTGTCAGAAATTGTTAATCCTCTCAAATCTGCAGATCCTCTGACAGTTCTGATGCCTGATTATTATCATGGTCGTCGTCATCGTCATGACGGTGGCGCTAAATTAACAAAGAAATGACGTCATCTGACCTGAAATGACCGAAATACAGTAGAACCTCCCTTAATATAAGACCTCCAAAAATCATCCAAAATGAGGTCTTATAAGGGAGTTCAGGGTTCATAGCCAAACAGCATCCTAATTTTCCCAAACTTTTCCCAAACTTTCAAAGCCCAACCTTAGGGTTTTCAAAGCCCACTTTACTATGGCTGATGACTCCTCCTTCACCCATTGATCCCACATCGAAGGTTTTTCAGCAAGCCGCACAATATGCTGAGCGCTTGTTGGTTGCATCATTTCGCAGCCATACTTTATATGCAGAATTTTCGAGCCAAAGCTCACTGAAGACACATTTGCCCGGCATTTTGCACGGTACGCGAACAGACCTGGATGTCTTTAAAGGGAAGCAACTCGCGTCAATTCCGGTTAAAAATCGAAAGTAAGTCGCACCGATCGTATGCATATTATTAATTTTATTTCATAATTAGAATTTTTTTTCTTGGCACGATGATTCAAAATTATGGTCCTGGGCGATTTGGGGGGCAGATTGATGAAGATTTGACAGTAGATCAAAATTCACAAACTTTCAAAGACACTACTCTTGGTTTTTTATTTTTCACAAACTTTCATGGGCCTTGAAAATGAAGTCTATTTTCCCCAAACTTTCCCAACTGCTATGAACCCTGGGAGTTGTCTTCTTCTTCTTCGTTTGATCAAACATATGGTAAAGGTAAAGATGTGCTCCCCCCCCCCCCATGCATTTCTCGGTTAATTGTATTTTTCCGTTTTTGCCTTTCTTACCATACATAAAGCTGTATTTTAGGAACATTTTCAGCTAATTCTCTTTTTGGAATACTAACCCTAACCCTAGAAACCTAACCCTACCCCCCCCCCCCCCCCCCCCCCCATTATGTACTGCAGTACACTGCGATTTGTCACAGTTGTGGTTCGTTGCGTTTTTCCGTCTTATAGGGTGGGGGGTAAGGTTAGGGCTAGGGCTAGGGTTAGGGCTAGGGTTAGTATTCCAAAAAGGTTATTAGCTAAAAAGGTTCCTAAAATACAGATTTATGTATGGTAAGAAAGGCACAAACGGAAAAAATACAATTAACCGAGAAATGTAGGGGGGGTGGCACATCTTGACCTTTACCCAAACATTTTCCTGTCATATTAGCATAGATGCGTCATGCTGCCGTATAAGGGAGGTAATTTTAATACTTACAAAGAAGGGCAATGTCTCAGAGAAGTAGGTCTTATGTGGGAGGGAGTCTTATATTGAGAGGGAGGTTCCACTGTATTGAGTTTTTCTTTCCTCATGTAAAGCGACATCTTTCGACTTACGTCTCTGTGAATGCACACTCACATACACACACTCACCTGTTTTTTATAGGCGTAACACATGGTCTCGGCCACTCTCTTTCCCTCGTCGTAACACGCCCGAGGACCGATGGGGTTGACATGCCCCCAGTAGTCCTCTGTCTGGGGGTGCTGTTCGGGATCTGTGCCAACAAAATTGTGATGAAATAATGAACAAAAACTCATTCAATTTATAATTAATGAAGTGGGGTTGACATGGATCTGTGCCAACAAAATTGTGATGAAATAATGAAAAAAAAAAACCATTCAATTTATAATTCACGAGGTGGGGTTGACATGCCCCCAGTAATCCTCAGTCTGGGGGTGCTGTTCAG
>CM065708.1:9855509-9858009 GCA_017654935.2 Phymorhynchus buccinoides | reverse complement strand
CCAAACCAAACGTGCGTGAACATTAGTAGGCCCAATGAACAGACATGATGGACTGACAGACAGACAGACAGACAGAGAGATATGGGCACATACCCTGAACCCAGCCTGTTGATAGTACCCAAGATAGAAGTCTTGATGGATCTTTATAGGCCTGTATGCGGAGTTGGTACAGACAGACACACAGACAGACAGAGAGATATGGGCACATACCCTGAACCCAGCCTGCTGATAGTACCCGAGATAGAAGTCTTGATGGATCTTTATCCCTTTCACCGCCAATGTCGCATTTATGCACCACAATGGTCACTAAAAGGCATCAAATCAGGGCGTGTCATCCAAAGACCATATTTTCTTAATTTTGATAGGTAAGGATAGGCCTAATGTTATAAATGTCACAGAGGAATTCCCAGTATTGCAGATTTTGTTCCCTCTACCCAGTTAAGCTTAATTGTATTTTTGGGGCTGAAAAATAGGCAGATAGGCAGCGAAAGGGGTTAAAGGACTGTACGTGGAGTTGGTACAGACAGATATGGGTACATGCCCAGCATGTTGACTGTACCCAGGGTGGAAGTCTTGAGGGTCTTGATAGAGGTATACATGGAGTTGATACAGACAGAAAGACATGGGTACATGCCAAAACATGTTGACTGTACCCAGGGCGGAAGTCTTGATGGATCTTTAAAGGACTGTACGTGGAGTTGGTACAGACAGACAGACATGGGTACATGCCCAGCATGTTGACTGTACCCAGGGTGGAAGTCTTGAGGGTCTTGATAGAGGTATACATGGAGCTGATACAGACTGACAGAGAGAAAAACATGGGTACATGCCAAAACATGTTGACTGCACCCGGGGTATAAGTCGTGGTGGGTCTTTATAACATTGTACAATTGGCACAGACCAATAGATGGGACAGATAGACAGACAGACAGATAGACAGACATGGGTAACATACCCAGCTTGTTGACTGTACCCAAGGTAGAAGTCTTGATGGATCTTTACAAGATTGTACATGGAGTTGGAACAGACGGACAGACAGATGGACAGACAGACAGACAAACAGACAGACATGGGCAACATACCCAGCTTGTTGACTGTACCCAGGGTGGAAGTCTTGATGGATCTTTACAAGATTGCACGATTGGTACAGACCAATAGATGGACAGACAGACAGACAGACAGACAGACAGACAGACATGGGTAACATACCCAGCATGTCAATTGTACCCACGGTGGAAGTATTGATGGTCTTGATAGGATTGTAGGTGGAGTTGGCACAGACAGACAGACAAACAAACAGACATACATGCATACATACATACAGACAGACAGACAGACAGACAGGGGTGAACATGCCCAGCAGGTTGACTGTACCCAGGGTGGAAGTCTTGATGGATCTTTACAAAGCGCTTTGTGCTCGATAAAAAGCGCTATATAAGTGTCTGTTTATTATTTACAAGATTGCACAATTGGCACAGACCAATAGATAGACAGATAGACAGACAGACAGACATGGGTAACCTACCCAGCATGTTGATTGTACCCAGGGTGGAAGTCTTGATGGTCTTGATGGGGTTGTACATGTAATTGGGCGGGGATGCGGGGCACGCAAGGTGATAAATCTCATCCACTGTAAAAAAAAATATATATATATATTGATTTTATGTAATCAAAACTCTAGCATCATTATCAAGATGTCATTATTTATTCACAAAGCTCTTGCCTTGCGAAAAGAATATATACATGCATGATGAATGTCTGTATCTATGTTGTGTTTATGTATAATACGTTTTTGGTGTGTCTTTATTCTTTTTTTCATTATTGCTCATATATATATAATATAATATATAATACTTTTTGTGAACTCCATTGCTATGGGCCAGAGGCCTAACGATTAAAATATTTTTGACTTTGACTTTGACTGACTCTCTCCCTCACCTTCAATATACAGAGGGTTGACGATGTCGTGATGCAGTAACACAAAAGTTTGTTTACGCTCTCTCTCTCCCCCTCTCTCTCTGTCTCTCTCTCCCTCTCCCTCCCACTCTCTCCCCCCCCCCCCTCTCTCTCTCTCTCTCACCTTCAATATACAGAGGGTTGACGATGTCGTGATGCAGCAGCTCAAAGTTCTCGTGGCCGATCCAGTGCTCCACGTTGCGCTTTCGCCCCGTGAAGAAGTTGTCCACCACGGTGACCTCGTGCCCCTCCATCATCAGCTGGTCCACCAGGTGGGACCCCACGAACCCCGCCCCTCCCGTCACCTGGGCAACGCGGGAAAATAACAACGGTGCGCCTCTACTCGCCTACGCGCGCGTTTCGCCTACGCACGTTTCGCCTACGCGCGTTTTGCCAACTCTCGTTTCATCGACTAACTGAGAAACGTTTCGCCTGAATAATGTTTAAAGACCCAGTGACGCACCACGATTAAGTCCCTTGGGTTTTTTCTGGGTAGCTGTGACCCACATACGAATTTCCCCAACTTGAAATTGAGGCTGCACTT
>CM065708.1:9840509-9853009 GCA_017654935.2 Phymorhynchus buccinoides | reverse complement strand
GCCGGGTTCACATCAGACGCGTAAGTTCCGTACGGAAAACCCTAAATAAGTGGAAGAAAGAAGGATAAGGCCGGGTTCACATCAGACGCGTAAGTTCCGTATGGAAAACCCTAAATAAGTGGAAGAAAGAAGGATACAAGTTTATGCATAAAGGGGAAATTCGGACACGTGCGCCAATCTTTTCCCTTCTCGGTTTCACTTATTTATGGATTGCGCACGGATTTCCGCATGGAATATACGCTTACGTGTGTACACGGCCTTATATGTCAGTGATTTTTCTGTTAAACTTAACCCTTTCACCGCCAATGTCGCATTTTTGCACCACAATGGTTTAACACCTACGTCACTAAAAAGCATCAAATCAGGGCCTGTTATCTGAAGACCCTATTTTGGTAATTTTGGGAGGTAAGGACAGGCCTAATGTTATACATGTCACAGAGGAATTCGCAATTTTGCAGATTTTTTTCTTCTCTACCCAGGTGTTTAATGGGTTGGGTTTTTTTTGCTGAGAAATAGCTGGCGGCAAAAGGGTTAAAGTGATGTGTGTGCAATCGAGAAAAAATATAGTTACCCCGCCTCTCTAAAAAAGTTGGTTGAGATGCAACGGACAACAAAGAATGTCAAAAAATACATGGTGGCTAGAAGACTTAATAATAATAATAATAATAGTAATAGTACATTTATATAGCGCTTTACCTCAGATGAGCCCAAAGCGCTTTACAATCAATTATTCATCAACAGACAAAAAAACACAAAAAAAATTACAGCATTCAAGATTGACACCAACCAGCAACAACGCATATACAAAGCAACTCTCTCTCTCTCTCTCTAACACACAACACACACACACACACACACACACATTTATCGACGCCAACTCGTTCATACCCCATTCAGTAAGCCACAGCAACCGAGCCGCACGGACTGACCACATACACCAACACACATACACAAACACCCTCACACACAAACGAACGTATGCACGCAGACAGACACACACACACACACACACACGCAGAGAAACTTAAAATAGAGAAACCCTGCCCAGCGTAGATCCCAAAGCGATTTGAGGACAGCTGGTGTTGGGGAAGGTCCCCAAATCCCAACCAATCTCTTTGGTTGTAGCACTACAGCCAGTACAAACGCAATCGCCCCCCACCACCCTCCTCCCCCCCCCCCCCCCCCCCCCAATCACCCCCCATTTCATGTACAACCCAAATCTTCAGACAACTTACCAAAATCCTTTTCCGATCTTTGTACGTGAGGAACTTGACCACTGGGTACGTCTTTTTCCTGGAACACAGCAAAGCACAGATTCATGGGTGCTCCTGGGAAATTTAAAAAAACCTGCAAGGCAGGGGTCCAGGGGCCGCCCAGGTAACAACTTGACTTTATAAACAATCCAATAAAATATACAGTTCCTTCTTCTTCTTCGATCGCTCAGACAGTTTCCTGTCGATTATGAGCGCAGATGTGTCATGCTGCCGTTATGCGCCTAACAAACAAATAGTTAGGCCCAGCAATGTCCGACTTCGGCTGGAGGAAATGTTTTTTGAAAATGTTTCGTGAAAAAAGGCAGAAGAATGGACCTGGTAAGGCAGAAAGATAGCAGATGACAGTAAGCAAAGGGAAAAGGCAGAGTCAAAGAGAGTGACATATTAGAGGAAGCTACAAGCACAGAACTTCCAGAAGGTGGGGGAACTATTTATACAAAAGACCCCCCGGTATCCCCATGGGGGGGGGGGGGGGGTACAGTTCCTGGTAAAGGCATGTAAATATTTATCTGTATTCATTTCCTTTATGTGCTTAGTAACACATGCGAGAAACTGACAAAACGATTATAAATAGGAAATTCGTTGCTTCTCAAATTCTCATAATCCGGCGATGCCGGCTCCTGGCAGGCAATACAACAAATCCTGCATTTCAGGACATCCTGAAAGCAGGAGCAGCCATGTAGATTAACCGTATTTTACAAGACTCTAAGGCGATACTTTTATTTTCTCCTAGACTGAGACCCCTGCGTCTTATAATGTGACTGATACAGTGGAACCTCCCTTATAAGACCTCCCATTATAAGACCCTCCCTCCCACATAAGACCTACTTCTTTTCGGAGACATTGCCCTTCTTTGTAAGTATTAAAATTACCTCCCTTATAAGACTCCCTCCCATTATAAGACTCCCTCCCACATAAGACCCACTTCTCGGAGACATTACCCTTCTTTGTAAGTATTAAAATTACCTCCCTTATAAGACCTCCCATTATAAGACTCCCTCCCACATAAGACCCACTTCTCGGAGACATTACCCTTCTTTGTAAGTATTAAAATTACCTCCCTTATAAGACCTCCCATTATAAGACTCCCTCCCATATAAGACCTACTTCTCTGAGACATTACCCTTCTTTGTAAGTATTAAAATTACCTCCCTTATAAGACCTCCCATTATAAGACTCCCTCCCACATAAGACCCACTTCTCGGAGACATTACCCTTCTTTGTAAGTATTACAATTACCTCCCTTATAAGACCCCTCCCATTATAAGACTCCCTCCCACATAAGACCCACTTCTCGGAGACTTTGCCCTTCTTTGTAAGTATTAAAATTACCTCCCTAGAGAGAGAGAGAGGGAGAGAGAGAGAGAGAGAGAGAGACCTTCCAAAAAAAATCATCCAAAATGAGGTCTTATAATGGAGGGGTCTTATAAGGGAGGTAATTTTAATACTTACAAAGAAGGGTAATGTCTCCGAGAAGTGGGTCTTATGTGGGAGGGAGTCTTATAATGGAAGATCTTATAAGGAAGGTAATTTTAATACTTACAAAGAAGGGTAAATGTCTCAGAGAAGTAGGTCTTATGTGGAAGGGAGTCTTATAATGGGAGGTCTTATAAGGGAGGTTCCACTGTAATAATATAGCAAGAAACTATACTGACAAAATCTGAGAATTCTGTGTAAAAATGTGAGGGTTCGCTTTATAATGAGATGCATCTCGTAGTTCGTAAAATACGGTAGATATTAACGAGGCTCACCAAGGCTACTTCAAAATGTCGTTATGCTCTGCATAGTTCTTCTTCTTCTACCGTTGAGTATCCACAATCATCAGTTTGATTTTATGATACTATACGCGGTTGAGGTCCGAAGCCGGGCATCAAAAAGAAACAAACAAATAAAACAAAAACCTACTCTACGAAGATGACCCAGCCAGTCGGGTCTCACTGATGGAGCCCCCGACGTGATGCTGAGTCGGCAGGAACACCTAAACTAGGGGGGGGGGGGTTGTATCTTGATGGGGGACTAGAACGTGCCAACTGAAGAAGCAGACACAGCCTCCTCAGGTAGCGAGTTCCAGTCTTTGATGGTGCGCGGGAAAAAATAACTTCTCCTGTATTCAGTCCGGCACTGGATGGTGGATAGTTGCCGGCTGTGTCCTCTTCTTATGCGGGGGGCAACGTCTTGAAAGGCCCCCCCCCACGTCACGTGTCACATTCCCTCTTACGCTAATGAAGATTTCTTACCAGCTATAAGAGGGAAAACATGTGAAAACCGTGATTTTTTTTGACACGTGACTTGGTGGTGGGTCTTTAAAGCCATGACAAGCTCCTAGATACGATCGTCCAGTCTCCAAAATCCCCCCGAAGTCGGAGTGTGGCTGCCCACGTGTGACGGGGTAATCAAAAACGGTCACACACGCACACAGCGTAATGTTTTATATAGACTTTATATAGAAAATCTCTCTACACCGATTGGTTTTCCCCCACAACAAACCACTACAAAAGCAAAGTCAGAGGCAAAATTGTGGTCTAAGGGAGCGAAGCGAGTTTAGAAGTGACCAAGGTATGGTGTGCACACAGATTTACTTCCCATGAAGCAAATTGACAGCTATCTATTAATTCTGGACGTATATGGCCGGAACGACTTGAATGAGTTAATGCGTGAGTGCGAGAGAGCGAGAGAGAGAGAGAGAGAGAGAGGAGAGAGATCCTGAGAGAGGGCGTAAGAGAGAGGAGAGAGAGAGAGAGAGAGAGAGAGGGAGAGAGAGAGAGGGGGGGTGGGGGGGAAGCTTTTCATTACCATTATGCCTTGGCATGAGGCTGTGTCAGACCATTTGACATAAGCTAGAACGCCAAGGCTACATGCAAATGTTGTTATGCTCTGAATGGTTGTTGTGCGGGTATTGTCTTTAGCCCTCTTGCATTCGCATTTGTTACAGAAAAAACTTCTTCTAGTGTTCAGATTCTTTCACACATTTTTGGGAAAGTCTGCCTTTTGAAGCACACAGAGCACCATACAGTTACTATCACTTCATTGCAAGCGATAAGCTTCTTCATAGTGTGTGCATAACGAGCCAGAACTTAGCGCGTGATGGAAATGCCATCAGAGGGGGGTCTCAGAGTTTGGGGGGCAAGCTACGGGTGGTTTTGGGCGGCTTGAATACACAGACAACTTCCGGCCGGGCGGTTTTGGGCGGAAGAAATGCAAGAGGGTTTATAAAGCCATGACAAGCATAACATCATCAGTCTAAAATCCCCCGACGAAGGAGTGTGGCTGCCCACATGGCGGGCTAATCAAAAACGGTCACACACGTAATGTTCTCATCCCTAGCTGCCTCTCGCTGTTGGGATGATCCCTGGAGTCTTTTAGCCAGGGTAAGCCAACCAACCAACCAACCATTACCATTTATTGATTCTTTTTTTTCCTTCTTTTTTTTTACCTTGATTTATTATTGCATATAATGAAACACTGAACTATCTTCCCCCCCCCCCCCCCCCCCCCAGTCCCCCCCCCCCCCCCCACCCCCCCCCCCCCCCCCCCCCCCCCCCCCCCCCCCCCCCCCCCCCCCCCCCCCCCCCCCCCCCCCCCCCCCCCCTCCCCCTACCCCCCCCCCCAGAACACACGAGTCGAGTATCCCACCCCCCCCCCCCCCCCCCCCTTGTCAATAGACCCCTTCCGGGTAATGACAATAAAACAGTGTGCCCCCCTTTCTTTCTTTCTCTCTCTCTCTCCTCCCTCTCTCCTCTCTCTCTCTCTCTCTCTCTCTCTCTCTCTTCTCTCTCTCTCTCTCTCACACTCTTCACACTTCAACAAATCTTTATTATCTCATAATGAGAAATTAAATATGGTATGACAGCCGCCGCGATTTCAACATAAAAGACATCACATGGACAAATATTTTCCAAATTGTGCTTAAAAATGAAACAAGACATAAAAAGTACACAGCTCTACTTAAGAATTATACACAAATTGCAACATAAAGGACAACACCACACACACACACACACACAACACACCTCCACACACACAACTCAAATGCCTAATAATAATATCACAGATTAGACTCACCTTCCTAATATTAAACACACATTTGACATAATGTGAAAAGATATTAAATTAAAGCTTAATTAATAATTCATTCATTCATTCATTCACTCACAAACACACACACACACACTCCAACACACCACACCACACACACACACACACCCTCACTCACACATACACACACACACAGAGACAGACACACCCACACACCACACACACACACTCTCTCTCTCTCTCTCTCTCACGCACACACACAAACTCACTCACGTCACTCACACACACACACACACACACACACACAACACACACACACACATAACACCCCCAAACCCAACCCCGCCCCTTCCCACTATTAGTCTTACCATTCACATCAAAACCACACACTACAACACACACACACACACACACACACAACACACACACACACAGCACACACACACAAACACCAACACCCCACCCCACCCTTTCGCCACTCTTAGATCTTACAATTACATCACCACACACCACCTACACCACACACACACACATACACACACACACCCACACACACCCCCACCCAAAACACACACCCCTACCCGACCCCCCCCCCTCCCCCCCCGATCCCACCCTTCCCCACTCTTACATCTTACATACACACATACACACACACACACACACACACACACACAAATCACAACACACACACACACCCAAACCCCACCCCCGCCCTTCCAACTCTTAGTCTTACAATTACGTCAACACACACAACACACACACACACACACACAAACCAAAAACCCCCACCACCCCACCCTTCCCACTCTTAGTCTTACAATTACATCAACCACACACAAACACACACACCAATACACACACACACAAACACACACACACACCACAGCACACACCAACCAAACCCACACCCCACCCCACCCTTCACACTCCTTAGTCTTACAATTTACACAAAACACACACACCACACAAACACACAAACAACACATACACACATACAAACCACACACACACAACACTACCACACAAAACACACAACAACAACAAAAAAAACTGTGCACGGATATTTTCCACAAATTAGAGCAAACACAGCACACAACAACAACAAAATCTTTATTTTTAAAACACAAATCTGGCAAGTGTTGTATGGAAATCCAGGAATGGCAGCCTTTCACAGTAAACGATAAAGACGAAGTTGGCAGCCTTTCACAGTAAACGATAAAGACGAAGTTGACACATAAAAACAATCAATATTTCTACATATATGGCAACAGCTTGCGTAGTATGTGTACACAACAACTCATCAAGCTACCATATTTTTCGGACTATAAGACGAAACTTTCTTCCTAGACTTCTTCTTCTTCTTCTTCTTCTTAGATCGGGGGGGGAGGGGGAGGGATCAGACAGTGTTCTTGTCAATTATGTCCGCAGATGCGTCATGCTGCCGTTTACGCGCCTAAACTAAGGAATGAAACTTAAGGATATAGTTAGGCCCCAGGCAAGTCCGACTCTGCCTGGAGGAACTGTTTCTTGAAAGGTGTTCATTGAAAAAAAGGTAGGAGTGAATGGACCCCACCCAAGGTACCAAGGCAGAAGAAAGATAGTTGATGACTAGAAAACTAAAGGGAAAAGGCCACAGAGTCAAAGAGAGTGACAGATTAGAGGAAGTTACAAGCACAGAACTTCCAGAAGGAAGGAGGAACTATTCATAACACAAGACCCCACCCGGTATCCCCACGGGGGGGGGGGGGGTGTGTGTGTCCTAGACTGAGACTCCTGCGGCTGATAATGTGAAGGATAATATAGTCAGAAACTATAATAACAAAATCAAAATTTTGTGGTAAAATTTAGGGGGTGCGCTTTATAATCAGTGTGCGCCTTGTAGTCCGTTAAATACTGTTACTAAAGATAGCAGGTGATGGCGGAACCCCCTTTTCACCTTGCATTAATAATCACAGCGATGTACAGAGCATCGAAAACTGACAGGACAAACTGTCCTGAGACAAGAGAAATCAACAGGACAATTGCATTCACACACACACACACACACACACACACACACACGCTCACCACCACACAAAACCCAACCCCCGCCCTTCCCACTCTTAGTTCTTACAATTACATCAAACACACACACACACACACACACACACACACACACAACACACTCACACCAAACCCAACCCGCCCTTCCCACTCTTAGTCTTACAAGTCATCAACACACACCACACACACACACACACACACACACCCACACACACACAACACACAACACAAACAAACAACCCCCACTCTTAGTCTTACAATTACATCAAAACACACACACAAACACACACACAAACCCAACCCCCACTCTTAGTCTTACAATTACATCAAAACACACACACACACACACACACACACACACACACAAACACACACCACACACACACACACACACACCAAACCCAAACCACCGCCCTCCCACTCTTAGTCTTACAATTACAATCAAAAAACACACACACACCACACACACACACACACACACACAACACACACACAAACACACCAAACCCCACCCCCGCCCTTCCCAGTCTTAGTCTCACAATTACTCAAAACACACACACACACACACACACACAAACTGTGCAAGGATATTTTCCACATATAGAGCAAAACTGCAACAACAACAACAACAAAATCTTTATTTTTAACCCTTTCACCGCCAGCCATATTTCAGCGTAAAAATTTCCATTAAATTTACCAGGGTAGAGAACAAAATCCATCTGCAAAGTATTGGGGATTCTTCTGTGACATATATATAAAATAAGGTCTATCCTTACTTCCCAAAACCAAGACAACAGGGTCTTTGGATAATGGACCCCCAATTTGATGCCTTTTAGTGAAATACGTGTTAAATCACTGTGGGTGCTAAAAATGCGACTTTGACGGTGCAAGGGGGGGGGGGGGGGGGGGGGGGTGGTTAAAAAGAAAATCAGGACAAGTGTTGTATGGAAATCCAGGAATGGCAGCCTTTCACAGTAAAGGATAAAGTCGAAGTTGACATATAATAACAATCAATATTTCTACATATATGGCAACAGCTTGCGTAGTATGTGTACACAACAACTCATCAAGCTACCATGAAGATGGCAGACAATTATTATGGCGGAACCCTTTTTTCCCTTGCATTAATAATCACAGGCAGATGTACAACAGGACAATTTATTCACACACACACACACACACACCAAACCCAACCCCCACCCTTCCCACTTTTAGTCTTACAAATACATCAAAACACACACACACCACACACACATACACACACACATCACACAAACACCACACACACGCATTCATGAACAACAGGAGAAAGGCCTTCACCCTCAAAACTACCTTGACGACTGGCATCACTCAAGGGTTCACAGAGGGGGCAGCCGTGACAGACATTATGAAAGTGTGCATGATTACATGCACCGTGATTAATTTCCACATTATAACAATATAATGCTTTCAATCACTACCAAAAAACACACCTTATTTGACGTACAATGAAACTTGACAATGTAAAGATACTTTCATGGAAAGTAAAGGGATTTAAAGAAACCATTGATGGACAAAAGATGATGTGATTAGATTTATATCAGAATATGATATAGTCTTTCTGCAAGAGACACACATTGACAAAGAATCTGCGTGCAAAGTACAATTTGCAGACTTCGCCCCTGGAATACATTACTGTCGTCCCAAACGTGCAAAGACTCAAAAGTCTTCAGGGGGTATATCAATTTTTATCAAACAAAACTTAAGAAAGTTTGTTAAGATTCTACCCCCAAATAACAGCGATATAGCTTGGTTGAGAATGCAAAAAGAGGGACATTCCACCTACATAGGATGTGTGTATATAACCCCAGAACATTCCTCTTTTGGTAAAGATTTTATGAGCAGTATATGGGACAAAGTCGAAGATGATCTAATTAATCTATCCAGCAATGAACAAGTAATTTTGTGCGGAGACTTTAATGCAAGGTCAGGCACGATTCCCGATTACATCCAAATGGACAAGGAAAACAATACATATCCACTACCTGAGCATTATTAATTTAATACGGTAAATGACAGATGTTCTATGGACAGTTGTGTCCAAAAACATGGTAGGAAACTCACATCTATATGTATTGACTGTAGCATGAGTATTCTTAATGGCAGAACACTTGGCGACTTACAAGGTCGATATACTTGTTACACACCCAAAGGATGTAGCGTTGTTGATTACTTATTATGCTCTCAAAACTTATTGAACGATGTAATCAATATGAAAGTTCACGATTTAACAGCTTATTCAGATCATTGTCCAATATCATTAAAGATAAATCGTTACCTCACTAAAGAAAATTACTATCAAACAGGAAGCAAAACACATAGAGAAACCGAACATAATGAACATGAAAAAAACATGTACGAAAATATTACTTTCTTTTGGGATGAAAAGTCTGAGGCCAAACTTCAAAAGGCCCTCACTTATTCAGAAAATAAAATACGTATGAAAAAAGATTAATGATATTCTTATAGCAGATGCTAAGAACCTTACTTCTCCCACTAAAACAATAAATAATGTAGTAGAAGACTTTACACAACTGTTACAGGATGTAGGTAAAGGAAACTTAACTTATAGAATAAAAAGAAAAGGGAAGAAAAGGAAAAGACAAAATAAAAAATGGTTTGACAAAGAATGCGAAATAAAACGTAAAGAAACCAAATCTTTAATAAATGCTTTAAATAGAAGTTCATTTAACCGAACACTTCATGAAAAATATTTTTATGCAAGGAAAATGTATAACAAAATAATTAATAAAAAGAAAAAAGCATATAAAGCAAAGCTATTACATATTTTAAACAAAAACTTGACTGATAACCCAAACGTACTTTGGAAAACATTAAAAGAACTACAGACCATGGACAACCAGGAACAAAAACAACCTCTTCCACTTAAAAAGTGGATTGCTCATCTGGAAGAACTTCTGGAAAAAAAAGTCGAAATGGAGAACAAAGAATCTGTAGTAATTGATAATAACCAAGAAAACTATATGAAAACTGATATGGATAATATAAAAACTGATATCGATAGTCATAATTTAGATTATGGTATTACAGATAAAGAAATAACTAAAGCTATTAGAAAGTTTAAAAAATAACAAATCTCATATAATAGATGGAGTTAGAAATGAATTTTTAAAAGCTGGCACTTCAGAATTGTTTCCCACAATTAAAAACATATTCAATTATATCTTGAAAAGTGGCCAATATCCAGATATGTGGAAGAAAGGCATATCAGTCCCAATACATAAAGGAGGGGATAAATCAAACACAAGCAACTACAGAGGAATCACGCTTAACTGTTCACTAGGTAATGTATTATGTCAAATACTAAATACTTGAATAAATGATTACTTAGAATCAAACAATCTGCTAGCAAAAGAACAAGCTGGTTTTTAGAAAAGACCATAGGACTTCAGATAACATTCTCATTTTAAACAGTATAGTAGACTATACCTTAAAATCACGTAACAGTAGATTATATGCATGCTTTGTTGATTTTCAAAAATCATTCGATAACATATCACACGAAGGACTACTTATAAAATTACAAAAAATAGGTATTCAAGGTAAATGTTTTAATCTGATTAAAAGTATGCACACAAATGCCCAAATTTGCTCATCCAGCAAGAACGGGATTCCTCACTCCATTTATGTACGAAGAGGAATTATACAAGGAAGCTCCTTAAGCCCCACATTATTTAATATATTTATTAATAATATAATTAAGTGGTTTCCAGACGTAGATTCACCAAAAATAAGTCAATCAGAAAATAAATGTATATCTTCTTTACTCTATGCAGATGACCTCGTACTTCTTGCAACATCTAAGCATGGTTTACAATTAAAACTTGATAAATTGCACTTATATTGTAAAGAGTGGGGTATACACATTAACAATGAGAAAACTAAAGTGTTAATATTTTCAAAAACAGACCCCAAAACTAGAACATTTTTTTTAGATGTGGCACAAACATTATTGAAACGACAGATCAGTACAAGTACCTAGGAATTATATTCCATAAATCAGGAAAACTTGATATAGCATCTGAGCATCTTAGCAAGCAAGGAAATAAAGCAACATATAGCCTTAAAAGAATGTTTAGAAATGAAAACATAAACGTTCAAGTTATTTTAAAACTATTTGATAGTCTATAATCTCTCCAATATTAACTTATGGTGCAGATGTTTGGCTACCATTTACGATAAAATTAGATGACAACTTTAACTTAGAAAAGTTATTCACCCAATGCCTTTCAAATAAATTACAGCATGAACATATCCAGCACAATTTTTCAAACAAATTTTAGGGGTTCATAAAAAGCTATAAATTTAGCGGTTATTGGAGAGCTATGTAGTTTTCCTGTTAGTTTAGCATCAATTTGTCAAAATAATTATGAAATTCTGGCATCATATCTTATAATCCAAACAACATTCTTACATTAATGTCATTTACAATAAAATGTTAAACAATGAACCTAGTCAGTCACCATGGTGTTAAATTCGTCAAATCTATTTTAAACGCCCTTGGATTGACACATGTATGGAACAACCAACACACGTTTAACATAAATAAATTATGTCATGTAATTCAAAATACACTAAAAGAAGAATATATTTCATTTTGGAAAAAAAGAAAATCTGAGACAAAATCAAAGCTAAACTTTTATACCAAGATTACAAACTGATGAATACAGAACTGAACCATATTTGGCAAATACCTTTCTAATACACTTTACCAAAAAAAAACAGACCCTTCGTTTTGCAAATTACTAAGCAACTATCTTGCCCCATGAGCCATGATTAAAATTTTTTTTTAGAAAAAGGCATAGAGACATATCCTAATATGACCTTAGAGAACAAAAGGCTTATGTGTATACAATGCCAAGCCGAAATAGAAGATGAAACTCATATTTAGGACAATTGCCTACAAGCCATACGCGCAGAATTCAAGAACACAATTTATAAAACTTGTTGAAGAAAAATGACGATAATACTATAATGTCTACACCTAGCCAAATTAATTACAAATGACGCCCTTGTAATTGAGCTTGCAAAATATATACACAGTTGTGTCAATCAATAGCCTCAATTATCTGAAACAGTAATGCAACT
>CM065708.1:9811692-9840009 GCA_017654935.2 Phymorhynchus buccinoides | reverse complement strand
GTACGGCTTAGTCTTCGGTGGAAAAGACTATGACTCTCGAACGGAGGTGTGGGCCCTTGCCACCGACTTGGTGCTGGCTACAGCCAAGAGGATTGGTGGGCTTTGGGTGTGGACCTTCCCCAGCGCCAACTCTTGTCCTCAACTCCCTTTGGCCCGAGAGAAGTGGGTAGCGTGCGCATATCGAACGCACGCATGCACCACACACGCGCGCACAACCACACGTGCATGGATGGGACAAGTACTTAAAAGGAAATAAGCTCCACGGCATCTTCTGAATGAAAATCCGTTTTAACGTCCTCCGGTCTGAAACAGACAAATTATGGGACAAGTAGATATAAAGATGGTAGGAGGGACGTCCTGGAGGCAATCGCCCGGAGCAGTTGGCAACTCAGGAAAGTCCCGAATTTTTAACGATGCAGAGCTATAGTATGTAACAACTACTACAACAAAGTTCTCTCTTAGCTTTGCTTGAACCTCAGTGCGCTTTCGACACTATTGATCATACCATTCTTATTCGCCGACTCAAACATCTTTTGGCGTCATGATCTGCTCTTCCTTTTTGATAGATACTGGACTAATCGTAAGCAGACAGTTTGTGTTAGTGCAGATACTCTGAGCCGTCCCCCTTTTGTATGGTGTCCCACAGGGTTCTGTTCTGGGACCCATTCTTTTTGTGCTCTATGCTGCTCCTGGTCCGATGTTATCAGTCAACATGCCTTGTCTCCTGAGAGTTTGCGGACGATACAGAAGTATATCAGTCGGCCACTCTTGCTGAAGTCGATGGGCTGGTACGCGAACACAGGAGTGCATCTTGACCAAATCTGGATGACCACAACAAGCTGCAACTTATGAAGAAAAAACTGAAATTATGTTAGCATGCCCAAAGCAAATGCTTCAAGCTTTCTACCATTCCAGGCTCTGTCACAATCAAAAACAACACTAATCTCCTTCTCCTCTTCTGTCCCAGTCTGTGTCACTTTGGATCAAAGTCTCTCCCTTCCCAGCAGCATGTGTCTAATATCTGCAATCTGCCGATTTTGAGCTTCGTAAGAATTAGTTCTGTTCGCACTATCTCTCCACTGATGCCCAAAAAAACCCGGTTGTGATTTGTCCTCCGAGATAGATTATTGCAACTCTCTTCTTGCTAGGCCTTCCAAAACTACCTTACCTGAAACAAACTCCAAAGGAATCCAAATAAGGCTGCAAGGGAATAATCCTAAGTCCTCCAAGTTGAAAACGTTTCTCCCCTTCTGCCACTTCTCTGCATGGTTGCCAATCTCAGCAG
The DNA here is from genome assembly GCA_017654935.2 of Phymorhynchus buccinoides. Classification (NCBI taxonomy): domain Eukaryota; kingdom Metazoa; phylum Mollusca; class Gastropoda; order Neogastropoda; family Raphitomidae; genus Phymorhynchus; species Phymorhynchus buccinoides. The sequence goes on along the minus strand of CM065708.1, from coordinate 9,838,724 downwards.
GATCAACTACAAGCTTCGATCTTACCTTTGCTGTCATTCTGGCTCTGCTCCTACTAAACCTGTCTGATCTACTTCATACTACATTCCATCTCGTCAGCTTCGTTCTTCTTATGATCTCGTAATTACTACAGCCTCCCTCACTTAAACGAAACTTTATGGCGAGAGATCCTTTTCTTTTCAGGCACCCCCGCCCCAGCTACTGGAAACAAACTCCCTCTGGTCTCTCAGACATTCACACTCCCTGTCAGTTTCAAAACCAACCTGGGAAAATCATATATTCTCTGAACAATACTGCCACCATGATGGATTGTGAGATGAAAGCGGTGTGTGATGTGAAATGGCATGGGAAAGTTGGGGAACAGAGAAAAGTCGTGTGTGTGCTATGCGCGCGCTGGCATTGGCTATGCACGGTAGTGTGGGATTTGTGTGTTTGTGTCTGTGGTATGTATGTTATGTACGAAACGAGTACGTATGTATGTATGGTATCTACTGTATGTATGTGTGCGTTTGCGCGTGTAAAATGATATGCTGTTCGTCAGTGTGTGTGCTTGTGCTGCGTGCGGGCAGGGGTATTGATTTGATTTGATCAAATGATTTGTTTGTAAAGCGCCATGAGCAGCTAGCCTGGAATGTGCGCTATATAAGTTTTCTCATTATAAGTTTTCTTCATTTTTTATTACTGCCACCGCTGCCGGACCAATTTATTAGATAATTATAGGTACTTTATAGTCCACAGAGGCATCTCGTGAAAATCGATTTTTGTGGTATTTTGGAAAAAATTTTTTTTTTTTTTTTGGGGAAAAAAAATTTTGGGGGGGAAGTTTTTTTGCAAAGTGAGAGTGAAAAATCCACTGTACCCAGGTTCGAACTCGGGTTACTTGACACGAAGCGAGCGCGTTACACTTTGCCACTATACTTCATGTAGATGCCAGCTCGCCTGTAACGTTCAGTTCCGACCCGCCTATCTCTCCAGATCCCTGGGCATAAGCTTTCAACTGCGGGTCGAGTGCTTTTGCCGTTTCAGACCGAACTCCTGGAGCAAAACTCTACTCCCTCCGAGGGTCAGCGACCGACCCCTCTCTGCTTTCAGATCAAACCTCAAAACCACCCGTTTCCCCCGTCATTGAGATCATCTCTCTTTTCCCTCCCTCTTAGCTTTAGCGTCTATTTCTCATACGCGTGTGTCTGGTATCTATTGTTCTCTTCTGTATGGTGTTTCTGGTTGAAATGTGTTGCGGATGTGTTCAACGTGTGTGTGTGTGTGTTGCGCTTCGATTGATTTATATCATGATTTAGTGCCGTACACGTCGTATTTTTCGGACTATAAGGGCACCTTGTATAAAGGCGTTTCCCCCAAAAATTTTAGACAAATTTCAGACTTTGTTTATTATATTACTATTTTATTTGTCTTATCATAAGGCGCAGGAGTCTGAATCTGGGGGAAAAGTATCGCCTTATACAGTCGACCCCCGCTTTTAAAGACCTTAAACAAATCTTGAAAATCGTCGAAAGAGGGGGGTCTTAAATCAGGAGGCGACCAAAACAATGCACTCACTAAGCGTATATGACGCCACAGCACAAGCATATGTCTCCTCAATACTGTCACCCTTTGCTCAAGACGTGAGCGTCACACGTTACGTTTGTTTACCCACACGCTACACTGGGACTTTATCGCCATTCTCGAATGAAACATCGGAAGTAGCGCGGACTGAATTAGCGCAGAGGAAATCTCACGAGATCGGACCCTCGCGAGATTGACCATGGCTAAAACAAAAAAAACAGTGGTACCCCCAGCTGGCGTCGGCTCGAACTGAGGTCGAGAAAGGATAGATATCATACGTTTGTGGATGATAATTGTCAGACAGAATGTGTTGCATTCGGTCGTTAAAATCACAAGATTTACGGTCGTAAAACGCGTTAGAGGGGGAGTCGTAAATGAGGAGGCAAGTTTGAAGAAAAAAACGATCCGCATTCATGTTTCGGTCTTAAAAGAGGGGAGGCATAAATCAGAGGGCCGTTCGTGAGGGAGGTCGCTTGTAGTCGAAAAATACAGAAAGACTGTGTTGTGTTTGTTGGTGTTGTTAATCAAGACGGGAATAGCGAGATCGTCAGAAGCCGGCATGCAGGACGACCAGCACAGGAGTGTCCGGACATCACCGGGCCAAAAAATACCCGCAGTGGGAACCCAAGGTCGGTAGTGCCCCACCGTCTGGAAGTTCTCTGCCTTGTAACTTGCTGCTCTATTTCTTCTTCTTCTTCGTCTTGTGCGTCCCAGGCCATATGGCCATAATGGATAAAGAGAGAGAGGATCCACCCAGCATCTGCCAATTACATTGTTCTTCTTCTTCTGGTTCCCAGGCAGAAGGCCATAATGGATAAGAGGAGAGAGCTCGCCCAGCATCAGCAAATTACATTTTCTTCTGCGTTCCCAGGCATAAGGCCCAGAATGGGTCAGAGAGAGAGAGTCACCCAGCATCAGCAAATTACATTGTTCTTCTTCTGGCGTTCCCAGGCCATATTGGCCATAATGGGTAAGAGAGAGTCACCCAGCACAGCAAATTAAATTGTTCTTCTCTGCGTTTCCCAGGCCATATGGCCATAATAAGTAAGAGAGAGTCACCCAGCATCAGCAAAACATTGTTCTTCTTCGCGTTCCCAGGCCATATGGCCACTAATGGGTAAGAGAGAGAGTCACCACAGCCTCTGCAAATTACATTGTTCTTTCTCTGCGTTCCCAGGCCATATGCCATAATGGGTAAGAGAGAGAGTCACCCAACATCAGCAAATGACATTGTGCCTTCTATGCAGTTCCCAGGCCATGATGGCCATACATGGGTAAGAGAGAGTCACCCAAGCCATCAGCAAATTACATTGTTCTTCTTCGGCCTTTCCCAGGCCCATATGGCCATAATGGGTAAGAGAGAGAGTCACCCAGCATCCTGCAAATTAACATTGTCTTCTGCGTTTCCCAGCGCATCATGGCCATAATGGGTAAGAGAGAGAGTCACCCAGCACTGCAAATTACATTGTTTATTCTTCGGCGTTCCAGGCCATATGGTCCATAATGGTAAGAGAGAGAGCACCAGCCATCTGCAAATTACATTTCTTTGCGTTTCCCAGGCCATATGGCCATAACTGGTCAAGAGAGAGAGTCACCCAGCATCTGCAAATTACATTGTTCTTTCTTCATGCTCGTTCCCAGGCCAAAAGGCCATAATGCGGGTAAGTAAGTGTGTGGCCGTTTTTTCAGTTTTCACTGGTCTCCACGCTAGCAGTCTACAGCCGACACTTCGATTCGGAGGAGCTCAAATATTGGAAGATGTTTTTGGAAAAAAGGGCAGGAGAAAGGGGCCAATAAGTCAGAAAGATAGTAGATGATAGAAAGCGAAAGGGACGTGAAAGGACAAGAGGAAGTTACAAGCACAGAAACTGCCAGAGGTGGGGAAACTATTTTACGAAAGACCCCACGGGGAGATACTCGTGGGACGGGCCGCGGGGTCGTCCTTCCAGCTCCCCGTATGGAGCACGAGGCATCCACCCACTGCCACAGATATTCAGCTCTCTTGACTTTGCCTTTTTCCCTTGCTTACTGTCATTTATTATCTTACTGACGTACTGGTACCATTTCCTGCCCTTTTTTTTTTGGTCTGCAAGAAATTCTTACAAAAGATTTTTTCTCCCAGCGAAGACTATGTCTTAACCTCTTGACTGCGTAGGACGAATCCGCTCATCCTAGAGCGGCATTTCCGGCTGACGACAATGCTGACGGACGAATCCGGTCGTCCCCGGCCATGCGTTATAATAGGCTAGGTTAAAGGTCAGCATGCGGTGTTAGAGAAAACAAAGTATACAGCTGAAAAGTAGAGTTGTTTCCATTCGTTTGATGCCATTATGGGATACCGCTGAAAATGTGCGCACGTGCACGACCTGTTCTCATCAAGGTTTGAGACGAAGTAGACTTCACTGAGCTCACACGCTCTCTGGTTTGACCAAAGTAGGATGTCGTTCGAAAAAAGTGGTGTTAAATGCTAATGAATAAGTTTGACAATCTGCAAGATATCGACTCTGATGACGAGGATTTCGATCCAGATAACATCGAGCATGAATCGAGTGTTGCATGGTGAAAGATTTTTGATTGTGATGATAGCCCAGCACATGGGGGATTGACTTCCAAGCTAGTAGGATCAGCCAGTCAAGGGGTTAAGTTAAAAGTTAGGCACATAACGGCAGCATGACAGCATCTGCGCTTCATTTGACAGAAGCTGTTTGAGCATCGAGAAGAAGAAAGGTTGCAATGTTCTGAACCGCTTGGCTTAAGGCTGTGTCACACAATGACAAAGGCTAGAACACCAAGGCTACATTCAAAATGTTGCCTATGCTATGCCATAGTTATGCAGGATTGTCTTAGCCATGACAAGCTCCTACATAACATCATCAGTCTCAAAAATCCCCGAAAACGGAGTGAGTGTGGCTGACCCACGTGCGGATGTAGGGTATCAAAAAACGGTCAAACACGTAGTGTTCTCGATCCCAGCTGATGCATTTGTACATAGTGGTTCAAGTGTTGGTGTTGCGATGATCCCTGGGTCTTTTAGCCAGAGTACGTCAACAACAAAACAATAGACGATTTTCGGAAAAAATAGGGGAGAGCACTTCGTGAAAATTAGAGTTGTTTACCTCCATACCGGTCAAAATGCCATTGCAACATGCAACATGGCATCGAAGCTTGAAACCGCAGGATGCGAGTAGCGACTGCAAAACATTTTTTTTTTTAATTAGGGGTGGCCAGTATTCACAACTGAGGAGAACTTGCCAAAATGTGAGTACAAATATAAATAACATAATTTTAGAATGACGCAAGGTGTTCTAATGCTGTATGTATGCTCAAGCACAGAGGGGGGGGGGGGGGGGGCAAGTTTTGGGCCTCCCTCTCGGCGGAATACACAGAAGGCAACTTCTAGGAAGGGCGGGTTTGGGGCGGAATTAAAATGCCAACGAGGGTTAAATTCCGGGATGACTCGGATGTTGGTTGTTGTTGTTGTTCGGTCAGTGCAAAGTCCTGTCGATGTTTTTATGCTGTCTGTGTGTGGTGTGCGTGCTTGTGTGCGCAAAATGTTATTGGGTAGGGGGGGTGGAGAGATGTCTAAATACACCTTGACCAATTTTATATGTTCATGGGTTTCTTTGGGATCAGTTTCAAACTTTGTTTTAAAGACCCAGCAACAACTGACGCAACTTGATTAAGTCCCTTGTTTTTTCTTGGGTTGCAGCATGTGACCCACATAAAGATTTCCCCAAGTCAAATGAGGCAAGCTCTTTAAAATGGATGTGTCGGTTTCAATTTGGTGGGCCATATATATGGGAGTGAGGACTTGGTCAAAACAAGATTTCTTTTTCCAGTTATAAGATGGAAAACACGTGAGTTTTTGATTTTTTTTGCTGTCCCATCTTCTGGGTGTACAGTGGCGTGCTCCCACGCCGCTCGTTCCGAATCCCAATCGCAGCCACACCCAAAACACGTGATTTTGACACGTGATTTTGACATGTGATCTGGTGTGTCTTTAAATTTTTTATTTTTTTATTTAGTTTTCAGTAGTTATTTTTGCGACATGTCAAAAGTGTATTGACACCCTTTTCTTTTTAACTTACAAAAGAAAAAGAGAAGAAGAAAAACAATAAGTGTGCAAGTTATGCCAATTGTAATTTATTTCACTTTTTTTTTCTTTTTTTGGCCTCCTTGTAAAACTTTCACAAATGTCTGGGTTGAAGTGAGTTGTGTGTGAGAGGTTTGGGAGTTGTTGTTTTTTATGTTCCAGGCTTCGCACGGTCTTTGAAAGTCTTTGAAAAATGGAGTGCCAATTTCAAGTCTTTGAAAGTTGGAGAAGAATGAGAGTGCGCACCATTTTCAAGTCTTGTGCATGGAAACAAGGCAGTCGCCATTTGTGTACAAGTCTTTGATAAGTCTTTGAGAAAATGGAGTGCGATTATTGTTTTCATAGTCATTTGAGAGAAATGGGAGTCGCGCATTGTACAAGTCTTTGAGAAAATTGGACGGGTCATTTTTCATAGTCATTTTGAGAAATGGAGTGCCATTTTTAAGTCTTTGAGAAATGGAGTGCCATTTCAAGTCTTTGAAAGTCTTTGATAAATGGAGTGCCATTTCAAGTCTTTGAAAGTCTTTGATAAATGGAGTGCCATTTTCAAGTCTTTCAATCACAGTCTTTGGAGGCAATATGGTCACGTGCCATTTTTCACAGTATCTTTGTGAGAAATGGCGCGCGCATTTTCAGGAGTCTTGTGAAGAAAGTGGAAGGATACACATTAGTGCCATTTCAAGTCTATTTGAAAGTCTTTGAGAAATGGAGTGCTTTTTTCAAGTCTTTGAAAGTCTTTGAGAAATGGAGTGCCATTTTCAAGTCTTTGAGAAATGGAGTGCCATTTTCAAGTCTTTGAAGGTCTTTGAGAAATGGATTGCCATTTTCAAGTCTTTGAAAGTCTTTAAGAAATGGAGTGCCATTTTCAAGTCTTTGAGAAATGGAGTGCCATTTCAAGTCTTTGAAAGTCTTTGATAAATGGAGTGCCATTTTCAAGTCTTTGAGAAAGGGAGTGCCATTTTCAAGTCTTTGAAAGTCTTTGAGAAATGGAGTGCCATTTGAAAGTCTTTGAAATTCTTTGAAAATTGGCCTTGGTCTGTGAAATCACTGAAAATCGTGAAATGGTTTGTGAAAAAGTCATTGATGCCTTAAAAAGTCATTGACGCCATAAAAATATATTTTGTTGGTTTGCTTCCTGAATTGATAAAGAAGCAATTTTATTTCACTAAGTTTCCATATAGCAGACATCCTCGGTTTGTCGAGTTACTTTCTTCACAATATTCAGGGGGGGGGTCTTCTTTGTTTATTGAGGCTATACCGGTGCAACTTGAATGATCATGATCAAAGCAATCGTCATCATTGCATGTCGTGAAAGGTCTTTGAAAATAGGATAAAGGGTCTTTGAAAAGGTCTTTGAAAAGTTTGTGAATTTTGGTATGAAAAATCTGTATGAACCCTGTCTTCACGTGCATGCGTTTCTGTATATTTCAGGTGAGGATGACCCTGGGAATCAACATGACTATAGAGTACTTCCGCAACGAACTGCTGCGATCCAAGCACAGCGAGCGAAATTTCCATCAGCCGGACTTCCTAAAAGTCTAGCTCTCCATCTCCAGGCCTGGTGATTAAATCATGGATGCTCCTTCTTTCAGGATGTCCTGAAGTGCAGAATTTTTAAATTGCATAGAGCCAGCATCACCGGATTATGAGAAATTGATAAACAACGATTTTGTTTTTACACACACACACACAAACTTGTACAATAAAAAGGGCCTATATAGCCATTTGCTATATTCAAAGGAATGTCAGACACCTAAAAAAACCAGGGACTTTCCTGGTGTTGCACTGCCTTTGGGCATTGCCTCCGGGATCGTTCCCACCATCTTTATAACTACTAAATGTCCCATAATTATGTGTCTGTTCCACACCGGAGGACCGTTAAAGGAATTTTCATTCATTCATTCAAAGGAATGTAGCACTTGTTCTAGTCTAGAGGGGTGAAAAAAAGAGCAGTAAGTGTGTGTGTGCATGCGCTGCCCCTGCAATCCGCCGGGGCCGCCCCCATGCAGGATTTTTTTAATTTACCCAGGAGCACCCATGTGATTTTTAGATCACCATCTTCATTCTGTGGATTATCTGTGTGTGTCTGTGTCATTGGGAACATTTGGAATTCAGAATTGCGAATTCTCCCCGGGAAGATTCCAAATTTTCCCAGGAAGGTTCCGAAATTTCCTGGGAAGATTCCGACTTTTCCCGGGAAGATTACGAATTTCCCCGGGAAGATTCCGAATTTCCCGGGAAGATTCCGAATTTTCACGGGAAGATTACGAATTTTCACGGGAAGATTCGGAATTTTCCCAGGAAGAAGATTCTGAATTTTCCCGGGAAGATTCCGAACTTTTCCCGGGAAAATTCCGAATCTTACCAGCCTTGGGAAGATTCCGAATTTTCCTGGGAATATTCGGAATCTTTCCTAAGCAAGTGGCTGCATGTTTAGAAAAGATCGAGAGAGAGATATGTGAAACCAATATCAACGACAAGACAAAGATAGAGAGAGAGAGAGGGGATTGGAAGTATCGAGTACAGAGAGAAGACAGACAGGACAGAGATTGATAACGATGGGCGGAGAGAGAGAGAGAGAGAGACGAGAGAGACAGAGAGAAGAGGATTGAATCGAGGCGGAGACGAAAGAGAGAGAGGGGGACAGACAAAGATTGAAAAGAGAGCTGAGAAGAGATTGTTGAGAGACAGACAGACAGAGACGAGATGGAAAAGAGAGGCGGAGAAAGAGCTGTGGAGAGACAGGACAGAGACAGAACGAAAGAAGAGCGACGGAAGATATGAGAAGAGGCGCACATCTAACGTATTTCAACTTTTTAACATATTTATCGAATGTTTTCCTGGCCCTCAGGAAAAAATTCGGAATTTTCCCGGGAATTCAGATTTTCCCGTGACGTTGTATGTATATGTTTTTGGTGGTGTGTGTGTAGGGTTGGGGGCGGGTTGGTGGGCCGGAAAGGCTTGATAGAAGGGAGGAGGGGGGGAGAAGTAAAGGTGTTTTTACGAGACGTTGGAAGAAATGGATAGATTGAAGATGACACTAACGGGAGAGGGGAGAGAGGGGGAAGATAGAAGAGAAGAGGAAGGAAAGAAAGGAGGGAAGCAGGGGGGGAAGGAAGGGAGAAGGCACTTGACGAGAAACGCGGGGGAAAGGACAGATTTGAGAAGAGAAGGGGAGGATGTGAATAAAGGCGAGCGAGATGTAGAGCAGGAGACAGCAATAGGGGCGAAGTAGGAGGAGAAGAAGAGGAAGGGTGGAACGGGAGGGGTGGGGGGGAGAATGGAAAGTGGAGGTTGATGATGGTGACTGGTCTCAAAATTGTGCATGAACCAAGAAAACCCAAATAATTCAATCTCCCTAAAGGGCTCCCCACACTGAATACGATCCGATCCCATCGCAATGTGATTTGTTATTTGTAAGGCACGATTCTCGTGAAAATCAGCTGTCTAAATGAATCTGAAGAAAACCCTCCTAGTTTTGTTCAAAACTTAATACAGTGGAACCTCCCTCCAATTTCAGACCTTCAAAAATCATCCAGAATTGAGGTCTTATGAGGGATGGGGGTCTCTTATAAGGGTAGGTCAATTTTAATACTTACAAAAGAAATGATCTCAGAGGAAGCAGGGATCTTATGTGGGAGGGGGCTCTTCTAATGGAGAGGTCTTATAAGGGAGGTGCCACTATGTACTTACAAGGAAGCGGACAATGTACTCAGAGAAGTTAAGGTTCTTTCGATCTATGGGGAGGGAAGTCTTATAATGGGAGGTCTTATAGGCCTTTGCAATTAGGGTTATTAACGCCCTTGGACAGCGAGAGTAATTGCCCTTGTTGGTCAGTACTGAAAAAAGGGCGTTCACTCTTGCGAAAGACGGCCATTAATAAGTGGCCTCAAATAGGGTTATTGACGAGAGTTATCCCCCTGTCTCGGTCAGTACTGAACCATCTTTCCCAACCCTCCAAGGGCATTCACTCTTGCAAAAGTTGTTCGTTGCAGACCCCAATAATGGAGGTTCCACTGTACTTACAAAGAAGGGCAATTTCTCAGAGAAGTAGGTCTTATGGGGGAGGGAGTTCATTAATGGAGGTATTATAAGGGAGGTTCCACTTTATTCAAAGAAGGACAATTGTCGTCAAGAGACGTAGGTCTTATGTGGGACGGAGTCCAGTCTTATAATGGAGGTCCTTATAGGAGGTTCCACTCTAGTTGTAGTCCCCGTACTCAATGAAAATACTCTATATTTTTTGTATCCGACATTGTTATCTCGGATTCGTGTAAGCCTAGCCCTAACCCTAACCCTACCCCCCAACCCTATAAGACGGAAAAACGCAAAGAAACACAACTGTGACAAATCGCGGTATACTGCAGTACAACATAGTGGGGTAGGGTTAGGTTTAGGGGTAGGGTTAGCGGTAGGGTTGGTATGCCAAAAAGGCTAAGTAGCTAAAAATGTTCCAATCAATACAGCTTTATGTATGGTAAGAACGGCAAAAACGGAAAAAAAATACAATAACCGAGAATGCATGGGGCGTGGCACATCTTTACCTTTACCCAGTGTTCTTCGGATTTTGAAGACCATTTTCTTGTGGATCAAATTTTTGGGGGTTTTTGGTTCGCTTGTCCTTTTCATTTTGTTTAGTGTGTGTTTGTTGTTGTAACTTTAGCTTTACGCTTTGTAAAGATGATCGTTGTTTGTTATGACATCAAATATGATAAATGTAGGGAGTGTGGGGAGTGCACGCTGCGCAGAGAGACAATTCGCTATGGACTTGTATGTTACAACACGTTCCTGATCTTTTTGCGCATTTGTTTTACGTGCAAAGTAATTGCATCTACTCGATAGCACACCAGACAGTCTCCGGTTATACGAGGCGGTATGCGTACGTGCTGCCGGTTATTGCCCAAAAACTAAGAAAAGTTTGCCAAGCTACGTCCGTTTTCGGCATGGGAATAACCTTTGTTATAGAGTTCTTTAGATCAAAGGCAGAGTATCCGTGATCGGAATTTTTAAACCTAGTCAATCAAAGCGTGGGACTATCTCCCTGAATACCAGTGTCAAAACCAGTCCCCCAGGGGAAAAAAATAACCCAGCGAAAACCACAGAAACTCACAATATTCAAAGTCCCATTAATGCGGTCTCTAGCCCAAAGATGGTACAGTCCTTGGGACTACTGGCAGGTTCAGAGTTTTAAGTATTGTCTTGGTCATATTATTTGACTGATACTTACCAGTTAACACACTCGGGACGAATGAGCCGGAAGCGGTCATAAGAGTTTACAGAGGTTTTGGATTTCTGGCGGGCTAACCACAGCTTTCGGTGCGAAATAAGTAATAACCTATTTTCAGTTTCGCTTTGACCTGCCTCTCTCGAAATCCACCAATCATTGCAGGACTTTACATTCAGCTTTTGTTGTAGAGGGGGTCAAAGATCGGAATGCGAAATTTTTCCTTCTTTCTATGGTGTTAAGCGTTCTTCGTCAATAGGAGACACACGCGAAGGTAAGGAATGTGAAATTTTCCTTCTTTCTATGTGTTAGCTGTTTTCGTCAATAGGGAGACAAACGACGAAGGTAAGGGATCTGATGTTTTACGAGCGTTTATAGTGCATGGGGTTGATAATCTTTTCTGGAAAATGATGCTAACTATTCATAACTGGTTTTGTGATTGTTTTTACGAACCTAGTCAAAGCCCAGTTCCTGTGACAGAACAAAGGGGAAATAATTCGGCCGTACCGGAGTGAGATTCCATGCAATCCCTAGATCCCAGAATGGACGGTAAAGGCGGTAATGGGAGACAGATGCGATTTTGAGGGATGCGGAGTCACGAATCAAGTGGAATTCATACATTGGGTTCTACTTGACTGTAGTGAGCGAAAATAGCAGAAATAATTTGTAAAACGGAAAAGTAGTTTTCACGTTGATTTGTGACTCACATCGTCCCAAAATGCACCGCATTGCCATACGATTGTATCTGTGGTGGTTGGCCCTGTAGGCAGAAATGATAGTTGATGACGGTAAGCAGAGGGAAAACGCAGAATCAGAAACGAGAGGAGAGACAGATTGGAGACTGTTACAAGAATGTTTGTACGAAAGCCGCTCCTTACCCGCCCAGCATCCCCATGATGGGGGGAGGGGGGCATAAGTCTGCGATATAGAACGGGATAAGACTGAACAGGACTGACCCACGACACCACGAATGTTTATGATGTAATGTATGCTAAAAGTATATTGATGTCATGTAAGGTTATCAGGCCACTTTCCCCCCCGGACATTGCCCCCGGACATTTGCCCCTCCGGCCATATGCTCCCGGCCATTTGCCCCCTCGGGTACTTTGCCCACCGGGACACTTGCCCCCCAGACCATTGCCCCCCAGACCATTTGCCCCCCGGACATTTGCCCCCTGGTACTTTTGCCCCTGGACACTGCCCACCAGACCATTTGCCACCCAGGCCATTTTGCCCCCCGGGCCATATGCTCCCAGGGACCATTTGCCCCTGGTACTTTTTTGACCCCGGGACACGTGCCCCCCAGACATTTGCCCCCAGACCATTTGCCCCCCCGGCCATTGCCACCCGGACATTTGCCCCAGTTACAGTTTGCCCCCAAGGACCATTTGCCCCCCCAAGGACCATTTGCCCCAGACCCATTTGCCCCCGGGACCATTTGCTCCCCAATCTCATTTAGCTCCCCAGACCCATTTGCCCCAGACCATTTCCCCGACCCGACAATTTGCTCCCCAATCCATTTGCCCCTCCGGACATTTTGCCCCTGGTACATTTGCCCACCTGGACCACTTGCCCCCAGACCATTTGCCCCCCAGGACCCATTTGACCCATGGTACATTTGCCCCCCGAGACACTTGCCCCCAGACCATTTGCCCCCCCAGGACCATTTGCCCCCTGGTAAAATTGCCGCCCGACCATCTTGCCCCCCAGACCAATTTGCCCCCCAGGACCATTTGCCCCCCAGACCATTTGCCCCCCAGACCATTTGCCCCCCGACCTTGCCGCACCAGACCATTTTGCCCCCCAGACCAGTTAGCCCCCTGGACATTTGTCCCCAGACCATTGCCCCACAGACCATCTTCGCCCCCCACGACCATTTTTGCCCCCCAGACCATTTGCCCCCCGACCATTTGCCTCCCCAATCCATTTGCCCCAGGACCATTTGACCCCCCGACCATTTGCCCCCTGGTACATTGCCCCCCGGGGACACTTGCCGCCACCCAGGACAGTATTGCCCCCCTAGACATTTGCCCCTGTACATTGTCTCCCCGACCAGATTTACCCCCCCGACCATTTGCCCCACCACCCATTGCCCCCCGAAGACCATTTTCCCCCTAGCATATTAGCTCCCAGACCATTTGCCCCCCCAGACCATGCCCCCGGGTACATTGCCCCGCAGCGGGGGACACTTGCCCCGCAACGACCATTTGCCCCCAGGAGGCATTTCCCGGGGTAGAGATTTGCCCCCAAGACACTGCCCCCAGACCATTGCCACCCCAGACCATTTGCCCCCTGGTAACGATTTCGCCCCCCGGACACTTGGCCAGCCCGGCCATGTGTGCCCCCCCAGTACCAAGTGTTGCGCCCCCGCGTACATATGGTGCCCCCCAGGACCATTGAAGCCCAACAGAGCACATTTGGAACCCTTGGAGTCGACACAGTACAGCAGAAAGCACTCCAGTGAGAACTTGTCCCACATCACAATAGAGCTTATATTTGCCCCCCAGACCATTTTGTACCCCTCTGAAAAAGATTTGCCCCAACTACACGTAGGACACATTGTGTCCCTATCGCAAGAACGCTTTGCCCATGGTCCGGACGCACGTTGAGTCCACTTCAGACCCCTGTCTTCACCGTTTGAGAATATTGCCCCCAGCCACTATTGTGCCCCCCAGACGATGTGACTCCCAGGCCATGTGTTGACTACCACCCACATACCCTATTTTGCCCCCGACCCGAGAGACATTATGCCCCTTGGGAGTATCTGTATTGCCCCACCGGACACCACTTGGCCCCATTCCTGGCCGGACATTTCCCCCTTGGACCATACCCACCTTGACTGATGTATGTGTGTGCCTGCCTGCGGGCAGTGGCATTGGCTATGTCTCTTTCTAACTGTCCGTCAGTTTCCGTATGTACTGTCTCTATCACACAAACACGGCACAAACAAACACAGTCTTACAGCTACAGCTTTGTAAGATTGATCTTTCACGGAGGTATTCTTTTCGGATTCCAATGGCAGACGCTGTTTTTATTGTTGTTTTGAATTTTATATTTTTCCACTTAGTTTATTTTTGCGACATGCCAAAGTATACTGACACCGATAGATATTTAACTTACTAAAAGAAAGAAGGAAAAAAAGGAGAGAGAAAAAATGTGTACAAGTTATGACCCTTGTAATTTATATTTCATGTTTTTTTCTTTTTTGCCGTTTTCTGGGTTTGAAGCGAAGAGTTTGGTGTGTGAGATGTTTTGGAGTTGTTTTAAAAAATTGAATATACTTAAAAAAAAATTCACATGGACAAATATTTTATTAACAGCCATAGAGACAGACGCTGCGGTAATGTTTTCTGTACTCTTCTGGACAGTTTCTCAGTCCCATATGGCCATGAAATGGGATAAGGTGCGCACGATGTGACGGTTTTCAGTTTTCAGTGGTCTCCCCGCTGGTAGTGAAGCTCGAAAGAAAAATTATTCGGAAAAAGACTTTGTTGGAGGGGAAAAATGCAGGAGAATTGGGGCCAATAAGTCAGAAAGTAGTTGATGATAGAAATCAAAAGGTGTGGAAAAAGCCGGAGTCAAAGAGAGTGGCAGATAAGAGGAAGTTTACGAGCACAGAACTTCCAGAAGGTGGGGAAACTATGTATTTTAAGAAAGACCCCCCCCCCCCCCGGTATCCCACGGGGAATGTTTTCAAATGCGACATTTGTCCTTGTTAGTTCCTGGTTGGCCCGACTATTATGCGTCGTGGACCATTGTGTTTGTAACACGATAGCGTGACGCCCCCGTGAGATCTTGAACGGAGGGACGTAGGATGACACCCCTCAAAAGTTCGAATGCCACCGGGGGTAGGCTATTTAGGATAATCTAGGCAGTGTCCAAAAGCGAAGGGCATTCAGTTCAAAGAGGTCAAGGTAACCGAGCTGAAAAATGTCTGCCGCATGCGCAGAGGAATGTGTGCGCGGCTGGTGGGCTTGGTTGATCTCTACATGTCTAAGGTTTTTACTCATTAAACAATTATGTAAAACTAACACTAGAGCGTGGGAAACGCTAGTTTACAAACCAGCCCGCTGCCGGCAGCATTTCACAAGACCTGCACTACTGCTACGATTTGGCCGTAGCAAGCTACGAAATATAGCTTTTGCTTACGGAGCTACTGGCAACCTTAAAGTTGCTATGAAAAAACAAATTGACGTTGCTATTTTTATTTTTGCTTACTGCCGTGTTCTCCGGCTTTTGTTCGGCTTCTAGAGCATGACTTGCCCGTCTCATGCGCGATTAAAAATTCACTCCGTTTTTATCAAAGTGAGACTGCCGCATGTGTTCTTATTACTTTCTCTGCGAGAAAAAATGGCGGACGCCAGCAGCAGTAGCGAGCGATTCGGGAGAGTTTCAAACAAAAATAAAAACGAAACTCCAAACCAGAAAATGAAAAATCATAGGGCACACCCCCCACAAAATAATTCCTGTTCTAAGAGAAAAAACATCGGCCTGCCGCACAAGTTTTAAAATGCTGACACGAGTTAGGAGGATTGGCTTCTGCATCGTCGGGGAAGTTGACTCGGTGCGAACCATGCTCGCGAGCCAGTGCAACCTCTGCCATGTGGAGAGTTCTCTATGAATCATGGCGTGGGTGGTAGAGACGATTGCGTCAACACGTTCAATCGGTTTGTGCGAAACATAAGCAGGCGTTTCGGTCAGGAAGAGAACAAAGCACGATTGCCAGTCGTTTGTGGATGCTACGAAAAAATTTGCACATGCTACGGAAAATATGAGATGGACTTGGGCTACTGTTGGGAAAATTCCAAGTAGGGAGGAGTCTTTGGGGTCCACGACCTTGCAGCCTGAGCAAAACAAACACCCCCTGAAATCTAAAGTCCAGTCCCCAAACAGTCTCCTGACCCTACGAACTTGGACATTACCCCTGCGCCAACGAGTATCTCAACCGTAGCTCGAGCTATCGAAGCTAAAAACCCACCCCCAAACAGGATATGCAGCATTTCTTGGTCTGCCCTTGACCTTTAACCAATGAGACCTTCAGTTTTGAACTTGGGCCTAGATATCGAAATACCTATCACCATGCAAAGTTTTGAGGACCTCTCATTCCTTCGTTCATACATCACATCGTAAGTTAACATAGTCAAGATAGGTCAGTCAGAAACTAAACAGGCAGCTATCGAGAACATTAACCAGCTTTGGCTTGCAGAGGCAGTAAAAAACCGATATGAGTGACAGATTTGCCCGGGGCAGTGGGGTATGCCTCGTTCGCCTCCATAATGGGAGAGCATGGGCGACCCCGACCCCCTCCACGAGTCGCTCTCCCCGAGTTGGGGATCTTTCAAAAATATAGTTCCCCCCCCCCACAACTTCTTGAAGTTCTTGGTTGTAAATTTACTCTAATGCATTCCAACTCTCCTTTGACCTTGCCCTTTTCCCTTTGCTTTCTGTCATCGATCTTTCTGAATTTATTGGACCATTCTCCTTGCCTTTAAAAGTAAAAATAAAAAATGTACCAAAGAATTTTTATCCTTTGAGCTCGCCCGAAAATCGGAATGTGTCAGCTGTACGAAGCGCGGAGAGACCATTTGGAAAACTGATTTAAACGGACAACATACGTACCCTATTACACAATTATGGCCTTAGAACGCAGAAGAAGAAGGAAAGGTCCATATTACCCGATAACCCCAAAGTCCACAAACAATCTGAACGGTTTGCTTTAGATGTGTCTTGTTAATATGGCCTTCTACATGTTTGTGATTGCGTGTTATAGTTGATGGATTTGAAGTTTGGCTTGCATCTCTGTGTGCACCTGTGTGTGGTAGTGTGACACACAAACATTTCAATATCTTTCACAGTGTTCAATTGTATGAGACTAATGGTATCCATTTAACTTTTGACGTGTGTAGTGTGACAAAACAGGGTTCGATATATTCACGATGATTCTATTTGTACGTTATTCGTATAATTTAATATTGACCTGTGTGCGAAAAAAGTTAAAATTGCATATCTTCTTTGAATATTATCGAGTTATATTGCTGCTGTATTTAATTCGATGGTGGCGATGGAGGATAGTGAGAGAGGAGATGGGGCGGGGGTGGGGGACTGGGGACAAGCGAATGATACCAGTACAGTCATGGGGGGGGATCAGTGTTACGGGGAATCTGTCGACCGTGGACGGTCGTGGGTGTGCGCCCTCAGAGGAGAGAACCTCACTCACGCGGGCTCCCGAGCGACTAAGTCAATAGTGTACGTCAGTAGGGGGCGTAGTAGGTCGAGCGTCCTGAAACAGGCTTACTGACCTCCACCAGAAAGTGGACTCAGCAGAAGTGCAGTGTCTCCTCGGTTGTTGCCTCCCTGACGGCGCATAACTCAGGTTCGCTCCCCGGGGAATGACTTGCTCCTCGGATTCTGCCATGGACATGAATGGGCGGAGGTGTGGCTGCCGAGTTGGGACTCGGCATCTCTAATGAGCGGGTCTCCGGGGAAGCAACCCACTGTACAGCCCAGAAGATGGACAGTAAAAAAGAAAGAAATTACAGGTGTATTTTTAACCACAAAAAATGATTAATGTTGACTATAGTGTACGCTGATATAATCAGGGGACCCGGTGTTTCTATGAATATTATGACGACTGACACTGACGCTTCATGACAAAGAAATTGTCTTTTTTTTTTTATATTTGTATTGACTTTTCTTTCTCTTTTTTGAGAATATGGTACTTTTGTCCGTTCGTGAGAGACTTGGAACTATTAGTTGTAGAGGTTCTGTATTGTTCGTATTTTTTTGGATTTTAAGGAAACTGGTTTTTTGCCTGGAGGCAGGCTATGATGAGAATGAATTCTTGTTGAGTTTATATTGTATAAGGAGAGCAGCAGAAACAAAGTCTCTCTTATGCCTAGGCAGAGGGCGAGGGCTACGATGACGATGATTCGTTTTTCTTCCCTTTTTATGGTGTCGCGTTAGCTGTACTCTGAAATCTGCGAAGAGAGTGGAGAGGTCTTGGGGGGCTGGGTTCTAGTACCGCTATAGTAACGTAGCGTTTAGCTTAGTGTTTTTGACGAGCGGATGGAAATCCCTGTAGGGCAATTCCACACGGATCTGCCGAGCCAAAATAAAAAACTGGACTTTTCAGGAATAGTTGTAGTTGCATTGCTGTTGCACGAGAGCACTTGATGTTGTTAAAATTGGTCCGAGAGCTGTTTTGAAAAGGTTTTTTCATGTAAGCGATCATAAACATTGTTTTCTCTTTTTTCTCTAAATCTTCAGAAATTGCTCAGACTATCATGATCAAGCATAGGGGAAGTGGATGGTTTTTTGTTCGCGGACTTTGGTGTGGACTTGGAAGTGTGAGTGTGGAGGTGTGAGTGCGTGTGTGTGTGTGACTTCGTGGCATGTAAACAGTTTGAAACTTGGCATTTCGGCTTTTTACAACCATAGTATGTTATTTTGTAACAATTCTATCTTTGGAAATATCCAGTGTTTGTAAGTAGTTCTGGCTTTGGAAATTGTTAAGAGGTTTATTTTGTTCTTTTTTTAATTATACTGGTATATATTTTTTTTGGGGGGGTAGAGAATTCTTTTGGTATAGGAAACATTACCATTGTAAAAATTCGGATTTTAACCCTCTCACTCTGATCAATCGAGAATGACCGAGAAGTGAGAGTATTGAGGTATACCCAAGAGAAGTGATGGGAAGTAAGACTCTCGTGATTCCGAACGTCACACCAAATATTTTATTTTAAAAAATCACCCAGAATAAAAGTCTTAACTCATTTCATTTCTGAAAGATGCATATTAAATAGCAATGATGATATTATTATTCCAAAACTAACACACTGTCACACAACAAACCAAGAATTGGAATAAAAAAATCCGTAATGGCACTCCGAGCATCGCGCCGAGTCAACACTGAGCGGTGGAAAAAAGAAGATAATGTTTTGGGCAGTCACTTCGAAAAAATCCGGGTTACAAAAGGACCCACGTGGTTGCTGTACCCCTTTTTTTTTGATTCCTTTTTCTTTTTTTACGTAAGAACAAAAAACGGACCAGCGAGAGTCAGGAACAGGAAGAACCAATTTAGTATATTGCATTGTGGGTAGGGCGGAAGTGAAAGTGAAAGTACTTGGCCTGGGCGTTCAGCGGGCGCAATCGGCGCTACGGGAGCCAATGGTAAAGAAAAAATCGGTCAGATCTGGCATCTGTAGCCTTGAGAGAGGGGTGGAAGGTTTTTGTTTAGTTTGGGTTTATGGGACGTATGATGATTTTTGTCTATATGTGTTTGTTTTTTGGGGTTGTTTAAAAAACAACAAAAACCCCACATTTTATTATGAGTGTCGGAGTTAATCACTTTTCTGTTTCTTTTCCTCATTTAACAAAAAAATCTACGTGTTTAATTTGTAAATTCCAAAAATCTCTGGGCACTGTTCTCTTACTTCCGACTCTTTAAATTTTGCGCATTATTCTAGATTTACAAATTAAACCTGGCAAAAGTGGGGTCTTTATATATATATATTTTTTTTTACAGGGGAAATTTCAGTGTGTTATGTAACAACAAAAAAGTGACCATGTTTTTGTTTTTTAAGGGGTTCTAAAAAAAGGTAATCAATGTCACACACACACACACACAGTACACAGACACACACAGACACATACGTACACGTCACAGTACACACACACACGCACGCACAGACACTAGACGTAACCACACACACAGTACACACACATACAGACACGCACACACACATACAGAGACACGCACACAGCACACAGACACGCACACACATTACACACACACACACGCACACACACACACACACACACATAGTTGAAAAGGGCCCCAATCTAGAATTTGCTCAATCGTGGCAACTATTTCCCCTGTTGATTTGAGGACATAAGTATTTCAGGGTTTATTGACTCAAAGATAAACCGTTTCAGGGCTTGTCTATTCAAAGATAGATTGTTTCATTTTTTTTAGTGTTTTTTTAATAAGATGAGTATTTCAGGATTCATCTATCTGAAGTTGGACAATTTCAGGTTTGTCTATATTGTTTGAAGATAAACCATTTCAGGGCTTGTCTGTTCAAAGATACATTATTTCAGGGTTGATTTTATTTTAATGTGAAGTATTTCAAGGGTTATTGGTTCAAAGATAAACCATTTCAGGGCTTGTCTGTTTGAAGATAAACCATTTCAGGGTTGTCTATTTGAAGATAAACCATTCCAGGGCTTGTCTGTTCGAAGATAATTATTTCAGTTGCTTTTTGTTTCTTTTTAGATATGAAGTATGTCAGGGTTTATCCGTTTTAAGATGAAGAATTTCAGGGTTTGTCTGTTTGAAGATAAAGTATCTCAGAGTTTATCTCTTGAAAGATATTTCAGGGTTTGTCTGTTTGAAGATAAAAGTATCTCAGAGTTTATCTCTTGAAAGATATTTCAGGGTTTGTCTGTTTGAAGATATAAGTATCCCAGAGTTTATCTCTTGAAAGATATTTCAGGGTTTGTCTGTTTGAAGATATAAGTATCTCAGAGTTTATCTCTTGAAAGATATTTCAGGGTTTGTCTGTTTGAAGATATAAGTATCCCAGAGTTTATCTTTTGAAAGATATTTCAGGGTTGTAGTGTATTTGAAGGAAGGTGGCAGAGCGGTTAAGAACTTCGCCTGCCAATTTCAATGCGTGACCCTGCATGCGTGAGTGACCCGGGTTCGAAAACCCTGGACCTCGCCCTTTCTTTCTAGTTCAACGTGAAAATCGAACTGAACGTCGTGAGTCCTTCGGATGGGGACTTAAAGCTAGTCTGACCCGTGCGCTGTACGCACGTAAAAATCCCAACGGCGGTTTAAAGTCGTGAGAGTACTCAGTAGGGAGAAATCCTGCTGCCTGGTATGACCAAAATTGATAGCTAGGTTTCCCCAGTCCCCTCCCCCCCCAAAAAAAAAAAAACAATAACAAAAACCCGGGTGGCGCTGCGCTTACGTCGACACTCTCTCCAGATGGGACCAGCCGAAATTTCACAGACTTGTCCCTGTGATTAGATTATACCACATACCAAAATATTTTCAATTTTAGATAGTAGGAACTTCTTCTTCTGCGTTCCCGGGCCATATGGCCATAATGGGTAAGGTACGTATGTGTCTGGTTTTCAGTTTTTCACTGGTCTCCCCGCTGCGTACAGGCGACGCATTCCGATTTCGGAGGAGCTCAAAGGAGAAAAATTATTGGGAAGATTTTTTTTTTTAAAGGCACGTCAAAATGGGCCAATAAGTCAGAAAGATAGTAGATGACAGAAAGCAAAGGAAAAGGCAGAGTCAAAGAGAGTGACGGGTTAGAGGAAGTTACAAGCACAGAGCTTCAAGAAGGTGGGGGGAACTATTTTTATGAAAGACACCCCCCACTTCCAACCCCGAGACTCGTGGATGGATGGGTTGAGAGTCGACTGCGTTTTATGTTACGTTTGGTGTGGATTTGTTACGTTTAATTAATAATTAACACATGATGACAGTGTATGATATGTTGCGTTTTATGTTGCTCGTTATGGTTGGACTAATGGGGAGAGAAAAATAAAATTATTTGTAAAGTTTCACGTGCATGTTTTCCTTACGATGGAATGAATCTGGATTGACTGAACTAGTCGTTATTTTGCCCGAGAGAGAGAGAAAGAGAGCGAGAGATGGAACGAGTTAAAAATTTAAAAAAAGCAAAAGTAAAAAAAAAAGTTCTCTTCATTTCACCAAGTGAAATATATATATTAGCTTAACCCTTTCAACCACCAATGTCGCATTTTTGCACCATAATGATTTAATACCCACACCATTAACCCCTTGACTGCCACCAACGTATTACCTACTGACCTGATGACGTCATCAAATGAAGAGAAATAACCCCGATATGCTAGCTTTTGTTCAACATGAGTTAAGAAAGTATTCCACAGTGAAAGCCTTGATAGTTCATTGGTAGAGTGTCTGTCTGTCGTGCCAATGGTTCCGGGTCCGATTCTCGGCACGGGCACTTTTTATTATATTTTTAAAGTTGTATCCATTAACGATAGTTTCATTTGTACTTTAAATTTTTATTGTCAATCTTGTGCTTTAGACACCCCCCTCAATCTTTGTTGTCCCACATGTGCCTGTTCGAGTGAGCCTTGAAGGCTTTGCCTCTTGTTTTTCCATTGCTTATAGTCCTGTCAACAGCAATGGTCAGGCCAGGTTGCAGCACCACTTCAAATGGGCCGACACCTCAGCCCCTGGGAGGAGAGAGCCTGCAGCTGCAGTGCTCTCAGCCACCCAAGACTAAATTAGGGAGTTAGGAGTCATAGGTCAAAGTAGTGGTAAATGAAGGGCAGGAGCTGTGCCAGTCGGGGTTTGCCCCCGGTGACCGCTTCGGTAGCCGGATTGGTCTTGCCCGGATACTGCGAAAAGGCTTATGGTTCACATCCCCCCCCCCCCCCCCACCCCTGTTCGCTCCAAGTCCTGAATGTAGAACTACTAACTACTGTGCAAGACTGTCAAACAACGCCTCATAAATAAGACTGTCAGTGTCAACAGCACCAAAGACATATACATACATGTAGCAGTACCATAGCCAATGAGGTTTAACCGAGGCGTGGCTACTGCTACACATATCTATATTACCCACACAAAAAAAATCGGGACTTTACTGGTTTTGCACTGCCTCCGAGCATTGCCTCCAGTATTGTTCCCACCATCTTTGTCTTTACAAATGCCCCACATGGCCGAGAGGCCGAAGAGGGCGTAAAACCCTGTTTTCCTCCGACAGCACCAAATAATCAACAAAGATTAGTAAATCATCAAATCACTATAAGTGCTTCCCCACCCCCACCACCCCCCCTGTTTCTTTTCTGTCTTTTTCTATGGTCCCATCCCTAAGTGCGTACGTTTACTTCTGTATTAAGAAGTTGGTTGCCACCACAGAAGAAGAAGATAATATTTGATCAAAGAAACCACAAACACCACTAACTGTGTATACTTTGAAAAGAATAAAATAAAAGTAAAAGATTGTGCTGGTTTACTTTTTGTCCCAATGGGGGACAGATAGTGTATGAGCATGGTACATAGAGAGATATCTTTCGAATTATGGACTTCTCGTCAGTATGTATATCTGCTAACAAACACTATCTTGTGGATCAACCCCAACAGGAAGACATTTCTAATAAAAGAATGGTGTCTTCTCTGCACTAGGCCGAAAAGTCCACAATTTAGGCAAACCAGCACAAGGTGAAGAGAAAAATGAAGAACATTTTGGGTAAAATAGATAAGTTATTAAAATGTGGAAATTGCGATTTGAAAAATTTAATACATGTGGGTAGAAAGAGCCAACCACTGGTTGGGTTGGTAGTGTTTTGTGGTATAATTTGTTCATAAGATGAAGAAGAAGACTGTCCTGAGACGAGAGAAATCAACAGGACAATGTTCGTCCTGGCTCTTGCAGAAACCAATAAAGCAAAAGCGTGCCAGTGTTCACATTTTAATCAGACATTTGTCCCGACAGGGGGGAGAACACAAAATGACATTTTCAATTTTAATAGGTCAATGGCCTATGACCGGGACCTCATGACATCACTGGTAACTTATGTGTTATAAAAGTTATAAAACTTAAAAATGTGTTTATAAATTGGTAACAGATCAATCTGTTCATGATTATCACAACCTCCCCCCCCTCCCTATCCTCTTCCAAATGTCCTACCCCCCCCCCCCCCCCCCCCTATTTAAACACATTGAACAGACGACAGTGTCTGTCCTAAGTGATAATTATGTTCAAAGCAAATCAACGGTTCTTCTTCTTCTTCTGCGTTCCCAGGCCACATGGCCATAATGGGTAATGTACGTATGTGTCCGTTTTTTCAGTTTTCGCTAAATTCAGCCAACACATTCGGATCTTGAGAATCAAAGGAGAAAATTATTTTTATTAAGAAGTCAAGGCAATATCACTCTTGATGTAAACACTTTTTGGTCCAAATAGTCGATAACTTGTGAATATGTATGCCTTGTTGTAACTTTGAACCCAATGTTTGCAATATGTTTTAGTTTGTTTTTCTTTGAGTTCAATATTAAAAAAAAGCAACCCCCCCCAAAAAAAAAAAGATTTTTTTTTTTTTTTTTAAGGCAGGAGAATGGGTCGATAAGTCAGAAAGATAGTAGATGCCAGTAAGCAAAGGGAAAAGGCAGAGTCAAAGAGAGTGACAGATTAGAGGAAGCTACAAGCACAGAACTTCCAGGGGGGAAACGTCCAGCACTAGGCATCCACCCACTGACCCGCAATTGTTCTAAATTTCGAGAAAAAATACTTCTATTCTAAATTAAAGAAGGCAAATGACAAAGGAAGCGGTTAAAAAGAAAAACACCCCCAAAAACCCAACACCCACACACAAACAATAATAAAAATGAACAAGAAATCACTCTTCTTACACATCAAGCAACAGTATTGAATATTACGAATGATGCATCTGTTCATGATGATCAAGATTCCAATTAAACAGGCCGCAAATAATTAAATCTCACCCCACCCCCTTCGTAACAGTATTGAATATTACGAATGATGGATCTGTTCATGATTATCAAGATTTCAATTAAACAGGCCGCAAATAATTAAATCTCACCTCATCCCCTTCGTAACAGTATTGAATATTACGAATGATGCATCTGTTCATCATTATCAAGATCATTAAACAGGCCGCAAATAATTAAATATCACCCTATCCCCTTCGTAACAGTATTGAATATTACGAATGATGGATCTGTTCATGATTATCAAGATTCCAATTAAACAGGCTGAAAATAATTAAATATCACCCTATCCCCTTCGTAACAGTATTGAATATTACGAATGATGGATCTGTTCATGATTATCAAGATAATTAAACAGGCCGCAAATAATTAAATCTCACCCCATCCCCTTCGTAACAGTATTGAATATTACGAATGATGGATCTGTTCATGATTATCAAGATAATTAAACAGGCCGCAAATAATTAAATCTCACCCCATCCCCTTCGTAACAGTATTGAATATTACGAATGATGCATCTGTTCATGATTATCAAGATTCCAATTAAACAGGCCACAAATAATTAAATCTCACCCCACCCACCCCACTTCTTTTTCTTTGCTGTCCCATCTTCTGAGCTGTACAGTGACGTTGCTCCCACGCCGCTCATTCCGAGTCCCAACTCGCAGCCACACCCCGGTTTGTTCAGGTGGCAGAATCCGAAACCACCCCTACCCCCCCTTTTCCTTCACCCCTCAAAACTGATGACAGTATAAGTCGTTCAAAAAGCAATGTACAAGAAACAAAACCAACCGGTTATAAAACGTGGGCACAATTTATGTACAAACCACCACCACCACTAATACAAACAAAAAGATGTCAGCAGACTTGTACAAATCGTCGGGTGAAATTAAAAAAAACCCGTATCTCAATTTTGGTAGTTTCGAGAAAAATGAAGGAAAAAAAAAGTTTTAAAAATTAAACCGCGTTTACCACAATTGATTACCTATGATGAATATGTGTTGTTCAAGACATTGCGAGTTTTAGCCCAGCATTTTGCTAAAATTATTTTTTTTTAATTTCAATACTTGAAAAGAACGAAGATACAAGGTTTTTTGTCCTTAACTAGATCTGAATTTGGGAGTTTTTCTTCTATTTACACAACCTCATTTACCCCAGATAGAACGTCGTTAGAGATACGAGCTTTTGGTGGAAGGTGGCGGGAAAAATGAGAGAGCTGACTATATGCTATTCCCTAACTAAAAAAAAATAAAAAATTGAGATATGAGGTTTTTTAATTTCACCGACAAATTCTTTTGCCCTAAATGCTCCTACTGTGCTAGTGTTGCAGTTAGTTAGTTATATACACACACACGCAAAATAGAATACCAAAATTCTTACACATTAAAAGACAAGCCGATTCGGAAAATGCAGCAAACTTCAAAATACAACCATGACACACGTCCAATCTTGTACAGACAAACCTCTATTTTAAAGACTTCCAAAATGTCCGGAAAAATCGGTCGTAAATTGGAGGGGTCGTATGACGGAGGTTTTCACTGGCAGCCGTAGAAAGAAAAAGTTCAGCACAGTTCATACTCTCTTCTTCATGCACACATACAATGACATATTAAAACTGGATTTGGGTCTTTCCAACTCCATAGGACTGTGCAATCGATATTACAGTTTCACTTTGCCGACTTTTTTTAATCACCTCCACTCTCGTCCAAAGTCAGTGGTTTTCTTTTTCAAAGTCAGTGGTTTTCGTGCTTTTCCTACGCTTTCCGCCATCTTTTCTACAACAAGGGAAGTGACTCCGCTTTCAGGCCCTTAACCGTGGTTGTTTCCCTTTTGCTCGAAGTCTATGCAGACGACAACATGGCGGTCGTAAAAACCAACAAAATGGCGGTCGTAAGTCGCGTTTTAAAGGAGGAAGTCGTTTAAGAGAGGTCGTTTACATAGTAAAATGCATCCGTGCCAACAAATCCGGTCTCAAATGAGAGGTGGTCGCTTAACAGAGGGTGGTAAAATAGGGGTTTGTCTGTACACGAAAAAGAGAAAAAACAATGCACATTTACGAATTTGAACATAATAGCTGATTCTGTGAAAAACTAAAATTGCACAATTATAAAAAACAAATCATGGTGCTTTATCAGTTCTTAGCATGACAAAAAAAGTGTATTTAATTGTTTTTTTAAAATAACAATGAAAAGCAACCCCTCCACCCCACCCCAAAAAAAAGTTACTATATTCATAAGAAATCTTGGTAAAGGTCAAGATGTGCCACACCCCCCTACATTTCTCGGTTAATTCCATTTTTGACTTTCTTACCAAACATGAAGCTGTATTTTATTGACATTTTTAGCTAATTATCTTTGTTCCCGTGTTCAATAATTCACATTGCTAGGCATGATAAAGGAAGGCCATTATTTTAATTAGGGACCCCCCCCCCCACCCAGGTTACTGAAGTCAACACCGCAGCAGCATTTGTCACAGTCCGTGGTTGTTGTGGGTAGGGTTAGGGATAGGGTTATTATTCCAAAAAAGATAATTAGATGAAAAGGTTCATAAAATACAGCTTTAGGTTTGGTAAGAAAGGCAAAAACGGAAAAGGGAAGGAAAAGAGCAAAGGAAGGGGGGGGGGGGGCGGGGG
>CM065708.1:9775467-9811192 GCA_017654935.2 Phymorhynchus buccinoides | reverse complement strand
CATCCCCGCCCAATACATGTACAACCCCATCAAGACCATCAAGACTTCCACCCTGGGTACAATCAACATGCTGGGTAGGTTACCCATGTCTGTCTGTCTGTCTATCTGTCTATCTATTGGTCTGTGCCAATTGTGCAATCTTGTAAATAATAATAAAGGGACACTTATATAGCGCTTTTTTTATCGAGCACAAAGCGCTTTATAAAGATCCATCAAGACTTCCACCCTGGGTACAGTCAACCTGCTGGGCATGTGCCCCGGTATGTCTTGTTTGTCTGTCTGTATGTATGTATGCATGTATGTCTGTTTCTCTCTCTGTCTGGCTGTGCCAACTCCACCTTACAATCCTAAAAAAATCAAGACTCAATACTTCCACCCGTGGGTAAAATTAACACCATGCTGGGTATGTTACCCATGTTCTGTGCTGTCTGTCCTGTCTGTCTGTTCCAATCTAATTGGTGTCTGTACCAATACGTGCAATCTTGGTAAAGATCCATCAAGACTTCCCACCACCTGGGTACAGTCAACAAGCATGGGTATGTGTGTGCCCATGAGTCTTTGTGTGTGTTTGTCTGTCTGTCCATCTGTCTGTCCGTCTGTTCCAACTCCATGTACAATCTTGTAAAGATCCATCAAGACTTCTACCTTGGGTACAGTCAACAAGCTGGTTATGTTACCCATCTGTCTATTCTGTCTATCTGTCTATCTGTCCATCTATTGGTCTGTGCCAATTGTACAATGTTATAAAGACCCACCACGACTTATACCCCGGGTGCAGTCAACATGTTTTGGCATGTACCCATGTTTTTGCTCTCTGTCAGTCTGTATCAACTCCATGTATACCTTTATCAAGACCCTCAAGACTTCCACCCTGGGTACAGTCAACATGCTGGGCATGTACCCATATCTGTCTGTCTGTCTGTCTGTCTCGTGTCGTACAGTCCTGTAACCAACTCGCTGCCTATCAGTTTTCAGCCCCAAAATACAATTAAACATAACTGGGTACAGAAAAAACATGTCTTGGCAATATTACCCATGTCTTTCTGTCTGTATCAACTCCATGTATACCTCTATCAAGACCCTCAAGACTTCCACCCTGGGTACAGTCAACATGCTGGGCATGTACCCATATCTGTCTGTACCAACTCCACGTACAGTCCTTTAACCCTTTCGCTGCCTATCATTTTTCAGCCCCAAAATACAATTAAGCTTAACTGGGTAGAGAAAAACAAAATCTGCAATACTGGGAATTCCTCTGTGACATTTACACACATTAGGCCTAATCTTTACCTCCCAAAATTAAGAAAATAAAGACTTCAAATAACAGGTCCTGATTTGATGCCTTTTAGTGACCATTGTGGTGCATAAATGCGACATTGGCGGTGAAAGGGATAAAGATCCATCAAGACTTCTATCTCGGGTACTATCAGCAGGCTGGGTTCAGGGTATGTGCCCATATCTCTCTGTCTGTCTGTCTGTCTGTCTGTACCAACTCCGCATACAGGCCTATAAAGATCCATCAAGACTTCTATCTTGGGTACTATCAACAGGCTGGGTTCAGGGTATGTGCCCATATCTCTCTGTCTGTACTGCCCAGTCTATGGTCTGTCTGTCCATCATGTCTGTTCATTGGGCCTACTTAATGTTCACGAGCACGTTTGGTTTGGTTTTTTCTTTTCAACGCAGGTCTGGCTAAGAGGGTGAGGGCCAAGCTTCTACTGGCTTCCACTTCTGAGGTGTACGGAAAGGTGAGAGAGAGAGAGAGAGAGAGAGAGATGAGAGAGAGAGATGAGAGAGAGATAGGGAGAGAGGGATAGAGAGAGACAGAGACAAGAGACGAGAGAGAGAGAGACAGAGAGCGAGAGAGATGAGAGAGAGAGAGAGAGAGAGAGGAGAGAGAGACAGAGAGAGAAGCAGAGACAGAGAGGGACAGACAGAGAGAGACACGAGAAGATAGGAGAGAGAGAGATAAGAGATGGAGAGAGAGAGAGAGAGGTGAAGACAGAGAGAGAGAGAGAGAGAAGGGACAGAGAGAGAGAGAGAGAGACAGAGAGAGAGAGAAGAGAGAGATAAGAGAGAAAATTACGAAATATGAATGTTTTTTATGATGGTAAAAAGGACTAAGCTAGTGATACCGAGAGAGAGAGAGAGGAGAGAGAGTCAGAGAGTAGAGAGAGCAAAGATAGAGAGACAGAGGACAGATTAGCTAGAGAGAGAGAGACAGAGCGATAAGAGACGAGAGAGAGAGACACAGAGAGATGAGAGAGTTCACTCAGAGAGAAACTCAGAAAACTTCAGACTCCAGATACTTTATTTTACAAGGATAAGAGTCTAGGCTGGGCCTAGTCTTCCATTCTGTCCTTGGTTCTAAGCATGCAATACATAACTAATAACAGAGAGAGAGAGAGATAGAGATAAAAAAAGAGAGAGAGAGAGAGACAGAGGGACAGCATCGCGAGAGATGAACAAGAGAGAGAGAGAGAGAGACAGAAAGACAGTGAGAGAGAGGGGGGGAGAGAGAGAGAGGACAGAGAGAGAGACAGAGAAAGAGACATAGACAGAGAGAGAAAGGGAGACAGAGAGAGAGAGACACACACAGAGAGAAGAGGCACAGCTGAGAGAGGACAGACAGAGAGAGAGAGAGAGACAAAAAAACAAGAGAGACATAGAGAGAGACACAGAGAGAGAGACATTGCAAATGGTTCACTCAATCTATAAATGGCCGGAACGACTTGAATGCGTTAAACAATTCATGACACCTTCTGTGCTTAAAATCCAGAGGAGTGTAATCTGTGATAAATATGAACAAGACATTCAGGTTAGGTGTCGTGCCATTCTGTAAAGAAAATGTCCATTTTGAGAACAGATAAGGGGTGCCCCCACCCCCCCGCCCTATCAGCAGAGAAGACGCAGGGGTCAAAGTGCAGGTAAAAAAAAAGTTGCGTCTTATAGGCCGAAAATTACGGTAGATACAAAAGCATTTCTATATTACCCCCTTTCACCGCCATGTCGCATTTATGCACTTACAATGGTTTAAAACCCATGTTCACCGCCAATGTCTCAATTTATGCAACACAATGGTTTAACCCTTTCACCGCCAATGTTGTTGCATTTATGCACCACAATGGTTTTAACCCTTTAACCGCCAATGTCGCACTTTAGGCACCACTGATGGTTAACCCTTTTCACCGCCAACGTCGCAATTTTTGCACCACAATGATTTAACACCCATGGTCAAAACTGCTTAAAAAAAAAAAAAAAAAAAAAAAAAAAAAAAGGCCATCAAATCAGTAGGCGTCCGGTTATCAGTGACCCTGTTCTCTTAATTTTGGGAGGAAAGGATTGACCTTGCTTTATACATGTCACAGAGGAATTCCCAATACAGCAGATAATGTTTTTCTCTCTACCCAGGTAAGCTTGATGGTATTTTTTGGTTGTGAAAATGGCTGGCGGCGAAAGGGTTCACATGCATATGTCACTAAAAGGCACTCACATCATGGTCTGTTATCCGAAGACCCTATTTTCTATCCTAATTCTTGTGAGGTATGGATAGGCCTAATGTTATATATGTCACAGGGGAGGAGTATTTCCCAATATTGGAGATACATTTTTTCTCTTCCCAGGTAAGTTTAATGGTGATATTTTGCTGAAGAATGGCTGGTGGCGAAATATGGGTTAAGCTAAATTAAAGTCATACGTTTTGTGGCACGGACCATGAACAGCACCCCAGACTTAGGACATGTCAACCCCATTGTGTAAATGATGAATCCATTGTGTGTTTTTGTGTTTTTTCTCTCCTTAAATCATCACAATTTTGTTGCACAGATCCTGAACAGCACCCCCAGACTGAGGATTACTGGGGGCATGTCAACCCCACTTCGTGAATTATAAATTGAATGTGTTTTTGTTCATGATGTCATCACAATTTTGTTGCACTGATCCCGAACAGCACCCCCAGACTGAGGACTACTGGGGGCATGTCAACCCCACTTCGTGAATTATAAATTGAATGTGTTTTTGTTCATGATTTCATCACAATTTTGTTGCACTGATCCCGAACAGCACCCCCAGACTGAGGACTACTGGGGGCATGTCAACCCCACTTCGTGAATTATAAATTGAATGTGTTTTTGTTCATTATTTCATCACAATTTTGTTGCACAGATCCCGAACAGCACCCCCAGACTGAGGACTACTGGGGGCATGTCAACCCCACTTCGTGAATTATAAATTGAATGTGTTTTTGTTCATTATTTCATCACAATTTTGTTGCACAGATCCTGAACAGCACCCCCAGACTGAGGATTACTGGGGGCATGTCAACCCCACCTCGTGAATTATAAATTGAATGGTTTTTTTTTTTCATTATTTCATCACAATTTTGTTGGCACAGATCCATGTCAACCCCACTTCATTAATTATAAATTGAATGAGTTTTTGTTCATTATTTCATCACAATTTTGTTGGCACAGATCCCGAACAGCACCCCCAGACAGAGGACTACTGGGGGCATGTCAACCCCATCGGTCCTCGGGCGTGTTACGACGAGGGAAAGAGAGTGGCCGAGACCATGTGTTACGCCTATAAAAAACAGGTGAGTGTGTGTATGTGAGTGTGCATTCACAGAGACGTAAGTCGAAAGATGTCGCTTTACATGAGGAAAGAAAAACTCAATACAGTGGAACCTCCCTCTCAATATAAGACTCCCTCCCACATAAGACCTACTTCTCTGAGACATTGCCATTCTTTGTAAGTATTAAAATTACCTCCCTTTATAACGGCAGCATGACGCATCTATTGCTAATATGACAGGAAAATGTTTGGTAAAGGTCAAGATGTGCCACCCCCCCTACATTTCTCGGTTAATTGTATTTTTCCGTTTTTGCCTTTCTTACCATACATAAAGCTGTATTTTAGGAACCTTTTTAGCTAATAACCTTTTTGGAATACTAACCCTAGCCCTAACCCTAGCCCTAGCCCTAACCCTAACCCCCCCACCCCCACCCTATAAGACGGAAAACGCAACGAACCACAACTGTGACAAATCGCAGGTGTACTGCACTAGTAGAAAAGGTAAATGGGGGGGGGGGGGGGGGGGGGGGGGGGGGGGGGGGGGTAGGGTAGGGGGTGGAGGTTGTGGGGGGGGTGTGGGGGGGGGTGGGTGGCAGGTTAGGTGTTTAGGTTTAGGGTTAGGGTTAGTATTCCAAAAAGAGAATTAGCTAAAAATGTTCCTAAAATACAGCTTTATGTATGGTAAGAAAGGCAAAAACGGACAAATACAATTAACCGAGAAATGCATGGGGGGGGGGCACATCTTTACCTTTACCAATATGTTTGATCAAACGAAGAAGAAGAAGACAAACTCCCAGGGTTCATAGCAGTTGGGAAAGTTTGGGGAAAATAGACTTCATTTTCAAGGCCCATGAAAGTTTGTGAAAAATGAAAAACCAAGAGTAGTGTCTTTGAAAGTTTGTGAATTTTGATCTACTGTCAAATCTTCATCAATCTGCCCCCCAAATCGCCCAGGACCATAATTTTGAATCATCGTGCCAAGAAAAAAAATTCTAATTATGAAATAAAATTAATAATATGCATACGATCGGTGCGACTTACTTTCGATTTTTAACCGGAATTGACGCGAGTTGCTTCCCTTTAAAGACATCCGGGTCTTTACGCGTACCGCGCAAAATGCCGGGCAAATGTGTCTTCAGTGAGCTTTGGCTCGAAAATTCTGCATATAAAGTATGGCTGCGAAAGGATGCAACCAACAAGCGCTCAGCATATTGTGCGGCTTGCTGAAAAACCTTCGATGTGGGATCAATGGGTGAAGGAGGAGTCATCAGCCATAGTAAAGTGGGTTTTGAAAACCCTAAGGTTGGGCTTTGAAAGTTTGGGAAAAGTTTGGGAAAATTAGGATGCTGTTTGGCTATGAACCCTGAACTCCCTTATAAGACCTCATTTTGGATGATTTTTGGAGGTCTTATATTAAGGGAGGTTCTACTGTATTTCGGTCATTTCAGGTCAGATGACGTCATTTCTTTGTTAATTTAGCGCCACCGTCATGACGATGACGACGACCATGATAATAATCAGGCATCAGAACTGTCAGAGGATCTGCAGATTTGAGAGGATTAACAATTTCTGACAGAGGATTAGCTTCTGCTTCTCAGAGGTTTTGCCTTTTTATTGCGTGCTATTATTGCGGTTGAGTAGCATTTTATTTTTAAATGCGATTTCTCACTGCGTTAAGATTTTTTGGGTCATGTTGACAGGGCTGCCTACCATGCCCCCCTAAGGGGTATTTGTCCCTGGAAACAGTCCAAAATGGTACCCTGTCCCTGGAATCCACTTTTTTTCTGTCTGATGTCCCTGGAAAATGAGGAGAAGCAAACATTTGTCGAGCCAGATCCCTAGGTATAAGCTTGTGTCTTGTTTGCTGACCTTGCTATTGAACACAGGAACACCCCCCAAACAACATTGAACATTGTTAACAGACATTTTTCTTAACAGACATGTTACACGTAGGTTACTGAACACCAAAGAATCTTGACTATTGAGGCACAATCATTCATATAGTAATAAGCCAAGTGTCTGTGTGTGTGTGTGTGTCTGAAACACAAAACGGGCCTTATAACTCCGCCGTTTTTCGACCGAATCGCTTCAAATTTGCTGTGAGCCCTAACGGGCGCGATGGCAACGGCAACCGAGGCGGCCGTGTCATTTGCGCAGTTTGGCAAATGCGCGAAACGCGCATCCGCTGGCCTCTCGGCGCCCGTATCTCCGGTGTTTCTGGACCGATTGCCTTCGAATTTCGCAGGAAGATGACCGGGGACAGTGACTATCCGTGTACCAAACCGGAAGCGAATCGGTTCAGAAACGCGCGCGCTATACGACTCCGCAGTTTCTTAACCGAATCGCTTCAAATTTGCTGTACTCAGCGTTACCAGTACTTGGCGTTACTGTTTAGGCGTTACTGTTACTAGGCGTTACTGTTACTAGGCGTTACTGGTACAGAGTTGCAGACATTTTGCTAGATCAGGAAATAATCAGAAGCTAATGTTTGTTTTGACCCTGATGCACGACATTGCGGTGTTTGTCCCTGGAAATAAGTCTGTGTCCCTGGTTTTTATGTAGTTTGTCCCTGGAATCTGCAACAGACAGTAGGCAGCCCTGTGTTGAGAACAGAGTTTAGTGTTATCCCCCTACGGTCTGGGGCCTTGATGGCCCTTTCACCGCAGTTTCCAGAGGACTGGACTTCAGACTATTCTTCTTCTTCTTTTTTTTCTTCTTCTTCTTCTTGTACGTTCCCAGGCCATATGGCCATGATGGATAAGGTACGTATGTGTCCGGTTTTTTCAGTTTTCACTGGTCTCCCCGCTGCGTACAGCCGATGCATTCTGATTTCGGAGGAGCTCAAAGGAGAAAAAATCATTTGGAAGATTTTTGTTATTAAAAGGCAGGAGAATGGGCCAATAAGTCGGAAAGATAGTAGATGATAGAAAGCAAATAGAAACGGCAAGAGTGAGAGTGGCAGATTAGAGGAAGCTACAAGCACAGAACTTCAAGAAGGTGGGGGAACTATTTTTATCTAAGACATTCCCGGTATCCCCACGGGGAGAGACTCGTGGAGGGGACGGGGTCGTCCAGCTCCCCATATGGAGGCACGAGGCATCCACCCACTGCCCCTCAGAATATTCTGATGCCTCAGTGTGCCTGTGATGTTGATGGTGATGATGACGATGATTGTAGCGATGCTGATTCTGTTGACGATGATGATGGTAGCGATGCTAATTCTGTTGACGATGATGGTAGCGATGCTTATTCTGTTGACGATGATGATGATAATGTTGATGATGATGACGACGATGATGATGATGATGATGATGACGATGCTTTCAGGAGAGCCTGGAATTGCGGGTACCATGATGATGGTGATGATGATGACGATGATGATGATGATGATGATGGTAGCGATGATGGTGATGATGATGACAACGATGATGATGATGACAACGATGATGATGATGACAACGATGATGATGATGGTGATGATGATGATGGTGGTGATGATGACAATGATGATGATGGCAGTGCATATGATGATTATAATAATGGTAATAAAGATGATGATGATTGTACAAGATAATGATTATGATGATGACAATGATAATGATGATGCTGATGTGATGATGATGCTGATGTGATGATGATGATGATGACGACGATGATGATGACAACAATGATGATGATGATGATGATGACGATGACAATGATGATGCTTCCAGGAGAGCCTGGAAGTGCGGGTGGCGCGCATTTTCAACACGTACGGCCCGCGCATGCACATGAACGACGGGAGAGTGGTCAGCAACTTCATACTTCAGGCCCTGCAGAATGAGCCAATCACAGTGAGGGAGAGAGAGAGAGAGAGGGGGGGGGAGAGAGAGAGAGAGAGAGAGAGGGGGGGTGGAGAGAGATGGGGAGATGGGAGAGAGAGGAGAGGGAGAGGGAGGGATGGAGAGAGAGAGAGAGAGGGGGGGGGGAGAAAAGAGAGAGGGGAAGGGGAGAGAGAGAGACAGAGAGAGGGAGAGAGAGAAATACACACACAGAGAGGGAGAGAGAGACACACACACAGAGAGACAGAGAGAGGGAGACAAACAAACACACAGACAGAGACAGAGATGGAGAGAGATAGACAGACAGACAGAAAGACCGACAAGAGAAAGAGAGAGTGAGTGAGTGTACAGAGCAGTTTTATAACTACAGTCATTAATGTACACCTTATTATAATATAAGCCGCACCCTCCAAATGTTACACAAAAGTCAGATTATGTTCTTACTATTTCCTTGCTATTTTGTTTGTCCTGGCATACTTGCATGGGTCTCAGTCTGGGAACGTTTTCCCTCTCGAAGACGGAGTGTGGCTGCCCACGTGGCGGGGTAATAATCAAAAACGGTCACACACGTAATGTTCTCATCCCTAGCTGGTGCGTTTTGTACCATAGTGTTCAAATGCTTCGGCTGCTGGGATGATCCCTGGAATCTTTTAAGCCAGGGTACGACAACAACAACAACACAACATAATTATATCAACAAATCAATAATGATGACAATGACGTCAGTGATGACGACAACATGGATGCCTCGGATATGAGGCAGCGCCTGTTTTTCAAAATTTTGACCCCCCCCCCCCCCAAAAAAAAATTGATTCAAAGTTCAAGGGGAAAAAAAGTGTTGAATTCTCACTTTACAAGCCTGGAATAAGCTTCAAATTGAGTATGATTTTGCTTTTTCTTCAGCTTCAGGGGGGCGTTGCCTCCTGACCCCCCAGCCCTGTACCCTGCCAGGGCCCTGGGCGGCCCCTGGACCCCTGCCTTGCCTGTTTTTCGATTTTCTCCAGTTGCATCCATACGATGATGATTATCATCATCGTTTTTTTTTCTCAGGTGTACGGCGACGGTACGCAGACCCGGTCCTTCCAGTACGTTACCGACTTGGTCAACGGATTGATCAAGCTGATGAACAGTAACTACTCCCTGCCCATCAACCTGGGCAACCCGGACGAACACACCATCATGGACTTTGCGCAGATCATCAAAAAGTTTGTCAGTAAGTTTTGGAGGTTGCATGGCTTTTATCACTGGTTGACATTAGCCTGTATTATTAGGTATTAGGTACTTTATAGTCGCAGAGGCGTCTCTGTGAAATTCAGGTTGCTCCCACCTGGAGAGCGCGTCGCAGCCGGAGGCTCGACACCCTTCTTTTTTTTTCTTTTTTTTTTTGGCATGCGATTTTTTTTGTGTGACCGATGAGGAAGAAAAGGGGGGGGGGGGGTAAATTTTGATCAAATGACAACTTTTTCGTTGCCACTGGGTTTAACGTGTGCTAAGTGCATGGGCACACAGGACCTCGGTTTATCGTCTCATCCGAAAGACTCCACGTTCAGACCGTAAGGCCTAGTGCAAAGTGAGAGGAAAAATCCCCTGTACCCAGGTTCGAACTCGGGTTTGCTTGACACGAAAGTGAATGCGTTACCACTGTGCCACTCTGCACTGTAGAAAGGGCCAATAGTAAATGAGAGCTGTAGTACACGTGGTCTTCTACAGTGTTGGAATGTTCACGGTACGGCTTAGTCTTTCGTGGAAGACTATGACTCTCGAACGAGGTGTGGGGCCCTTGCACCGACTCTGGTGCTGGCTACAGCCAAAGAGGATTGGTTGGCTTTTGGGGGGGACCTTCCCCAGCGCCAACTCTTGTCCTCAAATCCCTTTGGCCCGAGAGAGTGGGGAGCGTGCGCATCCTCGAACGCACGCATGCACACACACGCGCGCACAACCACACGTGCATGGATGGGACAAAGTACTTTAAAAGGAAATAAAGCTCCACTGCATCTCTGAATGAAAATCCGTTTAACGTCCTCCGGTCTGAAACAGACACATTATGGGACATTAGTAGATATAAAGATGGTGGGAACGATCCTGGAGGCAATGCCCGGAGGCAGTGCAACTCCAGGAAAGTCCCGAATTTTTAACGATGCAGATGTATAGTATGTAACAACTACTACAACAAAGTTTCTCTCTTAGCTTTGCTTGACCTCAGTGCCGCTTTCGACACTATTGATCATACCATTCTTATTCGCCGACTCAAACATTCTTTTGGCATTCATGATCTTGCTCTTTCCTGGTTTGATAGCTACTTGACTAATCGTAAGCAGACAGTTTGTGTTAGTGGCAGATACTCTGAGCCGTCCCCCCTTTTGTATGGTGTCCCACAGGGTTCTGTTCTGGGACCCATTCTTTTTGTGCTCTATGCTGCTCCTGTGTCCGATGTTATCAGTCAACATGCCTTGTCTCATGAGAGTTTTGCGGACGATACAGAAGTATATCAGTCGGCCACTCTTGCTGAAGTCGATGGGCTGGTATCGCGGACACAGGAGTGCATACTTGACCTTAAAATCTGGATGACCCACAACAAGCTGCAACTTAATGAAGAAAAAACTGAAATTATGTTAGCATGCCCAAAGAAAATGCTCAATCTTTCTACCCTTCCAGGCTCTGTCACAATCAACAACAACACTATCTCCTTCTCCTCTTCTGTCCGCAGTCTTGGTGTCACTTTGGATCAAAGTCTCTCCCTTCAGCAGCATGTGTCTAATATCTGCAGATCTGCCTATTTTGAGCTTCGTAAGATTAGTTCTGTTCGTCACTATCTCTCCACTGATGCCACAAAAACCTTGGTCTGTGCATTTGTCCTCTCGAGAATAGATTATTGCAACTCTCTTCTTGCTGGCCTTCCAAACTACCTTCTCAACAAACTCCAAAGAATCCAAAATAATGCTGCACGACTAATCCTTAAGTCCTCCAAGTTTGAACATGTTTCTCCCCTTCTGCACTCTCTGCACTGGTTGCCAATCTCCAGCAGGATCAACTACAAGCTTTCTGCTCTTACCTTTGCTGTCATTTCTGGCTCTGCTCCTACTTACCTGTCTGATCTACTTCATACTTACATTCCATCTCGTCAGCTTCGTTCTTCTTCTGATTCTCGTATTCTACAGCCTCCCTCAATTAAAACGAAAACTTATGGCGAGAGATCCTTTTCTTTTCAGGCCCCAGCTACTTGGAACAAACTCCCTCTGTCTCTCAGACATTCCAACTCCCTGTCAGTTTTCAAAACCAACCTGAAAACTCATCTATTCTCTGAACACTACTGTCCACCATGATCGGATTGTGAGAATGAAAGCGTGTGTGGATGATGAATGGCATGGGAAAGTTGGGAGACAGAAAGTGTGTGTGTGCATGCGCGCGCTGGCATGTGCTTATGCACGTGTGTGGGGATGTGTGTGTGTTTGTGTCTGTGTGTATGTATGTATGTACGAACGTATGTACGTATGTATGTATGTATGTACTGTATGTATGTGTGCATGCGCGTGTAAATGATATGCTGTGTTCGTCAGTGTGTGTGCTTGTGTGCGTGCGGGCATGGGTATTGATGTGATTTGATTAAATGTATTTTTTTTTGTAAAGCGCCATGAGCAGCTAGCCTGGAATGTGCGCTATATAAGTTTTCTTCATTATAAGTTTTCTTCATTATTACTGCACCGCTGCGACAATTTATTAGATTATATTTATTAGGTACTTTATAGTCACAGAGGCATCTCTGTGAAAATCGATTTTTGTGTGTATGATTGATGAGTGCAAAGTGAGAGGAAAAATCCCCTGTACCCAGGTTCGAACTCGGGTTTACTTGACACGAAGCGAGCGCGTTACCACTGTGCCACTCTACTTCATTTTATATGCCAGCTCGCCTGTAACGTTCAGTTTCCGACCCGCTATCTCTCCAGATCCCTGGGCATAAGCTTTCAACTGTCGGGTCGGTGCTCTTTTGCCGTTTCAGGACCGACCTCCTGGAGCAAACCTCTCTCCCTCCGTCAGCGACCGACCCTCTCTGCTTTCAGATCAAACCTCAAAACCCACCCGTTTCCCCCCGTCATTGAAGATCATTCTCTCTTTCCCTCCTCTTTCTTCCCTTTAGGTCTATTTCTCATACGCGTGTGTCTGTTATCTTATTGTTCGTCTTCTGTATGGTGTTTCTGTTTGAATGTGTTGCGGGTGTTCAACGTGTGTGTGTGTGTGTGCGCTTCGATTTGATTTATATCATGATTTAGTGCCGTACACCGTATTTTTCGGACTATAAGGCGCACCTTTGTATAAGGCGTTTCCCCCAAAATTTTAGACAAATTTCAGACTTTGTTATTATATTTACTATTTTATTTGTCTTATCATAAGGCGCAGGCGTCTGAATCTGGGGGAAAAGTATCGCCTTATACAGTCGACCCCCGCTTTTAAGACCTTAAACAAATCTTGAAAAATCGGTCGTAAAAGAGGGGGGTCTTAAATCAGGGGCGACCAAAACAATGCACTCACTACAGCGTATATGACGCACAGCACAAGCATATGTCTCCTCACTACTTTCACCCTTTGCTCAAGAGTGAGCGTCACACGTTTCCTTTTTTTACCCACACCGCTACACTGTGCTTTCTCCGCCATTCTCGAATGAAACATCCGGAGTAGCGCGGCTTGAATTAGCGCAGAGAAATCTCACGAGATCGGACCCTCGCGAGATTGACATTGGCTAACAACAGTGGTACCCCAGCTGTGCGTCGGCTCGAACTGAGGTCGAGAAGGATAGATATCATACGTTTTTGCGACTGATAATTGTCAGAATGTGTTGCATCGGTCGTAAAATCAACAAGATTTACGGTCGTAAAACGCGTTAGAGGGGGAGTCGTAAATGAGGAGGCAAGTTTTGAAGAAAAACGATCCGTCATTCATGTTTCGGTCTTAAAAGAGGGGAGGTCATAAATCAGAGGGCCGTTCGTGAGGGGGTCGACTGTAGTCCGAAAAATACAGTAAATACTGTGTGTTGTTGTTGTGTGTTGTTAATCCAGACGGGAATAGCGAGATCGTTCAGAAGCCGGCCATGCAGGACGACCCGCACAGGAGGCGTCCGGACATCACTCGGGCCAAAAAATACCTGCAGTGGGAACCCAAGGTCGGTAGTGCCCCCACCTTCTGGAAGTTCTCTGCTTGTAACTTTTGCTCTCTCTTTCTTCTTCTTCTTCTTCTTGTGCGTTCCCAGGCCATATGGCCATAATGGATAAGAGAGAGAGAGTCACCCAGCATCTGCAAATTACATTGTTCTTCTTCTTCTGCGTTCCCAGGCCATAAGGCCATAATGGATAAGAGAGAGAGTCGCCCAGCATCAGCAAATTACATTGTTCTTCTGCGTTCCCAGGCCATAAGGCCATAATGGGTCAGAGAGAGAGAGTCACCCAGCATCAGCAAATTACATTGTTCTTCTTCTGCGTTCCCAGGCCATATGGCCATAATGGGTAAGAGAGAGTCACCCAGCATCAGCAAATTACATTGTTCTTCTTCTGCGTTCCCAGGCCATATGGCCATAATAAGTAAGAGAGAGTCACCCAGCATCAGCAAATTACATTGTTCTTCTTCTGCGTTCCCAGGCCATATGGCCATAATGGGTAAGAGAGAGAGTCACCCAGCATCTGCAAATTACATTGTTCTTCTTCTTCTGCGTTCCCAGGCCATATGGCCATAATGGGTAAGAGAGAGAGTCACCCAGCATCAGCAAATTACATTGTTCTTCTTCTGCGTTCCCAGGCCATATGGCCATAATGGGTAAGAGAGAGTCACCCAGCATCAGCAAATTACATTGTTCTTCTTCTGCTTTCCCAGGCCATATGGCCATAATGGGTAAGAGAGAGAGTCACCCAGCATCTGCAAATTACATTGTTCTTCTGCGTTCCCAGGCCATATGGCCATAATGGGTAAGAGAGAGAGTCACCCAGCATCTGCAAATTACATTGTTCTTCTTCTGCGTTCCCAGGCCATATGGCCATAATGGGTAAGAGAGAGAGTCACCCAGCATCTGCAAATTACATTGTTCTTCTGCGTTCCCAGGCCATATGGCCATAATGGGTAAGAGAGAGAGTCACCCAGCATCTGCAAATTACATTGTTCTTCTTCTGCGTTCCCAGGCCAAAAGGCCATAATGGGTAAGGTACGTGTGTGTCCGTTTTTCAGTTTTCACTGGTCTCCCCGCTAGCGTATACAGCCGACACATTCCGATTTCGGAGGAGCTCAAATATTGGAAGATGTTTTTGGAAAAAAGGGCAGGAGAAAGGGGCCAATAAGTCAGAAAGATAGTAGATGATAGAAAGCAAAGGGAGTGAAAGACAAGAGGAAGTTACAAGCACAGAACTGCCAGAAGGTGGGGGAACTATTTTTACGAAAGACCCCACGGGGAGATACTCGTGGAGGGGCCGGGGGTCGTCCAGCTCCCCGTATGGAGGCACGAGGCATCCACCCACTGCCCCAGATATTTGCTCTCTTTGACTCTTGCCTTTTTCCTTTGCTTACTGTCATTTATTATCTTTCTGACTTACTGGTCCATTTTCCTGCCTTTTTTTTTGTCTTCAAGAAATTCTTACAAAAGATTTTCTCCAGCCGAAGACTATGTCTTAACCTCTTGACTGCGTAGGACGAATCCGCTCATCCTAGAGCGGGCATTTCCGGCTTGACTGACAATGCTGACGACGAATCCGTTCGTCCCCGTCACATGCGTTTATATAGGCAAGGTTAAAGGGTCAGCATTGCGGTGTTAGAGAAAACAAAGTATACAGCTGAAAAGTAGAGTTGTTTCCATTTCGTTTGATGCCTATTATGGGATACCTTGCCGCAAATGTGCGCGCGTGCACGACCTGTTTTCATCAAGTTTGAGCGAAGTAGACTTCACTGAGCTCACACGCTCTCTGGTTTGACAAAGTAGGATGTCGTCGAAAAAAGTGGTGTAATGCTAATGAAGTTTTGACAATTCTGCAAGATATCGACTCTGATGACGAGGATTTCGATCCAGATAACATCGAGCATGAATCGAGTGTTGATGGTGAAGATTTTGATTGTGCTGATAGCCCAGCACTGGGGGATTGACTTCCAGCCTAGTCGGCTCAGCAGTCAAGGGGTTAAAGTTAGGCACATAACGGCAGCATGACAGCATCTGCGCTCATTTGACAGGAAGCTGTTTGAGCAATCGAAGAAGAAGAAAGTTGCAATGTTCTGAACCGCCTTGGCTTAAGGCTGTGTCACACCAATTGACAAAGGCTAGAACACCAAGGCTACATCAAAATGTTGCTATGCTATGCATAGTTATGCAGGGATTGTCTTTAGCCATGACAAGCTCCTAACATAACATCATCAGTCTCAAAAATCCCCCGAAAACGGAGTGTGGCTGCCCACGTGGCGGGGTAATCAAAAACGGTCAAACACGTAGTGTTCTCATCCCCAGCTGATGCATTTTGTACCATAGTGTTCAAGTGCTTTGGCTGTTGGGATGATCCCTGGAGTCTTTTTAGCCAGAGTACGTCAACAACAACAATAGACGATTTTCGGAAAAAAATAGGGGAGAGCACTTCGTGAAAATTAGAGTTGTTTACCTCCATTACTCGGTCAAATGCCATTGCAACAATGCAACAATGGCATCGAAGCTTGAAACCGCAGGATGCGAGTCAGCGACTGGCAAACATTTTTTTTTTTTTAAATTAGGGGTGGCCAGTATTCACAAACTGAGAGAACTTGCAAAATGTGACGTACAAATATAAATAACATAAATTTTAGAATGACGCAAGGTGTTCTAAGTGCTGTATGTCTGCTCAAGCACACGAGGGGGGGGGGGGGGGGGGGCAAGTTTTGGGCGGCGTGAATACACAGAGGCAACTTCTGGAAGGGCGGTTTTGGGCGGAATAAATGCACGAGGGTTAAATTCCGGGGATTTGACTGGATTTTTTGTTGTTGTTGTTGTTGGTCAGTGCAAGTCCTGTCGATGTTTTTATCGCTGTCTGTGTGTGTGTGTGCGTGCTTGTGTGCGCAAAAATGTTATTGGGGTAGGGGGGGTGGGAGAGATGTCTAAACTACACCTTTGCCAAATTTTATATGTTCATGGGTTTCTTTGGGATTCCAGTTTCAACTTTGTTTTTAAAGACCCAGTGACGCACCTTGATTAAGTCCCTTGTTTTTTTCTGGGTTGCTGTGACCCACATACAGATTTCCCCAAGTTCAAATTGAGGCTGCTCTTTAAAATGATGTGTCGGTTTCAATTTGGGGCCATCTATATGGGAGTGAGACTTGGTCAAAACAAGATTTCTTTCCAGTTATAAGATGGAAAACACGTGATTTTTTTTGATTTTTTTTTGCTGTCCCATCTTCTGGGCTGTACAGTGGCGTTGCTCCCACGCCGCTCGTTCCGAATCCCAATTCGCAGCTACACCCAAAACACGTGATTTTGACACGTGATTTTGACATGTGATCTGGTGGATCTTTAATTTTTTATTTTTTTATTTTATGTTTTCAGTAGTTTATTTTTGCGACATGTCAAAAGTGTATTGACACCCTTTTCTTTTTAACTTACAAAAGAAAAAGAGAAGAAGAAAAACAATAAGTGTGCAAGTTATGCCAATTGTAATTTATTTCACTTTTTTTTTCTTTTTTTGGCCTCCTTGTAAAACTTTCACAAATGTCTGGGTTGAAGTGAGTTGTGTGTGTGAGGTTTGGGAGTTGTTGTTTTTTATGTTCCAGGCTTCGCACGGTCTTTGAAAGTCTTTGAGAAATGGAGTGCCTTTTTCAAGTCTTTGAGAAATGGAGTGCCATTTTCAAGTCTTTGAGAAATGGAGTGCCATTTTCAAGTCTTTGAAGGTCTTT
Source organism: Phymorhynchus buccinoides (assembly GCA_017654935.2). Lineage (NCBI taxonomy): Eukaryota > Metazoa > Mollusca > Gastropoda > Neogastropoda > Raphitomidae > Phymorhynchus > Phymorhynchus buccinoides. The sequence goes on along the minus strand of CM065708.1, from coordinate 9,793,922 downwards.
GAGAAATGGAGTGCCATTTTCAATGTCTTTGAAAGTCTTTGAGAAATGGAGTGCCATTTTCAAGTCTTTGAGAAATGGAGTGCCATTTTCAAGTCTTTGAGAAATGGAGTGCCATTTTCAAGTCTTTGAAAGTCTTTAAGAAATGGAGTGCCATTTTCAAGTCTTTGATAAATGGAGTGCCATTTTCAAATCTTTGAAAGTCTTTGAGAAATGGAGTGCCATTTTCAAGTCTTTGAAAGTCTTTGAGAAATGGAGTGCCATTTTCAAGTCTTTGAAAATTGGCCTTGGTCTGTGAAATCACTGAAAATCGTGAAAAGGTTTGTGAAAAGTCATTGATGCCTTAAAAAGTCATTGACGCCATAAATATTTTTTTTGTTTGCTTCCTGAATTGATAAAGAAGCAATTTAATGTCACTAATTTTCTATATAGCAGACATCTTCGATTTGTCGAGTTACTTCCCTTCACTATATCCAGGTCTTTTGGCTACACCGGTGCAACTTGAACGATCATGATCGAAGCAATCGTCATTGCACGTCGTGAGAGGTCTTTGAAAATAGGATAAAGGGTCTTTGAAAAGGTCTTTGAAAGTGTGAATTTTGATATAAAAAATCTGTTTGAACCCTGTCTTCACGTGCATGCGTTTCTGTATATTTCAGGTGAGGATGACCCTGGGAATCAACATGACTATAGAGTACTTCCGCAACGAACTGCTGCGATCCAAGCACAGCGAGCGAAATTTCCATCAGCCGGACTTCCTAAAAGTCTAGCTCTCCATCTCCAGGCCTGGTGATTAAATCATGGATGCTCCTACTTTCAGGATGTCCTGAAGTGCAGAATTTTTAAATTGCCCAGAGCCGGCATCGCCGGATTATCAGAATTTGAGAAACATCGATTTTCTTACACACACTCACACATGTACAATAAAAAGGGCCTATATAAGCATTTGCTATATTCAAAGGAATGTAGCACCTAAAAAAACCAGGACTTTCCTGGTGTTGCACTGCCTTTGGGCATTGCCTCCAGGATCGTTCCCACCATCTTTATCTCTGTGAATGTCCCATATGTGTCCGTTCCAGACCGGAGGACGTTAAATGAATTTTCATTCATTCATTCAAAGGAATGTAGCACTTGTTCTAGTCTAGAGGGGTGAAACAAGAGCAGTCAATGTGTGTATGCGCTGCTCCTGCACTCCGCCGGGGCCGCCCCCTTGCAGGATTTTTTAAATTTCCCAGGAGCACCCATGTGATTTTTAGATTTCCTTCTTCATTCTGTGGATTATCTGTATGTGTATGTGTCATTGGGAACATTTGGAATTCAGAATTGCGAATTCTCCCCGGGAAGATTCCAAATTTTCCCAGGAAGGTTCCGAAATTTCCTGGGAAGATTCCGACTTTTCCCGGGAAGATTACAAATTTCCCCGGGAAGATTCCAAATTTTCACGGGAAGATTACGAATTTTCACGGGAAGATTCCGAATTTTCCCAGGAAGATTCTGAATTTTCCTGGGAAGATTCCGAATTTTCCCAGGAAGATTCTGAATTTTCCCGGGAAGATTCCGAATTTTCCTGGGAAGATTCCGAATTTTCCTAAGCAAGTGGCTGCATGTTTAGAAAAGAGAGAGAGAGATATGTGAAAAAATATCAAGAAAGACAAAGAGAGAGAGAGAGAGAGGGGAGAGACAGAGAGACAGACAGACAGAGATTGAAAGAGGGCGGAGAGAGAGAGAGAGAGAGAGAGAGAGACAGACAGAGAGATTGAAAGAGGGCGGAGAAAGAGAGAGAGACAGAGAGAGATTGAAAGAGGGCTGAGAAAGAGAGAGAGACAGACAGACAGAGAGAGATGGAAAGAGGGCGGAGAAAGAGAGAGAGACAGACAGACAGAACGAAAGAGAGAGACGGAGAATGAGAAGAGGCGCACATCTAACGTTCAACTTTTTAACATATTTATCGAATGTTTTCCTGGCTCAGGAAAAAATTCGGAATTTTCCCGGGAATTCAGATTTTCCCGTGACTTGTATGTATATGTTTGTGGTGTGTGTGTGTGTAGGGGTTGGGGGGGGGGGGGAGAATGGAAAGTGGAGGTTGATGATGGTGACTGGTCTCAAAATTGTGCATGAACCAAGAAAACCCAAATAATTCAATCTCCCTAAAGGGCTCCCCACACTGAATACGATCCGATCCCATCGCAATGTGATTTGTTATTTGTAAGGCACGATTCTCGTGAAAATCAGCTGTCTAAATGAATCTGAAGAAACCCTCCTAGTTTTGTTCACTATACATTGGAACCTCTCTTATCAAACCTTCAAAAATCATCCAAAATGAGGTCTTATAAGGGAGGGGTCTTATAAGGGAGGTAATTTTAATACTTACAAAGGACAATGTCTCAGAGAAGCAGGTCTTATGTGGGAGGGAGTCTTCTAATGGGAGGTCTTATAAGGGAGGTTCCACTGTACTTACAAAGAAGGACAATGTCTCAGAGAAGTAGGTCTTATGTGGGAGGGAGTCTTATAATGGGAGGTCTTATAGGCCTTTGCAACTAGGGTTATTAACGCCCTTGACAGTGAGAGTAATTGCTCTTGCTGGTCAGTACTGACAAGGGCATTCACTCTTGCGAAAGGCAGCCATTTAGTGGCATCAAATAGAGGTTATTGGCAAGAGTTATCCCCCTTTCTGGTCAGTACTGAACCATCTTCCCCCACCCTCCAAGGGCATTCACTCTTGCAAAAGGTGTTCGTTGCAGACCCCAATAATGGAGGTTCCACTGTACTTACAAAGAAGGGCAATGTCTCAGAGAAGTAGGTCTTATGTGGGAGGGAGTCTTATAATGGGAGGTCTTATAAGGGAGGTTCCACTGTACTTACAAAGAAGGACAATGTCTCAGAGAAGTAGGTCTTATGTGGGAGGGAGTCTTATAATGGGAGGTCTTATAAGGGAGGTTCCACTGTAGTTGTAGTCCCCGTACACGATGAAAATATCTATATTTTTTTGTATCAGACATTTTATCTCGATTCGTGTATCAGGGTTGGTCAACTTGGGTATAGTGAATAGTCGAATTATTTTTAGACGTAGGTATTTCACGTGAATCGTGACTCACGGACATCGTCATAATCGGATCGCATTGGGGTCGAATCGTATGCATTGTGGCTGGTTCTTAAGTTCTCTTTTTCTCCCTTAGGCCGGGTACACACATAAGCGGATATTCCATGCGGAAACCCGTGAAAATAAATAAGTGAAATGAAGGGAAAAGATTTGCGCACGTGTCCGAATTTCCCCTATATGCGTCAACTTTTATCCTTCTTTCTTCCACTTATTTAGGGTTTTCTGTTACGGAACCTACGCGTCTAATGTGAACCCGGCCTTATCCTTCTTTCTTCCACTTATTTAGGGTTTTCTGTTACGGAACCTACGCGTCTAATGTGAACCTGGCCTTATCCTTCTTTCTTCCACTTATTTAGGGTTTTCTCTGTACGGAACCTACGCGTCTAATGTGAACCTGGCCTTATCCTTCTTTCTGCCACTTATTTAGGGTTTTCCGTACGGAACTTACGCGTCTAATGTGAACCCGGCCTTATCCTTCTTTCTTCCACTTATTTAGGGTTTTCCGTACAGAACTTACGCGTCTGATGTGAACCCGGCCTTATCCTTCTTTCTTCCACTTATTTAGGGTTTTCCGTACAGAACTTACGCGTCTGATGTGAACCCGGCCTTATCCTTCTTTCTTCCACTTATTTAGGGTTTTCCGTACGGAACTTACGCGTCTGATGTGAACCCGGCCTTACTCTCTCTCTGTCTCACTCTCAAGGTGTTGGGCTATATTTAAAGGCATGTTGATATTCAATCATTATTTTACCCCCAAAAAGCACGTTGTGTATGTGTGTGTGATAATTATGTTACAGTGGAACCTCCCTTATAAGACCTTCAAAAATCGTCCAAAATGAGGTCTTAAAAGGGAGGGGTCTTATAAAGGAGGTCATTTTAATACTTACAAAGAAGGGCAATGTCTCAGAGAAGTAGGTCTTATATGGGAGGGAGTCTTATAAGGGAGGTTCCACTGTATTGCACGCTCAGACCGTAAGCGCACGGGACACACAGTACATCCGGATTTTCCGCACGAAAATAAATAAATAAAAGAAAGAAGGACAAATAATATACAGTGGAACCTCCCTTATAAGACTCCCTCCCATATAAGACCTACTTCTCCGAGACATTGCCCTTCTTAGTATTAAAATTACCTCCCTTATAAGACCCCTCTCTTATAAGACCTCATTTTGGATGATTTTTTAAGGGAGGTTCCACTGTATACGGATTAGGGGAAATGCGGACACGTGCGTACATTTTTTTCCCTTCTTTCTTTTACTTATTTATGATTTCCGCACAGGAAACCCATGCCCTAAGACCTAGTGCAGAGTGAGAGGAAAAATCCCCTGTACTCAGATTCGAACTCGGGTTTATTGTATACGAGGCGAACGCGTTACCTCTGTGCCACTCTACACTTTAGAGCCTCATTGCGGAAGATACTGGGAAAGCGAGGGGGAATGGGAAATGGGGTGGGGGTAGATTTATATTATAAGAATACGTTTAGAAATCCAGTTTTTCTTCGGATTTTTTAAGACCATTTTCTTGTGACAAATTTTTTTTGGGGGGTTCGCTTTTCCTTTTCTTTTGTGTGTGTGTGTAATGTGTTTGTTGTTGTTGTAACTTTAGCTTGCGCTTGTAAGAGTGATCGTTGTTGTAATGACATCAAATATGATAAATGTGTGTGTGAGAGTGTGGGTGTGCACGCGCGCGCGAGACAATTCGCATGGACTTGTATGTTAAAACGTTCCTGAGTCTTTTTGCGCATTTTATTTTTACGTGCAAAGTACATGCATTTGTATTCTTCTTCATCGATCGCACACCAGACAGTCTCCGGTTATACGAGTGCGGATGCGTCATGCTGCCGGTTATGCGCCAAACTAAGAAATAGTTTGGCCAAGCACGTCCGTTTTCGGATGGAGAAAACCTTTGTAAGAGTTCCTAGATCAAAGGCAGGAGAATCCGTGATCAGAATTTTTAAAACCAGTCCCATCAGCGACTATCTCCCCAAATACCGGTGTCAAAACCAGTCCCAGGAAAAAATAAAAACCAGCGAAAACCACAGAAACTCACAATATCAAAGTCCCATTTATGAGTCCTAGCCAAAAATGTACCAGTCCTTGGGACTACTGGCAGGTTCAATTTCAGTATTTCGGTCAGTATTTGACTGATACTTACCAGTTAACACACTCGGGACGAATGAGCCGGATCCGGCTCATAAGAGTTTACAAGAGGTTTTGATTTCTGGCGTGTAACCAGCTTTCCGGTGCAAAGTCATAACCTACTTTCAGTTTGCTTTGACCTTGCCTCTCTCGAAATCAACCAATCATTGCAGACTTTACATTCAGCTTTGGTTGTAGAGGGGGGTCAAAGATCGGAATGTGAAATTTTCCTTCTTTCTATGTGTTAGCTGTTTTCGTCAATAGGAGACAAACGACGAAGGTAAGGAATGTGAAATTTTCCTTCTTTCTATGTGTTAGCTGTTTTCGTCAATAGGAGACAAACGACGAAGGTACGGAATCTGATGTTTTACGATCGTTTAGTACATGGTGTTGCTAATCTTTTCTGAAAATATTGATGCCTAACTCTTCATAACTTGGTTTTGGTGATTGTTTTACGAACCTAGTCAAATGCCCAGTTCCTGCAGAACAAGGGGAAATAATTCGGCCAGTCCCGAGTGAGTTAATGCAATCCCTGATCCCAGAATGGACCGGTAAAGGCGTATGGGGATGCGATGCGATTTTGAGGATGCGAGTCACGAATCACGTGGAATTCATACATTGGGTGTACTTGACTGTAGTGAGCGAAAATAGCAGAAATAATTTTAAACGGAAGTAGTTCACGTGATTTGTGACTCACATCGTCAAAATCGCATCGCATCGCCATACGATTTGTATCTGTGTGGTTGGCCCTTAAGGCAGAAACATAGTTGATGACGGTAAGCAGAGGGGAAATCAAAGAGAGCGACAGATTGGAGGAAGTTACAAGAACTGTTTGTACGAAAGACCTCCTCCCCCGCCCAGTATCCCCATGATGGGGGGGGGGGGGGCATAAGTCTGCGATATAGAACGGAAGACTGACAGACTGACCCATGACACACGAATGTTTATGTATGTAATGTATGCTAAAAGTATATTGATGTATGTAATGGTATCAGGCCACTTCCCCCCCGGACATTTGCCCCCCGGACCATTTGCCCCCAGACCATTTGCCCCCCGGCCATATGCTCCCCGGACATTTGCCCCCTGGTACTTTTGCCCCCCGGACACTTGCCCCCCAGACCATTTGCCCCCCAGACCATTTGCCCCCCAGACCATTTGCCCCCCAGACCATTTGCCCCCCAGACCATTTGCCCCCCAGACCATTTGCCCCCTGGTACATTTGCCCCCCTGGTACATTTGCCCCCCGGACACTTGCCCCCCAGACCATTTGCCCCCTGGTACATTTGCCCCCCGGACATTTGCCCCCCAGACCATTTGCCCCCCAGACCATTTGCCCCCCAGACCATTTGCCCCCCAGACCATTTGCCCCCCAGACCATTTGCCCCCTGGTACATTTGCCCCCCGGACACTTGCCCCCCAGACCATTTGCCCCCCAGACCATTTGCCCCCCGGACACTTGCCCCCCAGACCATTTGCCCCCGGACATTTGCCCCCCAGACATTTGCCCCCCGGACATTTGCCCCCCGGACCATTTGCCCCCCAGACCATTTGCCCCCCGGACATTTGCCCCCCGGACATTTGCCCCCCAGACCATTTGCCCCCCAGACCATTTGCCCCCCGCCATTTGCCCCCCAATCCATTTGCCCCCTGGACATTTGCCCCTTGGTACTTTTGCCCCCCGGACACTTGGCCCCCATTCCTGGCGGACATTTCCCCCTTGGACATACTCCCCTTTCTGTGTATGTGTGTGCGTGCGTGGCCTATGTCTATGTCTCTTTCTACCTGTCCGTCCGTCCGTCTGTCTGTCTCTATCACACAAACACGCACACACACAAACACATGTCTACAGCTACAGCTTTGCTAAATTTGATCTTTCACGGGGTTTCTTTTGGATTCCAATGGCGAATTTTATATTTTCACTTAGTTTATTTTTGCGACATGCCAAAGTATACTGACACCCTTTTTTTAACTTACAAAAGAAAGAAGGAAAAAAAGGAGAAGAAAAAAATGTGTACAAGTTATGCCCCTTGTAATTTATTTCAGTTTTTTCTTTTTTGCCTGTCTGGGTTGAAGCGAGTTGTGTGTGAGAGGTTTTGGAGTTGTTTAAAAAAATTATATACTTAAAAAATTCACCATGCAATTATTTTATTACCAGCCACTAAGCGACGCTGGGTAATGTTTTCTTCTTCTTCTGCGTTCTCAGGCCATATGGCCATAATGGGTAAGGTACGCATGTGTCCCGGTTTTCAGTTTTCAGTGGTCTCCCCGCTGTGTAGGAGCTCGAAAGAAAAATTATTCGGAAGACTTTTTTGGAGGGGAAAATGCAGGAGAATGGGCCAACAAGTCAGAAAGATAGTTGATGATAGAAAGCAAAAGGGAAAAGGCGGAGTCAAAGAGAGTGGCAGATAAGAGGAAGTTACGAGCACAGAACTTCCAGAAGGTGGGGGAACTATTTTTACGAAAGACTGTTTTCAAATGCGACATTTGTCCTTGTTTGTTCCTGGTTGGACGACTATTATGCGTGTGGACATGTGTTTTAGCACGATAGCGTTTGAACGGAGGGACGTAGGAGCACCCCTCAAATTTCGCATGCCCCGGGTAGGTATTTAGGATATCTAGGCCGTGTTCGAAAGCGAAGGTCATTAGTCAAAAGGTCAAGGTCACGAGCCGAAAAATGTGCCGCATGCTGCAGAGAATGTGTGGCGCGGCTGGTGATCTTACTGTCTAGGTTTTTACTCATTAAACAATTATGTAAAACTAAACACTAGAGCGTGGAAACGCTAGTTCAACCAGCCGTGCGGCAGCATTTTCGCAGACCTGCCTACTGCTACGATTTGGCCGTAGCAGCTACGAAAAATAAAGCTTTGCTACGGAGCTACGGCAACCTTAACGTTGCTATGGAAAAAACAAATTACCGTTGCATTTTATTTTTGCTTATGCCGTTCCCGGTTTTGTCGGTTTCTAAGAGCAGACGCCGTGTAACGCGCGATAACCTAGTCACTTCCGTTTTTATCAAAGTGACTGCGCATGTGTTCTTATTACTTTCTCTGGATAAAAAAATGGCGGACTCCAGCAGCAGTAGCGATTCGGGAGATGTTTCAAACGAAAAAAAAAAACGAACCCAAACCAGAAAATGAAAATCATCTGGCACACCATCTTGTTCTAAGAAAAAACATCGGCCTGCCGCACAAGTTTTTAAAATAGCTTACACGGAGGAGTGGCCTTGCATCGTCGGAAGTTGACTCGGTGCGAACCATGCTCGCTGCAGTGCAACCTCTGCCATGTGGACTTCTCTATGAATCATGGCGGTAGAGACGATTGCCGTCAACACGTTCAATCGGCGAAACATAAGCAGTGCGTTTCGGCTCAGGAAGAGAACAAATCGATTGCCGTCGTTTGTGGATGCTACGGAAAAATTTGCCATGCTACGGAAAAATGATGGCTGGGCTACTGATTGGGAAAATTCCAAGTAGGCAGGTCTGTTTTCGGGTCCAGCGACCTTGCAGCCTGAGCAAACAAACACCCCTGAAACTAAAGTCCAGTCAAACAGTCTGACCCTACACTTTGCATTACCCCTGCGCCAACGAGTATCTCAACCGTAGCTCGAGCTATCGACAGCTAAAAAACCCACCCCCAAAACAGTATGCAGCATTTTTGGCTCCCTTGACCTTTAACCAATGACCTTCAGTTTTGAACTTGGCCTAGATATCCTAAATACCTATCCGCATGCAAAGTTTGAGCCTCTCATTTCCTTTCGTTCATACATTATCGTGTTAACATAGTCAAGATAGTCAGTCAGAAACAAACAGGCAGCTATGCGAACATTAACCAGCTTTGGCTTCAGGGCAGGTTAAAAACCATGGTTGACAGATTTGCCCGGGGCAGTGGGTGGATGCCTCGTGCCTCCATATGGGGAGCTGGGCGACCCCGACCCCTCCACGAGTCTCTCCCCGTGGGGATCTTTCATAAAAATAGTTCCCCCCCCCCCACCTTCTTGAAGTTCTGTGGTTGTAATTTCCTCTAATCTTCCACTCTCTTTGACTCTTGCCTTTTCCCTTTGCTTTCTGTCATCTATCTTTCTGACTTATTGGCCCATTCTCCTGCCTTTAAAAAAAAAAAAAAAAATCCAAATAATTTTTCTCCTTTGAGCTCGCCCGAAATCGGAATGTGTCAGCTGTACGCAGCGGGGAGACCAGTGAAAACTGATAAAACGGACACATACGTACCTTACCCATTATGGCCTTAGAACGCAGAAGAAGAAGAAAGTCCAATTTCCGATAACCCCAAGTCCACAAACAATCTTGACGGTTTGCTTTAAGATGTGTCTTGTTAATATGCCTTCTACATGTTGTGTGTTGGTGTTAATAGTTGAGGATTTGAAGTTTGGCTTGCTTTCTGTGTGTGTGTGTGTGTGTGACACACAAACATTTCAATATCTTCACAGTTTTTAATTGTATCGCTAATGGTATCATTTAACTTTTGACGTGTGTGTGTGACAAACATGTCGATATATTCACGATTTTTATTTGTATCGTTATTCGTATAATTTAATTATTGACCTGTGGCGAAAAAAGTTAAATTTGCATATCTTGTTTTGAATATTATCGCTGTATATTGCTGCTGTATTTAATGATGGGTGGCGAGAGAGGAAGGAGAGAGAGAGGGGGGGGGGGGGGGGACAAGGAATGATACAGTACAGTCATGGGGGGGGATCAGTGTGTTCTGGGGAGCTGTCGGTGGACGGTCGTGGTGGCGCCCTCGGAGGAGAACCTCACTCACACTGGCTCCGCGACTAAGTCAATAGTGTCGTCAGTAGGGGGCTTAGTAGGTGGTGTCCTGAACAGGCTCTACTGACCTCCACCGAAGTGACTCAGCAGAAGTGCAGTGTCTCCTCGGTTGGTTGCCTCCTGACGGCCTAACATAGGTTCGCTCCCCTTGGACTGCTGCTCTCGGATTCTGCATGACCTGAATGTGCGGAGGTGTGGCTGCGAGTTGGGACTCGGAATGAGCGGCGTGGGAGCAACGCCACTGTACAGCCCAGAAGATGGATCAGTAAAAAAGAAAGAAAGATACAGTGTGTTATTTTAACCCAAAAAATGATAATGTTGATTATTTGTGTACGCTATTAATCAGGGACCGGTGTTTATATTAATTATGACGACTGACACTCGCTTTCATGACAAAGAACTTGTCTTTTTTTTTTTAATGTATTGACTTTTTCTTTTCTTTTTTCGATATGGTATTTTGTCCGTTCGTTTGACTATAGTTTAGAGGTTTTTTTTGTTTTTTTTTATTTTAAGGAAACTGGTTTTTGCTGGCAGGCTATGATGAATGAATTCTTGTTTGATTTTATTTTAAGGAAACTGGTTTTTGCCTGGGAGGGCGAGGGCTATGATGAATGGATTCTGTTTTTCTTCCTTTTTTGGTGTGCTTTATTTTACTCTGAAATCTGCGAGAGAGTGGAGAGGTTTGGGGGCTGGGTAGTACCGTATAGTAAGTAGTTTTAGCTTAGTAGTTTTGTTTGGACATCCCTTAGGGCATTTCCGATGCCGCCAAAAAAACCCTGGACTTTTCAGGAATTGTTTGTCGTTGACATTGTTGTTGACGACACTGATGTTAAAATTGGCCGAGTTTCAAATCAAATCAAATTAAATTCACTTGAAATTTTGTTCAGGTGCCAGAATAACAAAGACATAACATTCAGAATGCATGAATAGGAGCAAAAGTTACACACATTATAATTATGTGGATACATACACGTCTAAGGATAAGCATGCATAGTTTCTTTTAACACGATGAACACACATTTAAACCTAAAAGGATCATGAGTTTAGGAGGTGGATGGATCTGGGGATGAAGGATTTCTGTGCCCTGGAGTTGACTTTAAAAGTTTTGTAGCGACGTCCAGAAGGTAATAGTTCGTAATGTTTGTTCAAAACATGGGAGGTGTCATTTACAATCTTCCTGGCTTTATGCTTGGTTCGTCTTTCGTTCTTTGAAAATGTTTATTCTGCTAAGGATCAAAACATTTTTTTTTTTTTTTTAACTAATCTTCAAAATTGCTCAGACTATCATGATGAATCATAGGGGAGTGTGGGTGTTCCGGCTTTGGTGTGGCTTGGGAAGTGTGTGTGCGTGTGTGTGTGCGCATGTAACAGTTGAAACTTGGCTTGGATTTTTACAACCTAGTTCTTGTTTATTTTGTAACAATTCTATCTTTGGAAATATCCAGTTGTTTTAGTAGTTCTGGCTTTGGAAATTGTTAAGAGGTTTATTTTGTTATTTTTTTAATTATACTCGTATATAGTTTTGTTTGTTGGTGTAGAGAATTCTTTTGGTATAGGAAACATTACCATTGTAAAAATTCGGATTTTAACCCTCTCACTCTGATCAATCGAACCGAGAATCTATATTGAGTACCAAGTGATGGGAAGTAACTCCGAACGTCACACCAAATCTTTTATTTAAAAAAATCACCCAGAATAAAGTCTAACTCACATTTCATTTCTGAAAGATGCATACTGAATAGCAATGATGATATTTTCATTCCAAAGCTAACACTGTCACACAACAAACCATGAATTGGAATTGGAAAAAAAAAATCCGTAATGGCGCTCCGAGCATCGCGCCGAGTCAATACTGCGCGTGGAAAGAAGAAATGTTTTTGGGCGTCACTTCAAAAAATCCGTTCAAAAAGACTAGTGGGTGCTTTCCCTTGCTGTAAGAACCAAAAACGGAGCAGGGAGAGTCAGGAACAGGAAGAACTAACTTAGTATATTGCATTGTGGGTAGGGCAAAAGTGAAAGTGAAACTACTAGGCCGGACGTTTAGCGGGCGCAATCGGCGCTACGGGAGCCAATGGTAAAGAAAAAATCGGTCAGATCTGGCATCTGTAGCCTTGAGAGGGTTGAGGTTTTTTTTAGTTTGGGTTTATGGGACGGGACGTATGTATTTTTGTTATATGTTTTGTTTTTTGGGTTGTTTAAAAAACAACAACAAAAAACCCACATTTTAAGCTTCGGAAATATTTGTTTCTTTAATTTAAAAAAAAAATCTACATGTTTAATTTGTAAATTCCAAAAATCTCTGGCCAATGTTCTCTTACTTCCGACTCTTTAAATTTTGCGCATTATTCTAGATTTACAAATTAAACCTGGCAAAAGTGGGGTCTTTATATATATATTTTTTTTTTACAGGGGAAAATTCAGTGTGTTATGTAACAACAAAAAAGTGACCATCATGTTTTGGGTTTTTTAAGGGGTTCTAAAAAAAGGTAATCAATGTCACACACACACACACAGTACACAGACACATACGTACACGCACAGTACACACAGACACATGCACAGTACACACACACACAGACGTACACACATACAGTACACACACATACAGACACGCACACACACACATACAGACACGCACACAGCACACAGACACGCACACAGTACACACACACACACACACATAGTTGAAAAGGGCCCCAATCTAGAATTTGCTCAATCGTGGCAACTATTTCCCCTGTTGATTTGACGACATAAGTATTTCAGGGTTTATTGACTCAAAGATAAACCGTTTCAGGGCTTGTCTATTCAAAGATAGATTATTTCAGGTTTGTCTATATTGTTTGAAGATAAACCATTTCAGGGCTTGTCTGTTCAAAGATACATTATTTCAGGGTTGATTTTATTTTAATGTGAAGTATTTCAAGGGTTATTGGTTCAAAGATAAACCATTTCAGGGCTTGTCTGTTTGAAGATAAACAATTTCAGGGTTGTCTATTTGAAGATAAACCATTCCAGGGCTTGTCTGTTCGAAGATAATTATTTCAGTTGCTTTTTATTTCTTTTTAGATATGAAGTATGTCGGGGTTTATTCGTTTTAAGATGAAGAATTTCAGGGTTTGTCTGTTTGAAGATAAAAGTATCTCAGAGTGTATCTCTTGAAAGATATTTCAGGGTTTGTCTGTTTGAAGATATAAGTATCCCAGAGTTTATCTCTTGAAACATATTTCAGGGTTTGTCTGTTTGAAGATATAAGTATCCCAGAGTTTATCTCTTGAAACATATTTCAGGGTTTGTCTGTTTGAAGATATAAGTATCCCAGAGTTTATCTCTTGAAACATATTTCAGGGTTTGTCTGTTTGAAGATATAAGTATCCCAGAGTTTATCTCTTGAAAGATATTTCAGGGTTGGTGTATTTGAAGGAAGGTGGCAGAGCGGTTAAGACGTTCGCCTGCCAATTTCAATGTGCGAGTGACCCAGGTTCGAACCCTGGGCCTCGCCCTTTCTTTCCAGTTCGACGGGAAAATCGAACTGGACGTCGAGTCCTTTGGATGGGGGACTTACAGCAAGTCTGACCCGTGCGCTGTACGCACATAAAAATCCCACAGCGGTTTAAAGTCATGAGAGTAGGGAGAAATCCTGCTGCCTGGTATGACCAAATTGATAGCTAGGTTTCCCCAAGTCCCCTCCCCCCAAAAAACAACAACCAATAATAAAAACCAGGGTGGCGCTGCACTTGCGTCGACGCTTTCTCCAGATGGGACCAGCCGAAATTTCACAGACTTGTCCCTGTGATTAGATTATACCACATACCAAAATAATTTCAATTTTAGATAGTAGGAACTTCTTCTTCTTCGTTCCCAGGCCATTTGGCCATAATGGGTAAGGTACGTATGTGTCCGCTTTTCAGTTTTCACTGGTCTCCCCGCTAGCGTACAGCCGATGCATTTCGATTTCGGAGGAGCTCAAAGGAGAAAAAATTATTGGGAAACATTAAAAAAAAAAGGCAGGAGAATGGGCCAATAAGTCAGAAAGATAGTAGATGATAGAAAGCAAAGGAAAAAGGCAGAGTCAAAGAGAGTGGCAGATTAGAGGAAGTTACAAGCACAGAACTTCTAGAAGGTGGGGGAACTATTTTTATGAAAGAAACACTGTCTCCCCCCACTTCCAACCCCGAGACTCGTGGATGGATGGGTTGAGAGTCGACTGCGTTTTATGTTACGTTTGGTGTGGATTTGTTACGTTTAATTAATAATTAACACATGATGACAGTGTATGATATGTTGCGTTTTATGTTGCTCGTTATGGTTGGACTAATGGGGAGAGAAAAATAAAATTATTTGTAAAGTTTCACGTGCATGTTTTCCTTACGATGGAATGAATCTGGATTGACTGAACTAGTCGTTATTTTGCCCGAGAGAGAGAGAAAGAGAGCGAGAGATGGAACGAGTTAGTAAAATTTAAAAAAAGCAAAAGTAAAAAAAAAAGTTCTCTTCATTTCACCAAGTGAAATATATATATTAGCTTAACCCTTTCAACCACCAATGTCGCATTTTTGCACCATAATGATTTAATACCCACACCCATTAACCCCTTGACTGCCACCAACGTATTACCTACTGACCTGATGTCATCACAATGAAGAGAAATAACCCCGATATGCTAGCTTTTGTTCAACATGAGTTAAGAAAGTATTCCAACAGTGAAAGCCTCGATAGCTCATTGGTAGAGTGTCTGTCTGTCATGCCAATGGTTCCCGGTCCGATTCTCGGCACGGGCACTTTTTATTATATTTTTAAAAGTTGTATCCATTAACGATAGTTTCATTTGTACTTTAAATTTTTTATTGACAATCTTGTACTTTAGACACCCCCCTCAATCTTTGTTTGTTGTTGTCCCACATGTGCCTGTTCGAGTGAGCCTTGAAGGCTTTGCCTCTTGTTTTTACATTGCTTATAGTCCTGTCAACAGCAATGGTCAGGCCAGGTTGCAGCACCACTTCAAATGGGCCGACACCTCAGCCCCTGGAGGAGAGAGCCTGCAGCTGCAGTGCTCTCAGCCACCCAAGACTAAATTAGGGAGTTAGGAGTCATAGGTCAAAGTAGTGGTAAATGAAGGGCAGGAGCTGTGCCAGTCGGGGTTTGCCCCCGGTGACCTGCTACGGTAGCCGGATTGATCTTGCCCGGATACTGCGAAAAGGCTTATGGTTCACATGCCCCCCCCCCCCCCCCCCCCACCCCTGTTCGCTATCCCAAGTCCTGAATGTAGAACTACTACTAACTACTGTGCAAGACTGTCAAACAACGCCTCATAAATAAGACTGTCAGTGTCAACAGCACCAAAGGACATATACATACATGTAGCAGTACCATAGCCAATGAGGTTTAACCGAGGCGTTGGCTACTGCTACACATATCTGTATTACCCACACAAAAAAAAATCGGGACTTTACTGGTTTGGCGCTGCCTCCGAAGCATTGCCTCCAGTATTGTTCCCACCATCTTTGTCTTTACAAATGCCCCACATGGCCGAGCGAGGCCTAAAGAAGAGGGCGTAAAACACCTGTTTTCCTCCGACAGCACCAAATAATTCAACAAAGATTAGTAAATCATCAAATCACTATAAGTGCTTCCCCACCCCCACCACCCCCCCTGTTTCTTTTCTGTCTTTTTCTATGGTCCCATCCCTAAGTGCGTACGTTTACTTCTGTATCTAAGAAGTTGGTTGCGCCACCACAGAAGAAGAAGACGATAATATTTGATCAAAGAAACCACAAACACCACTAACTGTGTATACTTTGAAAAGAATAAAATAAAAGTAAAAGATTGTGCTGGTTTACTTTTGTCCCAATGGGGGACAGATAGTGTATGAGCATGGTACATAGAGAGATATCTTTCGAATTATGGAATTCTCGTCAGTATGTATATCTGCTAACAAACACTATCTTGTGGATCAACCCCAACAGGAAGACATTTCTAATAAAAAGAATGGTGTCTTCTCTGCACTAGGCCGAAAAGTCCACAATTTAGGCAAACCAGCACAAGGTGAAGAGAAAATGAAGAACATTTTGGGTAAAATAGATAAGTTATTAAAATGTGGAAATTGCGATTTGAAAAATTTAATACATGTGGGTAGAAAGAGCCAACCACTGGTTGGGTTGGTAGTGTTTTGTGGTATAATTTTGTTCATAAGATGAAGAAGAAGACTGTCCTGAGACGAGAGAAATCAACAGGACAATGTTCGTCCTGGCTCTTGCAGAAACCAATATAAGCAAAAGCGTGCCAGTGTTCAACATTTTAATCAGACATTTGTCCCGACAGGGGGGAGAACACTCAATAGGACATTTTCAATTTTATTTAATAGGTCAAATGGCACTATGACCTGGGCCCAAACCTTATCATGACTTTTTTCTCACTGGTAACCTTAATGTGTTATAAAAGTTATAAAACTTAAAAATGTGTTATAACTTTGGTAACTAAGTCAATCTGTTTTCCATGATTATCACACCTCCCAGCAACAGGACATCCCCCCCCCTATCCTTATCCTCTTCTTAAAAACCCCAAATGTCCCTCACACCCCCCCCCCCCCCCCCTATTTAAACACATTGAACAGACGACAGTGTCTGTCCTAAGTGATAATTATGTTCAAAGCAAATCAACGGTTCTTCTTCTTCTGCGTTCCCAGGCCACATGGCCACAATGCGCGAAGTACGCATGTGTCCGTTTTTTCAGTTTTCGCTAAATTCAGCCAACACATTCGGATCTTGAGAATCAAAGGAGAAAATTATTTTTATTAAGAAGTCAAGGCAATATCACTCTTGATGTAAACACTTTTTGGTCCAAATAGTCGATAACTTGTGAATATGTATGCCTTGTTGTAACTTTGAACCCAATGTTTGCAATATGTTTTAGTTTGTTTTTCTTTGAGTTCAATATTAAAAAAAAGCAACCCCCCCCCAAAAAAAAAAAGAATTATTTTTTTTTTTTTAAGGCAGGAGAATGGGTCGATAAGTCACAGAGATAGTAGATGCCAGTAAGCAAAGGGAAAAGGCAGAGTCAAAGAGAGTGACAGATTAGGAGGAAAGCTACAAGCACAGAACTTCCAGGGGGGAAACGTCCAGCACTAGGCATCCACCCACTGACCCGCAATTGTTCTAAATTTCGAGAAAAAATACTTCTATTCTAAATTAAAGAAGGCAAATGACAAAGGAAGCGGTTAAAAAGAAAAACACCCCCAAAAACCCAACACCCACACACAAACAATAATAAAAATGAACAAGAAATCACTCTTCTTACACATCAAGCAACAGTATTGAATATTACGAATGATGCATCTGTTCATGATGATCAAGATTCCAATTAAACAGGCCGCAAATAATTAAATCTCACCCCATCCCCTTCGTAACAGTATTGAATATTACGAATGATGGATCTGTTCATGATTATCAAGATTTCAATTAAACAGGCCGCAAATAATTAAATCTCACCTCATCCCCTTCGTAACAGTATTGAATATTACGAATGATGCATCTGTTCATCATTATCAAGATCATTAAACAGGCCGCAAATAATTAAATATCACCCTATCCCCTTCGTAACAGTATTGAATATTACGAATGATGGATCTGTTCATGATTATCAAGATTCCAATTAAACAGGCTGAAAATAATTAAATATCACCCTATCCCCTTCGTAACAGTATTGAATATTACGAATGATGGATCTGTTCATGATTATCAAGATAATTAAACAGGCCGCAAATAATTAAATCTCACCCCATCCCCTTCGTAACAGTATTGAATATTACGAATGATGGATCTGTTCATGATTATCAAGATAATTAAACAGGCCGCAAATAATTAAATCTCACCCCATCCCCTTCGTAACAGTATTGAATATTACGAATGATGCATCTGTTCATGATTATCAAGATTCCAATTAAACAGGCCACAAATAATTAAATCTCACCCCACCCACCCCACTTCTTTTTCTTTGCTGTCCCATCTTCTGGGCTGTACAGCTCCCACGCCGCTCATTCCGAGTCCCCAACTCGCAGCCACACCCCGGTTTGTTCAGGTGGCAGAATCAGAATCACCCCTACCCCCCCTTTTCCTTCACCCCTCAAAACTGATGACAGTATAAGTCGTTCAAAAAGCAATGTACAAGAAACAAAACCAACCGGTTATAAAACGTGGGCACAATTTATGTACAAACCACCACCACCACTAATACAAACAAAAAGATGTCAGCAGACTTGGACAAATCGTCGGGTGAAATTAAAAAAAACCCGTATCTCAATTTTTGGTAGTTTCGAGAAAAATGAAGGAAAAAAAGTTTTAAAATTAAACCGCGTTACCACAATTGATTACCTATGATGAATATGTTGTTCAAGACATGCGAGTTAGCCAGACTTTGGTAAAATTATTTTTTTTTAAT
>CM065708.1:9762819-9774967 GCA_017654935.2 Phymorhynchus buccinoides | reverse complement strand
AAGTCCGCCCACCTCGATGCTGCCCCGTACCGCCCAGGCTATATTATCTGTCCCCCACCATCTGTCCCATCCCTCTCACTCAGAAGAGAAAGGGTACCCTCTGCCCCCAAAGGTGAATTGATGAATGAAAGAACCAGGTCAAACCCTCTGCAAAGGTGAAAGAAAGCAGAGTAACCTCTATGCAAAGGTGATAAGAACGGAACCCTCGCAACGTGAAAGAAAGGTTAACCCTCTGCAAAGGTGAAGAAAGTTGAACCCTTCCTGCCAAAGGTGGTTGGAAAAAGAAAGGTTAACCCTCTGCAAAGGTTGAAAGGTAACCCTCCTGCAAAGGTGAAAGAAAGCGTATAACCTCTGACACAAGCGTGGAAAGAAAGGCAGGTTAACCTCTGCAAGGTGAAAGAAAGGTTAACCCTCATGCAAAAGGTGAAAGAAAGGTTAACCCTCTGCAAAGGGAAAGAAAGATTACCCTCTGCAAAGGTGATGAAATAAATGTTAACCACTCTGCAAAGGGAAAGGAAAGGTCTAACCCTCTGACAAGGTGAAAGGAAAGCAGGGTTAACCCCTCAAAAGGTGAAAGAAAAAAGTTTAACCCTCTGCAAAGGTGAACGAAAGGGTGTATTCAACCTCTGCAGAGAGGGAGAAAGAAAGGTTAACCTCTGCAAAGGTGAAAGATAAAGGTTAATCCCTCTGCAAGGTGTTTGAAAGACAAAGGTTAAACCATCTGCAACTTCTAGGTGAAAGAAAAGGGTTGAAACCCTCTCGCAAAGGTGAAAGAAAGCAGATATTTAACCCTCTCTGTGCAAAGGTGAAAGAAAGGTTAACCCTCTGCAACGTTGAAAGAAAAGGTTAACCCTCTGACAAGGTGAAAGAAAGGTGTAACCATCTGCAAAGGTGAAAGAAAGCGTTAACCCTCGGCAAAAGGTGGAAAAGGGTAACCCGCTGCCAAAGGTGAAAGGAAAGGTTTTTTAACCCTCTGCAAAGGGAAAGAAGCAGGTTTTACACACCCCTCTGCAAGGTGAAAGAAAAGGTTACCCTCTGCAAAAGTGAAAGCAAAGGTAAACCCTCTGCCAAAGGTGAAAGAAAAAAGATTAACCCTCTGCCAAAGGTTGAAATAAAGGTTAACCCTATGACAAAGGTCGAAAGAGTAAAGGGCAAACCCTCTGGCAAAAGGTGAAAGAAAAGAAACGCAGGTTTAACCCTCCTGCAAAGGTGAAAATACGTTTAACTCTCTTTGCCCAATAGGTGGAAAGAAGGTAACCCTCTGCAGAAAGGGGAAAGAAAGCGTTAACCCTCTGGAAAAGGTGAAAGGAAAGGTTAACCCTCATTGCAAGGTGAAACGAAAGGAAACCATCTGCAACTTCTAGGTGAAAGAAAGGTTTGAACACCCTCTGCCAAAGGTGAAAAGAAAGCAGGTAACCCTCTGCAAAGGTGAAAGATAAGGTTAACAATGATGCAAGGTGAAAGAAAAGGTTTTAAACCCTCCTGCAAGACTAAGGTGATGAAAGAAAGGTTAACCCTCTGCAACTTCTAGGTGAAAGAAAGGTTTTAAACCCTCTGCAAAGGTGAAAGAAAGGTTAACCATCTGCAACTTCTAGGTGAAAGAAAGGTTAACCCTCTGCAAAGGTGAAAAGAAAGCAGGTTAACCCTCTGCAAAGGTGAAAGAAAGCAGGTTAACCCTCTGCAAAGGTGAAAGAAAGGTTAACCATCTGCAAGGTGAAATAAAGGTTAACCATCTGCAAAGGTGAAAGAAAGGTTAACCATCTGCAACTTCTAGGTGAAAGAAAGGTTAACCCTCTGCAAGGTGAAAGAAAGGTTAACCATCTGCAAGGTGAAATAAAGGTTAACCATCTGCAAAGGTGAAAGAAAGCAGGTTAACCCTCTGCAAAGGTGATTGAAGAAAGTTGTTTAACCCCTCTGCCCCAAAAGGTGATGAAAGAAAGGTTAACCCCTCTGCAAAGGGGAAAGGAAATGGTTAACAGTCCGCCAAAGGGAAAGAAAGAAAAGAAAAGGTTAAAGGTTAACACTCTGCAAAGGTTGAAAAGAAAGGTTAACCATATCTTGCAACTTCTAGTGTGAACGAAAGGTTTTTAAACCCGCTGCCTGCAAACGTGAAAAGAAAAGCAGGTTAACGATCCTGCAGGTGAAAGAAGAAAGAAAGGTTAACCCTCTGCAAAGGTGAAAAAGCAGGTTAACCCTCTGCAAGGTGAAAGAAAGCAGATTAACCCTCTGCAAAGGTGAAAGAAAGATTAACCCTCTGCAAAGGTGAAATAAAGGTTAACCCTCTGCAAAGGTGAAAAAGCAGGTTAACCCTCTGCAAGGTGAAAGAAAGCAGGTTAACCCTCTGCAAAGGTGAAAGAAAGAGGTTAACCATCTGCAAAGGTGAAAGAAAGCAGGTTAACCCTCTGCAAAGGTGAAAGAAAGCAGGTTAACCATCTGCAAAGGTGAAAGAAAGCAGGTTAACCCTCTGCAAAGGTGAAAGAAAGGTTAACCAAAGAAAGGTTAACCCTCTGCAAGGTGAAAGAAAGGTTAACCATCTGCAACTTCTAGGTGAAAGAAAGGTTTTAAACCCTCTGCAAACGTGAAAGAAAGCAGGTTAACGCTCTGCAAAGGTGAAAGAAAGGTTAACCCTCTGCAAAGGTGAAAAGAAAGCAGGTTAACCCTCTGCAAGGTGAAAGAAAGGTTAACCCTCTGCAAAGGTGAGAAAGGTTAACCCTCTGCAAGGTGAAAGAAAGGTTAACCCTCTGCAAGGTGAAAGAAAGGTTAACCCTCTGCAAGGTGAAAGAAAGGTTAACCCTCTGCAAAGGTGAAAGAAAGCAGGTTAACCCTCTGCAAAGGTGAAAGAAAGCAGATTAACCCTCTGCAAAGGTGAAAGAAAGCAGGTTAACCATCTGCAAAGGTGAAAGAAAGCAGGTTAACCCTCTGCAAAGGTGAAAGAAAGGTTAACCCTCTGCAAGGTGAAAGAAAGGTTAACCCTCTGCAAAGGTGAAAGAAAGGTTAACCCTCTGCAAAGGTGAAAGAAAGGTTAACCCTCTGCAAAGGTGAAAGAAAGGTTAACCCTCTGTGACACATTTAGAATAGTATCAATCCTCACTGCCCAAATTTAGGACACAAATATCATTGAATAACAGACCCTGATTTCAAGAGTTTTTTTTAGTGACATGGTTGTTAAGCCATTGTGGTGCATAAATGTGATGTTGGCGGTGAAAGGGTTAAAAGGAACCTGTTAGACTCCATCTGATAAATGGTCTAACTTCTATGAGTAAGAGTGAGAGAAGTGGCTTTCCCCGACTTGTCTAAACCCAAAAGCATCTATTCCAGGGCTATGACATCAAAAGTTATGACATCATATTATCATGGGTGAAGGTGACAGAATTTTGAAAATAAGGAAGGGGCGGGGGGGGGCGGGGGGTTTGTCCAGGGGCCGCTTAGGACCTCGGTGGGGTGTAGGGGCAGAGACCTGCTTGGGGGATCTTTGGGGCAAACACCCCAGAAGCTGACAAGAATTTGCAGATAAATGCCTATTTTGTGAGCTCTCCTGAGGTCTTTCATTCACATTTATGAAATGCTTTGAACTCTAAAATGACATTGAAGTTGAAAGTTCTCAGGAGCAGCCACACTTTGTGGCTTTTGGTTGCTCAAATCGCTCGATTTCTAGGTTTTTTCCCCCTTCAAATTCTTAAAATAAGGAATTCCTTATTTTCTGATTTTGAAATTAAAAGGAAATCCTTGCTGAGAAGGAAAACTTTCACCCATGTATTATCAATGACATCACACATCTGGATATGAAGACACAGGACGGACAGGGAAGGGGCCATACGCCAACAATGTGTGAAATCATCAATTGTGGACATGTTCATACAATAACAACATAGTATTTAATAATAATAATAATACATAGTATTTATATAGCGCCTTTCTTTAGAATTAAAACTCAAGGAGCTCACATTCACTGATTCACACGCAATTGGGCTTACATACACATTCATCATCTAATTAATGTGAAAAGTTAGAGAGAGAAAGTTCTTTGAAACAAGTGAGTTTTCATTTGGGCTTTGAAAGCGGGAAGTGCTGAATTGTGACGGAGGTGAACAGGCAAGGAGTTCCAGACAGTGGGGGCGCAAAAACTAAAACTGCGCTGTCCAAAAGACTTTAAATTCACTTTAGGAACTTTCAACAGTTTGGCATGTGAAGATTGGAGATCCGCCTGTGAGCGAGAAGGAGTGTAAGTTTGGAGAGCACTTGAGAGGTAGGGATGGTAGGGTCTGTTCAAAGTGGCAGAATGCAAGGACTGCCAGTTTGTACGCTAAACGAAAACTGCACTGGCAGCCAGTGCAGCTCCCTGAGGAGTGGTGTATGTTGACAAGGCAAGAGAGAGAAGAGAAAGAGAGCGGAGCTTCAATGACAGGGGAACAGGTGGGTTTTGAGGTTAGATTTGAAAGCAGAGAGGGTCGGTCGCTGACGGAGGGAGATAGGAAGTTTGTTCCAGGAGGTTGGTCCTGAAACAACAAAAGAGCGCCGACCAACAGTTGAAAGCTTATACCTAGGGATCTGGATAGAAAGAGGGTCAGAAACTGAACATAAAGTGCGAGCTGGCGTATACTATAAATGGAAAATATTGTCACAATACAAATGCAAAAATGACATGGGTGCTCCTGGGAAATTTTCACAAAAAAAAATCCTGCAAGGGGGCGGCCCCAGCAGAGTGCAGGAGCAGCACATACACACATTGACTGCTCTTGTTTCACCCTCTAAACTAGTACAAGTGCTACATAACATAGGGCCGATTTTATTGGACACGTTTGTGTGTGTGTGTAAGAAAATCATTGTTTCTCAAATTCTCATAATCCGGCGGACGCTGGCTCTAAGCAATTTAAAAATCCTGCAATTCAGGACATGTATCCAGGGACCCCCATTTGGGGGTCTATGAAGCACTAAAATTCTAAAGGACCCTCTAAAAAAGAATGTGCAGGGGGTCCCAGGGATGCACTAGAAAAATTATTTTTAGCATTCGCAATGCCACTGGGACCCTCTATCCCACCTATAGGACCCTCTATGCTGTAAGTGAAGGAGTCCCTGGGACCCCTTGTTTTTCGGCGGGGCGATTGGGAGCCCTGTATCCTGAAAGGAGCATCCATGAAATTACAATACAATGCAGCACACACTACATTACCTTATGGAACGGCCCAAGGGACTGCACTCCGGCGTAAGACTTGAAGTTCTCGTTGACGATGTGCGAAATCATCAGTCGCGGTCCGTTGACGTCGTAGGTTGCCACCTTCTGGGGGGCTTCTGGGATTTCTATCGCACCGTAATCTGCAATATCGAACCCGGTGCGCGTATCAACATCAAGTATACCGTTGTGTTCATTATTTCACAAATAGGGCACCCTAGTAATATACTAGGCGCAGAAGTCAAATTTTGAGTCCTCTTTTATCACTTTTAAAGGGTTTGTATGGGCTCTTTTTGCTAAAAGTAAAATAAATCGTTTCCAAATCGGCTCTCAGGGGAAAATACGCCTTTTGTCGACTACTGTAGTTTCAAGAATACAATTGTCTCCCCTTTTCTGGTTATGTTTTTTTCGTCTCCAAATCACCTGAAGTCGCAATTGAAAGAATGTTTTCGGTAAAGGTAAAGGTGCAACCCACCCCCACCCTCCCCTGCATTTCTCGGTTAATTGCAATTTTCCGTTTTTTGCCTTTCTTACCAAACATAAAGCTGTATTTTATTAACCTGAGGCTTTCATGGTGTTTATTTTCAGTTTTAGTTCTTATGACTTTTGAAATACAACAATGCTACGCATTGCATGTAGTAACTACCATATGATTTGTGTGTGTGTTGTGTGTGTGTGTGTGTGTGTGTGTGTTGTGTGTGTGTGTGTGTGTGTGGTGTGTGTGCGTGTGAGGTGTGCGTGCGGTGCGTGTGCGTGATTAGGTGTGTGTGTGTTGTGATTTTCGTTGGTGTTGAATTTGTTTAATGAAAAAGACTGATTTTTGTAATCTAATGACAGAGCCCAAGATGTTTCATGATGTTTATTCTCAGTTTTAATTTCTATCATCTATGACTTATGAAAGACAGCTGTACTATTCATTACTGTGTGTTTGCCTCGTTTGTCTGTTTTCATGGTTGCCTTGTTTGTCTGTTTTCATGGTTGCCTCGTTTGTCTGTTTTCATGGTTGCCTTGTTTGTCTGTTTTCATGGTTGCCTCGTTTGTCTGTTTTCATGGTTGCCTCGTTTGTCTGTTTTCATGGTTGCCTCGTTTGTCTGTTTTCATGGTTGCCTGTTTTCATGGTTGCCTCATTTGTCTGTTTTCATGGTTGCCAATTATCTTAAGTCCAGTCTCATTTTAAATTACAACTTTGCTTGAAATAATTCAATGTTTATCCAAGAATGGTTTTGTTGCTTCAGTTTGAATGAATTGAATAAGAACATTTAAAACAATAATAAATGTGTGGTGTGTGTGTGTGTGTGTGTGTGTGTGTGTCACTGTGTCAGTGTGTGTTGTGTGAGTGCGTGCATGCGAATTCAGAGCAATCATTTAAAAGCTTCAAATGTATTAATTACTATGCTTATGACCACTCTTCATAGGGACCCTCTAGACATCCTCTGGGACTCTCTAAAACCTGTGAAACTGAAAGGGTCCCTGGGACCCTCTATCTTGCAGGACCATTGAGAGCCCTGTTGAGAATGCTCAACAATTACAAAGCCAATAAATGAAAAATGAGAAACGGAGGAAGAGAGAGTGAAAGAGACAGAGACAGATACCGAGATAGAGACAAGCACTACAGAGACAAATCACTGAAACTGAAAGCCTACCTTCAATGTTAAAGGCCTGCGACACACCGCTTGCCATCGCGGAAGAATCCAGTTGACCTTGACCCTCCACCTCCATGTTCTCCTCGGTTCTCTCCCTTTCCCCAGCATCGGCGTTGTTGTCTGCTCCTGATGGCGGCGCCACCACCTCCATCTCCCCCCCGCCCCTCCCCTTGCCCTTGGCTCGGACCCGAGGCATAACTGGCGATCGGCACAAGTAGTTTTTTTTCTTAGGGACGCAAGTCTGAAACTGAAAAAAGAAATTGTCTACAGTTGAGCTTTGAAATCAATGAAAATAATAATTGTTCAAATAAGTATTACACTTTGAACAACATCTCTTTTGATATCTGTTATTAAGTTTTAAATATCATTCTAAACAACAAATGCTTATAAGTTATATGTATTCATAAACTTATCTAATATCTTTCTCAAATCCGATCTCATACCAGGGCTCCCAGGGACCCCTATTTGGGGGTCTATGATCATGAAGCACTAAAAGTAAAACTCTACAGGACCCTAGAGCTAAAAGAACGTGCAGGGGGTCCCAGGGATGCACTAGAAAAATTCTTTTTAGCATTCGCTATGCCACTGGGACCCTCTATCCTGCCTCTAGGACCCTCTATACTGTAAGTGAAGGAGTCCCTGGGAGTGTGGGACCCCTTGTTTTGCGGGACGATTGGGATCCCTGCATACCGTGCTGGGCATCTTCGTCTTTGAACCCCCGACAAACGGCAGGTGGACATTACTGGAAGAAGAACAGTCCCCCCCCCCCCCCCCCTTTCCACAATATTTGTGACATTTTCTCAGTCACACTCCATTTTCACTTTCATTGTTTCAATCTCTGAAGTTACCCTAGAGCTGTATTTCCTTTTATTTTGTAAACATGTATTCATTAACTCACTCTTTACTGGCCGATTGCTTCCCTTTACAACTGTTCAATACTACGTTGTACGCTATAGCGTACACAGCGCTTAAACCATTCACAATCTCCGCGAAGCCATGCAACCCAAACTGGTATAGAAGTGTTCCTCTACGGTCCCTTAATAGTTTTCAACCAATGAAATCACTTTCCGTCTATTTTTTAGTACCGCAATGAATGAAAACAAATCACTACCCCTCTCTTCGTCATGCTTTAAAAAAAAAAAATCTGCTAATAATAAAAAATTTACTTCGGAATTAATCAATTATAAGATATGCTAGCTTTTAAGTTTTATTATTATAAATACCGCAAATTTTCAAAACTGTGCGGTTAAGCATTTTTTTTTTAATATTTTTTATGTAATGATGCAAACCCACCTAGTATGGAACGCTTGTGTACATCAGGTACGCTATAGCGTACGGTAGTAAAGAGAGAGTTAATCATTTATACCGCGTCTTGCCTCTACCTCCTCCCCTTTCCATGACATGAGTGAGGGCATGCATACAATAATCAATATACATTATAGTATACAAACAAGGGCCTACCTCCCCCCTTGTCCCCCCCCCCCCCCCCCACCCGCACACTTCACCCCCAACAAATTTTAGTTAGCTTAGGTTGCACGCTGAACGGGTGCTGGCTGGCCAGGTCATAAACATATTCTTCTTTCTTGAGACATCCTGAGTGATCCTCTGTCATCTTGACGATTCTGATGCATAAACAAAAGGGTTTCCGGTTTACTATCATATATATATAACTGTGGGAAAGGATAGCTGCCCAGATGATCAGCTCATTGTGTCCAGGGAAGTAGGGCAGGGTGGAGGGCGTAGAGGGTCATGGGGTATGGAAAAGTGCAGGAGGGTGGGGGGAGGGGGAGTGGGATTAAATCTGGGATTTGAAGACCTCCACCCGAGGCAATCTCATTACTATTAGCCCTGAACATGAAAGTAAAACAAGCGTTACAAGGGCCTAGTACAAGTTGCAAACTCCTGCTCTGCATCCATTGATTGATAAATCCAACTTTGATTCCAAGATTAGTACTAGGTCAGGTAGTTAGGACATTAGGCCTCGCGGCCTCTTTATTGTTCTTTAATTTTTGTTTGAACTTTTGCACAGCTGAGACTGAGAGGTTTTTATATTTTGTTTTTGGCAAATCAGCCTTTAGATTATGACTGAATGAACTAGCAGATTGGCTGTACATTCGACAGCGTGCACAACATCATTTATGAATCATTCTCACAATACAGAACTTTAAACACACCATAACTCACTCAAAAATTATGATATTGACAACCTTCTTTCACAAATGAGCAGTCGAAAAGTGCGCCAATGCACTAACAGCCATTTAAACAAACTTTAATTTTTCATTGGACAAAATACCCTTTGCCGCGGACCTGCAACCTTCACCCGGAAGTTGACATCCCATGGTGACCCCAAAGCATATATATGAGAAGAGAGCAACAGCTGACAACATTTGAACGATTTCACTCGAGCAACAAACACATTTGCGGAGATTTTTGCATCTTGAGATTTTTGACGACTTTCGTCATGTGCACCTAAGCTTTCTGCAGCATGGTACGCGATCGTTTGAGCTACATCCCAGTCAGAAAAATGCGTGTGCTGTTGATTTCACTCCCCATTGGTGCATTTCTGGCTGCAGGTAAGATGCCAGTTTCAACATTACTCTTCACGTGTGTGATTAACCCTTTCACAGTCAGCCATTTTTCAGCCAAAATATACCATTAAACTTAAGGTGCCAGAATGGTCAGCTCATTGACCGTGGGCCCTCAAGAGAAGAAGAAGAACTGGGTAGAGAGAGAAAAAATCTAATTAATAAAATTTAATTTAACCCTGAAAAAAAGACCCATCCCAAGCAACATCATGAACATGAATCATTCATGCTGTTGTTTTCATTGAATGCTAAGTCCGCAATTTGTCTTCCTTTCGGCAACGTTTATTCAGACTAATTTAGCTGACTTTGCAGCAGTGGACATGGCGATCGTTGACTTTCAGTTCGTTTTTCTTTGTTGATTATTTTATTTTTTTCATTATTTTTCTTCTGATGAAAATAGCCCTATGATCTACATAAACTGATTATATCCCTGTCCCATTACCCGATTCAAGGTGTTCAAACCTTGCAGGAAATTGGCCCAATCATTCTGTACATTTTGACCATTCGGCATCCGCGCGTGTGTGCGTGTGCGTATGTGTGTGCGTGTCTGTGTGGGTGGTGTGTGGGGGGTGTATGTGTATGCCTATTTGCATGTGTGTGAGCGATTATTTGGTTTTGTTGTTGAATTTCTTGCTTTTAATTTTTGTTGTTAAGCGCATAGAGCTCCACATTTGGTGGAGGAATGGTGGAGGAATGCGCTATATAATTAAAATGATTCACTATTATTATTATTAGTATTCACCAGTTGGCACTATTCGACACCATTCTGTGTTTAGACGCACCGCAAAATATGCCTCTGGAATTTTTTTAGGGTCACCTGTGTCGCATGAAAAAAGGTAGCTCGTAAAAATAAGTAGCTCGCTACCTATGACAGTGTGTATTTGCGACATTGAGCATGAACCACAAATTTCACTTTTTTCTAGGGATAGGGTTAGGGTTAGGTAAATGGTTAAAGTACAGAAAAAGTGAAATTTGTGGTTGTCGCAAATACAGACTCTCATAGTAGCGAGCTACTTATTTTTACGAGCTACCTTTTTTTATGCGACAACCTGGATATATTTCATTCAAGGGGTATCTCTTTTTAAATATTTGTAACATTACCCCGAGTCAAGCGAGTCAAAGGAGAAAACTAATTTGTAAGATTTTTAATGAGAAAAAAAGCATGAAAATCTCAGAATGGGCCAATAAGTCAGAAAGAAAGATATAGATGATAGAAAGCAAAAGGGGAAAAGGCAGAGTCAAAGAGAGTGGCAGATTAGAGGTAGTTACAAGCACAGAACTTCCAGAAGGTGGGGGAACTATTTTGGCAAAAACCCCCCGACCCCCCCCCCCCCCCCTCCCCCCCCCCCCCCCCCCCCCCCCCCCCCCCCCCCCACCCCCCCCGGTATCCCCACGAGGAAGTATCAGGTGACAATTTGCTACACTTTGTGTTGCACTGGCCTGAAATCCTTCTTCAATCGCTCATTCAGTCCAAGAGCAATTTTGTAAGCTTTGCAATCACTGATCAGTACTCTGAAGTTTATTAAAAAGATATTGAGGTGCATTAAGAAATATGATAGCCTAGAGCATATAAGGGCAGATGCTAAAATGGTTAAGTTTTGCTACCTTGCCCCCAAGATTGTTTACTAACTATTTTAAAGGGGCACCCTGACGGATGAGTTGGTGAGGTTTTTTGCAAGAAAAACACGTCGAGATCACCAGGAAAACACCCTTTTTACAAAAGATCACAACACTTACTTTGCTCTGGTTTCCTAGAAATCAATCCGTCAAATCAGCGATTTCTCCTTGGCAGAGGTGTTGGGAGTCGAATTCTTTCAGTGAATGAGGAGGCATGTGCCTTCTCTTTTGTAATAGCCGCCTGAGTTCTAAAGACCAAATCGTTTGCACGAAATTTCCACAATACAATACCCTTTTTATACAGTTTACCAAAAGGAGTTTCGCTCACAACAAAGGAAATAGATCCTTTTTTTTTTTACTGCACTACAAAGAAGAAAAAGCTTCAACCACTCTCAGTGGCCTCCACCCACCCCATCCAAAATGGCTTCTCTCTCCGGCATCTCTGCCAAGGAGGAATTGCCGTTTTGAAGGTTTGATTTAATATAGGAAACCAAAGTAAAGTGAGTGTTCCGATCCTTGAAAAGGCTGTCTTTCTGGTGATCTCGACGTGTTTCTTGCAAAAACTCATCCATCAAGGTGTCCCTTTAACTTAGGAAGATTAAGCTTTTCCTTGCTTTGTTGAAAATATGATCAATATATGAGCATTCCATGTTAGCTTACTACTTAAAATCACACCTAAGAACTTGACACTTTTATCATAGTTTAAAACAATGCCATCCAAGATGAAAATTGTAAGTTTATCTGAATCGTAACCAGAGTTAAAAAGCATCTTATTTGTTGTGTGTGTGAGATTGAGTGAGAGAGAGAGATTTCATTTAATTGTTCTTTATTGTAGTGTAACAAATATCTACTTGCTCTTTAAGCGATATTAGGGTGGTGGGGTGGGTGGGGGGTGGTGTTTGAGTGAGAAAGAGAGATTTCATTTAATTGTTCTTTATTGCTTGCTCTTTAAGTGATATTATATGTGTGTTCATGCGCACCTGTGTGCTCGCGCAAGATGTGTGTGTTTGCATGCATGGAGTGTGTGTGTAAAGCTTTAAAGCTCCTTTGATTGTCTTTTTATTGAACTTTTAATTTAAAGAAAGTATGGATTTTTTCCCCCTGCTTTGAACTTGTCCTTACAGTTGCCTAAT
>CM065708.1:9727819-9757819 GCA_017654935.2 Phymorhynchus buccinoides | reverse complement strand
CTTACAGTATAGAGGGTCCCAGAGGCGGGATAGAGGGTCCCAGTGGCATAGCGAATGCTAAAAAAGATTTTTCTAGTGCATCCCTGGGACCCCCTGCACATTCTTTTAGAGGGTCCTGTAGAATGTTAGTGTTTCATAGACCCCCAAACGGGGGTCCCTGGGAGCCCTGCACACACACACACACACAGTGACACACACACTACACTACCTTTCAGTACAAATCTTTGCTTTGATTTCCCTTCAGAATGAGAGAAAAGGAGTCAGGAACATAGCAAAAATGGGGTCACAAGGAGGGAATTTTAATAATTCTTTACAAAATCAAATTATTAACACTTTAATTAGCTGTAGAATGTGCACATATTTGCACAATACTTGTGCGCACATAGTGTTTTATTAAGTGGGGGGTGGGGGTGGAGGAGGAGGGAGAAATAGAGAGATAGACTGAGAGGATCTGTGATCTGTCTTCTTCTTAACTCTTTGATCGCTCAGACAGTTTCCTATCGTATGAGCGCAGATGCTTCATGCTGCCGTTATGCGCCTAACTGAGATATAGTTTGGCTCCAGCATGTTCATCTTCGGCTGGAGAAAATCTACACTCCCACCAAATGCAAAGTCATTCACTGCCAAGTACCCTGCCATGTGCTTGTTTATTCTTAGAGCTTATTGTCAGTGATTTTTCTGTTAGTTAAAGCAACGCATGTGCACTTGAAAAAATAGTTACTCCCCTCTTGTCAGTTGAGATGAAACAGACAACGAAGAACATCAAACAAAGCATGGCGGTAGAAGAGTTAACCCCTTCACTGCCGAGCCCGGTTCCGGTTCTGGGGAAACTATTTGCCAAGCCGTTTTAGGTTGCCGAGTCTATCGCAAAACTTTCTGAATAAAAGTGCATATAACCTATGCTTTTCTGAAAGGGAATTGAATATACTATCCTTTGAGAACACTCTCACATGCATTCGAACATACTGCGAAAAGCGTATGGATAGAAAAACGGGAAACTCTTAGAATAACCCTATGACGGATATTTCCGTGACGGGGCAGTTTATAGGTTACCGGAAGTTGACGGAAATATCCGTGACGGGGTGTTATGATAAATAAGTACCTGTCATTAAATATCTACCTCTCGCATGCGAACTGTACCCATCTAACCCTAACCCTATCCCTAACCCTAACCCTAACCCTATCCCTAACCACGGAAAGAACCAAGAAATAGAGCAGGAGGGTGTAAATCTACATATTTGCCGAGAAATCGATGTACAAATCCATGCACTTAGTTTCGTAAAATTCACAATGGCGGACAAACAAACGATTCTGATTGGCTACGCTAGGACTACTTCCGGCTAGGACTACTTATCTCATAGAGGTAAAAATACACCGCCACAGGGGCAGTGAAAGGGTTAAGGTCTGGTGAAAAGTGAGCCGGAAAAACTACGCTGCGGACAGGAATGATCCCGGGTTTGTTGCTTACGAGGCGAACGCTTTACCCCTGAGACACTAGAGTGGTACAGTGGTACCTCCCTTTATAAGACTCCCTCCCATATAAGACCCACTTCTGAGACATTGCATCACAAAAGAGACTTCTAGAAGCCTACTTCTTAGTAGGCGAACTGTTTTTCCATGTTTTAGTTCAGTGGAACGTCCCTTATAAGACCTCCCATTATAAGACTCCCTCCCATATAAGACCCACTTCTCTGAGACATTGCATCACAAAAGAGACTTCTAGAAGCCTACTTCTTTCTTAGTAGGCGAACAGTTTTTCCATGTTTTAGTTCAGTGGAACGTCCCTTATAAGACCTCCCATTATAAGACTCCCTCCCACTTAAGACCCACTTCTCTGAGACATTGCATCACAAAAGAGACTTCTTTAAGTAGGCGAACAGTTTTTCCGTGTTTTAGTTCAGTGGACCCTTATAAGACTCCCTCCCATATAAGACCTACTTCTCTGAGACATTGCCCTTCTTTGTAAATATTAAAACTACCTCCCTTATAAGACCCCTCCCTTATAAGACCTCATTTTGGATGATTTTTGAAGGTCTTATAATGGAGGTTCCACTGTACTGTTAAGTGTGCTGTTCCATGTACATGTATGTGTACAAAGAGAGTGTGAAGAAGGAGACAAAATAATGGGTGCGTGTGCATGCTTGTGCATGTATATGTGTGTGTGTGCGTGTGCGTGCGTGCCTGTGTGTAAATTGTAAATGTGAAACTTGTTTATGTAAATTTTTCCTTTGCTTACTGTTATCTACTAGTACTTTCTGACTTACTGGCCCCATTCTCCTGCCTTTTGTTTTCAAAAAAATCTTCCAAATAACTTTTCTCCTTTGAGCTCCTCAGAAATCAGAATGTGTCGGCTATACGCAAGCGGGGAGACCTGTGAAAACCGAAAACCGGACACATACGTACCTTACCCATTATGGCTATAAATTAGCTTGGGAAAGCAGAAGAAGAAGAAGAAGAAGATTAGCTACAGTTACACCCACTGAAGCGATCACGCCCATTCCTTGAACGGTGTGTTATACTTAACCCTTTCAAAATAAGTTAGAAACAGCTTTCCTTTCAAGATGACATTTCCTAAACACACCCCTCTTTTAAACAACACACGTTAACAAAACATTCAAGAAACGCTATTCAAGCAAATAATCGAGCACACTCCAAATCTTACAAGTCTGACTGAATTTAAAAAGAATTTGTCACTTATATTTTGTCAGCATGTGGCCCATTTTATTTATTTATTTATAAAGAAAACTTGTACAGCGCTTAATCTTAAAGCTCGAGAAGTGCTTTACAATGTAGCAAAATAAAATCATATTAAAAACAACCCCTTACATACATGCATTAACATACCCACACCCCCCTCCCTATCACCCTCATTCACACACACACACACATGTACTGTCATAGTGAGCTAAATATTGATAAAATACATAAACATAATTAAATAACATTTTACAATCAGATTACATCAATTATCTTCTTCTTCTTCTTCAGCGTTCCCAGGCCATATGGCCATAATGGGTAAGATACATATGTGTCCGGTTTTCAGTTTTCATTGATCTCCCCGCTGCGTACAGCCGACGCATTCCGATTTCGGAGGAGCTCAAAGGAGAAAAAATATTTGGAAGATTTGTTTTGAAAAAGGCAGGAGAATGGGCCAATAAGTCAGAAAGAAAGTAGATGACAGAAAGCAAAGGGAAAAGGCAGAGTCAAAGAGAGTGGCAGGTTAGAGGAAGTTGCAAGCACAGAACTTCCAGAAGGTGGGGGAACTATTTTTACAAAAGACCCCCCGGTATCCCCGCGGGGAGAGACTCGTGGAGGGGGTGGGGTTGTCCAGCTCCCCGTATGGAGGCATGAGGCATCCACCCACTGCCCCAAACTGTAACTTCAAAATTAGATTGATGGGGATGGGAGAGAGAGTGTGCGCGTGTGAGAGAGAGAGAGAGTGTGTGTGTTTGTTAGAGAGAGAGAGTATGTGTGTGTGAGAGAGAGAGAGAGAGTATGTGTGTGTGAGAGAGAGTGTGTGTGTGAGAGAGAGAGAGAGTGTGTGTGTGTGT
This sequence comes from Phymorhynchus buccinoides, assembly GCA_017654935.2. Taxonomy (NCBI): domain Eukaryota; kingdom Metazoa; phylum Mollusca; class Gastropoda; order Neogastropoda; family Raphitomidae; genus Phymorhynchus; species Phymorhynchus buccinoides. Next base: position 9,754,268 of record CM065708.1, on the reverse strand, counting down.
GTGTGAGAGAGAGAGAGAGAGAGAGAGAGAGAGAGAGAGAGAGAGAGAGAGACTGCGTGTTGGGACACTCAGGTGCAGGCCACCGACCCATAGCACATACAAAATAAATAAACAAACAAAATAGAGAATAAGAGAGAGAGTTAAGGACTGTTTAGCGCATATGCCCATGCATGCGTGCTTGCCTGTGCATACATGTGCGCAAACACACAAGCACACACACTCAGAATCATGCATGCGCTCGCAAAAAGAACAGATCTAACTAACGCAGAATAAAAAGCTTGTACACTCCTTGTAAATGTACAGATCGGTTTACCGTATACAGTCAAACCTCTATTATAAGACCCTCCGTTAAGAGACCTCCTCTCATTTAAGACCAATTTTTTGGGAACAGATTAATGTGGCTTGTCGTACTTTTTGGACTCTAAGGCGCACCCCACAAATTTTACCCAAATATCAGATTTTGTTACTATATTTTCTTACTATTTCATCAGTCACATTATAAGGTGCAGGGGTCTGAGTGTTGGAAAAAAAGAATCGCCTTAAGCCGGAATTCCATATACGCGATTTTAAATGCGAAAATCGACGGCGATAATCGCCGCGGTTAAAATTTATCGCCACCAACAGTAGCTCATTCTGTACACCCATAGGCGCGATAATCGCGAGCAGTCAGTCGAAAATTGCTCGCGATTTTATTTTATCGCCTGGTGAAGCGAAAAAATATTTTTGTCGCCGTCGAAAATAGTCTGAAAGTGGATGTTGCAAAATCATCACGCGATTGTTCAGCCAGCATGGCTTCCAAAACCGTGGAGAAACATGTGGTACTCGTGAAAAACGTTGCTTGCAGTTCCGAAGGCGTGATCGGGATTTTTAGCGCGATGTTTGAATGGCGCCATGATCGAAAATCGCCGGCGATTGTAGCGTCAATGAAATTGCAAGCAACATTTTTCGTCGCTGTTGAAAGTCGCGGGCGATTTAAGCCAGCGAAAATAGCGCATATGGAATTCCAGCTTTATACTCCAAAAATTACAGTACTATATTTTATGTACTGACCTCTGTTATACAAGAGCTCTCCAATTTAAGAGCCATTTTTTCTGACTTTTCGGAAGTGTTAAAATAGAGGTTTGACTGTTCATTTATGTGCAGTTTTTGCCTTGGCATGAGGCTGCGTCAGACCAGTTGATATAAGCTAGAACGCCAAGGCTACATCAAAATGTTGTTTTGCTCTGAATGGTTGTGCGGGGATTCTCTTAAGCCATGACAAGCTCCTAGCATAACATCATCAATCTAAAAATCCCCCGAAGACGGAGTGTGGCTGCCCACATAGCGGGGTGATCAAAAACGGTCACACACGTAATGTTCTCATCCCTAAGCTGGTGCATTTGTACTGAATTGTTCAAGTGCTTTGGCTGTTGGGGTGATCCCTGGAGTTGTTAAGCCAGGGAACAACAACAACATGTGCAGTTGACTCCGAGAAAAACGCCCCCCAAAACAAACCAAAAAAATTGCATTATATCACTACCTGGCATAAGAAAACATTGTTTCAGCATCCGTGTTGCTAACTTCTGGATTGAGTTACCTATTAATCTTCTAAAATCTGCACCTGATACTAACACATTCAAAAATCGCTTGGATGATTCTCCCAAATATTTAAATATGTTTAGAAGCTTTGACAATTGATTTTTTTTTTTTTATTAGGAAAATTGACCGTAATGCACCTTGACCACATTTTCGTTGTAGTACTTTATGTATTCGATGGGACTATGCAAAAAGCTTAACAGCTTATTTTGTCCCTACCACTACTACTACTACTACTACTACTACTACTACTACTACTACTACATAAGGATTTTAAAAAACGTAATAGAATCAAAACAAAACGGCAGAGTCATATAAACCGTACTCCCAGTTCCAGACAAAGGTCAAAACAATTTTTTTATAATAAAAAATGGCAATAAAATGGAAAAATAAGTTTGACCCAGCCCCACGAAAGGGACATTAAGTCGCTGGGCTAGTTTCTCCCACAACAGGCTTGCAAAGTCAACAATCTCATTTTGGGGGTTAATTTTGAGTTGTGGGTAATTTTGTGCTCACTAACATATGAACTTTCATATTCATAAAGGACATTCTTTAACCCTTTCAATGCCAAAGTTGCATTTTTGCACCACAATGATTTAACACCCATGTCACTAAAAAGCATCAAATCAGGGCCTGTTATCCAAAGACCCTGTTCTCTTAATGTTGGGAGGTAGGGATAGGCCTTGCTTTAAATATGTCACAGAGGAATCCCCAATATTACAGACAGGTTTTATTTCTCTACCCAGGTAAGTTTAATGGAAAAAAAATTCTGAAAAATGGCTGGCGGCGAAAGGGTTAATGTGGTCTCTAAATGGTCTTGTAGTAGGTCAATGCATTGTCTACAGCTAGGCTAGACTTTCAGACTGTGTTTTCTCAAAATGACTGACGTTCACCCTACTAACTTTAAATGCTCATAACTCGGGAATGGAAAAAAGATACAAGAATGGTTCTGGTATCATTAGAAAGAGAATTGTCTGAAGTTTTCAAATGTATAGTTTTCTCAGAATGGTCAGTTTGACACTTAATGTCCCTTTCGTGGTGCGGGGTCACAAATTGCATGCCACTAGTTATACATTTCGAACAATTTCCTTTGATTTTCATCAAATAAAGACCCACCAGATCACGTGTCAAAATCACGGGTTTCACATGTTTTCCCTCTTATAGCTGGTAAGAAATCTTGTTTCACTCCTATGCAAATGCCCCCAAATTCAAACCGAAACATTTTAAAGAGCAGCCTCAATTTGAAGTTGGGGACATCTGTATGTGGGTCACAGCTACCCTGAAAAAAACAAGGGACTTAATTGTGGTGCCTACTGAAGAAATTCAGGGGAATTAATTACGGACTCTATCAGGTAATTGGGTCATTTTGTGTTAAAAAATGCCCTGTGTCGGTATTTAACATTGTTCAGAAATTATATATTTTATTTACAGGATATTATTAACTCCTTTTCAGTGTACTACCACCTATTGGCTACTGCCTTTTGAAAGAGTGAATGCCCTTGGTGGGTGGGGGAAGATGGTTCAGTACTGACCAGACAAGGGGATAACTCTCGCCAATAACCCTATTTGAGGCCACTAAATGGCTGCCTTTCACAAGAGTGAATGCCCTTGTCAGTACTGACCAGCAAGGGCATCACTCTCACTGTCAAGGGGCGTTAAACCCTCAATAAAGATGATTTTGACAAAGTTGACTTGACAACATGACAACATATTTATACACTGAATCTTGACAGAAATCAAATAAAAGCGCACACACACACGTTAGCATTCATAACGCATTCAATCCAAAATGCAATGCAATGGAACTACCCTTTTAAAACCTTCAAAAATCATCTAAAACGAGTTCTTATAAGGGAGAGGTCTTATAAGGGAGATAATTTTAATACTTACAAAGAAGGGCAATGTCTCAGAGAAGTAGGTCTTATGTGGGAGGGAGACTTATAATGGGAGGTCTTATAAGGGAGGTTCCACTGTACAAAGCGAACACACACACGTATGACATAAACGGAATACAGCAGAAACAGACCTAAAAAGGCAAGGGAGGGAAGAGAAAGAGAGCGGAGAGCATAGACACACACACACACATGTTAGCATTCATAACGCATTCAATCAAAAAACGCAATTCAAAGCGAAAACACACACGTATGACATAAATGGAATACAGCAGAAACAGACCTAAAAAGGCAAGGGAGGGAAGAGAAAGAGAGCGGAGCACAGACAGACAGACACACACACACACACACACACACACACACACACGCACTCACATGCACACACAAAAACGTTAGCATTCATAAGCATTCAAACACACACGCAATGCAATTACAAAGCGGTATGACATAAATGGAATACAGCAGAAACAGACCTAAAGGCAAGGGAGGGAAGAGAAAGAGAGCGGGAGCACAGACACACACACACACACACACACACACACACATGTTAGCATTCATAACACACACGCAATACAAAGCGAAAACACACACGTATGACATAAACGGCAGCAGTTTAACAGACCTAAAAAGGCACAGACAGACACAGACACACACACACACACACACACACACACACACACACACACACACACACACACTCACTCACATGCACACACACACACATACACGTTAGCATTCATAACACATTCAATAAAAAACGCAATGCAATTACAAAGCGAAAACACACACGTATGACATAAATGGAATACAGCAGAAACAGACCTAAAGGCAAGGGAGGGAAGAGAAAAGAGAGCGGAGACACACACACACACACACACACACACACACACATGTTAGCATTCATAACACACACACAAACGAAAACACACACATGACATAAACGGAATACAGCAGTTTAACAGACCTAAAAAGGCAAGGGAGGGAAGAGAAAGAGAGCGGAGCACAGACAGACAGACACACACACACACACACACACACACACACACACACACTCACATGCACACACACACACATACACGTTAGCATTCATAACACATTCAATAAAAAACGCAATGCAATTACAAAGCGAAAACACACACGTATGACATAAATGGAATACAGCAGAAACAGACCTAAAGGCAAGGGAGGGAAGAGAAAGACAGCGGAGCACAAACACACACACACGCACATGTTAGCATTCATAACACATTCAATTTTAAAAAAACGCAATACAAAGCGAAAACACACACGTATGACATAAACGGAATACAGCAGTTTAACAGACCTAAAAAGGCAAGGGAGGGAAGAGAAAGACTGGAGCACAGACACACACACACACACACACACGCACACTCACACACACACACACACACACACACACACACACACACACACACACACACACACACACAGAGAGAGCCAAAAAACGCTCAGCCCTAAGGTTCCCATCCTAGTGCTCTCCAGTTCTTTAACTTCAGAGCTGGGCGTACAAAGAACAGATAAGAAAGGGATTACAGGTGTGCACACCATTGTAAACCAATCTCAAGCTTAGAAACTTAACTCCTATGCATTGAAGCGGAACCAGGAAGAACTTGAGGAGGCGGTATGTTTTAAAGGGGCACCCTGACGGATGAGTTTTTGCAAGAAACGCGTCGAGATCACCAGAAAGACCTCCTTTTCAAGGATCGGAATACTGACTTTGCTCTGGTTTCCTTGAAATCAAACCGTCAAAACGGCGATTCCTCCATGGCGGAGATGCTGGAGAGAGAAGCCATTTTGGATGGGGTGGGTGGAGGCCACTCATTGTGGTTGAAGCTTTGTCTTCTTTGTAGTGCAGTAAAAAAACAAATTGGAGTTATTTCTTTTGTTATGAGCGAAACTACTTTTGGTAAATTGTATAAAATTTAAAAAAAAATAAAAAAAGTATTGTTGACATTTCATGCAAATGATTTAGTCTAACTCTGAGGCAGCCATTAGAAAAGAGAAGGCACATGCCTTCTCTTTAATTCAAAGAATTTGACTTCCAGCAACACCGCCAAGGAGGAATCACCGATTTGACGGTTTGATTTCTAGGAAACCAGAGCAAAGTGAGTGTTGCGATCTCTGTAAAGGGTGTTTTCCTGGTGATCTTGACGTGTTTTTTATATATAAAAAAACCCTCATCCGTCAGGGTGCCCCTTTATGTGTCATTGTGTTGGACACAACTGAATCTTTAGTTACTTTATAATTGGGTGGGTTTTTTTGTTCACCGTTTGTTGTGTCTGTCTGTCTGTCTGTCTGTCTCTTTCTCTCTTAACACTTTCGCCGCCAGCCATTTTTCAGCCAAAATATTCCATTAAATTTATCTGGGTAGAGAAAAGTCTTATCTGCAATATTCAGAATTTCTCTGTGACATGTATAACATCAGGCCTATCCTTACCTCCCAAAATTAAGAAAATAGGGTCTTCGGATAACAGACCCTGATTTGATGCCTTTTAGTGGCATGGGTGTTAAACCATTGTGGTGCATAAATGCGACATTGGCGGTGAAAGGGTTAAGCCTGTAGTGCTTTTTTAGTTAAAGAAGGAAAATGTCTCAAACAAAGATTCTACGTCTTTGTTGTGTGTGAGGGGGGGTGGGGGTGTTGGGGAGTTGGTATTCAGACATAAAGGATTGTGAGTAAAAGAGAGAGAGAGAGAGAGAGAGAAAGAGACTGTTGGTCGGCGCTCTTTTTCTGTCTCAGGACCGACATCTTGGAACAAACTTCCTCTTTCCCTCCGTCAGCGACCGACCCTCTCAGCCTTCAAATCTAACCTCAAAACCCACCTGTTCCCCCGTCATTGAGGCTCCACTCTCTTTCTCTTCTCTCTCTTGCCTTTAGGTCTGTTTCTGCTGTATACCATTTATGTCAAACGTGTGTGTTCGCTTTGTATTGCATTTTTGTTTGAATGCGTTATGAATGCTAACGTGTGAGTGCGCTTTGATTTGATTTCTATCAAGATTCAGCGCCGTATGAATGCTGTATGTTGTTGCTGTTGTTGTTGTGTGTGTCTGTGTGTATGTGTTACTGTGTGTGTTTGTGTCTGTCTGTCTGTCTGTGTGTGTCTGTCTGTGTGTGTGTGTGTGTGTGTGTGTGTGTCTGCGCGTATGTGTGTGCATGTTTATGTAATCTATTTGAACATTTTCAGGAATCTGGCAGGCAACACACTTCATGGTGAAGTGTGTGTGTGTGTGTGTGTGTGTGCATGTGCATTTGTTTGTGCACTTTTTCAGGGACCTGGCAAGCAAACACGCTTCATGATGAACTTCTACATATCTTTAGGCCCCCCCCCCCAAAAGGTGTGGTTGAGGTATCCCTACCTACCCTATTTTTTTCTGCCGACCCTATGATTTTTTTTTGCCTTGTCAAAAAAAAAAGGGAAAAAAAAGAGAGATAGCCATAGGCTCATATTTCTGAAAATATGACATTGATCAGCACTTTCATAGTTGACTTTCAAAGCATCTTACGCCCTCGTGGATGTTTTCCAGGACATTCACAGTAGGAAAAGAAAACATTATCACTTGCTGAGGTGGTTCAGCTATCTTAGCTGAACCTTTTGAACTAGAGTTTTCAACACCACTCCACGATCTCAAAGAGCTGGGAGTGAAAAGCTTACAATTTGGTTGAGAAAGAGAAAGTTTTATTTCTTTGGGTTGTTTACTTTAAATTACTCGATGTTCATGACACACACCATGTATATGTGTACACACACACACACACACACACACACACACACACACACACACACACACACACACACACACACAACACACCACAAGAGAGTAAGAGTGAGGGAGAGAGGGAGAGAGAGCTCTTGTGTTTTGTCAATTTTGACCTTTAAAATGTTTTTCAAAAAAAAAAAAAGTTAGGTCCTACCTACCTATACTACCCTATTTTTGTTGGCCATGTTACCTTAACCACAACTAATTGTGTGTGTGTGCCTTATGATGAATTGTGTGTGCGTGTGTGTGTGTGTGTGTGTGTGTGTGTGTGTGTGTGTGTGTGCATGCATGTGTGTGTGTGCATGCACATAACTAAGTGTATGTGCATTTGTTTGTGCACTTTTTCAGGGACCTGGTAGGCAACACTGTCTACATGATGAACTCTGTGTGTGTGTGTATGTATGTGAGTGTGTGTGTGTGCATGTGTGTGTGCAATTTTGTGCACTTGTTTGGTTTGATAGCAAGATGTATTTTTTAACGTTCCTCGTCATCAGAAGATGAATCGTGTCGCTAACATTGTACGTTGTCGTTCCTGAATAACTCCCTGTGGGGATACCGGTGGGTCTTTCGTAAAAATAGTTGCTCCACCTTCTGGAAGTTCTGTGCTTGTGACTTCCTCTAATCTGCCACTCTCTTTGACTCTGCCTTTTCCCTTTGCTTTCTGTCATCTACTATCTTTCTGCCTAACCGGTCCATTCTCCTGCCTTTTTTCATGACGCACTTTCAAAAAGATTTCTTCTAGCCGAAGTCGGACTTGCTGGGCCTAACTATTTCTTAGTTAGGCGCATAATGGCAGCATGACGCATCTGCGCTCATAATTGACAGGAACCTGTCTGAGCGATCGAAGAAGAAGAAGATTCCTGAATACAATTGTTGAAGTTTGTGTGTGTGTGTGTGTGTGCGCACTTGCGTGCTTGTGCATTCCTCATGCGCTTGTATAATAGAGGTGGGGGGGGAAACCGGTTTGAACCAAAAAAACAGTGCTAACCTTTCGCGGTTCGAAAAACCGGTTCCATTTGTGTGAACCGGTTTTTTTAACTGCAAACTGAAAGTAAGTTTTTCTTTGAATAACGCATTCTTTTCGAAGAACAACACTCATTCTCAGCGCAGATTGAGTGTTTTGAAACCAAGAGTCGCTGTTTCTAGTTAGTGGTGGTGTATAGCTTTAACTTTGACTGAGTGTTGAGTTGGGTGTGTGTGTGTCATAAGTTATAAGTTTCTTTAGTGTGTATGTGTGCGTGTGTGTGAATATTCTGACAAATAAACATGTGTTTGCATAGGTGAAACTAGTGATGCGAGTACTGGTTACAAAAAAAACCGGTTCGGTAAAACCGGTTCGAAGAGGGAAAACCGGTTTAAAACCGGTTCAGATCTTTGAACCGGTTCTCAACTCTGTTGTATAATGTGTGTGTGTGTGCATTTTCAGGGACCTGGCAGGCAACACTCTTCACGATGAACTCCTTCACCTGGAGCTGAAGATCAGGGACTTGGAACGAGGGTGAGCCCTGTCAACGTTTAGTACAGTGGAACCTCCCTTATAAGACCTCCCATTTAAGACTCCCTCTCATATAAGACCTACTTTCTCTGAGACATTGCCCTTCTTTGTAAGCATTAACATTACCTCCCTTATAAGACCTCCCATTATAAGACTCCCTCTCATATAACTATAAGACTTGCTTCTTCGAGACATTGCCCTTCTTTCTTTGTAAGCATTAACATTACCTCCCTTATAAGACCCCTCCCTCTTAAGACCTCATTTTGGATGGTTTTTGAAGGTCTTATAAGGGAGGTTCCACTGTACAGTTATTTCCCTTTGATTTTGTTGTATCTCACTCAGGTAAAAAAATATGGGTGGTAGCTCTTTTTTTTTTCCTCGTCTATTACACATGCATGAAAACAGCTCCGCCGTCTTCGCTGATTTTTTTTGGGGAAATCGAGCGATCTCTGCCGGGAAAAAACCCAAACCGAACCAAAATTATCTTTACACGGCACAATCTTCACTTGCCCCCCCCCCCCCCCCCCGCTGAACAAAACTTCTGAAGTTAGCTGAAAATCCGGGTGGAAGGATTTCTCTGCTGAAAAAAATCTCCTCTTTTTTTTGGAACAGTAGTTTTCATGCCTGATTAATAACAGGCTATGTTTTCATTCGTTGTTCCCACATACCGCTAGTCCCACACGCAGTTAGTCCCACATGTCTGTGGATCCACATGCCGCTGGTCCCACAGCTGTGGTGTGTGGGAATACTGGTATCCCCCACACACCACAATTCTAACGAAAGTAACTATGCTTCTTTAGCCGAAATATTGATGTCAGTTGGTAAAGGAATTCCAATGTGAATCGAGTTTTCTATGCAGTCTTTTATTAGGTATTAGGTATTATTAGTCCAAAATGGGGTTGTTTTGTGTTCAGGGGTGCTGACAGCAGCTGTTAATCAAAAGTATACATAGTTTGAGAGCGTGCGACCCAACAGATTTTGCACAAAACGCAGACAGACAGAGCTTCGGACAAAGACATGGCTCCACCTGTACAGTGGTTGCCGCTTTATAAAGCCATTTTGGGACCGACGAAAAATGGCTTTAATAAGCGGCGGATTTAATAACCGGCGGTCCAGGATTACGTCATTTTCGAACTTTTTTTTTTTGTGCTTCTCTTTTGTTTACGTCAGTCACACTTTCACACTTTCTTTTGTCATTTACACTTGCTTGAATCTAAACACAACTTCACAAGGCCTCTTAAACGATGTTGAACTTTTGTTTTGGTTTTTATTGACTGACATTCTTTTCTAAACTCAGTTACTTCGTGATACACGTGAGCGTGCACATAAATATGTCTTGAGTGACACAAGTGACATATTTTCACGCCCCCAAAAAAAGAAAAAAAGAAAAAAGAACAAAATCGTGTGAGCTTTAGTCACAAACTATGTGATTTATCTGAGAAAAGTGGCTTTAATAAGCGGCGGGGTGGTTTTATTAAGCGGCTTTTTTTAATACATAACATATTGTGAAAAATCCGGACCGTAAGAAATCGGCAAGCGGCTGGCTCTATTAACCGCGGTTTTATTAAGCGGCGACCACTGTATTTAGTAAGTAGATATTCACCTTGGCATAACTATATTAGGCTGCGTCAGACCAATCGCCGTAAGCTAGAACACCAAGGCTACATCAATATGTTGCTATGTTCTGCATAGTTATGCGGGGGTTGTCTTTAGCCTTGGCGACTCACTTGGCGTAACTATATTAGGCTGCACCAGACCAATCGCCGTAAGCTAGAACACCAAGGCTACATCAAAACGTTGCTATGTTCTGCCTAGTTATGCGGGGATTGTCTTTAGCCGTGGCAACTCACTTGGCGTAACTATATTAGGCTGCGTCAGACCAATTGCTGTAAGCTAGAACACCAAGGCTACATCAATATGTTGCTATGTTCTGCCTAGTTATGCGGCGGTTGTCTTTAGCCTTGGCGACTCACTTGGCGTAACTATATTAGGCTGCACCAGACCAATCGCCGTAAGCTAGAACACCAAGGCTACATCAAAACGTTACTATGTTCTGCATAGTTAAGTTATGCGGGGGTTGTCTCCAAAATCCTCCGAAGTTGGAGCGTGGCTGCCCACGTGGTAGGGTAATAAAAAAAATGGTCACAGTGTTCTTGTTCTTCTTCTTCTTCTTCGATCGCTCAGACAGTTTCCTGTCAATTTATGAGCGCAGATGCATCACGCTGCCGTTATGCGCCTGACTAAGAAATGGTTAGGAAATGTTTTTGAAAAAAAAAAAAAAAGGCAGGAGAATGGACCCGGTAAGGCAGAAAGATAGTAGATGACAGTAAAGCAAAGGGAAAAGGCAGAGTCAAAGAGAGTGACAGAATTAGAGGAAGTTGCAAGCACAGAACTTCCACAAGGTAGGGGAACTGTTTATACAAAAGACCCCCAGTATCCCCACGGGGGGAGGTCACAGTGTTCCATTGCTTCAGCTGTTGGTATGATCCCTAGAGTCTTTATCTTTAAGCCAGGGGACGACAACAACAAACATGTTTATTATATAATAATAATAATAATAATAATAATGCATATTTTTATAGCGCCTATTCTCAGTAAGGGCTCTAAGCGCTTTACAATGCATATTTACATTGATTAAAAAGTAAACAATAAATATTAAACAAGAAAGCAAACAACCAAAAAGCTAATGCGAATTAGCCTTGCACACCCACACCCGCACAACACCACCACACATCCCAAAAGATCCAAAACGTTTCCCAAAATTTAGGGAATGGAAGTTCAGTTTAACGTCGCGTATCGGCTTTCGCCATGTACGACGGGCTGAACAAACCAACCAGGGTATAAGCAAAAATTTATGTTCCTGAATCACTGTCTTAGCCAAAAGGCCGAGAAGCGATCAGTATATTTAGGGAATCAGGGTATTGCTTGATTTATATTCTCTGACGCCCAACCCTCCTGCTTTTCCCAGGCTTCAGGGACCGGCAATACGCTCAAAGAGTCTGGGCAGGAATTTGTTTGTTTGTTTGTTTTTTCTAAGTGGAGATCCCAGGCATGGTAGTCACCTCCGCGAAACAGTTTGAAACAAAATTATTAAAAAATGCATTGAAATGGCATGAAAAAGTGAAAATTTCACTCATTTATTTATTGAATTGAATTGAATTTCGGCCCCCTGGACCCCCGGCCATTTTCCTTGAAAACCACTTTGCCCCCACTACCATGCCTGAGATCCTTACCCAGGGTACACCCCCACCACTGTCAACTCCTGCTTTTCACACATTTCTCTCTCTCTCAATCCAAGGCGTGGATATTAACTCAGGGGTGTAGGTGGGCGTGCCTGAAGCCTGAATTCAGGCAATTTGATGCTGCTTCAGGCAGCTGGGTGCCTGAAGAAAGGGCTCTTTAATAGAGTTGAGAACCGGTTCAAAAATCTGAACCGGTTTTAAACCGGTGTTCCCTCTTCGAACCGGTTTTACCTAACCGTTTTTTTTTTTTAACCAGTACTCGCATAACTAGTTTCACCTATGCACACACATATTTATTCGTCAGAATATTCACACACGCGCATGCACACATACACACACACACACACACACACACACAGTAAAAGAAACTTATGACTTATGACACACACACACACACACACACTCAACTCAACGATCAGTCAAAGTCAAAGCCATACACCACCACAAACTAGAAACAGCTACTCTTGGTTTACAAACACCCAATCTGCGCTGAGAATCAGTGTTGTTCTTAAGAAAAGAATGCGTTATTCTAAGAAAAACTTACTTTCAGTTTGCAGTTAAAAAACCCGGTTCACAGCAACTCGAACCGGTTTTTCGAACCGCGAAAGTTTAGCACCAGTTTTTCGGTTCAAACCGGTTTTTCCCCCCACCTCTACTCTTTAACATGATATCATTCTTTTGTACATTAGGTTTCGGCAAGGAAGTTGAGGCAAAAGTTTTGGTGACTGCATCCACCCAAGACAACTGATATGGTCGAGAAAATACAGTACAGTGGAAGCTCTCTTATAAGACCTTCAAAAATGATCCAAAATGAGGTCTTATACGGGAGGGGTCTTATAAGGGAGGGGTCTTATAAGGGAGGGGTCTTATAAGGGAGGTAGTTTTAATGCTTACAAAGAAGGGCAATGTCTCAGAGAAGTAGGTCTTATGTGGGAGGGAGTCTTACAATGGGAGGTCTTCTAAGGGAGGTTCCACTGCTGTAAGAAACAAAATCTGAGCTTTGTGTAAAATTTGGGAGGGGATGCGCCTTATATTGTTGTTGTTGTTGTTGTTGTTGTATCCTGGCTTAAAGACTCCAGGGATCATCCCAACAGTCGAAGCACTTGAACGCTGTGGTACAAATGCACCAGCTGGGGATGAGAACTGAACATTACGCGTGCGACCGTTTTTGAGTACCCCGCCATGTGGGCAGCCACACTCCAACTTTGGAGGATTTTGGAGAGTGATGATGTTATGCAGGGCTCCCAATCGTCCCGCAAAACAAGGGGTCCCAGGGACTCCTTCACTTACAGCATAGAGGGTCCTAGAGGTGGGATAGAGGGTCCCAGTGGCATTGCGAATGCTAAAAAGAATGTTTCTAGTGCATCCCTGGGACCCCCTGCACATTCTTTTAGAGGGTCCTTTAGAATTTTAGTCCTTCATAGACCCCCAAATGGGGGTCCCTGGGAGCACTATTATGCTACTCTTTTTGTTGTTGCTAGGAGTTTGTCGTGACTAAAGACAGTCCCCGCCATAACTGTGAAGAGCATAACGACATTTTGATGTAGCCTTGGTGTTCTAGCCTATGTCAATTGGTCTGACACAGCCTTAACCCTTTCACCGCCAGCCATATTTCAGCCCAAAATGTCCATTAAATTTACCTGGGTAGAGAATAAAATCCATCTGCGGTATTGGGGATTCTTCTGTGACATATCTAAAATAGGGTCTGTCCTTACTTCCCAAAACTAAGACAACAGGGTCTTTGGATAATAGACCCCAATTTGATGCCTTTTAGTGACATACAGTGGAGTCCGGGTAAAACAAATTTTAAGGGAACACAGACTCAGTTCGTTGTATCAGGATTTCGTTATACATGTACATGTACAATGTATGTTGAAAACAAAACACTCACCAATGATAACCGAAAACATAAACTTGACCAGTTTGGATCATCTGTCTTAATCACGGGATTATCTCTTTCTCTTTCTGCCACTCTCCATTGCAAACCGAACGTGATCTCGGAGATGGTTCTCAGCTGTTGAATGACTGACAATGATAGTGTCAGTTGTCTTTCGGAATTCCGAACTTACTTTTAATTAAGTAACAACACATCACACAAATTTAGTTTGTCATAGGCTTTCACAAACTTTTCAATCTTTATTTTGAGTGCGAATTGTAAAGCGACCTTGAGAAACCGAATGATCTGTAGGAAGCCTAGGCCTAGCAGACGACCCAGTGTGAATCTAAATGAGTTCACGCATGCGCAGTTCATATTTTCCAACTTCCTTCTTCTTGACAACACGTTCTAGCTTGGAGTTTGAAGGCCTAGGTTTTTGCAGGCTGAGTTCGTTATAGGCTATTTTTCCAAGTAAATAAAATTAGCCTGGGGCGTAGAACATGTGTTCGTAAAAAGCGGGTGTTCGTTATTTCAAAAGGATTTTTTGTTCGTTATACCCATGGCTTTGCAAGTGACAAATAGAAGGGCATTTGCCGGGAAATTGAAATCAGTTCGTTAATCTCGAAATTTCGTTAAAAGCGAGTTCGTTATAGTTGGACTCCACTGTAGGTGTTAAATCATTGTGGTGCTAAAATGCGACTTTGGCAGTGAAAGGGTTAAGCCAAGGCACGGATAACTGATATAGTCGGGGAAAATACAGGAGTTATAAAATTATGCAGTAATAATATTTGAGAGCTTTCTGCACCAGTGAAGCGCTCACTGGTAGCCAGATGTTGCCAGTTTTGCCGTTTTGGTCAATAATTGCCCTCCCACACATTCATTTTATTTTCATTCATGATTAGCTTAAACACTCATTTATGATTACATTTTTGAAACACTGATTATTGATTTCTGCAAGAGCCAGTAAATGAGCCAAAATAATGTTGCTGTTTTGCTCTGTATGTGGAAAATATCTTTGCACAGTTGTTGTTGTTTGTGTGTGTGTTGTGTGTGTGTGTGTGTGCGTGTGTGTGTGTGTGTGTGTGTGTGTTTTGATGTAATTGTAAGACTAAGAGTGGGAAGGGCGGGGGTGGGGTTTGGTGTGTGTGTGAATCAGAATCAATCAATCAGAATCAAAGTTTATTGTCCTTTAAAACCAATACAAGGTTTTATATGACACTGATAAAATAACAATAACGTAATAATAACAATTTATAAAGTTCAGTTACGGAACTTTTTGTTTTTTTTCTCAATACTTCTGGGTTTTCCCCCCTTCTTTCTTTGTGCTAGTTGCATTACTGTTTCAGATAATTGAGGCTATTGATTGACACAACTGTGTATATATTTTGCAAGCTCACTTACAAGGGCGTCATTTGTAATTAATTTGCTAGGTGTAACATTATGTATATCGTATTTTTCTTCAACAAGTTTTATAAATTGTGTTCTTATTTCCGTATGCTTTGTACAATTGTCTAAAAAATGAGTTTCATCTTCTATTTCCTTGCATTGTAAACATAGCCTTTTCTCTCTAGGCATATTAGAATGTCTACCTTTTTCTATTTTAAGCTCATGGCATGAAGTTCTTAGTTTGCATAACGTCTGTTTTTTGGTAAAGTGTATTAAAGGATTTGTCAAATATGGTTCAGTTCTGTATTCATTTGTAATCTTGTTATAAAAGTTTAGCTTTGATTTTGTCTCAGATTTTCTTTTTCTCCAAAATGAAATATATTCTTCTTTTAGTTTATTTTGTATTACATGACATAATTTATTTATGTTAAACGTGTGTTGGTTGTTCCATACATGTGTCAATCCAAGGGCGTTTAAAATAGATTTGACGAATTTAACCCATGGTGACTGACTAGTTTCATTCTTTAACATTTCGTTGTAAATGACATTAATGTAAGAGTCTTGTTTGGATTCTAAGATATGATGCCAGAATTTTATAATTTGACAAATTGATGCTAAACTAACAGGAAAACTACCTAGCTCTCCAATAACCGCTAAATTTATAGCTTTTTTATGAACCCCTAAAATTTGTTTGAAAAACTTGTGCTGGATATGTTCATGCTGTAATTTATTTGAAAGGCATTGGGTGAATAACTTTTCTAAGTTAAAGTTGTCATCTAATTTTATGGTAAATGGCAGCCAAACATCTGCACCATAAGTTAATATTGGCGAGATGAGACTATCAAATAGTTTTAAAATAACTTGAACGTTTATGTTTTCATTTCTAAACATTCTTTTAAGGCTATATGTTGCTTTATTTCCTTGCTTGCTAAGATGCTCAGATGCTATATCAAGTTTTCCTGATTTATGGAATATAATTCCTAGGTACTTGTACTGATCTGTCGTTTCAATAATGTTTGTGCCACATCTAAAAAATGTTTTAGTTTTGGGGTCTGTCTTTGAAAATATTAACACTTTAGTTTTCTCATTGTTAATGTGTATACCCCACTCTTTACAATATAAGTGCAATTTATCAAGTTTTAATTGTAAACCATGCTTAGATGTTGCAAGAAGTACGAGGTCATCTGCATAGAGTAAAGAAGATATACATTTATTTTCTGATTGACTTATTTTTGGTGAATCTACGTCTGGAAACCACTTAATTAAATCATTAATAAATATATTAAATAATGTCGGGCTTAAGGAGCTTCCTTGTATAATTCCTCTTCGTACATAAATGGAGTGAGGAATCCCGTTCTTGCTGGATGAGCAAATTTGGGCATTTGTGTGCATACTTTTAATCAGATTAAAACATTTACCTTGAATACCTATTTTTTGTAATTTTATAAGTAGTCCTTCGTGTGATATGTTATCGAATGCTTTTTGAAAATCAACAAAGCATGCATATAATCTACTGTTACGTGATTTTAAGGTATAGTCTACTATACTGTTTAAAATGAGAATATTATCTGAAGTCCTATGGTCCTTTCTAAAACCAGCTTGTTCTTTTGCTAGCAGATTGTTTGATTCTAAGTAATCATTTATTCAAGTATTTAGTATTTGACATAATACATTACCTAGCGAACAGTTAAGCGTGATTCCTCTGTAGTTGCTTGGGTTTGATTTATCCCCTCCTTTATGTATTGGGACTGATATGCCTTTCTTCCACATATCTGGATATTGGCCACTTTTCAAGATATAATTGAATATGTTTTTAATTGTGGGCAACAATTCTGAAGTGCCAGCTTTTAGAAATTCATTTCTTATTCCATCTATTCCAGGAGATTTGTTATTTTTTAACTTTCTAATAGCTTTAGTTATTTCTTTATCTGTAATATCATAATCTAAATTATGACTATCGATATTAGTTTTCATATTATCTATATCAGTTTTTATACAGTTTTCTTGGTTATCATCAATTACTACAGATTCTTTGTTCTCCATTTCGACTTGTTTTCCCAGAAGTTCTTCCAGATGAGCAATCCACTTTTTAACTGGAATAGATTGTTTTTGTTCCTGGTTGTCCATGGTCTGTAGTTCTTTTAATGTTTTCCAAAGTGCGTTTGGGTTATCAGTCAAGTTTTTGTTTAAAATATGTAATAGTTTTGCTTTATATGCTTTTTTCTTTTTCTTAATTATTTTGTTATATATTTTCCTTGCATAAAAATATTTTTGATGTAGTGTTCGGCTAAATGGACTTCTATTTAATGCATTTAATAAAGATTTGGTTTCTTTACGTTTTATTTCGCATTCTTTGTCAAACCATTTTTTATTTTGTCTTTTCCTTTTCTTCCCGTTTCTCTTTATTCTATAAGTTAAGTTTCCTTTACCTACATCCTGTAACAGTTGTGTAAAGTCTTCTACTACATTATTTATTGTTTTAGCGGGAGAAGTAAGGTTTTTAGCATCTGCTTTAAGAATGTCATTAATCTTTTTCATACGTATTTTATTTTCTGAAGAAGTGAGGGCCTTTTGAAGTTTGGCCTCAGAGTTTTCATCCCAAAAGAAAGTAATATTTTCGTACATGTTTTTTTCATGTTCATTATGTTTGGTTTCTCTATGTGTTTTGCTTCCTGTTTTATAGTAATTTTCTTTAGTGAGGTAACGATTTATCTTTAATGATATTGGACAATGATCTGAATAAGCTGTTAAATCGTGAACTTTCATATTGATTACATCATTCAATAAGTTTTGAGAGCATAATAAGTAATCAACAACGCTACATCCTTTGGGTGTGTAACAAGTATATCGACCTTGTAAGTCGCCAAGTGTTCTGCCATTGAGAATACTCATGTTACAGTCAATACATATAGATGTGAGTTTCCTACCAAGTTTTTGGACACAACTGTCCATAGAACATCTGTCATTTACTGTATTAAACGAGTAATGCTCAGGTAGTGGATATGTATTATTTTCCTTGTCCATTTGGATGTAATCAGGAATCGTGCCTGACCTTGCATTAAAGTCTCCGCACAAAATTACTTGTTCATTGCTGGATAGATTAATTAGATCAGCTTCGACTTTGTCCCATATACTGCTCATAAAATCTTTACCAAAAGAGGAATGTTCTGGGGGTATATACACACATCCTATGTATGTGGAATGTCCCTCTTTTTGCATTCTCAACCAAGCTATATCGCTGTTATTTGGGGGTAGAATCTTAACAAACTTTCTTAAGTTTTGTTTGATAAAAATCGATATACCCCCTGAAGACTTTTGAGCCTTTGCACGCTTGGGACGACAATAATGTATTCCTGGGGCGAAGTCTGCAAAATGTACTTTGCATGCAGTTTCATTGCCAAGGTGTGTCTCTTGCAGAAAGACTATATCATATTCTGATATAAATCTAATCACATCATCTTTTGTCCATCAATGGTTTCTTTAAATCCCTTTACATTCCATGAAAGTATCTTTAAATTGTCAAGTTTCATTGTACGTTAAATAAGGTGTGTGTTTGGTAGTGATTGAAAGCATTATATTGTTATACAGTGGAAATTAATCACAGTGCATGTAATCATGCACACTTTCATAATATCTGTCACGGCTGCCCCCTCTGTGAACCCTTGAGTGATGCCAGTCGTCAAGGTAGTTTTGAGGGTGAAGGCCTTTCTCCTGTTGTTCATGACTGCGTGTGTGTGTGTGTGTGTGTGTGTGTGTGTGTGTGTATGTGTGTGTGTGTGTGTGTGTTTTGATGTAATTGTAAGACTAAAAGTGGGAAGGGTGGGGGTTGGGTTTGGTGTGTGTGTGTGTGTGTGTGAATACATTGTCCTGTTGTACATCGCTGTGATTATTAATGCAAGGGAAAAAGGGGTTCCGCCATAATAATTGTCTGCCATCTTCAGTAGCTTGATGAGTAGTTGTGTACACATACTACGCAAGCTGTTGCCATATATGTAGAAATATTGATTGTTATTATATGTCAACTTCGACTTTATCCTTTACTGTGAAAGGCTGCCATTCCTGGATTTCCATACAACACTTGCCTGATTTTTGTTTTAACCCTTTCATTGCCAAAGTCGCATTTTAGCACCACAGTGATTTAACCCCTATGTCACTAAAAGGCATCAAATTGGGGTCCATTATCCAAAGACCCTATTGTCTTGGTTTTGGGAAGTAAGGATAGACCTTATTTTATATGTCACAGAAGAATCCCCAGTACTGCAGATGGACTTTGTTCTCTACCCAGGTAAATTTAATGGACATTTTTGACTGAAATATGAGCTGGCGGTGAAAGGGTTAAAAATAAAGATTTTGTTGTTGTTGTTGTTGCAGTTTTGCTCTATATGTGGAAAATATCCTTGCACAGTTTGTGTGTGTGTGTGTGTGTGTGTTTTGATGTAATTGTGAGACTAAGAGTGGGAAGGGTGGGGGTGGGGTTTGGTGTGTGTGTGTGTGTGTGTGTGTGTGTGTGTGTGTGTGTGTGTGTGTGTGTGTGTTTTGATGTAATTGTAAGACTAAGAGTGGGAGGGCGGTGGTTGGGTTTGTGTGTGTGTGTGTGTGTGTGTGTGTGTGTGTGTGTGTGTGTGTGTGTGTGTGTGTGTGTGTGTGTGTTTTGATGTAATTGTAAGACTAAGGGTGGGGGTTGGGTTTGGTGTGTGTGTGTGTGTGTGTTTTGATGTAATTGTAAGACTAAGGGTGGGGGTTGGGTTTGGTTGTGTGTGTGTGTGTGTGTGTGTGTGTGTGTGTGTGTGTGTGTGTGTGTGTGTGTGTTGATGTAATTGTAAGACTAAGAGTGGGAAGGGCGGGGTTGGGTTTGTGTGTGTGTGTGTGTGTGTGTGTGTGTGTGTGTGTGTGTGTGTGTGTGTTGATGTAATTGTAAGACTAAGAGTGGGAAGGGCGGGGGTTGGGTTTGGTGTGTGTGAGTGTGTGTGTGTGTGTGTGTGTGTGTGTGTGTGTGTGAATGCAATTGTCCTGTTGATTTCTCGTGTCTCAGGACAGTTTGTCCTGTCAGTTTTCGATGCTCTGTACATCGCTGTGATTATTAATGCAAGGTGAAAAGGGGGTTCCGCCATCACCTGCTATCTTTAGTACCGTATTTTACGGACTACAAGGCGCACCTGATTATAAGGCGCACACCCAACATTTTACACAAAATTCAGATTTTGTTATTATACCTTCTTACATTATTATCAGTCACATTATAAGGCGCAGGGGTCTCAGTCTAGGACACACCCCCCCCCCCCCCCCCCGTGGGGATACCGGGGGGGTCTTTTGTATCAATAGTTCTCCCACCTTCTGGAAGTTCTGTGCTTGTAACTTCCTCTAATCTGTCACTCTCTTTGACTCTGCCTTTTCCCTTTGCTTACTGTCATCCACTATCTTTCTGCCTTGTACCGGTCCATTCTCCTGCCTTTTTTCATGAAACACTTTCAAGAACATTTCCTCCAGCAGAAGTCGGACTTGCTGGGCCTAACTATTTCTTAGTTCTATTTCTTAGTTAGGCGCGTAACGGCAGCATGACGCATCTGCGCTCATAATTGACAGGAAACTGTCTGAGCGATCGAAGAAGAAGAAGAAGAAGAAGTCTAGGAAAAAAGTTTCGCCTTATAGTCCGAAAAATATGGTAGCTTGATGAGTTGTTGTGTACACATACTACGCAAGCTGTTGCCATATATGTAGAAATATTGATTGTTTTTATGTGTCAACTTCGTCTTTATCGTTTACTGTGAAAGGCTGCCAACTTCGTCTTTATCGTTTACTGTGAAAGGCTGCCATTCCTGGATTTCCATACAACACTTGCCAGATTTGTGTTTTAAAAATAAAGATTTTGTTGTTGTTGTTGCTGTTTTGCTCTATTTGTGGAAAATATCCTTGCACAGTTTTTGTTGTTGTGTGTGTGTTTGTGTGTGTGTGTGTGTGTGTGTGTGTTTGTGTGTGTGTGCTGTTGTGTGTGTGTGTGTTTGTGTGTGTGTGTGTGTGTTTTGATGTAATTGTAAGACTAAGAGTGGGAAGGGTGGGGTGGGGTGGGGTTTGGTGTGTGTGTCTGTGTGTGTGTGTGTGTGTGTGTGTGTGTGTGTATGTGTGTGTGTGTGTGTGTGTGTTGATGTAATTGTAAGACTAAGAGTGGGAAGGGTGGGGGTGGTGTGGGGTTTGGTGTGTGTGTGTGTGTGTGTGTGTGTGTGTGTGTTGATGTAATTGTAAGACTAAGAGTGGGAAGGGTGGGGTGGGGTGTGTTTGGTGTGTGTGTGTGTGTGTGTGTGTGTGTGTGTGTGTGTGTGTGTGTGTGTGTGTTTTGATGTAATTGTAAGACTAAGAGTGGGAAGGGTGGGGTGGTGTGGGGTTGTGGTGTGTGTGTGTGTGTGTGTGTGTGTGTGTATGTGTGTGTGTGTGTGTGTGTGTGTGTGTTGATGTAATTGTAAGACTAAGAGTGGGAAGGGTGGGGTGGGGGTTTGTGTGTGTGTGTGTGTGTGTGTGTGTGTGTGTGTGTGTGTGTGTGTGTGTGTGTGTGTGTGTGTGTGTGTTTTGATGTAATTGTAAGACTAAGAGTGGGAAGGGTGGGGGTTGGGTTTGGGTGTGTGTGTGTGTGTGTGTGTGTGTGTGTGTGTGTGTGTGTGTGTGTGAGTGAGTGAGTGAGTGTGTGTGTGTGTGTGTGTGTGAGTGAGTGAGTGAGTGAGTGTGTGTGTGTTTTGTGTGTGTGTGTGTGTGTGTGTGTGTGTGTGAGTGTGTGTGTGTGTGTTTGTGAGTGAATGAATGAATGAATGAATGAATTAATTAATCTTTAATTTAATATCTTTTCACATTATGTCAAATGTGTGATATTAGACAGGTGAGTCTAATCTGTGATATTATTATTAGGCATGTGAGTGTGTGTGTGTGTGTGTGTGTGTGTGTGTGTGTGTGTGTGTGTGTCTTTATGTTGCATTTGTGTATAATTCTTATGTAGAGCTGTGTACTTTTATGTCTTGTTTTATATTTAAGCATGATTTGGAAAATATTGTTCCATGTGATGTCTTTTATGTTGAAATCGCGGCGGCTGTCATACCATATTTAATTTCTCATTATGAGATAATAAAGATTTGTTGAAGTTGAAGAGAGAGAGAGAGAGAGAGAGAGAGAGAGAGAGAGAGAGAGAGAGAGAGAGAGAGAGAGAGAGAGAGAGAGAGAGAGAGAGAAAGAAAGAAAGGGGGGCACACTGTTTTATTGTCATTACCCGGAAGGGGTCTATTGACAAGGGGGGGGGGGGGGGGGGGGGGGGGAAGAATAGTTTCAGTGTTTCATTATATGCAATAATAAATCAAGGTAAAAAAAAAGAAGGAAAAAAAAGAATCAATAAATGGTAATGGTTGGTTGGTTGGTTGGCTTACCCTGGCTAAAAGACTCCAGGGATCATCCCAACAGCGAGAGGCAGCTAGGGATGAGAACATTACGTGTGTGACCGTTTTTGATTACCCCGCCATGTGGGCAGCCACACTCCTTCGTCGGGGGATTTTAGACTGATGATGTTATGCTAGGAGCTTGTCATGGCTTTATAAACCCTCTTGCATTTCTTCCGCCCAAAACCGCCCGGCCGGAAGTTGTCTCTGTGTATTCAAGTCGCCCAAAACCACCCGTAGCTTGCCCCCCAAACTCTGAGACCCCCCTCTGATGGCATTTCCATCACGCGCTAAGTTCTGGCTCGTTATGCACACACTATGAAGAAGCTTATCGCTTGCAATGAAGTGATAGTAACTGTATGGTGCTCTGTGTGCTTCAAAAGGCAGACTTTCCCCAAAATGTGTGAAAGAATCTGAACACTAGAAAAAGTTTTGTCTGTAACAAATGCGAATGCAAGAGGGGTAAGACAATACCCGCACAACCATTCAGAGCATAACAACATTTTGATGTAGCCTTGGCGTTCTAGCTTATGTCAAGTGGTCTGATACAGCCTCATGCCAAGGCATAATGGTAATGAAAAGCTTCCCCCCCCCCTCTCTCTCTCCTCTCTCTCTCTCTCTCTCTCTCTCTCTCTCTCTCTCTCTCTCTCTCTCTCTCTCTCTCTCTCTCTCTCTCTCTCTCTCTCTCTCTCTCTCTCTCTCTCTCTCGCTCTCTCGCACTCACGCATTAACTCATTCAAGTCGTTCCGGCCATATACGTCCAGAATTAATAGATAGCTGTCAATTTGCTTCATGGGAAGTAAATCTGTGTGCACACCATACCTTGGTCACTTCTAAACTCGCTTCGCTCCCTTAGACCACAATTTTGCCTCTGACTTTGCTTTTGTAGTGGTTTGTTGTGGGGGAACCAATCGGTGTAGAGAGATTTGTGTATAAAGTCTATATAAAACATTACGCGTGTGCGTGTGAGACCGTTTTTGATTACCCCGTCACACGTGGGCAGCCACACTCCGACTTCGGGGGATTTTGGAGACTGACGATCGTATCCTAGGAGCTTGTCATGGCTTTAAAGACCCACCACGTCACGTGTCAAAAATCACGGTTTTCACATGTTTTCCCTCTTATAGCTGGTAAGAAATCTTCATTAGCGTAAGAGGGAATGTGACACGTGACGTGGGGGGCCTTTCAAGACGTTGCCCCCCGCATAAGAAGAGGACACAGCCGGCAACTATCCACCATCCAGTGCCGGACTGAATACAGGAGAAGTTATTTTTTCCCGCGCACCATCAGACTGGAACTCGCTACCTGAGGAGGCTGTGTCTGCTTCTTCAGTTGGCACGTTCTAGTCCCCCATCAAGATGCAAATTCCCCCCCCCCCCCCCTAGTTTAGGTGTTCCTGCCGACTCAGCATCACGTCGGGGGCTCCATCAGCGAGACCCGACTGGCTGGGTCATCTTCGTAGAGTAGGTTTTTGTTTTATTTGTTTGTTTCTTTTTGATGCCCGGCTTCGGACCTCAACCGCGTATAGTATCATAAAATCAAACTGATGATTGTGGATACTCAACGGTAGAAGAAGAAGAACTATGCAGAGCATAACGACATTTTGAAGTAGCCTTGGTGAGCCTCGTTAATATCTACCGTATTTTACGAACTACGAGATGCATCTCATTATAAAGCGAACCCTCACATTTTTACACAGAATTCTCAGATTTTGTCAGTATAGTTTCTTGCTATATTATTACAGTGGAACCTCCCTTATAAGACCTCCCATTATAAGACTCCCTTCCCACATAAGACCCACTTCTCTGAGACGTTACCCCCTTCTTTGTAAGTATTAAAATTACCTTCCTTATAAGATCTTCCATTATAAGACTCCCTCCCACATAAGACCTACTTCTCTGAGACATTACCCTTCTTTGTAAGTATTAAAATTACCTCCCTTATAAGACCCCTCCATTATAAGACCTCATTTTTGGATGATTTTTTTGGAAGGTCTCTCTCTCTCTCTCTCTCTCTCTCTTCTCTCCCTCTCTCTCTCTCTAGGGAGGTAATTTTAATACTTACAAAGAAGGGCAACGTCTCCGAGAAGTGGGTCTTATGTGGGAGGGAGTCTTATAATGGGAGGTCTTATAAGGGAGGTAATTTTAATACTTACAAAGAAGGGTAATGTCTCCGAGAAGTGGGTCTTATGTGGGAGGGAGTCTTATAATGGGAGGTCTTATAAGGGAGGTAATTGTAATACTTACAAAGAAGGGTAATGTCTCCAGAGAAGTGGGTCTTATGTGGGAGGGAGGTCTTATAATGAGGAGGGGAGGTCTTATAAGGGAGGTTCCACTGTATCAGTCACATTATAAGACGCAGGGGTCTCAGTCTAGGAGAAAATAAAAGTATCGCCTTAGAGTCTTGTAAAATACGGTTAATCTACATGGCTGCTCCTGCTTTCAGGATGTCCTGAAATGCAGGATTTGTTGTATTGCCTGCCAGGAGCCGGCATCGCCGGATTATGAGAATTTGAGAAGCAACGAATTTCCTATTTATAATCGTTTTGTCGGTTTCTCGCATGTGTTACTAAGCACATAAAGGAAATGAATACAGATAAATATTTACATGCCTTTTACCAGGAACTGTACCCCCCCCCCCCCCCCATGGGGATACCGGGGGGTCTTTTGTATAAATAGTTCCCCCACCTTCTGGAAGTTCTGTGCTTGTAGCTTCCTCTAATATGTCACTCTCTTTGACTCTGCCTTTTCCCTTTGCTTACTGTCATCTGCTATCTTTCTGCCTTACCAGGTCCATTCTCCTGCCTTTTTTCACGAAACACTTTCAAAAAACATTTCCTCCAGCCGAAGTCGGACTTGCTGGGCCTAACTATTTCTTAGTTAGGCGCATAACGGCAGCATGACACATCTGCGCTCATAATCGACAGGAAACTGTCTGAGCGATCGAAGAAGAAGAAGGAACTGTATATTTTATTGGATTGTTTATAAAGTCAAGTTGTTACCTGGGCGGCCCCTGGACCCCTGCCTTGCAGGTCTTTTTTTTTTAAATTTCCCAGGAGCACCCATGAATCTGTGCTTTGCTGTGTTCCAGGAAAAAGACGTACCCAGTGGTCAAGTTCCTCACGTACAAAGATCGGAAAAGGATTTTGGTAAGTTGTCTGAAGATTTGGGTTGTACATGAAATGGGGGGTGATTGGGGGGGGGGGGGGGGGAGGAGGGGTGCGTTTGTACTGGCTGTAGTGCTACAACCAAAGAGATGGGTTGGGATTTGGGGACCTTCCCCAACACCAGCTGTCCTCAAATCGCTTTGGGATCTACGCTGGGCAGGGTTTCTCTATTTTAAGTTTCTCTGCGTGTGTGTGTGTGTGTGTGTCTGTCTGCGTGCATACGTTCGTTGTGTGTGAGGGTGTTTGTGTATGTGTGTTGGTGTATGTGGTCAGTCCGTGCGGCTCGGTTGCTGTGGCTTACTGAATGGGGTATGAACGAGTTGGCGTCGATAAATGTGTGTGTGTTGTGTGTGTGTGTGTGTTAGAGAGAGAGAGAGAGAGTTGCTTTGTATATGCGTTGTTGCTGGTTGGTGTCAATCTTGAATGCTGTAATTTTTTTTGTGTTTTTTTGTCTGTTGATGAATAATTGATTGTAAAGCGCTTTGGGCTCATCTGAGGTAAAGCGCTATATAAATGTACTATTACTATTATTATTATTATTATTAAGTCTTCTAGCCACCATGTATTTTTTGACATTCTTGGTTGTCCGTTGCATCTCAACCAACTTTTTTAGAGAGGCGGGGTA
>CM065708.1:9722819-9725319 GCA_017654935.2 Phymorhynchus buccinoides | reverse complement strand
AAAGGCAGATCTTAAGTCTTGACTTTTTTCTCTGTTTACTTTTGAACTTACTTTTTTTTTTATTAAACCAAGAGTGCACTGCAATTAGAACGAAGGTTGTGATTCTCTCTCTCTCTCTCTCTCTCTCTCTCTCTCTCTCTCTCTCTCTCTCTCTCTCTCTCTCTCTCTCTCTCTCTCTCTCTCTCTCTCTCTCTCTCTCTCTCTCTCTCTCTCTCTCTCTCTCTCTCTCTCTCTCTCTCTCTCTCTCTCTCTCTCTCTCTCTCTCTCTCTCTCTCTCTCTCTCTCTCTCTCTCTCTCTCTCTCTCTCTCTCTCTCTCTCTCTCTCTCTCTCTCTCTCTCTCTCTCTCTCTCTCTCTCTCTCTCTCTCTCTCTCTCTCTCTCTCTCTCTCTCTCTCTCTCTCTCTCTCTCTCTCTCTCTCTCTCTCTCTCTCTCTCTCTCTCTCTCTCTCTCTCTCTCTCTCTCTCTCTCTCTCTCTCTCTCTCTCTCTCTCTCTCTCTCTCTCTCTCTCTCTCTCTCTCTCTCTCTCTCTCACACACACACACACACACACACACACACACATAATACTGGCCGGCAATAGAAAGATTTAAAAAATGTTCCCTTCTAATTGAGGCCATGCACTTGCACAGATTTGTTATTTTTAAAGTTTGTGAGGACAGGTTTTTTTTTAAATCCAAGCAAAATTCACACATAATAATAAGCAGTCATTAATTGTTTTAAAGATCCACCTGATCAAGTGTCAAAATCACGAGTTTCACATGTTTTCCATCTTATAACTGGAAATAAATCTTGTTTTGGCCAAGTCTGACTCGCATATAATTGGCCCCAAATTCAAACCGAAACATCAGTTGTAAAGTGCAGCCTCAATTTCAAGTTGGGGAAATTTGTATGTGGGTCACAGCTACCCAGAAAAAAACCCAAGGGACTTAATCGTGGTGCGTCACTGGGTCTTTAAACATTATTCAGGCGAAACGTTTCTCAGTTAGTCGATGAAACGAGAGTTGGCAAAACGCGCGTAGGCGAAACGTGCGTAGGCGAAACGCGCGCGTAGGCGAGTAGAGGCGCACCGTTGTTATTTTCCCGCGTTGCCCAGGTGACGGGAGGGGCGGGGTTCGTGGGGTCCCACCTGGTGGACCAGCTGATGATGGAGGGGCACGAGGTCACCGTGGTGGACAACTTCTTCACGGGGCGAAAGCGCAACGTGGAGCACTGGATCGGCCACGAGAACTTTGAGCTGCTGCATCACGACATCGTCAACCCTCTGTATATTGAAGGTGAGAGAGAGAGAGAGAGGGGGGGGGGGAGAGGAGAGAGTGGGGGAGGGAGAGGGAGAGAGACAGAGAGAGAGGGGGAGAGAGAGAGCGTAAACAAACTTTTGTGTTACTGCATCACGACATCGTCAACCCTCTGTATATTGAAGGTGAGGGAGAGAGTCAGTCAAAGTCAAAGTCAAAAATATTTTAATCGTTAGGCCTCTGGCCCATAGCAATGGAGTTCACAAAAAGTATTATATATTATATTATATATATATGAGCAATAATGAAAAAAAGAATAAAGACACACCAAAAAAACGTATTATATGCAAACACAACATAGATACAGACATTCATCATGCATGTATATATTCTTTTCGCAAGGCAAGAGCTTTGTGAATAAATAATGACATCTTGATAATGATGCTAGAGTTTTGATTACATAAAATCAATATATATATATTTTTTTTTTTACAGTGGATGAGATTTATCACCTTGCGTGCCCCGCATCCCCGCCCAATTACATGTACAACCCCATCAAGACCATCAAGACTTCCACCCTGGGTACAATCAACATGCTGGGTAGGTTACCCATGTCTGTCTGTCTGTCTATCTGTCTATCTATTGGTCTGTGCCAATTGTGCAATCTTGTAAATAATAAACAGACACTTATATAGCGCTTTTTATCGAGCACAAAGCGCTTTGTAAAGATCCATCAAGACTTCCACCCTGGGTACAGTCAACCTGCTGGGCATGTGCCCCTGTCTGTCTGTCTGTCTGTCTGTATGTATGTATGCATGTATGTCTGTTTGTTTGTCTGTCTGTCTGTGCCAACTCCACCTACAATCCTATCAAGACCATCAATACTTCCACCGTGGGTACAATTGACATGCTGGGTATGTTACCCATGTCTGTCTGTCTGTCTGTCTGTCTGTCCATCTATTGGTCTGTACCAATCGTGCAATCTTGTAAAGATCCATCAAGACTTCCACCCTGGGTACAGTCAACAAGCTGGGTATGTTGCCCATGTCTGTCTGTTTGTCTGTCTGTCTGTCCATCTGTCTGTCCGTCTGTTCCAACTCCATGTACAATCTTGTAAAGATCCATCAAGACTTCTACCTTGGGTACAGTCAACAAGCTGGGTATGTTACCCATGTCTGTCTATCTGTCTGTCTGTCTATCTGTCCATCTATTGGTCTGTGCCAATTGTACAATGTTATAAAGACCCACCACGACTTATACCCCG
>CM065708.1:9662819-9720319 GCA_017654935.2 Phymorhynchus buccinoides | reverse complement strand
TTGTTGCACTGATCCCGAACAGCACCCCCAGACTGAGGACTACTGGGGGCATGTCAACCCCACTTCGTGAATTATAAATTGAATGGTTGTTTTTTTCATTATATCATCACAATTTTGTTGGCACAGATCCATGTCAACCCCACTTCATTAATTATAAATTGAATGAGTTTTTGTTCATTATTTCATCATAAATTTGTTGCACAGATCCCGAACAGCACCCCCAGACTGAGGACTACTGGGGGCATGTCAACCCCATCGGTCCTCGGGCGTGTTACGACGAGGGAAAGAGAGTGGCCGAGACCATGTGTTACGCCTATAAAAAACAGGTGAGTGTGTGTATGTGAGTGTGCATTCACAGAGACGTAAGTCGAAAGATGTCGCTTTACATGAGGAAAGGAAAACTCAATACAGTGCAACCTCCCTTATAAGACCTCTCAATATAAGACTCCCTCCTACATAAGACCTACTTCTCTGAAACATTGCCCTTCTTTGTAAGTGTTAAAACTACCTCGCTTATAACGGCAGCATGATGCATCTATGCTTATATGACAGGAAAATGTTTGGTAAAGGTCAAGATGTGCCACCCCCCCTACATTTCTCGGTTAATTGTATTTTTCCGTTTGTGCCTTTCTTACCATACATAAATCTGTATTTTAGGTACCTTTTTAGCTAATAACCTTTTTGGAATACTAACCCTATCCCTAACCCTAGCCCTAACCTTACCCCCCACCCTATACTGTGACAAATCGCAGTGTACTGCAGTACATAGTGGGGGGGGGGGGGGGGGGGGGGTAGGGTTAGGTTTAGGGCTAGGGTTAGGGTTAGTATTCCAAAAAGAGAATTAGCTAAAAATGTTCCTAAAATACAGCTTTATGTATGGTAAGAAAGGCAAAAACGGACAAATACAATTAACCGAGAAATGCAGGGGGGGGGGCACATCTTTACCTTTACCATATGTTTGATCAAACGAAGAAGAAGAAGACAACTCCCAGGGTTCATAGCAGTTGGGAAAGGTTTGGGGAAAATAGACTTCATTTTCAAGGCCCATGAAAGTTTGTGAAAAATAAAAAACCAAGAGTAGTGTCTTTGAAAGTTTGTGAATTTTGATCTACTGTCAAATCTTCATCAATCTGCCCCCCAAATCGCCCAGGACCATAATTTTGAATCATCGTGCCAAGAAAAAAAATTATAATTATGAAATAAAATTAATAATATGCATACGATCGGTGCGACTTACTTTCGATTTTTAACGGGCATTGACGCGAGTTGCTTCCCTTTAAAGACATCCAGGTCTGTACGCGTACCGTGCAAAATGCCGGGCAAATGTGTCTTCAGTGAGCTTTGGCTCGAAAATTCTGCATATAAAGTATGGCTGCGAAATGATGCAACCAACAAGCGCTCAGCATATTGTGCGGCTTGCCGAAAAACCTTCGATGTGGGATCAATGGGTGAAGGAGTCATCAGCCATAGTAAAGTGGGTTTTGAAAACCCTAAGGTTGGGCTTTGAAAGTTTGGGAAAAGTTTGGGAAAATTAGGATGCTGTTTGGCTATGAACCCTGAACTCCCTTATAAGACCTCATTTTGGATGATTTTTGGAGGTCTTATATTAAGGGAGGTTCTACTGTATTTCGGTCATTTCAGGTCAGATGACGTCATTTCTTTGTTAATTTAGCGCCACCGTCATGACGATGACGACGACCATGATAATAATCAGGCATCAGAACTGTCAGAGGATCTGCAGATTTGAGAGGATTAACAATTTCTGACAGAGGATTGGCTTCTGCTGCCAGAGGTTTTGCCTTTTTATTGCGTGCTATTATTGCGGTTGAGTAGCATTTTATTTTTAAATGCGATTTCTCACTGCGTTAAGATTTTTTGGGTCATGTTGACAGGGCTGCCTACCATGCCCCCCTAAGGGGT
This sequence comes from Phymorhynchus buccinoides, assembly GCA_017654935.2. NCBI lineage: Eukaryota > Metazoa > Mollusca > Gastropoda > Neogastropoda > Raphitomidae > Phymorhynchus > Phymorhynchus buccinoides. The sequence goes on along the minus strand of CM065708.1, from coordinate 9,718,399 downwards.
ATTTGTCCCTGGAAACAGTCCAAAATGGTACCCTGTCCCTGGAATCCACTTTTCTGTCTGATGTCCCTGGAAAATGAGGAGAAGCAAACATTTGTCGAGCCAGATCCCTAGGTAGAGACAAACCTCTATTTTAAGACTTAGAGGGGTCGTATGACGGAGGTTTTTACTGGCAGCCGTAGAAAGAAAAAGTTCAGCACAGTTCATACTCTCTTCTTCATGCACACATACAATGACATATTAAAACTGGATTTGGGTCTTTCCAACTCCATAGGATTGTGCAATCGATGTATTACAGTTTCACTTCGCCGACTTCTGTTAATCACCTCCACTCTCGTCCAAAGTCAGTGGTTTTCTTTTTCAAAGTCAGTGGTTTTCGTGCTTTTCCTACACTTTCCGCCATCTTTTCTACAACAAGGGAAGCGACTCCGCTTTCAGGTCCTTGACCGTGGTTGTTTCCCTTTGCTCGAAGTCTATGCAGACGACAACAACGGTCGTAAGAACCAACAAAATGGCGGTCGTAAGTCGCGTTTTAGAGGAAGTCGTTTAAGAGAGGTCGTTTACATAGTAAAATGCATCCGTGCCAACAAATCCGGTCTCAAATGAGAGGTGGTCGCTTAACAGAGGGTCGTAAAATAGGGGTTTGTCTGTATCAGCTTGTGTCTTGTTTGCTGACCTTGCTATTGAACACAGGAACACCCCAAACAACAGACACTGTGGAACATTTTCCTAACAGACATGTTGCACGTAGGTTACTGAACACCGAAGAATCTTGACTATTGAGGCACAATCATCATATAGTAATAAGCCAAGTGTCCGTGTGTGTGTGTGTGTGTGTGTCTGAAACACAAAACGGGCCTTATAACTCCGCCGTTTTTCGACCGAATCGCTTCAAATTTGCTGTGAGCCCTAACTCACCGAGGCGGCCGTGTCATTTGCGCGGTTCGGCAAATGCGTGAAACGCGCATCCGCCGGCCTCTCGGCGCCTGTATCTCCGGTGTTTCTGGACCGATTGCCTTCGAATTTTGCAGGAAGATGACCGGGGACGGTGACTATCCGTGTACCAAACCGGAAGCGAATCGGTTCAGAAACGCGAGCGCTATACGACTCCGCAGTTTCTTAACTGAATCGCTTCAAATTTGCTGTACTCAGCGTTACCAGTACTTGGCGTTACCGTTACTGTTACTAGGCGTTACTGTTACTAGGCGTTACTGGTACAGAGTTGCAGACATTTTGCTAGATCAGGAAATAATCAGAAGCTAATGTTTGTTTTGACCCTGAGGCACGACATTGCGGTGTTTGTCCCTGGAAATAAGCCTCTGTGTCCCTGGGTTTTTATGTAGTTTGTCCCTGGAATCTGCAACAGACAGTAGGCAGCCCTGTGTTGAGAACAGAGTTTAGTGTTATCCCCCTACGGTCTGGGGCCTTGATGGCCCTTTGACCGCAGTTTCCAGAGGACTGGACTTCAGACTATTCTTCTTCTTCTTCTTCTTCTTGTGCGTTCCCAGGCCATATGGCCATAATGGATAAGGTACGTATGTGTCCGGTTTTCAGTTTTCACTGGTCTCCCCGCTGCGTACAGCCGATGCATTCTGATTTCGGAGGAGCTCAAAGGAGAAAAATCATTTGGAAGATTTTTGTTATTAAAAGGCAGGAGAATGGGCCAATAAGTCGGAAAGATAGTAGATGATAGAAAGCAAATCGAAACGGCAAGAGTGAGAGTGGCAGATTAGAGGAAGCTACAAGCACAGAACTTCAAGAAGGTGGGGGAACTATTTTTATCTAAGACATTCCCGGTATCCCCACGGGGAGAGACTCGTGGAGGGGACGGGGTCGTCCAGCTCCCCATATGGAGGCACGAGGCATCCACCCACTGCCCCTCAGAATATTCTGATGCCTCAGTGTGCCTGTGATGTTGATGGTGATGATGACGATGATTGTAGCGATGCTGATTCTGTTGACGATGATGATGACGATGATGATGGTAGCGATGCTAATTCTGTTGACGATGATGATGATAATGTTGATGATGATGACGACGATGATGATGATGATGATGATGATGACGATGCTTTCAGGAGAGCCTGGAATTGCGGGTACCATGATGATGGTGATGATGATGACGATGATGATGATGATGATGGTAGCGATGATGGTGATGATGATGACAACGATGATGATGATGACAACGATGATGATGATGACAACGATGATGGTGATGATGATGATGGTGGTGATGATGACAATGATGATGATGGCAGTGCATATGATGATTATAATAATGGTAATAAAGATGATGATGATTGTACAAGATAATGATTATGATGATGACAATGATAATGATGATGCTGATGATGGTGATGATGATGATGATGACGACGATGATGATGACAACAATGGTGATGATGATGATGACGATGACAATGATGATGCTTCCAGGAGAGCCTGGAAGTGCGGGTGGCGCGCATTTTCAACACGTACGGCCCGCGCATGCACATGAACGACGGGAGAGTGGTCAGCAACTTCATACTTCAGGCCCTGCAGAATGAGCCAATCACAGTGAGGGAGAGAGAGAGAGAGGGGGGGGGAGAGAGAGAGAGAGAGAGGGGGGGGTGGAGAGAGATGGGGGATGGGGAGAGAGAGAGGGAGAGGGAGGAGAGAGAGAGAGAGAGAGAGGGGGGGGGGAGAAAGAGAGGGGGGATGGGGAGAGAGAGAGACAGAGAGAGGGAGAGAGAGAAATACACACACAGAGAGGGAGAGAGAGACACACACACAGAGAGACAGAGAGAGGGAGACAAACAAACACACAGACAGAGACAGAGATGGAGAGAGATAGACAGACAGACAGAAAGACCGACAAGAGAAAGAGAGAGTGAGTGAGTGTACAGAGCAGTTTTATAACTACAGTCATTAATGTACACCTTATTATAATATAAGCCGCACCCTCCAAATGTTACACAAAAGTCAGATTATGTTCTTACTATTTCCTTGCTATTTTGTTTGTCCTGGCATACTTGCATGGGTCTCAGTCTGGGAACGTTTTCCCTCGAAGACGGAGTGTGGCTGCCCACGTGGCGGGGTAAATCAAAAACGGTCACCCACGTAATGTTCTCATCCCTAGCTGGTGCGTTTTGTACCATAGTGTTCAAATGCTTCGGCTGCTGGGATGATCCCTGGAATCTTTAAGCCAGGGTACGACGACAACAACAACAACATAATTATATCAACAAATCAATAATGATGACAATGACGTCAGTGATGATGACGACATGGATGCCTCGAATATGAGGCAGCGCCTGTTTTTCAAAATTTTGACTCCCCCTAAAAAAAATTGATTCAAAGCTCAAGGGGAAAAAAGTGTTGAGTTCTCACTTTACAAGCCTGGAATAAGCTTCAAATTGAGTATGATTTTGCTTTTTCTTCAGCTTCAGGGGGGCGTTGCCTCCTGACCCCCCAGCCCTGTACCCTGCCAGGGCCCTGGGCGGCCCCTGGACCCCTGCCTTGCTTGTTTTTCGATTTTCTCCAGTTGCATCCATACGATGATGATTATCATCATCGTGTTTTTTTTTCAGGTGTACGGCGACGGCACGCAGACCCGGTCCTTCCAGTACGTTACCGACTTGGTCAACGGATTGATCAAGCTGATGAACAGTAACTACTCCCTGCCCATCAACCTGGGCAACCCGGACGAACACACCATCATGGACTTTGCGCAGATCATCAAAAAGTTTGTCAGTAAGTTTTGGAGGTTGCGTGGCTTTTGGTTGACATTAGCCTGTAGTATTAGGTATTAGGTACTTTATAGTCGCAGAGGCGTCTCTGTGAAATTCAGGTTGCTCCCACCTGGAGAGTGTGTCGCAGCCGGAGGCTCGACACCGTTTTTAAAAAATTTTTTTTTTTTTTTTTTGCATGCGATTTTTGTGTGTGTGATTGATGAGGAAGAAAAGGGTGTGTGTGTAAATTTTGACCAAATGACAACTTTTTCGTTGCCCGACTGGGTTTAACGTGTGCTAAGTGCATGGGCACATGGAACCTCGGTTTATCGTCGTCTCAGTCATCCGAAAGACTCCACGTTCAGACCGCAAGGCCTAGTGCAAAGTGAGAGGAAAAATCCCCTGTACCCAGGTTCGAACTCGGGTTTGCTTGACACGAAAGCGAACGCGTTACCACTGTGCCACTCTGCACTGTAGAAAGGGCCAATAGTAAATGAGAGCTGTACTACACGTGGTCTTCCACAGTGTTGGAATGTTCACGGTACGGCTTAGTCTTTCGTGGAAGACTATGACTCTCGAACGAGGTGTGGGTCCCTTGCACCGACTCTGGTGCTGGCTGCAGCCAAAGAGGATTGGTTGGCTTTTGGGGGGGACCTTCCCCAGCGCCAACTCTTGTCCTCAAATCCCTTTGGCCCGAGAGAGTGGGGAGCGCGCGCATCCTCGAACGCACGCATGCACACACACGCGCGCGCACAACCACACGTGCATGGATGGGACAAAGTACTTTAAAAGGAAATGAAGCTCCACTGTACCTCTGAATGAAAATCCGTTTAACGTCCTCTGGTCTGAAACAGACACATTATGGGACATTAGTAGATATAAAGATGGTGGGAACGATCCTGGAGGCAATGCCCGGAGGCAGTGCAACTCCAGGAAAGTCCCGAATTTTTAACGATACAGATGTATAGTATGTAACAACTACTGGACCGCTGCGACAATTTATTACATTATATTTATTAGGTACTTTATAAAATTGGGTTGCTCCCACCCGTGTGTGACTGATGAGGAAGGAAAGGGGGGTGTGGGGTAAGTTTTGACCAAATGACAACTTTTTCGTTGCCACTGGGCTTAACGTGTGCTAAGTGCATGGGCACACGGGACCTCGGTTTATCGTCTAATCCGAAAGACTCCACATTCAGACCGTAAGGCCTAGTGCAAAGTGAGAGGAAAAATCCCCTGTACCCAGGTTCAAACTCAGGTTTACTTGACACGAAGCGAGCGCGTTACCACTGTGCCACTCTACTTCAATTTATACGCCAGCTCACACATAACGTTCAGTTTCCGACCCTCTATCTCTCCAGATCCCTAGGTATAAGCTTTCAACTGTCGGGTCGGCGCTCTTTTGCTGTTTCGGGACTGACCTCCTGGAACAAACCACCTCTCTCCCTCTGTCAGCGACTGACCCTCTCTGCTTTCAAAGCTAACCTCAAAACCCACCCTTTTCCCCCCGTCATTGAAGATCATTCTCTCTTTCCCTCCTCTTTCTTCCCTTTAGGTCTATTTCTCATACGCGTGTGTCTGTTGTCTTATTGTCCGTCTTTTGTATAGTGTCTCTGTTTGAATGTGTTGTGGGTGTTCAACGTGTGTGTGTGTGTGTGCGCTTCGATTTGATTTATATCATGATTTAGTGCCGTACACTGTATGTTTCGGACGATAAGGCGCACCTTTGTATAAGGCACTTCCCCAAATTTTAGACAAATTTCAGATTTTGTTATTATATTTTCTTACTATTTTATTTGTCTTATCATAAGGCGCAGGCGTCTGAATCTGGGGGAAAAGTATCGCCTTATTCAGTCGACCCCCTCTTTTAAGACCTTAAAACAATCTTGAAAAATCGGTCGTAAAAGAGGGGGGTCTTAAATCAGGGGTGACCAAAACAATGCACTCACTACACCGTATATGACGCACAGCACAAGCATATGTCTCCTCACTACTTTCACCCTTTGCTCGAGAGTGAGCGTCACACGTTTCCTTTTTTTACCCACATCGCTACACTGTGCTTTCTCCGCCATTCTTGAATGAAACATCCGGAGTAGCGCGGCTTGAATTAGCGCAGAGAAATCTCGCGAGATCGGACCCTCGCGAGATCGGACCCTCACGAGATTGACATTGGCTAACAACAGTGGTACCCCAGCTGTGCGTCGGCTCGAACTGAGGCCGAGAAGGATAGATATCATACGTTTTTGCGACTGATAATTGTCATAATGTGTTGCATCGGTCGTAAAATCAACAAGATTTACGGTCGTAAAACGCGTTAGAGGGGGAGTCGTAAATGAGGAGGCAAGTTTTGAAGAAAAACGATCCGTCATTCATATTTTGGTCTTAAAAGAGGGGAGGTCGTAAATCAGAGGGCCGTTCGTGAGGGGGTCGACTGTAGTCCGAAAAATACAGTAAATACTGTGTGTTGTTGTGTGTTGTTAATCCAGACGGGAATAGCGAGATCGTTCAGAAGCCAGCCATGCAGGACGACCCGCACAGGAGGCGTCCGGACATCACTCGGGCCAAAAAATACCTGCAGTGGGAACCCAAGGTCGGTAGTGCCCCCACCTTCTGGAAGTTCTCTGCTTGTGACTTTTGCTTTCTCTTTCTTCTTCTTCTTCTGCGTTCCCAGGCCATAAGGCCATAATGGGTAAGAGAGAGAGTCACCCAGCATCAGCAAATTACATTCTTCTTTTTCTTCTGCGTTCCCAGGCCATAAGGCCATAATGGTTAGAGAGAGAGAGAGTCACCCAGCATCAGCAAATTACATTCTTCTTCTTCTGCGTTCCCAGCCATAAGGCCATAATGGGTAAGAGAGAGAGAGAGAGTCTCACCCAGCATCAGCAAATTACATTGTTCTTCTTCTTCTGCGTTCCCAGGCCATAATGGGTAAGGTACGTGTGTGTCCGTTTTTCAGTTTTCACTGGTCTCCCCGCTAGCGTACAGCCGACACATTCCGATTTCGGAGGAGCTCAAATATTGGAAGATGTTTTTGGAAAAAAGGGCAGGAGAATGGGGCCAATAAGTCAGAAAGATGGTAGATGATAGAAAGCAAAGGGAGTGAAAGACAAGAGGAAGTTACAAGCACAGAACTGCCAGAAGGTGGGGGGACTATTTTTATGAAAGACCCCCCAGCATCCCCATGAGTAGAGACTTGTGGAGGGGGCGGGGTCGTCCAGCTCCCTGTATGGAGGCACGAGGCATCCACCCACTGCCCCAGATATTTGCTCTCTTTGACTCTTGCCTTTTTCCTTTGCTTACTGTCATTGTTATCTTTTTGACTTAATAATAATAATAATAAATAACATTTATAGAGCGCCCTTTCTCTCTTGAGCTCACGGCGCTTCACAAGTGTTTAAATAAATACATAAATCATAAATAAGCTACTACAATATCAACTATCACAAACATGCACACAGCCACAACACGCACACACGCACACGCCCACACCCACATACGGGCGCACACACCCACCCACCCACAATGTGGGGGACATCATTTTAAGGCAGGAAACAGGACAGGGAAAAAACCAGAGGTATTGCCGGAAGAGGTGAGTTTTAAGAGCGGTTTTGAAAGACTGGAAAGATTTAGCAGAACAAAGTTCATATGGTAGGGAGTTCCAGACAGAAAATGAACGTTCACCATTTGTCTTAGTGTTTGTGCGAGGAATAGAAAGGATAAGTTTGTCAGAAGAGGAACGGAGAGACCTGGAGGGTGAGTACAGGTGAACGAGATCAGAGAGGTAGGCAGGACCAGATGAATGGACAGCATTGAAACAGAGGCAAGCAATTTTATACTGTATTCTTGCCTCGACTTACTGGTCCATTTTCCTGCCTTTTTTTTTTCTTCAAGAAATTCTTACAAAAGATTTTCTCCAGCCGAAGACTATGTCTTAAAGTTAGGCACATAACGGCAGCATGACAGCATCTGCGCTCATTTGACAGGAAACTGTCTGAGCAATCGAAGAAGAAGAAAGTTAGAATGTTCTGAACCGCCTTGGCTTAATTCTGTGTCAGACCAATTGACATAGGCTAGAACACCAAGGCTACATCGAAATGTTGCTATGCTATACTACATAGTTATGCCGGGATTGTCTTTAGACAAGCTCCTAACATAACATCATCAGTCTCCAAAATCCCCCGAAGACGGAGTGTGGCTGCCCACGTGGCGGGGTAATCAAAAACGGTCAAACACGTAGTGTTCTCATCCCTAGCTGATGCATTTTGTGCCATAGTGTTCAAGTGCTTCGGCTGTTGGGATGATCCCTGGAGTCTTTTAGCCAGGGTACGTCAACAACAACAATAGACGATTTTCGGGAAAAAATAGGGGAGAGCACTTCATGAAAATTAGAGTTGTTTACCTCCATTACTCGGTCTAATGCCATAGCAACAATGCAACAATGGCGTCAAAGCTTGAAACCGCAGGATGCGAGTCAGCGACTTGCAAACATTTTGTTGTTGAAAAATGAGGGGTGGCCAGTGGCCACAAACGTAACGTAAAAAATATAAATGACGTCAATTTTGGAATGATGCACTCCATGTAAGTCTACTCAAACACACAAGGCGAGAGCTGTGGGGATCTACCTGATGGTGGACTAACTTCCCCTGTTTGACCGATTGAATTAGGCAAGATCACTCCTACACAAGCTACGGGCGGTTTTGGGCGGCTTGAATACACAGAGGCAACTTCCGGAAGGGCGGTTTTGGGCAGAATAAAATTAATGCAGAGGGTTAAATTCCGGGGATTTGAAGGGAAATTCTTTTGTTTTTTTTGTCAGTGCGAGTCCTGTCGATGTTTTTATCGCTGTCTGTGTGTGTGTGTGCGTGCTTGTGTGCGCGAAAATTTTATTGGGGTAGGGGGGGTGGGAGAGATGTCTAAACTACACCTTTGCCAAATTTTATATGTTCATGGGTTTCTTTGGGATTCCAGTTTCAACTTTGTTTTTAAAGACCCAGTGACGCACCTTGATTAAGTCCCTTGTTTTTTTTTGGGTTGCTGTGACCCACATACAGATTTCCCCAAGTTCAAATTGAGGCTGCTCTTTAAAATGATGTGTCGGTTTCAATTTGGGGCCATCATTATGGGAGTGAGACTTGGTCAAAACAAGATTTCTTTCCAGTTATAAGATGGAAAACACGTGATTTTTTTTGATTTTTTTTTGCTGTTCCATCTTCTGGGCTGTACAGTGGCGTTGCTCCCACGCCGCTCGTTCCGAATCCCAATTCGCAGCTACACCCAAAACACGTGATTTTGACATGTGATCTGGTGGATCTTTAATTTTTTATTTTTTTATTTTATGTTTTCAGTAGTTTATTTTTGCGACATGTCAAAAGTGTATTGACACCCTTTTCTTTTTAACTTACAAAAGAAAAAGAGAAGAAGAAAAACAATAAGTGTGCAAGTTATGCCCCTTGTAATTTATTTCACTTTTATTTTATTTTTTTGCCTTCTTGTAAAACTTTCACAAATGTGACCCGATTTCACGAACCGGGTCTTAACTAGCAAGCAGCGATTGTGGTAGAGGCCAAAAAAAGGTTCAGTGGGTCAAAAGTATGGATTTTGAGTTTTCACTTGAAATGGATTCTGCCACCATTAAACTTCAACTTCATGCATTGGACTAAGTGAAATTCAAATTGTAAATGCATTAAAACACATTTTAAATGATATACCCCATGGCAATTATCCTATTTTAATCACCTGTAAAGACTAAATTTTTGATTGAAAACTGTAAACTGAAACCCTGATCGGGCCCCATCATGTTATATATCTCTGGAAAGCTTGTGACCTTAACCTGCTTCTGCTCGCGTGCTCGTTTTGAAATCCAACCAATCAGAAGCATGGTATTGCAAAACTTAGGCGTAAACACAGTGAGAGAGTTGAAAACTTTGACCAATGAGAGGTTAGGATAGACTCTGTCTCTAGTTACTGAAAGGCAACGCGCAACGGGATTGGTCGAGAGGGAGACAACTTGCTGCTTGCAGTTTCGAAGCAACATGGATATGATGCAGACGATCTCTTTCGAAAGATTGACTTTTTTGCTCAATTCTCGGTCATTTACAACCCTACCAGTCGCAGATCAAGGAGAACTTGGAGCATTGTTAATAAAATATTTCAACTCAACCGATTCCGACGATGAAAACGAAACTGACCGTGACGATGACTGCCTCAAAACTGTAAAACCTGCTTCGACTCCGACTCGGCGACTGCTACACTAGTCAGTGACTAGTGCTAGGCCTAGGATGGGTAAAAAATCTTTGCACCCCGTTTTCTCAAAACGGCCATCTGCTGGGTTACCCTCTTTAACACCCTATAACTTCCTCATTTTTTGTAGTAGAGCAATAAATCATATATCAAAAGAAAGGTAAATGTTTGCAGATTATGTAAATGCTAATATATTAAAATCTGCCATTTTCACCTTAAGACCCACTTTGTGGTGATGGGTCACAAATGTCTGGGTTGAAGTGAGTTGTGTGTGAGAGGTTTGGGAGTTGTTGTTTTTTATGTTCCAGGCTTCGCACGGTCTTTGAAAGTCTTTGAGAAATGGAGTGCCATTTTCAAGTCTTTGAAAGTCTTTGAGAAATGGAGTGCCATTTTCAAGTCTTTGAGAAATGGAGTGCCATTTTCAAGTCTTTGAAAGTCTTTGAGAAATGGAGTGCCATTTTCAAGTCTTTGAGAAATGGAGTGCCATTTTCAAGTCTTTGAGAAATGGAGTGCCATTTTCAAGTCTTTGAGAAATGGAGTGCCATTTTGAAGTCTTTGAGAAATGGAGTGCCATTTTCAAGTCTTTGAAAGTCTTTGAGAAATGGAGTGCCATTTTCAAGTCTTTGAGAAATGGAGTGCCATTTTCAAGTCTTTGAAAGTCTTTGAGAAATGGAGTGCCATTTTCAAGTCTTTGAGAAATGGAGTGCCATTTTCAAGTCTTTGAGAAATGGAGTGCCATTTTCAAGTCTTTGAAAGTCTTTGAGAAATGGAGTGCCATTTTCAAGTCTTTGAAAGTCTTTGAGAAATGGAGTGCCATTTTCAAGTCTTTGAGAAATGGAGTGCCATTTTCAAGTCTTTGAAGGTCTTTGAGAAATGGAGTGCCATTTTCAAGTCTTTGAAAGTCTTTGAGAAATGGAGTGCCATTTTCAAGTCTTTGAGAAATGGAGTGCCATTTTCAAGTCTTTGAAGGTCTTTGAGAAATGGAGTGCCATTTTCAAGTCTTTGAGAAATGGAGTGCCATTTTCAAGTCTTTGAAAGTCTTTAAGAAATGGAGTGCCATTTTCAAGTCTTTGAAAGTCTTTGAAAATTGGCCTTGGTCTGTGAAATCACTGAAAATCGTGAAAAGGTTTGTGAAAAAAGTCATTGATGCCTTAGAAAGTCATTGACGCCATAAAAATATATTTTGTTGTTTGCTTCCTGAATTGATAAAGAAGCAATTTAATGTCACTAAGTTTCTATAAAGCAGACATCTTCGATTTGTCGAGTTACTTCCCTTCACTATATCCAGGTCTTTGGGCTACACCGGTGCAACTTGAATGAATGATCGAAGCAATTGTCGTCATTGCATGTTGTGAGAGGTCTTTGAAAATAGGATAAAGGGTCTTTGAAAAGGTCTTTGAAAGTGTGTGAATTTTGATATGAAAAATCTGTATGAACCCTGTCTTCACGTGCATGCGTTTCTGTATATTTCAGGTGAGGATGACCCTGGGAATCAACATGACTATAGAGTACTTCCGCAACGAACTGCTGCGATCCAAGCACAGCGAGCGAAATTTCCATCAGCCGGACTTCCTAAAAGTCTAGCTCTCCATCTCCAGGCCTGGTGATTAAATCATGGATGCTTCTACTTTCAGGATGTCCTGAAGTGCAGAATTTTTAAATTGCCCAGAGCCGGCATCGCCGGATTATGAGAATTTGAGAAACATCGATTTTCTCACACACGCACACACACTCACACATGTACAATAAGAAGGGCCTATATAAGCATTTGCTATATTCAAAGGAATGTAGCACCTAAAAAACCAGGACTTTCCTGGTGTTGCACTGCCTTTGGGCATTGCCTCCAGGATCGTTCCCACCATCTTTATCTCTGTAAATGTCCCATATGTGTCCGTTCCAGACCGGAGGACGTTAAATGAATTTTCATTCATTCATTCAAAGGAATGTAGCACTTGTTCTAGTCTAGAGGGGTGAAAAAAAGAGCAGTAAGTGTGTGTGTGTGCTGCTCCTGCACTCCGCCTGGGCCGCCCCCTTGCAGGATTGTTTTAATTTCCCAGGAGCACCCATGTGATTTTTAGATCACCATCTTCATTCTGTGGATTATCTGTGTGTGTCTGTGTCATTGGGAACATTTGGAATTCAGAATTGCGAATTCTCCCCGGGAAGATTCCAAATTTTCCCAGGAAGGTTCCGAAATTTCCTGGGAAGATTCTGACTTTTCCCGGGAAGATTACGAATTTCCCCGGGAAGATTCCGAATTTTCCCGGAAAGATTCCGAATTTTCACGGGAAGATTACGAATTTTCACGGGAAGATTCGGAATTTTCCCAGGAAGATTCTGAATTTTCCTGGGAAGATTCCGAATTTTCCCAGGAAGATTCTGAATTTTACCCCGGGAAGATTCCGAATTTTCCTGGGAATATTCGGAATTTTCCTAAGCAAGTGGCTGCATGTTTAGAAAAGAGAGAGAGAGATATGTGAAAAAATATCAAGAAAGACAAAGAGAGAGAGAGAGAGAGGGGAGAGACAGAGAGACAGACAGACAGAGATTGAAAGAGGGCGGAGAGAGAGAGAGAGAGAGAGACAGACAGAGAGATTGAAAGAGGGCGGAGAAAGAGAGAGAGACAGAGAGAGATTGAAAGAGGGCTGAGAAAGAGAGAGAGACAGACAGACAGAGAGAGATGGAAAGAGGGCGGAGAAAGAGAGAGAGACAGACAGACAGAACGAAAGAGAGAGACGGAGAATGAGAAGAGGCGCACATCTAACGTTCAACTTTTTAACATATTTATCGAATGTTTTCCTGGCTCAGGAAAAAATTCGGAATTTTCCCGGGAATTCAGATTTTCCCGTGACTTGTATGTATATGTTTGTGGTGTGTGTGTGTGTAGGGGTTGGGGGGGGGGGGGGGGAGAATGGAAAGTGGAGGTTGATGATGGTGACTGGTCTCAAAATTGTGCATGAACCAAGAAAACCCAAATAATTCAATCTCCCTAAAGGGCTCCCCACACTGAATACGATCCGATCCCATCGCAATGTGATTTGTTATTTGTAAGGCACGATTCTCGTGAAAATCAGCTGTCTAAATGAATCTGAAGAAACCCTCCTAGTTTTGTTCACTATGCATTGGAACCTCTCTTATCAAACCTTCAAAAATCATCCAAAATGAGGTCTTATAAGGGAGGGGTCTTATAAGGGAGGTAATTTTAATACTTACAAAGAAGGGCAATGTCTCAGAGAAGTAGGTCTTATGTGGGAGGGAGTCTTCTAATGGGAGGTCTTATAAGGGAGGTTCCACTGTACTTACAAAGAAGGACAATGTCTCAGAGAAGTAGGTCTTATGTGGGAGGGAGTCTTATAATGGGAGGTCTTATAGGCCTTTGCAACGAGGGTTATTAACGCCCTTGACAGTGAGAGTAATTGCTCTTGCTGGTCAGTACTGACAAGGGCATTCACTCTTGCGAAAGGCAGCCATTTAGTGGCATCAAATAGGGGTTATTGGCGAGAGTTATCCCCCTGTCTGGTCAGTACTGAACCATCTTCCCCCACCCTCCAAGGGCATTCACTCTTGCAAAAGGTGTTCGTTGCAGACCCCAATAATGGAGGTTCCACTGTACTTACAAAGAAGGGCAATGTCTCAGAGAAGTAGGTCTTATGTGGGAGGGAGTCTTATAATGGGAGGTCTTATAAGGGAGGTTCCACTGTACTTACAAAGAAGGACAATGTCTCAGAGAAGTAGGTCTTATGTGGGAGGGAGTCTTATAATGGGAGGTCTTATAAGGGAGGTTCCACTGTAGTTGTAGTCCCCGTACTCAATGAAAATATCTATATTTTTTGTATCCGACATTTTATCTCGATTCGTGTAGCCCTAGCCCTAACCCTAACCCTACCCCCCACCGTATAAGACGGAAAAACGCAACGAACCACAACTGTGACAAATCGCGGTGTACTGCAGTACATAGTGGGGGGTAGGGTTAGGTTTAGGGGTAGGGTTAGGGTTAGGGTTGGTATTCCAAAAAGGTAATTAGCTAAAAATGTTCCTAAAATACAGCTTTATGTATGGTAAGAAAGGCAAAAACGGAAAAATACAATTAACCGAGAAATGCATGGGGGGTGGCACATCTTTACCTTTACCCCAGTTTTTCTTCGGATTTTTGAAGACCATTTTCTTGTGACAAATTTTTGGGGTTTTTTGGTTCGCTTTTCCTTTTCTTTTGTGTGTGTGTTTGTTGTTGTAACTTTAGCTTGCGCTTGTAAGAGTGATCGTTGTTGTAATGACATCAAATATGATAAATGTGAGAGTGTGGGTGTGCACGCGCGCGAGAGACAATTCGCATGGACTTGTATGTTAACACGTTCCTGAGTCTTTTTGCGCATTTTGTTTTACGTGCAAAGTACATGCATCTTCATCGATCGCACACCAGACAGTCTCCGGTTATACGAGTGCGGATGCGTCGTGCTGCCGGTTATGCGCCAAACTAAGAAATAGTTTGGCCAAGCACGTCCGTTTTCGGATGGAGAAAACCTTTGTAAGAGTTCTTAGATCAAAGGCAGGAGTATCCGTGATCGGAATTTTTAAAACCAGTCCCATCAGCAACAATTCCCCCCAACAACCAGTGTCAAAACCAGTCCCAGGGGAAAAAAAAACCCAGCGAAAACCACAGAAACTCACAATATCAAAGTCCCATTTATGAGTCCTAGCCCAAAATGTACCAGTCCTTGGGACTACTGGCAGGTTCAATTTCAGTATTTCGGTCAGTATTTGACTGATACTTACCAGTTAACACACTCGGGACGAATGAGCCGGATCCGGCTCATAAGAGTTTACAAGAGGTTTTGATTTCTGGCGTGTAACCAGCTTTCAAGTGCGAAGTCATAACCTATTTTCAGTTTGCTTTGACCTTGCCTCTCTTGAAATCAACCAATCATTGCAGACTTTACATTCAGCTTTGGTTGTAGAGGGGGGTCAAAGATCGGAATGTGAAATTTTCCTTCTTTCTATGTGTTAGCTGTTTTCGTCAATAGGAGACAAACGACGAAGGTAAGGAATGTGAAATTTTCCTTCTTTCTATGTGTTAGCTGTTTTCGTCAATAGGAGACAAACGACGAAGGTAAGGGATCTGATGTTTTACGATCGTTTAGTGCATGGTGTTGCTAATCTTTTCTGAAAATATTGATGCCTAACTCTTCATAACTTGGTTTTGGTGATTGTTTTACGAACCTAGTCAAATGCCCAGTCCCCACAGAACAAGGGGAAATAATTCGGCCAGTCCCGAGTGAGTTCATGCAATCCCTGATCCCAGAATGGACCGGTAAAGGCGTATGGGGATGCGATGCGATTTTGAGGATGCGAGTCACGAATCACGTGGAATTCATACATTGGGTCTACTTGACTGTAGTGAGCGAAAATAGCAGAAATAATTTTAAACGGAAGTAGTTCACGTGATTTGTGACTCACATCGTCAAAATCGCACCGCATTGCCATACGATTTGTATCTGTGTGGTTGGCCCTTAAGGCAGAAATGATAGTTGATGACGGTAAGCAGAGGGGAAAAGGCAGAATCAAAGAGAGCGACAGATTGGAGGAAGTTACAAGAACTGTTTGTACGAAAGACCTCCTCCCCCGCCCAGTATCCCCATGATGGGGGGGAGGGGGGCATAAGTCTGCGATATAGAACGGAAGACTGACAGACTGACCCATGACACACGAATGTTTATGTATGTAATGTATGCTAAAAGTATATTGATGTATGTAATGGTATCAGGCCACTTCCCCCCCGGACATTTGCCCCCCGGACCATTTGCCCCCCGGCCATATGCTCCCCGGCCATTTGCCCCCTGGTACTTTTGCCCCCCGGACACTTGCCCCCCAGACCATTTGCCCCCAGACCATTTGCCCCCCGGACATTTGCCCCCTGGTACTTTTGCCCCCTGGACACTTGCCCCCCAGACCATTTGCCCCCAGGCCATTTGCCCCCCGGCCATATGCTCCCCGGACATTTGCCCCCTGGTACTTTTGCCCCCCGGACATTTGCCCCCCAGACCATTTGCCCCCCAGACCATTTGCCCCCCGGCCATTTGCCCCCCGGACCATTTGCCCCCCAGTCCATTTGCCCCCCAGACCATTTGCCCCCAGACCATTTGCCCCCAGACCATTTGCCCCCAGACCATTTGCTCCCCAGTCCATTTGCTCCCCAGACCATTTGCCCCCAGACCATTTGCCCCCCGACCATTTGCTCCCCAATCCATTTGCCCCCCGGGACATTTGCCCCCTGGTACATTTGCCCCCCGGACATTTGCCCCCCAGACCATTTGCCCCCCAGACCATTTGCCCCCAGTCCATTTGCCCCCCGGACATTTGCCCCCCAGTCCATTTGCCCCCCAGACCATTTGCCCCCCGGACATTTGCCCCCCAGACCATTTGCCCCCCAGACCATTTGCCCCCCAGACCATTTGCCCCCCAGACATTTGCCCCCCAGACCATTTGCCCCCCGGACATTTGCCCCCCAGACCATTTGCCCCCCAGACCATTTGCCCCCAGTCCATTTGCCCCCCAGACCATTTGCCCCCCAGACCATTTGCCCCCCAGACCATTTGCCCCCCAGTCCATTTGCCCCCCAGTCCATTTGCCCCCCAGTCCATTTGCCCCCCAGACCATTTGCCCCCCGGACATTTGCCCCCTGGTACATTTGCCCCCCGGACATTTGCCCCCCAGACCATTTGCCCCCCAGACCATTTGCCCCCTGGTACATTTGCCCCCCGACCATTTGCCCCCCAGACCATTTGCCCCCCAGACCATTTGCCCCCCAGACCATTTGCCCCCCAGACCATTTGCTCCCCAGACCATTTGCCCCCCAGACCATTTGCCCCCCAGTGCCCCCCATTTGCCCCCCAGACCATTTGCCCCCCAGACCATTTGCCCCCCAGACCATTTGCCCCCTGGTACATTTGCCCCCCAGACACTTGCCCCCCAGACCATTTGCCCCCCAGACCATTTGCCCCCTGGTACATTTGCCCCCCGGACACTTGCCCCCCGGCCATTTGCCCCCCAGACCATTTGCCCCCAGGACCATTTGCCCCCCGACCATTTGCCCCCCAGACCATTTGCCCCCTGGTACATTTGCCACCCGGACACTTGCCCCCCAGACCATTTGCCCCCCAGACCATTTGCCCCCCGGAACATTTGCCCCCTGGACACTTGCCCCCCAGACCATTTGCCCCCCGGACATTTGCCCCCCGACACATTTGCCCCCCAGACCATTTGCCCCCCAGACCATTTGCCCCCGCCATTTGCTCCCCAATCCATTTGCCCCCCGGACATTTGCCCCTTGGTACTTTTGCCCCCCGGACACTTGCCCCCCATTCCTGGCGGACATTTCCCCCTTGGACATACCCCCCCTTCTGTGTATGTGTGTGCGTGCGTGCGTGGCCTATGTCTATGTCTCTTTCTACCTGTCCGTCCGTCCGTCTGTCTGTCTCTATCACACAAACACGCACACACACAAACACATGTCTACAGCTACAGCTTTGCTAAATTTGATCTTTCACGGGGTTTCTTTTGGATTCCAATGGAGACTTTGTTTTTATTTGTTGTTTTGAATTTTATATTTTCACTTAGTTTATTTTTGCGACATGCCAAAGTATACTGACACCCTTTTTTTAACTTACAAAAGAAAGAAGGAAAAAAAGGAGAAGAAAAAAATGTGTACAAGTTATGCCCCTTGTAATTTATTTCAGTTTTTTCTTTTTTGCCTGTCTGGGTTGAAGCGAGTTGTGTGTGAGAGGTTTTGGAGTTGTTTTAAAAAATTATATACTTAAAAAAAATTCACCATGCAATTATTTTATTACCAGCCACTAAGCGACGCTGGGTAATGTTTTCTTCTTCTTCTGCGTTCTCAGGCCATATGGCCATAATGGGTAAGGTACGCATGTGTCCGGTTTTCAGTTTTCAGTGGTCTCCCCGCTGTGTAGGAGCTCGAAAGAAAAATTATTCGGAAGACTTTTTTGGAGGGGAAAATGCAGGAGAATGGGGCCAATAAGTCAGAAAGTAGTTGATGATAGAAATCAAAAGGGAAAAGGCGGAGTCAAAGAGAGTGGCAGATAAGAGGAAGTTACGAGCACAGAACTTCCAGAAGGTGGGGGAACTATTTTTAAGAAAGACCCCCCCCCCCCCCGGTATCCCCACGGGGACTGTTTTCAAATGCGACATTTGTCCTTGTTCGTTCCTGGTTGGACGACTATTATGCGTGTGGACATGTGTTTTAGCACGATAGCGTTTGAACGGAGGGACGTAGGAGAACCCCTCAAATTTCGCATGCCCCGGGTAGCTATTTAGGATATCTAGGCCGTGTTCAAAAGCGAAGGTCATTAGTCAAAAGGTCAAGGTCACGAGCTGAAAAATGTGCCGCATGCTGCAGAGAATGTGTGGCGCGGCTGGTGATCTTACTGTCTAGGTTTTTACTCATTAAACAATTATGTAAAACTAAACACTAGAGCGTGGAAACGCTAGTTCAACCAGCCGTGCGGCAGCATTTTCACAGACCTGCCTACTGCTACGATTTGGCCGTAGCAGCTACGAAAAATAAAGCTTTGCTACGGAGCTACGGCAACCTTAACGTTGCTATGGAAAAAACAAATTGCCGTTGCATTTTATTTTTGCTTATGCCGTTCCCGGTTTTGTCGGTTTCTAAGAGCAGATGCCGTCTCATGCGCGATAACCTAGTCACTTCCGTTTTTATCAAAGTGACTGCGCATGTGTTCTTATTACTTTCTCTGGAGAAAAAAATGGCGGACTCCAGCAGCAGTAGCGATTCGGGAGATGTTTCAAACGAAAAAAAACGAACCCAAACCAGAAAATGAAAATCATCTGGCACACCATCTTGTTCTAAGAAAAAACATCGGCCTGCCGCACAAGTTTTTAAAATAGCTTACACGGAGGAGTGGCCTTGCATCGTCGGAAGTTGACTCGGTGCGAACCATGCTCGCTGCAGTGCAACCTCTGCCATGCGGACTTCTCTATGAATCATGGCGGTAGAGACGATTGCCGTCAACACGTTCAATCGGCGAAACATAAGCAGTGCGTTTCGGCTCAGGAAGAGAACAAATCGATTGCCGTCGTTTGTGGATGCTACGGAAAAATTTGCCATGCTACTGAAAAATGATGGCTGGGCTACTGATTGGGAAAATTCCAAGTAGGCAGGTCTGTTTTCGGGTCCAGCGACCTTGCAGCCTGAGCAAACAAACACCCCTGAAACTAAAGTCCAGTCAAACAGTCTGACCCTACACTTTGCATTACCCCTGCGCCAACGAGTATCTCAACCGTAGCTCGAGCTATCGACAGCTAAAAAACCCACCCCCAAAACAGTATGCAGCATTTTTGGCTCCTTGACCTTTGACCAATGACCTTCAGTTTTGAACTTGGCCTAGATATCCTAAATACCTATCCGCATGCAAAGTTTGAGCCTCTCATTTCCTTTCGTTCATACATTATCGTGTTAACATAGTCAAGATAGTCAGTCAGAAACAAACAGGCAGCTATGCGAACATTAACCAGCTTTGGCTTCAGGGCAGGTTAAAAACCATGGTTGACAGATTTGCCCGGGGCAGTGGGTGGATGCCTCGTGCCTCCATATGGGGAGCTGGGCGACCCCGACCCCTCCACGAGTCTCTCCCCGTGGGGATCTTTCATAAAAATAGTTCCCCCCCCCCCACCTTCTTGAAGTTCTGTGGTTGTAATTTCCTCTAATCTTCCACTCTCTTTGACTCTTGCCTTTTCCCTTTGCTTTCTGTCATCTACTATCTTTCTGACTTATTGGCCCATTCTCCTGCCTTTAAAATAAAAAAAAAAAATCCAAATAATTTTTCTCCTTTGAGCTCCTCCGAAATCGGAATGTGTCAGCTGTACGCAGCGGGGAGACCAGTGAAAACTGAGAAAACCGGACACATACGTACCTTACCCATTATGGCCTTAGAACGCAGAAGAAGAAGAAAGTCCAATTTCCGATAACCCCAAGTCCACAAACAATCTTGACGGTTTGCTTTAAGATGTGTCTTGTTAATATGCCTTCTACATGTTGTGTGTTGGTGTTAATAGTTGAGGATTTGAAGTTTGGCTTGCTTTCTGTGTGTGTGTGTGTGTGTGACACACAAACATTTCAATATCTTCACAGTTTTTAATTGTATCGCTAATGGTATCATTTAACTTTTGACGTGTGTGTGTGACAAACATGTCGATATATTCACGATTTTTATTTGTATCGTTATTCGTATAATTTAATTATTGACCTGTGGCGAAAAAAGTTAAATTTGCATATCTTGTTTTGAATATTATCGCTGTATATTGCTGCTGTATTTAATGATGGGTGGCGAGAGAGAGAAGGAGAGAGAGAGGGGGGGGGGGGGGGGGACAAGGAATGATACAGTACAGTCATGGGGGGGGATCAGTGTGTTCTGGGGAGCTGTCGGTGGACGGTCGTGGTGGCGCCCTCAGAGGAGAACCTCACTCACACTGGCTCCGCGACTAAGTCAATAGTGTCGTCAGTAGGGGGCTTAGTAGGTGATGTCCTGAACAGGCTCTACTGACCTCCACCGAAGTGACTCAGCAGAAGTGCAGTGTCTCCTCGGTTGGTTGCCTCCTGACGGCCTAACATAGGTTCGCTCCCCTTGGACTGCTGCTCTCGGATTCTGCGACCTGAATGTGCGGAGGTGTGGCTGCGAGTTGGGACTCGGAATGAGCGGCGTGGGAGCAACGCCACTGTACAGCCCAGAAGATGGATCAGTAAAAAAGAAAGAAAGATACAGTGTGTTATTTTAACCCAAAAAATGATAATGTTGATTATTTGTGTACGCTATTAATCAGGGACCGGTGTTTATATTAATTATGACGACTGACACTCGCTTTCATGACAAAGAACTTGTCTTTTTTTTTTTAATGTATTGACTTTTTCTTTTCTTTTTTCGATATGGTATTTTGTCCGTTCGTTTGACTATAGTTTAGAGGTTTTTTTTGTTTTTTTTTATTTTAAGGAAACTGGTTTTTGCTGGCAGGCTATGATGAATGAATTCTTGTTTGATTTTATTTTAAGGAAACTGGTTTTTGCCTGGGAGGGCGAGGGCTATGATGAATGGATTCTGTTTTTCTTCCTTTTTTGGTGTGCTTTATTGTACTCTGAAATCTGCGAGAGAGTGGAGAGGTTTGGGGGCTGGGTAGTACCGTATAGTAAGTAGTTTTAGCTTAGTAGTTTTGTTTGGACATCCCTTAGGGCATTTCCGATGCCGCCAAAAAAAACCTGGACTTTTCAGGAATCGTTTGTAGTTGCATTGCTGTTGACGACATTGATGTTGTTAAAATTGGCCGAGCTTGTTTGAAAATGTTTTTTCTGTTAAGGATCAAAACCTTTTTTTCTCTTTTTTCTCTAATCTTCAAAATTGCTCAGACTATCATGATGAATCATAGGGGAGTGTGGGTGTTCCGGCTTTGGTGTGGCTTGGGAAGTGTGTGTGTGTGTGTGTGTGTGATGTGCGTGTGTGTGTGTGTGCGCATGTAACAGTTGAAACTTGGCTTGGATTTTTACAACCTAGTTCTTGTTTATTTTTTAACAATTCTATCTTTGGAAATATCCAGTTGTTTTAGTAGTTCTGGCTTTGGAAATTGTTAAGAGGTTTATTTTGTTCTTTTTTTAATTATACTGGTATATATTTTTTTTGGGGGGGTAGAGAATTCTTTTGGTATAGGAAACATTACCATTGTAAAAATTCGGATTTTAACCCTCTCACTCTGATCAATCGAACCGAGAATCTATATTGAGTACCAAGTGATGGGAAGTAACTCCGAACGTCACACCAAATCTTTTATTTTAAAAAAATCACCCAGAATAAAGTCTAACTCACATTTAATTTCTGAAAGATGCATACTGAATAGCAATGATGATATTTTCATTCCAAAGCTAACACACTGTCACACAACAAACCATGAATTGGAATTAAAAAAATCCGTAATGGCACTCCGAGCATCGCGCCGAGTCAATACTGCGCGTGGAAAGAAGAAATGTTTTGGGCGTCACTTCGAAAAATCCGTTCAAAAAGACCAGTGGGTGCTTTCCCTTGCTGTAAGAACCAAAAACGGAGCAGGGAGAGTCAGGAACAGGAAGAACTAACTTAGTATATTGCATTGTGGGTAGGGCAAAAGTGAAAGTGAAACTACTAGGCCGGGCGTTTAGCGGGCGCAATCGGCGCTACGGGAGCCAATGGTAAAGACAAAATCGGTCAGATCTGGCATCTGTAGCCTTGAGAGGGTTGAGGGTTTTTTTAGTTTGGGTTTATGGGACGTATGTATTTTTGTTATATGTTTTGTTTTTTGGGTTGTTTAAAAAACAACAAAAACCCCACATTTTAAGCTTCGGAAATATTTGTTTCTTTAATTTAACAAAAAAATCTACGTGTTTAATTTGTAAATTCCAAAAATCTCTGGGCACTGTTCTCTTACTTCCGACTCTTTAAATTTTGCGCATTATTCTAGATTTACAAATTAAACCTGGCAAAAGTGGGGTCTTTATATATATATATTTTTTTTTACAGGGGAAATTTCAGTGTGTTATGTAACAACAAAAAAGTGACCATCATGTTTTTGTTTTTTAAGGGGTTCTAAAAAAAGGTAATCAATGTCACACACACACACACAGTACACAGACACACACAGACACATACGTACACGCACAGTACACACACACACGCACGCACAGACACAGACGTACACACACACAGTACACACACATACAGACACGCACACACACATACAGAGACACGCACACAGCACACAGACACGCACACAGTACACACACACACACGCACACAGTACACACACACATAGTTGAAAAGGACCCCAATCTAGAATTTGCTCAATCGTGGCAACTATTTCCCCTGTTGATTTGAGGACATAAGTATTTCAGGGTTTATTGACTCAAAGATAAACCGTTTCAGGGCTTGTCTATTCAAAGATAGATTGTTTCATTTTTTTTAGTGTTTTTTTAATAAGATGAGTATTTCAGGATTCATCTATCTGAAGTTGGACAATTTCAGGTTTGTCTATATTGTTTGAAGATAAACCATTTCAGGGCTTGTCTGTTCAAAGATACATTATTTCAGGGTTGATTTTATTTTAATGTGAAGTATTTCAAGGGTTATTGGTTCAAAGATAAACCATTTCAGGGCTTGTCTGTTTGAAGATAAACCATTTCAGGGTTGTCTATTTGAAGATAAACCATTCCAGGGCTTGTCTGTTCGAAGATAATTATTTCAGTTGCTTTTTGTTTCTTTTTAGATATGAAGTATGTCAGGGTTTATCCGTTTTAAGATGAAGAATTTCAGGGTTTGTCTGTTTGAAGATAAAAGTATCTCAGAGTTTATCTCTTGAAAGATATTTCAGGGTTTGTCTGTTTGAAGATAAAGTATCTCAGAGTTTATCTCTTGAAAGATATTTCAGGGTTTGTCCGTTTGAAGATATAAGTATCCCAGAGTTTATCTCTTGAAACATATTTCAGGGTTTGTCTGTTTGAAGATATAAGTATCCCAGAGTTTATCTTTTGAAACATATTTCAGGGTTTGTCTGTTTGAAGATATAAGTATCCCAGAGTTTATCTTTTGAAAGATATTTCAGGGTTTGTGTATTTGAAGGAAGGTGGCAGAGCGGTTAAGACGTTCGCCTGCCAATTTCAATGCGCGAGTGACCCAGGTTCGAACCCTGGACCTCGCCCTTTCTTTCTGGTTCAACGGGAAAATCGAACTGGACGTCGAGTCCTTCGGATGGGGGACTTACAGCAAGTCTGACCCGTGCGCTGTACGCACGTAAAAATCCCACGGCGGTTTAAAGTCGTGAGAGTACTGAGTAGGGAGAAATCCTGCTGCCTGGTATGACCAAATTGATAGCTAGGTTTCCCCAGTCCCCTCCCCCCCCAAAAAAAAAAAAACAATAACAAAAACCCGGGTGGCGCTGCGCTTACGTCGACACTCTCTCCAGATGGGACCAGCCGAAATTTCACAGACTTGTCCCTGTGATTAGATTATACCACATACCAAAATAATTTCAATTTTAGATAGTAGGAACTTCTTCTTCTTCGTTCCCAGGCCATATGGCCATAATGGGTAAGGTACGTATGTGTCCGCTTTTCAGTTTTCACTGGTCTCCCCGCTAGCGTACAGGCGACGCATTCCGATTTCGGAGGAGCTCAAAGGAGAAAAATTATTTGGAAGATTTTTTTTAAAAAAAAGGCAGGCAGAATGGGCCAATAAGTCAGAAAGATAGTAGATGACAGAAAGCAAAGGAAAAAGGCAGAGTCAAAGAGAGTGGCAGATTAGAGGAAGTTACAAGCACAGAGCTTCTAGAAGGTGGGGGGAACTATTTTTATGAAAGACACCCCCCACTTCCAACCCCGAGACTCGTGGATGGATGGGTTGAGAGTCGACTGCGTTTTATGTTACGTTTGGTGTGGATTTGTTACGTTTAATTAATAATTAACACATGATGACAGTGTATGATATGTTGCGTTTTATGTTGCTCGTTATGGTTGGACTAATGGGGAGAGAAAAATAAAATTATTTGTAAAGTTTCACGTGCATGTTTTCCTTACGATGGAATGAATCTGGATTGACTGAACTAGTCGTTATTTTGCCCGAGAGAGAGAGAAAGAGAGCGAGAGATGGAACGAGTTAAAAATTTAAAAAAAGCAAAAGTAAAAAAAAAAGTTCTCTTCATTTCACCAAGTGAAATATATATATTAGCTTAACCCTTTCAACCACCAATGTCGCATTTTTGCACCATAATGATTTAATACCCACACCATTAACCCCTTGACTGCCACCAACGTATTACCTACTGACCTGATGATGTCATCAAATGAAGAGAAATAACCCCGATATGCTAGCTTTTGTTCAACATGAGTTAAGAAAGTATTCCACAGTGAAAGCCTTGATAGTTCATTGGTAGAGTGTCTGTCTGTCGTGCCAATGGTTCCGGGTCCGATTCTCGGCACGGGCACTTTTTATTATATTTTTAAAGTTGTATCCATTAACGATAGTTTCATTTGTACTTTAAAATTTTTATTGGCAATCTTGTACTTTAGACACCCCCCTCAATCTTTGTTGTCCCACATGTGCCTGTTCGAGTGAGCCTTGAAGGCTTTGCCTCTTGTTTTTACATTGCTTATAGTCCTGTCAACAGCAATGGTCAGGCCAGGTTGCAGCACCACTTCAAATGGGCCGACACCTCAGCCCCTGGGAGGAGAGAGCCTGCAGCTGCAGTGCTCTCAGCCACCCAAGACTAAATTAGGGAGTTAGGAGCCATAGGTCAAAGTAGTGGTAAATGAAGGGCAGGAGCTGTGCCGGTCGGGGTTTGCCCCCGGTGACCGCTTCGGTAGCCGGATTGGTCTTGCCCGGATACTGCGAAAAGGCTTATGGTTCACATCCCCCCCCCCCCCCCCACCCCTGTTCGCTCCAAGTCCTGAATGTAGAACTACTAACTACTGTGCAAGACTGTCAAACAACGCCTCATAAATAAGACTGTCAGTGTCAACAGCACCAAAGACATATACATACATGTAGCAGTACCATAGCCAATGAGGTTTAACCGAGGCGTGGCTACTGCTACACATATCTGTATTACCCACACAAAAAATCGGGACTTTACTGGTTTGGCGCTGCCTCCGAGCATTGCCTCCAGTATTGTTCCCACCATCTTTGTCTTTACAAATGCCCCACATGGCCGAAAGGCCGAAGAGGGCGTAAAACCCTGTTTTCCTCCGACAGCACCAAATAATCAACAAAGATTAGTAAATCATCAAATCACTATAAGTGCTTCCCCACCCCCACCACCCCCCCTGTTTCTTTTCTGTCTTTTTCTATGGTCCCATCCCTAAGTGCGTACGTTTACTTCTGTATTAAGAAGTTGGTTGCCACCACAGAAGAAGAAGATAATATTTGATCAAAGAAACCACAAACACCACTAACTGTGTATACTTTGAAAAGAATAAAATAAAAGTAAAAGATTGTGCTGGTTTACTTTTTGTCCCAATGGGGGACAGATAGTGTATGAGCATGGTACATAGAGAGATCTCTTTCGAATTATGGAATTCTCGTCAGTATGTATATCTGCTAACAAACACTATCTTGTGGATCAACCCCAACAGGAAGACATTTCTAATAAAAGAATGGTGTCTTCTCTGCACTAGGCCGAAAAGTCCACAATTTAAGCAAACCAGCACAAGGTGAAAAGAAAAATGAAGAACATTTTGGGTAAAATAGATAAGTTATTAAAATGTGGAAATTGCGATTTGAAAAAATTTAATACATGTGGGTAGAAAGAGCCAACCACTGGTTGGGTTGGTAGTGTTTTGTGGTATAATTTGTTCATAAGATGAAGAAGAAGACTGTCCTGAGACGAGAGAAATCAACAGGACAATGTCCTGGCTCTTGCAGAAACCAATAAAGCAAAAGCGTGCCAGTGTTCACATTTTAATCAGACATTTGTCCCGACAGGGGGGAGAACACAAAATGACATTTTCAATTTTAATAGGTCAATGGCCTATGACCGGGGCCTCATGACATCACTGGTAACTTATGTGTTATAAAAGTTATAAAACTTAAAAATGTGTTATAAATTGGTAACAGATCAATCTGTTCATGATTATCACAACCTCCCCCCCCCTCCCTATCCTCTTCCAAATGTCCTACCCCCCCCCCCCCCCCCCTATTTAAACACATTGAACAGACGACAGTGTCTGTCCTAAGTGATAATTATGTTCAAAGCAAATCAACGGTTCTTCTTCTTCTGCGTTCCCAGGCCACATGGCCATAATGGGTAAAGTACGTATGTGTCCGTTTTTTCAGTTTTCGCTAAATTCAGCCAACACATTCGGATCTTGAGAATCAAAGGAGAAAATTATTTTTATTAAGAAGTCAAGGCAATATCACTCTTGATGTAAACACTTTTTGGTCCAAATAGTCGATAACTTGTGAATATGTATGCCTTGTTGTAACTTTGAACCCAATGTTTGCAATATGTTTTAGTTTGTTTTTCTTTGAGTTCAATATTAAAAAAAAGCAACCCCCCCCCAAAAAAAAAAAGAATTATTTTTTTTTTTTTAAGGCAGGAGAATGGGTCGATAAGTCACAGAGATAGTAGATGCCAGTAAGCAAAGGGAAAAGGCAGAGTCAAAGAGAGTGACAGATTAGAGGAAGCTACAAGCACAGAACTTCCAGGGGGGAAACGTCCAGCACTAGGCATCCACCCACTGACCCGCAATTGTTCTAAATTTCGAGAAAAAATACTTCTATTCTAAATTAAAGAAGGCAAATGACAAAGGAAGCGGTTAAAAAGAAAAACACCCCCAAAAACCCAACACCCACACACAAACAATAATAAAAATGAACAAGAAATCACTCTTCTTACACATCAAGCAACAGTATTGAATATTACGAATGATGCATCTGTTCATGATGATCAAGATTCCAATTAAACAGGCCGCAAATAATTAAATCTCACCCCACCCCCTTCGTAACAGTATTGAATATTACGAATGATGGATCTGTTCATGATTATCAAGATTTCAATTAAACAGGCCGCAAATAATTAAATCTCACCTCATCCCCTTCGTAACAGTATTGAATATTACGAATGATGCATCTGTTCATCATTATCAAGATCATTAAACAGGCCGCAAATAATTAAATATCACCCTATCCCCTTCGTAACAGTATTGAATATTACGAATGATGGATCTGTTCATGATTATCAAGATTCCAATTAAACAGGCTGAAAATAATTAAATATCACCCTATCCCCTTCGTAACAGTATTGAATATTACGAATGATGGATCTGTTCATGATTATCAAGATAATTAAACAGGCCGCAAATAATTAAATCTCACCCCATCCCCTTCGTAACAGTATTGAATATTACGAATGATGGATCTGTTCATGATTATCAAGATAATTAAACAGGCCGCAAATAATTAAATCTCACCCCATCCCCTTCGTAACAGTATTGAATATTACGAATGATGCATCTGTTCATGATTATCAAGATTCCAATTAAACAGGCCACAAATAATTAAATCTCACCCCACCCACCCCACTTCTTTTTCTTTGCTGTCCCATCTTCTGGGCTGTACAGCTCCCACGCCGCTCATTCCGAGTCCCAACTCGCAGCCACACCCCGGTTTGTTCAGGTGGCAGAATCAGAATCACCCCTACCCCCCCTTTTCCTTCACCCCTCAAAACTGATGACAGTATAAGTCGTTCAAAAAGCAATGTACAAGAAACAAAACCAACCGGTTATAAAACGTGGGCACAATTTATGTACAAACCACCACCACCACTAATACAAACAAAAAGATGTCAGCAGACTTGGACAAATCGTCGGGTGAAATTAAAAAAAACCCGTATCTCAATTTTGGTAGTTTCGAGAAAAATGAAGGAAAAAAAGTTTTAAAAATTAAACCGCGTTTACCACAATTGATTACCTATGATGAATATGTTGTTCAAGACATTGCGAGTTTAGCCCAGCATTTTGCTAAAATTATTTTTTTTTAATTTCAATACTTGAAAAGAACGAAGATACAAGGTTTTTGTCCTTAACTAGATCTGAATTTGGGAGTTTTTCTTCCATTTACACAACCTCATTTACCCCAGACAGAACGTCGTTAGAGATACGAGCTTTTGGTGGAAGGTGGCGGGAAAAATGAGAGAGCTGCCTATATGTATCTAATTTTAAAAAAAATAAAAATTGAGATATGAGGTTTTTGAATTTCACCGACAAATTCTTTTGCCCTAAATGCTCCTACTGTCCTAGTGTTGCAGTTAGTTAGTTATATACACACACGCAAAATAGAATACCAAAATTCTTACACATTAAAAGACAAGCCGATTCGGAAAATGCAGCAAACTTCAAAATACAACCATGACACACGTCCAATCTTGTACAGACAAACCTCTATTTTAAGACTTCCAAAATGTCCGGAAAAATCGGTCGTAAATTGGAGGGGTCGTATGACGGAGGTTTTCACTGGCAGCCGTAGAAAGAAAAAGTTCAGCACAGTTCATACTCTCTTCTTCATGCACACATACAATGACATATTAAAACTGGAATTGGGTCTTTCCAACTCCATAGGACTGTGCAATCGATATTACAGTTTCACTTTGCCGATTTATTTTAATCACCTCCACTCTCGTCCAAAGTCAGTGGTTTTCTTTTTCAAAGTCAGTGGTTTTCGTGCTTTTCCTACGCTTTCCGCCATCTTTTCTACAACAAGGGAAGCGACTCCACTTTCAGGCCCTTGACCGTGGTTGTTTCCCTTTGCTCGAAGTCTACGCAGACGACGGCAACGGTCGTAAAAACCAACAAAATGGCGGTCGTAAGTCGCGTTTTTAGAGGAAGTCGTTTAAGAGAGGTCGTTTACATAGTAAAATGCATCCGTGCCAACAAATCCGGTCTCAAATGAGAGGTGGTCGCTTAACAGAGGGTCGTAAAATAGGGGTTTGTCTGTACACGAAAAAGAGAAAAAACAATGCACATTTACGAATTTGAACATAATAGCTGATTCTGTGAAAAACTAAAATTGCACAATTATAAAAAACAAATCATGGTGCTTTATCAGTTCTTAGCATGACAAAAAAAGTGTATTTAATTGTTTTTTTAAAATAACAATGAAAAGCAACCCCTCCACCCCACCCCAAAAAAAAGTTACTATATTCATAAGAAATCTTGGTAAAGGTCAAGATGTGCCACCCCCCTACATTTCTCGGTTAATTCCATTTTTGCCTTTCTTACCAAACATGAAGCTGTATTTTATGAACATTTTCAGCTAATTATCTTTGTTCAATAATTAATTGCAGTCATGATAAAGGCCATTATTTAATAGGACCCCCCCCCCCCCCCATGTACTGAAGTACACCGCAGCATTTGTCACAGTCGTGGTTGGTGGGTAGGGTTAGGGTTAGGGTTATTATTCCAAAAAGATAATTAGCTGAATAGGTTCATAAAATACAGCTTTATGTTTGGTAAGAAAGGCAAAAACGGAAAATGGAATTAACCGAGAAATGCAGGGGGGGGGGGGGGGGGGTGGGGGGGGGGGGGGGGGGGGGGGGGGGGGGTGGGTGGGGGGGGGGGGGTGTGGTGGGTGTGTGTGTGGCACATCTTAGCCTTTACCAAAATCTTTCTCGCTTAGTCATCGGGACAAAGATGAGATTCCAAACTACCGGTAACCGCCCAAGAAACTAGGCAATAAACACCTCCAACCTGCTCTGAAAACTACATCAAAAAGTAATAGGGTGGAACCTCCCTTATAAGACCTCCCATTATAAGACTCCCTCCCACATATAAGACCTACTTCTCTGAGACATTGCCCCGCTTTGAAAGTATTAAAATTACCATCCTTACAAGACCCCTCCCTTATAAGACTTCATTTTGGATGATTTTTTGAAGGTCTTATAAGGGAGGTTCCACTGTGATCCTAATTTATACAAACTAAAAACGAATAGCAGGAGAGACAGACATCAACCAGCCAGCCAACTGATCAACCAAACAATCCATCAATCTACCAACCCATCAGTCAATCAACCAAACAATCCATCAATCTACCAACTGATCAATCTGCCAACCCATCAGTCAACCAACTGATCAATCTACCAACCCATCAGTCAACCAATCAATCAACCAACCCATCAATCTACCAACTGATCAATCTACCAACCCATCAGTCAACCAATCAATCAACCAACCCATCAATCTACCAACTGATCAATCTACCAACCCATCAGTCAACCAATCAATCAATCTACCAACCCATCAACCAACCCATCAATCTACCAACTGATCAATCTACCAACCCATCAGTCAACCAATCAATCAATCTACCAACCCATCAGTCAACCAATCAACCAAACAATCCATCAATCTACCAACTGATCAATCTACCAACCCATCAGTCAACCAATCAATCAACCAACCCATCAATCTACCAACTGATCAATCTACCAACCCATCAACCAACCAATTGCTCAATCAACCAATCGATCAACCAACCAACCCATCAGTCAACTCATTAATCAACCAATTGATCAACCAATCAATCTACCAACCCATCAACCAACTGATCAGTCTACCAACTGATCAATCAACCAATTGATCAACCAACCAACTGATCAAATCAGTCCACCAAGTAATCAAATTACCGACTGGATCCACACACACACACATACTACACGCACAACAGCAAGACTAGAAAATAACATCAACACACACACCCCACACCCCAGACAATGAGCGCTTTAGGTGACCCCATGGGACACAACTCTCCTGCCTTATTTAATTTCCCTTGCTCAAACAGAAGGCGTAATCTATTTTTGCCATTCTCACAGGCGAGAGAAAGAGGGGAGAGACAGAGAGAAAGAGTTTGGTGTTTGCTAAGAAACGGAAATTAAATGCCCACCCAGTGTCAATGGCTAAGGGACATTATTCCACCTAAAGAGCACATTCAAATGTGAATTTCTAGTCTCCCCTCCTTCATAAACAACATGCACACAAACAAACAAACCCACCAAAAAGATTTTTGACCCTCTTGCGTTCAAATTGGCCCAAACCAGCCAGACAGAAGTTTCCTCCAAGTATTTTTTCTTCTTCTTTTTCGTTCACTCAGACAGTTTCCTATCATATGAGCGTAGATGCGTCATGCTGCCGTTGTGCGCCTAACTAAGAAATAGGCCCAGCATGTCCGACTTCGACTGAAGAAATCTTTGTAAGAATTTATAGCAAAAAAGGCAGGGAGGAGAATGGACCAGTGAGACAGAAAGATAGCAGATAACAGTAAGCAAAGGGAAAAGGCAGAGTCAAAGAGAATGACAGAATTAGAGGAAGTTACAAGCACAGAACTTCCAGAAGGTGGAGGAACTATTTGTACAAAAGACCCACCCGGTATCCCCACGGGGGACTCCAAGTATTCAAGTCGGAAAAAACACCCCAAAAAAACGCCCATAGCTTGCCCCCCACTCTGAGCCCCCCCCCCCCCTCCGTCCCCCCTCTGATGGCATTTCCATTACATACCAAAGTTCCGGCTCGTTATAATAAACACACTATGAAAAAGCTTCTCACGACGTGCAAGTTGTAGTAATCAATACGATGGCAACTTGTGTGGTGCTCTGTGTGCTTCAAAAGACGAGACTTTCTCTCCAAAAAAAAACGTGGGGAAAGAAACTGAACAAGCAGAGAGGAAATTTCTCTGCAATAAATCACTGCAAGAGGGTTAAAAAAAAATTTTTTTTTTTAAAGACACCACACTCTGCTGCGCTTTGGTGGCTGAGTGGAGGGTCACCCCCGCGCAACTTTAACTCGTGACGGCCTCATCGGCCATGGCGATGACCTTCGACCTTTCACCTTCACCTTTATATCGCCATGCCGACCAGGAAGCCTCCCCCGAAGCCAACCGCCAGAAAGAGGTTGTGTTGAATGAACTCTTGAAGCTGGTGTAGGAAGAAAAGAAAAAAAAGAGAACCACAAATAAATAACAGCGCGCACGCACGCACACACACATCACATGCATGGGTGCAACTCCCCCAAGTAAATATGGGGGGTGGGGGTGGTGGGTGGTGGGGTGGAATCATGTATCGGCACCTACGTGTCTTTGTTCTTTCGTCATAACCGCGATCACACCTACAAAACAACAACTGAAAGACAGGGGTCCAGAGCCCCAGCGGGGGGTACAGGGGCAGAGCCCCAGCGGGGGGAACAGGGGCAGAGCCCCAGCGGGGGGTACAGGGGCAGAGCCCCGTAGGAGGATTCAAGGGTGGGGGGGAGGGGTGGGGGGGCAGCGCAAGAGAGAGAGAGATAACGAGACAGACAGACAGTTAAAATGACGGACTGAGTCCGATAAGCCTTGTCAAAGGACAACATCGTCTTTTGAAAACAATATGGCGTCGCCACGCTGTTTACAAGATTCCCCCCAGCTGACAAACCCACCTGGCTCTTGAACTTCTTCTGCGCTCCCAGACCTTACGGCCATAATGGGTAAGGTACGAATGTGTGGTTTTCAGTTTTCACTGGTCTCCCTGCTGCGTTCAACCGACACATTTCAATTTCGAATGTCTAAGGTATGTATGTGTCTGGTTTTCAGTTTTCACTGGTCTCCCTGCTGCATTCAACCGACACATTCCGATTTCGGAGGAGCTCTTGAACTGCTGTTGTTGTTTGTTTTCGCACCCTGGCTTAAAGACTCCAGGGATCATAGCCGAAGCACTTGAACACTATGGTACAAATGCACCAGCTATGGATGAGAACACTACATGTGTGTGACCGTTTTTGATTACCCCGCCATGTGGGCAGCCACACTCCGACTTCGGAGGATGCTCTTGAACTAATTATGCTTTTGTAATTAAATAAGGAGAGGGAAAAAGTCAATGACGAAAACCTGTGTGTGTGTGTGTGAGTGTGTGCATGCATGTGTATGTGTGTGTGTGTGAGAGTGTGTGCATGCGTGTGCGTGCATATGTGTGTGTGTGTGAGTGTGTGTATATGTGTGTGTGTGTGTATGCATGCGTGCGTGTGTGTGTGCGTATGCATGCGTGTGTGTGTGTTTGTGCGCATATGTTAATGGGTGTGTGTGTGTGAGTGTGTGTATATGTGTGTGTGTGTGTGGGTGTGCGTATGCATGCGTGCGTGTGTGTGTGCGTATGCATGCGTGTGTGTGTGTTTGTGCGCATATGTTAATGGGTGTGAGTGTGTGTATATGTGTGTGTGTGGGTGTGCGTATGCATGCGTGAGTGTGTGTGTGCGTATGCATGCGTGTGTGTGTGTTTGTGTGCATATGTTAATGGTGGGGTTTTTTAACCCACTGAAGTGACTTACATTCCTGATGAAGCAAGAACAGTCTCTCTTTTGACATCCTATAATTCATTTTTATTTTTTATTTTTTGCTGTCCCATCTTCTGGGCCGTACAGTGGCGTTGCTCACACGCCGCTCATTCCGAATCCCAATTCGCAGCCACACCCCGGCTTGTTCAGGTGGCAGAATCCGAGACCAGCAGTTCAAGGGGAGCGGATCTATGCTAGGCCGTCAGGAGGCAACCAACCGAGGAGACACTGCACTGCTGCTGAGTCACTTCGGTGGAGCTCAGTGGAGCCTGTTCAGGACACCACCTACTAAGCCCCCTACTGATGACACTATTCTCTTAGTCGCGGAGCCAGCGTGAGTGAGGTCCTCTTCCGAGGGCGCCACCACATCCTATAATTTATATAACCCTGAAGCCCTCAGGATTGGAAGTTTTTTCAATAAAACTCGAAGAAAACAGCAGCCAATGAAACCACCTTATTAAAAAAACACAGTGGAACCTCCCTTATAAGACCTTCAAAAATCATCCTAAAATGAGGTCTTATAAGGGAGGGGTCTTATAAGGGAGGTCATTTTAATACTTACAAAGAAGGGCAATGTCTCAGAAAAGTAGGTCTTATATGGGAGGGAGTCTTATAATGGGAGGTCTTATAAGGGAGGTTCCACTGTAAAGTCATTTCGCTCTCTCTCTCTCTCTCAATGTCTCAGAGAGGGCAATGTCTCTCTCTCTCTCTCTCTCAATGTCTCAGAGAGGGCAATGTCTCTCTCTCTCTCTCTCTCTCTGTCTCTCTCAATGTCTCAGAGAGGGCAATGTCTCAGAAAAGTAGGTCTTATATGGGAGGGAGTCTTATAATGGGAGGTCTTATTAGGGAGGTTCCACTGTAAAGTCATTTCGCTCTCTCACTCTCTCTCTCTCTCTCTCTCTCTCTGTCTCTCTCAATGTCTCAGAGAGGGCAATGTCTCAGAAGTAAGTCTTATGTGGGAGGGAGTCTTATAATGGGAGGTCTTATTAGGGAGGTTCCACTGTACAGTCATTTCACTCTCTCTCTCTCTCTCTCTCTGTCTCTCTCTCTCTCTCTCTCTGTCTCTCTCAATGTCTCAGAGAGGGCAATGTCTCAGAAGTAAGTCTTATATGGGAGGGAGTCTTATAATGGGAGGTCTTATAGGGAGGTTCCACTGTAAAGTCATTTCGCTCTCTCTGTCTCTGTCTCTCTCTCTCTCTCTGTCTCTCTCAATGTCTCAGAGAGGGCAATGTCTCAGAAAAGTAGGTCTTATATGGGAGGGAGTCTTATAATGGGAGGTCTTATACGGGAGGTTCCACTGTAAAGTCATTTCGCTCTCTCTCTCTCTCTCTCTCTCAATGTCTCAGAGGGCAATGTCTCTCTCTCTCTCTCTCTCTCTCTCAATGTCTCAGAGAGGGCAATGTCTCAGAAAAGTAGGTCTTATATGGGAGGGAGTCTTATAATGGGAGGTCTTATACGGGAGGTTCCACTGTAAAGTCATTTCGCTCTCTCTCTCTCTCTCTCTCAATGTCTCAGAGGGCAATGTCTCTCTCTCTCTCTCTCTCTCTCTCTCTCTCTCTCTCTCTCTTTCTCAATGTCTCAGAGAGGGCAATGTCTCAGAGAAGTAGGTCTTATATGGGAGGGAGTCTTATAATGGGAGGTCTTATAGGGAGGTTCCACTGTAAAGTCATTTCGCTCTCTCTGTCTCTCTCTCTCTCTCTCTCTGTCTCTCTCAATGTCTCAGAGAGGGCAATGTCTCAGAAAAGTAGGTCTTATATGGGAGGGAGTCTTATAATGGGAGGTCTTATACGGGAGGTTCCACTGTAAAGTCATTTCGCTCTCTCACTCTCTCTCTCTCTCAATGTCTCAGAGGGCAATGTCTCTCTCTCTCTCTCTCTCTCTCTCTCTCTCAATGTCTCAGAGAGGGCAATGTCTCAGAAAAGTAGGTCTTATATGGGAGGGAGTCTTATAATGGGAGGTCTTATACGGGAGGTTCCACTGTAAAGTCATTTCGCTCTCTCTCTCTCTCTCTCTCTCAATGTCTCAGAGGGCAATGTCTCTCTCTCTCTCTCTCTCTCTCTCTCTCTTTCTCAATGTCTCAGAGAGGGCAATGTCTCAGAAGTAGGTCTTATATGGGAGGGAGTCTTATAATGGGAGGTCTTATAGGGAGGTTCCACTGTAAAGTCATTTCGCTCTCTCTGTCTCTCTCTCTCTCTCTCTCTGTCTCTCTCAATGTCTCAGAGAGGGCAATGTCTCAGAAAAGTAGGTCTTATATGGGAGGGAGTCTTATAATGGGAGGTCTTATACGGGAGGTTCCACTGTAAAGTCATTTCGCTCTCTCACTCTCTCTCTCTCTCAATGTCTCAGAGGGCAATGTCTCTCTCTCTCTCTCTCTCTCTCTCTCT
Organism: Phymorhynchus buccinoides; assembly: GCA_017654935.2. Classification (NCBI taxonomy): domain Eukaryota; kingdom Metazoa; phylum Mollusca; class Gastropoda; order Neogastropoda; family Raphitomidae; genus Phymorhynchus; species Phymorhynchus buccinoides. Next base: position 9,682,175 of record CM065708.1, on the reverse strand, counting down.
CAATGTCTCAGAGGGCAATGTCTCTCTCTCTCTCTCTCTCTGTGTCTCAGAGAGGGCAATGTCTCAGAGAAGTAGGTCTTATATGGGAGGGAGTCTTATAAGGGAGGTTCCACTGTAAAGTCATTTCGCTCTCTCTCTCTCTCTCTCTCTCTCAATGTCTCAGAAAAGTAGATCTTATGTGGGAGGGAGTCTTATCTGGGAGGGAGTCTTATCTGGGAGGGAGTCTTATAAGGGAGGTTCCACTGTACCGTCCAATACTAAAGCGACTCACGTTTTTAACGAGGTCGGGGTAGTGCCTGTTGGCCGATCGCTGCACCTCTCTCTCCGCCTGCTTCACGGAGGACCGCAATCTGTCCCAGTTGATGTGGATGTAGCCCTGATGCTGAGCCACCTGCATAGACGGGAAAGGGAGGTGACACAGCGGTTAACCCTATGCCTCCCGACCAATCGAACCGAGAATCGATCCTATTGCATAAGAGAAGGGGAGTAACTCCGAACGTCACACCAAATCTTTTATTTAAAAAAATCACCCAGAATAAAGTCTAACTCACATTTCATTTCTGAAAGATGCATACTGAATAGCAATGATGATATTTTCATTCGAAAGCTAACACACTGTCACACAACAAACCATGAATTGGAAGAAAAAATCCGTAATAGCGCTCCAAACAATCGACCGGGTCAATACTGCTGACGTCATGTGGCAAAAAAAAAAAGCTTTAGCGTCTCCTTTGAAAAATTCGTTCACAAAGACTATTGGGTGCTTTCCCTTGCTGTAAAGACCAAAAAACGACCAGGGAGTGTCAGAAACAGGAAGAACTAACTTAGTATATTGCATTGTGGGTAGGGAGAAAGTGAAAGTGAACCTACTAGACCTGGCATTCAGCGGCGGCTATCGGGGGTTACGGAATTCAGATCATCCATTTTGGACGGGAGGTCCTGGAGACTGCACAAGTCTTGAGTGGTCTGGACAAAGATATTCTAAAAGGGTCAGATGGATTACTTAAAAGCTCGGCGAACCGGGCTGATAGAGTTATCGTTAGCGCGGACGTGTACACTATTCACAGTGGAGGCTATCCAAAAACTCGGACTGGAACTTGAACTGAGAATTCAACTGGCCTATCGATGTGTAAAATGTGTCACATTTCAAAGGGACATAACCAGTGTTTCTGTCCTCACTACTCATATAGGGGAAAAGACACCGGATGTTTATCTTCCCCTGTACAGTCTTTGGTCTGGATAACTGAAATGAGTAGTTTTGGTGCAAAATGTGTAGTCTTATTCATCAAACCATCAAATAATGTTCACTGAAAACGAGTAGTAATCAAGAATTAAAGAGCATTATTTTCAGTTTTGAAGAGTAGTGGAGGTCCAAGTTGAGTGGAATACTACTCGAAAAGAGTAGAGTAAACAGGTCTGTTAATAAAGGCACGCCCGGACTATAAAAGAGGGGAGGCGCTGAGCGCGCGCCGCGTTTGAATCACAGCTGGCGAGAGAGACGGTTCACCCTACCTTGTTCTCCCTTCCTTGTTCTCCCTGTTGCGCGAGCCACCGCGAGGCAGAGCTTTTCTGGCGAAAAAGACCCGATCCCTGGGATCGGATGTTTTCCCTTTAAGACATTCGCCTGCCTCAATTTCAATGCGCGGGTGTCCCAGGGTTCGAACCCCGGCCTCGCCCCTTTCTTTTTCCATCGAACCCGAACTGAACGTTGGGTCCTTTGGATAGGGGACTTAAAAGCAAGGCTCGACTTTTACGCTCGCTTTATGCATGTAAAACAAACAACAACAACAACAACAACACAGCAGGCATTAGGTATTAGGTACTTTATAGTCACACAGGCATCTCTGTGAAATTCGGGTTGCTCCCACCTGGAGAGCGCGTCGCAGCCAGAGGCTTTTTTTGCATGCAATTTTTGTGTGACTGATGAGGAAGGAAAAGGGGGTGTGTGTGTAAATTTTGACCAAATGACAACTTTTTCGTTGCCACTGGGATTAACGTGTGCTAAGTGCATGGGCGCACAGGACCTCGGTTTATCGTCTCATCCGAAAAACTCCACGTTCAGACCCGCTAAGGCCTTAGTGCAAAGTGAGAGGAAAACATCCCCTGTACCCAGGTTCGAACTCGGGTTTACTTGACACGAAGCGAACGCGCTACCACTGTGCCACTCTACACTAAGACATTCGCCTGCCAATTTCAATGCGCGGGTGACCCAGGATTCGAACCACGGCCTCGCCCCTTTGTTTTTCCATCGAATCCGAACTGAACGTCGGGTCCTTTGGATAGGGGACTTAAAGCAAGTTTTGACTTTTACGTTCGCTTTTATGCACGTAAACCCCCCCCCCAAAAAAAAACCCACCCACAGCAGGTGAAAGTAGACTCAGCCTTTTCCCTTTGCTTGCTGTCATCTACTTATCTTTCTACCTTACCGGGGTCCAATTTTGATGCTCAAGATCGCAGAGATCGTGAAACTAGCCAATCACAACGGACGGAAGGACCATAACTCTGATTGAATAAAAAAAAAATGGCAGACTTGCTCGAACCTGAAATGTGTGCTGTGATGCAGGCGTCAACGCGTCAAGGCATTGCTCTGAGAAACAATTGACGCCTGATGCTAGTGTGCGAAGGCCTTTAAAATCAGGTGCGCCTTATAGTCCGAAAAATATGGTAGTTTAGTTGTGGATCTAGAAAAAGAAAAATAGACCAAAACAAACTGAACGACATGATGCTACACATTAGTGACCTGATGGGAAAAAAAAAAAAAAATCTGAGTGAAATGACACTCGCTCTCTCTCTCTCTCTTTCTGTCTCTCTCCCTCTCTCTCTTTCCACTCAGGGCTCCCACCTGGGTGTGTGTCTGTGTGTGTGTGTGCGTGTGTCTATGAAGCACCAAAATTCCAAAGGACCCTCTAAAAGAATGTGCAGGGGGTCCCAGGTATGCAATAGAAAAATTCTTTTCGGCATTCGCCGTACCACTGGGACTCTCTGTCCCGCCTCTAGGACCCTCTGCACTGTGAGTGAAGGAGTTCCTGGGACCCCTTGTTTTGCGGGACACAGACCTGCTTACCCCTGTTTTGGAGGCGACAGTGGCGATGAAAGGGCTTTAAGCGATTTTTACTGGGTAAAGGTCAAGATGTGCCACCCCCCCTGCATTTCTCGGTTAATTCGATTTTCCCGTTTTTGCCTTTCTTACCAAACATAAAGCTGTATTTTATTAACCTTTTTAGCTAAAAACCTTTTTGGAATACTAACCCTATCCCTAACCCTAGGCCATTATCTAATAGGACCCCCCCCCCCCCCCCCCCCCCCCCCCCCACCCCCCCCCCCCCCCCCATATGTATTGCAGTACACAGCGCCATTTGTCACAGTTGTGGTTCATTGCGTTTTCCCGTCTTATGGGGGGGTAGGGTTAGGGATAGGGTTAGTATTCCAAAAAGGATATTAACTAAAAAGGTTAATAAAATACAGCTTTATGTTTGGGTAAGAAAGGCAAAAACGGGAAAATGGAATTAACCAAGAAATGTAGAGGGGGTGGCACATCTTGACCTATACCTTTTACTGTTGATCCTTTTGGCTGGAAATTCTCAATTTGATTCTTTTCATTAACCCTTTCACCACCAAACATTTTTCAGCTAAAAATGTCCATTAAATGTACCTGGGTAGAGAACAAAATCCATCTGCAGTATTGGGGATTCTTCTGCGACACATTCAAAATAAGGTCTAACCTTCCTTCCCCAAACTCAGACAACAGGGTCTTTGGATAACAGACCCCAATTCGATGCCTTTTAGTGACATAGGGGTTAAATCACTGTGGTGCTAAAATGTGACGTTGGCGGTCAAAGGTTAAAGCAATGCATGCTGTAATAGCAGACCTGCCTACTTGGAATTTTCCCAGTCAGTAGCCCAGCCATCAATTTTCAGTAGCATGGCACATTTTTCCGTAGCATCCACAAACAATGGCAATCGATTTGTTCTCTGCCTGAGCCGAAACGCACTGCTTAATATGTTTCGCCGATTGAACGTGTTGACGGCAATCGTCTCTACCGCCATGATTCACAGAGAAGTCCGCATGGCAGAGGTTGCAGTGAGCATGGTTCGCACCGAGTCAACTTCTGACGATGCAAGGCCACTCCTCCGTGTAAGCTATTTTAAAAACTTGTGCGGCAGGCCGATGTTTTTTCTTAGAACAAGATGGTGTGCCAGATGATTTTCGTTTTCTGGTTTGGGTTCGTTTTTCTTCGTTTGAAACATCTCCCGAATCGCTACTGCTGCTGGAGTCCGCCATTTTTTTCAGAGAAAGTAATAAGAACGCATGCGCAGTCACTTTGATAAAAACGGAAGTGACTAGGTTATGGCGCGTGACACGGCGTCTGCTCTTAGAAGCCGACAAAACCGGGAACGACATAAGCAAAAATAAAATGCGGCGGCAATTTGTTTTTTCCGTAACAACGTTAAGGTTGCCGTAGCTCCGTAGCAAAGCTTTATTTTTCGTAGCTGCTACGGCCAAATCGTAGCAGTAGGCAGGTCTGTAATAGGTTTTTGAGCAGCAAAGTTCCTAACACAGGTTTGGGGATGACTGGGAGCCCTGCCACTGCAAACTCCATGACCTCCCGTCAAAAATGCCTTATCTAAATCCCGTAACCCCCGATAGCCGCCGCTGAACGCCAGGTCTAGTAGGTTCACTTTCACTTTCTCCATACCCACAATGCAATATACTAAGTTAGTTCTTCCTGTACCTGAGTCTCGCTGGTCCGTTTTTGGCTTTTACAGCAAGGGAAAGCACCCAATAGTCTTTTTGAACGGATTTTTCAAAGTGACGCCAAATTTTATTTTTGCCATGTGACGTGAGCAGTAATGACCACGTGCAATGTTTGGAGTGCCATTACGGATTTTTTCTTCCAATTCATGGTTTGTTGTGTGACAGTGTGTTAGCTTTCGAATAAAAATATCATCATTGCTATTCAATATGCATCTATCAGAAATTAAATGTGAGTTAGACTTTATTCTGGGTGATTTTTTTAAGTAAAAGATTCGGTGTGGCGTTCGGAGTTACTCCTCTTCTCTTATGCAATAGGATCGATTCTCGGTTCGATTGATCGGGAGGCATAGGGTTAATAATTGGCATGCGCCAAACAAGCGCACTACAAGGTGCAAACATGCATCATTTTGAAGAAAAATCATGTGTCACTCCAACAATCCAAAGCTCTGTTGGGGGAGTAAAATTTTTCAGTTACTAGCCTGGGGGGCGAGTGAAATTATAACTCATTCAAGCCGTTCCGGCAATATATGTCCGGAATTAATAGATAACTGTCAATTTGACACATTTGCTTAAAGGGAAGTAAATCTGTGTGCACACCATACCTTGGTCACTTCTAAACTCGCTTCGCTCCCTTAGACCGTAATTTTGCCTCTTTTGCTTTTGTAGTGGTTTGTTGTGGGGAAACCAATCGATGCAGAGACTTTTTCTATATAAAGTCTATAAACGATCAAAAGGTGAAGAAGAAAAAACAAACACACCATTAAACTTTCCTCTTATGTATATATATAATTTGCTTTGATAAAACTTTTTTTTGGTATCCAATGTATGTTTTGTGAACCTAAGAAACCAACTCGATTACTTTAACTTTAACTTTACGATTTGTTCTGTGTTCTGAAAAGAAGAAAAGAAAATAATGTGCTGATTTACTTTTTCTCCCAATGGGGGAAGATAGACAATGCCTATGCAAAGACAGCTGTTTCGTGCTAAAGTCTATAATTATATAAAAAAAAGTCTGATCTACCACTTCCCTATGTCTAAACCTGAAGTAAAAACCCGTAATCTTTCATTTTTCATTTTGTTTATGTCTGTCTTTTGTTGTTGTGTGCATGCAACATGCTGTGATGCGAAAGAGTGAAAAGTTTGTTCGACCCTGAACGCAAGAAAAAAAATCTGACCTGAATCAGAAGCACAGTCGTTCCTATTGTAGCTGCCGCCACTTTACCGACCTTCACGAACAGCCAGCCTGCGACACTGTACGGAAAATAAAAAAATATAAATCATCATCATCATCATCACTCCACCCGTGGAGAGAGAGAGAGAGAGAGAGAGAGAGAGAGAGAGAGAGAGAGAGAGAGAGAGAGAGAGATGGACATAGAGAGAGGGAGAGAAACAGAGAGAGAGAGAGAGAGAGAGAGAGAGAGAGAGAGAGAGAGAGAGAGAGAGAGACAGATGGACATAGAGAGAGGGAGAGAAACACAGAGAGAGAGAGACAGATGGACATAGAGAGAGGGAGAGAAACAGAGAGAGAGAGAGAGAGAGAGAGAGAGAGAGAGAGAGAGAGAGAGAGAGAGAGAGAGAGAGAGAGAGAGAGAGAGACAGATGGAGATAGAGAGAGAGAGAGGGAGAGAAAGAGAGAGAGAGAGAGAGAGAGAGAGAGAGAGAGAGAGAGAGAGAGAGAGAGAGAGATGGACATAGAGAGAGGGAGAGAAACAGAGAGAGAGAGAGAGAGAGAGAGAGAGAGAGAGAGAGAGAGAGAGAGAGAGAGAGAGAGAGAGAGAGAGAGAGAGAGAGAGAGAGATAGAGAGAGAGAGAGAGAGAGAGAGAGAGAGAGAGAGAGAGAGAGAGAGAGAGAGAGAGAGAGATATGGACATAGAGAGAGAGAGAGAGAGAGAGAGAGAGAGAGAGAGAGAGATGGACATAGAGAGAGAGAGAGATGGACATAGAGAGAGGGAGAGAAACAGACAGAGAGAGAGAGAGAGAGAGAGAGAGAGAGAGAGAGAGAGAGAGAACGTTGATGCTTTATTCAACAGACTGCATCATGTATTGTGTTCTTGGGTGGGGTGAGTGGTGGTGATTGTCGAGATGGTAATGGTGTGTGTGTGTGCGTGCGTGCATGTGTGTACGTGCGTGCCTGCATGTACGGGTGGGGTGGGGGTGTATGTGTATGCCTATTTGCATTAATTTGTGTGAGCGATTATTTTGTTGAATTTCTTGCTTTTTGCAGTTGTTAAGCGCATAGAGCTCCACATTTGGTGGAGGAGTGCGCTATATAAATGACTCACTATTATTATTATACCGGTGTGTGTGTCCTTCAAACAAATAGTTCCCCCACCTTCTGGAAGTTGTGTGCTTGTAGCTTCCTCTAATCTGTCACTCTCTTTGACTCTGCCTTTTCCATTTGCTTACTGTCGTCTACTATCTTTCCGCCTTACTGACCAGTCCATTCTCCTGCCTTTATTTCTCGGGTTGCTTCCCACCTGGAGAGCGCGTCGCAGCCAGAGGCGTGCCACCCAATTTTTTTTTTAATGCGATTTTTGGGTGACTGATGAGGAAGGAAGGGGTTGGGGGTGGGGGGGGGGGGGGGGGTAAATTTTGACCAAACGACAACTTTTTCGTTGCCACAGGGATTAACGTGTGCTAAGTGCATGGGCACACGGGACCTCGGTTTATCGCCTCATCCGAAAGACTCCACGTTTCAGACCGTAAGGCCTAGTGCAAAGTGAGAGAACAAATCCCCATGTACCCAGGTTCGAACTCGGGTTTACTTAACACGAGGTGAACGCGTTACCTCTGTGCCACTCTGCACCGTTGATAATACAGATCATAATACAGTGGAACGTCCCTTATAAGACCTTCAAAAATCATCCAAAATGAGGTCTTATAAGGGAGGGGTCTTATAAGGGAGGTAATTTTAATACTTACAAAAGAAGGGCAAGGTCTCGGAGAAGTAGGTCTTACGTGGGAGGGAGTCTTATAATGGGAGGTCTTATAAGGGAGGTTCCACTGTACTTACACTCGGACTCATTATCAATCATTAAAAAAACAACCACCAAAAAACAGGAAAAAAAGAGACAGAAACTATAAAGTAAAAAAAGAAGCAAAGACTGAAAGAGGAAGAAGAAAAAAAGAGACTAAGAAAACCAAGTGCAACGCCGAGTGGCTGCAAAGTCCCCTCGCAGCATCGCCGAGCTACTCCGAAATCGGAATGTGTCGGCTGTACACATACATAAAAACGCATCAAAACAGCACGTAACTACATAAAAACCCATCAAAACAGCACGTAACTGAATAGTTTTTTATATATAGCCTTAGGGTTCGGACCCGTGATTTGAGCGCGCGCAATCATGCGCACACGAGCGCACAGAAAAATCCATGACAACTGTGTTATAGACCATTCATCAAGAAATGTTGTGAAAAAAACTGCATTAAAATACATGCAAAACTTTGCGAGATATTAGCGATTATGTGTTTCGGGGTTTGAACCCCATAACTGGTGCGACCTTGACCTTAATGTCAAACTAAATACATCAGTGGATAGCTTGCATCTTGGCAAACTAGTATACCAAATTTGATGATGATAGACTGAATAGTTTTTGAGAAAAACGGACGAATAGCCGGACGGACAGACGGAAAAAAAGAGAAGCAGAAAAGAAAAATAAGAATAAGGATTTGAAGGAAAAAAAGAACAGGAGAGAAAGAAAGATGGAAAATGAAAAGAAAGAAGAAATAAAAAAGGGAAGAGGAGGAGGATGAGGAGGAGGGGAAAGGGGAAAAGGGAAAACTAGGAACGAAGAAAACGGAAAGGGGGAGACAAGGTGAAGGTGAAGAAGAAACAAAGGAAGCTGGAGGAGAGAGAGAAGAACAGCGGCGACGGAGGATGGGGAACGACGGCAGCAGCAACAACAACAACAACAACAACAACAACAACAACAACAACGGATGGAGTTTGAGCGAGAGAGAGAGACACTTGACAACTTTATTACTCGAGAGAGAGAGAGAGAAAGAGAGAGAGAGAGAGAGAGAGAGAGAGAGAGAGAGAGAGTGAGAGAGAGAGAGAGAGAGAGAGAGAGAGAAAACTGGAACTTTATTTTTCAAGGAGAGAGAGAGAGAGAGAGAGAGAGAGAGAGAGAGAGAGAGAGAGAGAGAGAGAGAAAACTGGAACTTTATTTTTCAAGGAGAGAGAGAGAGAGAGAGAGAGAGAGAGAGAGAGAGAGAGAGAGAGAGAGAGAGAGAGAGAGAGAGAGAGAAAACTTGAACTTTATTTTTCAAGGAGAGAGAGAGAGAGAGAGAGAGAGAGAGAGAGAGAAAAGAGTGTGCAAGATGGAAAACTAAATAAAGATGATGAAAATTGAAGTCAAAAAAAAAAAAAAAATTGAAAAAAAAAAAAAAAAGAGAGAAAAGAAAAAGCTTCACCACTTTCGGAAGAAAAACAACAACAAAACATACACTCCCGTGGCGCTGCCCACTCCCACTTGTTTCAACGCCGACTGACGCGAAACATCTCCCAATGCTCTCCTGGTCAGGTTCCGTAACCACGTTTCGTTGATGTTGGACAGATCCAGAACCTGGAAGAAAAAAAAAACAAACAGGTAAAGGTCAAGATGTGCCCCCCCCCCCCCCCCCCCTACATTTCTCGGTTAATTGTATTTTTCAGTTTTTGCCTTTCTTACCATACATAAATCTGTATTTTAGGAGCCTTTTTAGCTAATAACCTTTTTGGAATACTAACCCTAGCCCTAACCCTAGCCCTAACCCTACCCCCCACCCTATAAGACGGAAAAACGCAACGAACCACAACTGTGACAAATCGCGGTGTACTGCAGTACATAGTGGTTGGTAGGGTTAGGTTTAGGGCTAGGGTTAGGGATAGGGTTAGTATTCCAAAAAGGTTATTAGCTAAAAAGGTTCCTAAAATACGGCTTTATATATGGTAAGAAAGGCAAAAACGGAAAAATACAATTAACCGAGAAATGCAGGGGGGTGGCACATCTTTACCTTTACCAAAAACCAACCCACCCCAAAAACGCGGCTATGTTCAACAAATCACTGTGCTTGTTTCATCAATAGTCCACGGTTGAGTGTGTTCGTAAAAGGATAAATAAAATCCGAACAATAGACGGTTTTGGGATCAAAAACTAGGGGAGAGCACGTCGAGAAAATTAGAGTTGTTTACCTCAACTTACTCGGTCAAATACCATATATATAGCAACAATGGCGTCGAAAAGTGAAGCGAAGCGAGTGAACGATTTGCAAACATTTTAGATAGAAAGAGGGGGTTACAAACTGATCATCAATCTAACTTACAAAACGTCGGGAACTTAGAAATAAACATTGACTCATTGAGATTGACCCAGATGTCTTGATAGAGAACAGATGCGAGAAACACGAACCGAGTGTGTCTAGATCTACTCAAACGCAGCATGTTCGGATGGTGATTGTTACCATCTGGGGGTGGGGGTGGGTGGGATAATTGCTATCAAGGGACCCCTTACCAACAATGCTTCACAATAAGGGGTAACATTCTAAATCACACGTTAACGGACAGAAAGTTGCCACTTTCACTGGATTGCTAGCATGCATTTTTGGAAAGGGGTGACTATTTGTCCATGCCTTGATTTTTTTCTTCTTCTTTGAAATGGTGTCAATAATGTGTATGTGAAAGGGGTGAGTGGGATGAACGGCGTGAGCATTTTTTTTTTTCTTTTCTTCTTCTCTTCTCTAATATTTGTAAAGCGCTCTGAGGATGATTTTTTTTTATCAACGAAGAGCGCTATAGAAGCTTTATTATTATTACTACAGATGTCAAAAATATACATGATACTTGATAGCAATTGCCCCCCCCCCCCCCCCCCCGGGACCCTTTTACTTAGGGTATAGAGGGTCCTTCTTCTTCTTCTTCTTCTTCTTCGATCGCTCAGTTTCCTGTCAATTATGAGGGCAGATGCGTCATGCTGCCGTTAGTATAGAGGAGGGTCCCCATTACGTTGCAAAACAACCCTGAAATAAAATAAAATTTCAAGTGCATGTGATAAGAATTTGAAGTTTTTAGAATGTCAGAATGTCTATGTGTGCATGCACACACACACACAAACTAGACAAAGTAGGCAACAACCAAAAATCAGTTGGAGAGAGAGAGAGAGACAATTAAAATGTGGGAGAATCAGTTCAATGAAGTCTTATAGTCCCAAAAATATGGTACTAACCTCATATTCCTCCGAGGCTTCCGAATCAGAATGGGCAGCCATTGTCCTGTGCGTCGAGGTTCACTTGTCACTGTCACCGTCACTGTCAGGCTCTCTGTGACTCCTGCCGCCACAAGTCTGTGGTCTCACTGTGCTAGGTCCCAGCTAAGAGTCTGTTTCTGGAAACAGGTCCCAGAGCAATTCTTGTTTCTATGACCTCCAAAGAAAAAACCATCAGAGCAGGGATCTTCTTGTGGCAAGACAGCATACCACTACCAGTTTCCAGAAAGATTAATAGGTAATTTTCCCCCAAAAACATGAAGTCATAAATGTTAAAACTAAGAGAGAGAAAATTAAAAACAGGGGTAGGGGGTCAAGTTCAAGTTCAAGTTCACTTTAATATCTCCCAAAGAGAAATTCAGGTTAGGTGCAACAACATGACAGAGATACAACATAACTGAAAGAACATTAAGAATCAAACATGTGAAACGAAATTATACCAATCAAATAATTATTAAAAATTAAAGAGATGAAAGAGAAGGAATGGGAAACTCCATAAAGATATGCATTGCGTTCTTCTTCTTCTTCATCTTCCCATCTATTGGACTCCTTGGCTTTAGCAGGATGAAGATTCTGCTGATGTATCAGGGAAGAAAAAAAGAAAGAAAGAAAAACTAGGGTTGTACGCAGAGATACGTGGCGTTCTCAAAACGGATTTGTTCTCAACATGTCTGCGCAAGTGCAAAATTATTTGTTGCGTATTTGACGGTTTCAGGTTCAGGTTAGCAATAGGGTTAGGGATAGGGATAGGGTTATGGATAGGTTTAGGGTCAATTTAGTGTTGAATACACAAAAAATAAAATGTGATGGTACGTCGTGATCAATTTCGCACATGCGCAGACATGTTGAGAACAAATCCATTTTGAGAACGCCACACTGGGCCACAGCAAAGGAAAGAAAAAAAAGAAGCTAAATAAACAAATAAATGATAATTTCTATCATTGCCAAAAAAGGGATGGGGATGGGATGGGGTGGGGGAGGAGGTGTCTCGGGGTCCCTAATCAGGGTGTCTTGAAAAATTCTTCCTGTACCAAAATTCCCATACCTAGGCTTATTGCGCATGCTCACTAAAGCCAGCGACAGACTATGTGACTGCCTCATGTGACTCGATCAGGTCGTGACGTTTCCCTGATTTGCATACCATCCTGCTCGATCATTCTGACTCAGTCGGGCCCAGTCAGGTGACAGGGCCGAATAGGGCGGGTTCTAATTCTAATTCTGATCGAGTCAGATGACTTGTGACTTCTGTGCGGGAAACAAAATTTGATCTACGTCACGACCTGATCGAGTCATATGAGGCAGTCGCATAGTCTGTCTCCCGCTTAAGCCACAACGTCATCCTGTGCTACCTCCCATTTATTGTCGGTAAGAGCAGTGATAAATCCTGCTGCCTAGTATGGCCAAATTGATACTGATACTGATAGCTAGGTTTTCCAAGTGTGCCCACACCCCTCCTCACCTTGTCCCTCCTCCTCCCCCACAAAAAAAAAAAAAAAGAAAAAAAAGGGGGTGGAAGGAGGGGGTTTGGGGTGGGTGGGTGTGATAGAGGGAAAGACGAGCTAAAAGTCATGCACGACCATTAAATGCCCCCAGTCTAGCCAGGGGCACCCGGGCCCCACATGATGCATGTAGAGTGTGTCGCATGAAAAAAGGTAGCTCGTTAAAAAAAGTAGCTCGCTATCTATGAGAGTCTGTATTTGCAGCATTTTGCGACATTGAGCATGAACCACAAATTTCACTTTTTTCTAGGGTTAGGGATAGGGTTAGGGTTAGGTAAATGGTTCAAAGTAAAGAAAGTGAAATTTGTGGTTGTCGCAAATACAGACTCTCATAGTAGCAAGCTACTTTTTTTAACGTGCTACCTTTTTTCATACGACAGTGTCATGCACGACCGTTAAAAAAGAATGGATCAGCCGGGGAAACACGGGCCCCAAATGATGCATGCACAGGAGTATTTGAATTTAGGGGACATGCATGTAAAGGGGGGGGGTCGATCCTGGAGGTACTGTAAGACCAGATTGTTTTTAAAAAATCGTAACATTACATTCAAATCTAACAGACGAACATTCTGACATTCTGGAAGTTCTCTGAAGTCGGGAAGGGCAACTGGTTTCAGTTTCACTTTCAGAAAGCTCTGCAGAATCTCCATTATTAAATCAATCAAGCATACAATCTAGATTTATCATTCGATAATTAATGCATCGCTTCGTTATTAGACTACACGGGACTCGGTAAAGAAGAAGAAGCACTACAAGTACAACTAAGCAGTTTAGTTAGTTTCAGACTGACTCACAGATTGCGAGCAAAAAGCATCCAACCTTGCAAGGACGAAAATTTATTCTCATTCAGCACAGTCACGTTTGAGTTATCACCCGTATGTGGTAAAATGCACCAGCTGAGGATAAACTGTTTAGAAATAAAAGGATTTTTTTAAAAATACAGGAACCTATTGAAACAATCTTAACAACAATATCAACAGTAGCAGCAGCAACAACAGCAACAAAAACAACAACAACAGCAGCAGCAGCAACAAAGACAACAAATGCAGCAGCAGCAACAACAATAGCAACACTGGAACAAGAGCAACAATAGCAACAACAACAATAACAGCAACAGCAGCAGAAAGAAGAACAAAAGAAGAAGAAGAAGAAGAAGAAGAAAAAAAAAAAGAAGAAGAAGAAGAAGAGGAAGAAGAAGAACAACAACAACAACAACCACAACAACGACAACAACAGCAACAACAACTCGGCAACTCAATTCAAAAAAACTTTATTGTCTCAAATGATAAATGCAATGTGGCGGCAACACCCGCGCGATTTGAACACTGAATAAAACATCATATTATACAATGATATGTGACCCAGCACCACGAAAGGGACATTAAGTGTCAAAACGACCATTCTCAGACAATGGTCCAGTCAAAAACGTCAGACAATTCTCTTTCAAATGACTCTGATATAAGAACCATTCTTGTAACTTTTCCGTTTTAGAGTTATGAGCATTCGAAGTTGGTAGGGCGACTGTCGCGGCCATTTTGATAAATCACAGTCTAAAGTTGAGCCTAGCAACAAAATGCATCAACCTACTCATTTCAAATCATTGTTGGGATTATTTATAGGGGACGACGGGGTAAAAAGCCCATGGGCGGGTAAGAAGCCCATGCCGCCAATTATCTCATGAAATAAAGCAAATGTTGATCAAATTTGCCCATGAGACGAATGCTAAGCATTAACACTCGTCTCATGGGCAAAATGTGACTGAAATTTGCTTTATTTCATGAGATAATTGGCATGGGCTTCTTACCCGCCCATGGGCTTTTTACCCCGTCTTACCCTAGACCATAATAAAGATTATCCTTTATAAATATGAAAGGTGAGATGTGAGAGAGCACGAAAATACCCATAACTCAAAATTGATATTTTCTTAAATAGATTTTTGACTTTGCTCAAAGACTCTAAAAGGGTAAGATGGACTACTTAAGAGTTACGGCGAACCGAGCTGATAGAGTTATCGTTAGTGGGGTAGTTACACCATTCACAATGGCGGCTATCCAAAGTATAACTGACTCATGAAAAGATAACTCTCTCAGTTTTGAAAAAAAAAGAAGAAGTGATGTAACCTAAATGTCTCACGTTTAAAAGGGACATAACCAGTGTTTCTGTCCTCACTACTACTCATAATAGGGAAAAGGGACCGGATGTTAGTCTTTTCTTTTCAGTGTCTTTGCTTTGCTAGCCTGTTACGAAAAACTAGCCAGCAGCGACTTAATGTCCCGGCCTTTCGTGGTGCTGGGTCAGTCACATAGGGGAAGACGGGGTAAAAAGCGCATGGGCGGGTAAGAAGCCCACCCCAATTATCTCATGAAATGAAGCAAATTTCAGTCTCATTTTGCCCATGAGACGAGCGTTAATGTCTAGCATTCGTCTCATGGGCAAATTTGACTGAAATTTTCTTTATTTCATGAGATAATTGGGGTGGGCTTCTTACCCGCCCATGCGCTTTTTACCCCGTCTTCCCTATGGGACAAGTCATGCCTAAAAGCACAACAACAACAACAACAACAACAACAACAACAAATGCCTTTTGGTAATCATTTTGAGATAAGAAAACAAGGCATAGTCCCACTTCTTTACGGAGAAAAAAAAAAAAGAGGAAAAAAAAAGAATAGAAACTGAAAAAGGCACTACAGGGAATAAATCCTTTTGTACTATTTCTTGTATCTAACTACTCTTTCTTTCTTTCTTGTGGCGGTACCATAATAGCCAGCGGTGCCATAGCCGATGAGGTTTAACCGAGGCGTGGTTACCGCTACACCTATCTGCATTAATTTAAAAAAAATCGGGACTTTACTGGTTTCGTACTGCCTCCGGGCATTGCCTCCAGTATTGTTCCCACCATATTTGTATTTACAAATGTCCCATATGTGTCTGATTCAGACCAAGAGGACGTAAAACACCATTTTCGACGACGTGGCGGTACCATAGCCAATGAGGTTTAACCGAGGCGTGGTTACCGCTACACCTATCTGTATTGTTAAAAAAAATCGGGACTGTACTGGTGTTGCCCTGCCTCCGGGCATTGCCTCCGGTGTTGTTCCTACCATCTTTGCATTTACAAATGTCCCATATGTGTCTGTTCCAGACCGAGAGGACGTAAAGCATCATTTTTCTTTCTTCTTCTTTCTTTCTTTCTTTCTTTCTTTCTTTCTCTCCTTGTCTGTCTCTGTCTCTCTGACTTTGTCACAGTCTTTGTTTGTCTGTCTCTCCCTCTCTCTCCTTCCTCTCTTTTTCTTTCGTCTTTCTTTTCTCCTTTGATATCTTTTCTTCCTACTTCTCCTCCTCCTCCCAGATAGATAGTCAGATAGAGAGAGAGAGAGAGAGAGAGAGAGAGAGAGAGAGAGAGAGAGAGAGAGAGAGAGAGAGAGAGAGAGAGAGAGAGTGATCGGGGAGAAAAGGGGGAGAGAGAGAGAGAGAGAGAGAGAGAGAGTGATCGGGGAGAAAAGAGAGAGAGATATGGAGAAATCGGGGAGAAAAAAGAGAGAGAGAGAGTGTGAGAGAGAGAGAGACAAAAGAAAGAAAAGAGAGAGAGAGAGAGAGAGAGAGAGAGCACTGGAACACTGGACTTTTAATGTGAGGCCTTCGGCCTATGGAGACATGTACATTAAACAGTACAACATTCAATCACAACTATTAAAATACCCTGATGATAACTCCAATAAGCCAATGCACCTACGTACTAATTTTGAACATCGTAAGTTCAACGATGTGAAAGAAATGGCCACATATGCAAGAAGAAATTTCGGTTTTCAAGGTCAAACTTCAAGGTCAAGGTCAGCACTGTTAATATCTTTTATGGAACCATCTCTGCACCGTGATACACCACCACACAAAATTTTAAGCGATTCTGCGTACTGGTTCACTTTGACATGAAATAGACAACGCAAAAAAAGAAAAAAAGTTCGGGTTTGAAGGTTAAGCTTCAAGTTCAAGGTCAGCATGATCATGAATATCGAAAGGAGCTTTCCTTTTCAAGAGGCCTATCCCTCTGCCAAATTTGATCAAAATCTGTCCAGTAGTTTTTAAGATCATCGATACAGAGACATGCACACACACACGTGCAGACAGACAGACAGATCCGTCCCAATACCCGTCCTCTTGCCGGGTAAAACACAGAGTGGCTGGTTAACATACGGTTAGCAGGTCTAATTTAATAATAATAATAATAATAATAATAATAATAATAATAATAATATAATAATAATAATAAATAGAGCTTCTAAAGCGCTCTTCGATGATACAAAAATCATCCTCAGAGCGCTTTACAAATATTACGAGAGAAAACAATCAAGAAGAAAAACTTTATTACAAAACAATATGAAGAAGAAGGGTAAAAAAAAAAAAAAAAATGCTCACGCCGTTAACATTTTTTTAATGCTCTCGCGTTCATCCCACCCACCCCTTTCACATACACATTATAGACACCATTTAAACAAATATATAAAAAAAAATCAAGGCATGGACAAATATGTTAAAATATGTTGTTGTTTTTTTTGTATTTTTTCTGCCGGTGGTGGTTTTTTGGGTGTATTTTTTAAATTTTCATTATCATTTAATTTATTTTTTATTTGAAAGCCAAAATCAAGGATTGCCAAGTATTATTTTAGACTTAAAAAACCCAAAAACAAATTACGCACATGTTGCGTTTCTCAGGATAGTGCTGATAAAATTCAATGTAGAAATCTCTCTCTCTCTCTCTCTCTCTCTCTCTCTCTCTCTCTCTCTCTCTCTCTCTCTCTCTCTCTCTCTCTCTCTCTCTCTCTCTCTCTCTCTCTCTCTCTCTCTCTCTCTCTCTCTCGAGAAGAAGAAGAAGAAGAAGCTCTCAAGAAGAAGAGAAGAAGAAGAAGAAGAAGAAGAAAAAAAGAAGACAAATTGTGTTTTACGTCCTCTCGGTCATAGACACATATGGGACATTTGTAAATACAAAGATGGTGGGAACAATACTGGCTGCAATGCCCGGAGGCAGTGCAACACCAGTAAAGTCCCGAGTTTTTAACAATATAGATATGTGTAGCGGTCACAACGCCTCGGCTAAACTTCATCGGCTATGGTACCGCCACAAGTATGCTGATAAACTCTCTCTCTCTCTCTCTCTCTCTCTCTCTCTCTCTCTCTCTCTCTCTCTCTCTCTCTCTCTCTCTCTCTCTCTCTCTCTCTCTCTCTCTCTCTCTCTCTCTCTCTCTCTCTCTCTCTCATCTCTCTCATTACGTGAAAAGTATATTAACAAAACATTACAAAAATAATTGTACCCATCCACTTAATACGTTTCTTTTTCAACATGAAAACAAATATTATTATAACGATTGAGAAATCTGGCTATGTTCGCTCACCATGCACTTTGTTTAATTAGAGACGAATTAAGTCTAATTTGGTTATCATGTTATCATCAGGTTTTGTTTTTGACTTAAAATTTATCAACCAAAAAAAAGGAATGGTTCCAGCAAAAAAATAGTATAAGTACATGGCTTTGTACATCGATTTCTCGGCAAATATGTAGATTTACACCCTCCTGCTCTATTTCTTGGTTCTTTCCGTGGTTAGGGTTAGGGTTAGGGATAGGGTTAGGGTTAGATGGTCTTTTCTTTTGCCACAAGCATCTGTTTTTTGGGTCAAAATCATCTCTTTTTTTTTAGCATTAAATCGCTGCCTTTGTTTTTTTGTTTTGATTGAATGTTGTGCTGTTTAATGTACATGTCCCCATAGGCCGGAGGCCTCACATTAAAAATCCAGTGTTCCAGTAGTTCTCTCTCTCTCTCTCTCTCTCTCTCTCTCTCTCTCTCTCTCTCTCTCTCTCTCTCTCTCTCTCTCTCTCTCTCTCTCTCTCCTTAACTTTGGAAATGACGATAAGGTAGAATGGTAAGTTTATGGTATGTTTTCCCTTACCTAAAGTTACTAACGTCAGGTTGACAGTGTTCTCGTTCTCTGTGTTTGAACAAGCTTAGTCGTTATCAGTTATTGTCGCAAACTTGTATCATAATTATATTCTAATGCAAATGTATTATGATGGTTTATTTTTGTCCTTTGCCTTTTTCATTCACCACCCATGTCTGCCCCCACCCCACCCTCTTTCCCACCCTTCCCCATCACCCACTTCATTTTCGTGTTTGCATAATGGCCTATGACTCAGACCAGACTCAGACTCTCTCTCTCTCTCTCTCTCTCTCTCTCTCTCTCTCTCTCTCTCTCTCTCTCTCTCTCTCTCTCTCTCTCTCTCTCTCTCTCTCTCTCTCTCTCTCTCTCTCTCTCTCTCCTTTTTTCATCTAATTAAAACCTGAGTAAAGCTCAATCAAATTCTCTCATTGAAAACTTTAACGAAGAAGCAGTTAACATTCTGCCGTTTTCAGGAAAGGATTAGGGTTAGGATCAGCCTAGCCCAGGGTTGTTGTCTTGTCATGACACTGACTTTGAGATTGAGAGTCGTAAGCAAGCTTAAACTACGCATAGCCAAATTGGATGGAAATCTGTTTAACGTCCTCCGGTCTGGAACAGACACATATGGGACACTATAGTAAATATAAAGATGATGCGAACGATCTTGGAGGCAATGCCCGGAGGCAGTGCAACACCAGGAAAGTCCCGATTTTTTTTATCAATATAGATACAGCTAACTTTATAGCTAACTTAGCCTGCAAAATCTGTTCATTATTATTTTTGTTTTAGGGCAAGTGACGCTGTACAAGGCAAAAGTAAAAACGTTATAAACTTCTCGACGGGTGTATGAAAATAAAGAAATTAGAATAGATAAGCCAGTAAAAAAAGAAAGAAGACCTATTGTTCTTATCTTAAAGATCCACCAGATCAC
>CM065708.1:9647819-9652819 GCA_017654935.2 Phymorhynchus buccinoides | reverse complement strand
TTACCCCGTCTTCCCGAGCATTCGTCTCATGGGCAAATTTGACTGAAAATTTCTTTATTTCATGAGATAGTTGGCATGGGCTTCTTACCAGCCCATGGGCTTTTTACCCCGTCTTCCCGAGCATTCGTCTCATGGGCAAATTTGACTGAAATTTTCTTTATTTCATGAGATAATTGGCATGGGCTTCTTACCCGCCCATGGGCGTTTTACCCCGCCTTCCCCTATGCACGCGCACACTGTACGTACGTTTGTCTGCGTGCGTGTACACAGAAGGGTCCGGAGGGGTGACCGAGGCCGGGTGTACTGACCAGAACCCCAGCTGTCCCGGGTGGGCGGCCAGCGGAGAGTGCGTCAACAACCCGGGCTACATGTTCGGACACTGCCAGAAAAGCTGTGATTCCTGTGGTAGGCTCTATAATTATGTTTCCCCACAGCGGAGTTGATATGACGAACCCCACTCTGTAAAAATTGTTCTATTATTATTCACACCTCTTCGTACACGAAGGGCATCTCCATGTCTGAGTTTATGTCCTAATTGTTTCTTATCTAGTTTCATATGTCAATACAGTGGAATCCGCTTAATCGGCCACTTTTGGGACCACAGGAAAAATATGGCCGATAAAGCGAATCGGCCGATAAAACGAACATCGAGATACTGTATGACTGTATACTGTGATACTGTATTATGCAAGTCAAAAGCAATGACGTCAAAATTAAATGTTGCAGTACAAATTCAAATTCTTTCCCTTTTTGTGTGTGTGTTTATTAATCCTACAACTTGACAGAAGCACGAGTAAAAGACAATGATTTTGTTTTCTTGAGTGATTTTAACGCCATGCAGGGTCTTTCAATTGACAACAGCTCACCTTCCAACTTCACACTCAACCATGTAAACGTCAAAAGCGTGTTGTCAGTTTGTCTGCCTCTGTTGTTGGGGGGTAAAGAGGAAAAATTAGAGAGAAAAAGTGGCCAATAAAGCGAAATTGAAGATTTCAGCTTTGGCCGTAAAAACGAACAAAATAACACATGCTTAAGAAGAAAAAATTCCGTTCCAGAGGAAATTGGCCGATTAAGCGGCTTTGGCCGATTATCCGATGGCCAATTAAACGGATTCCACTGTATTTGTTAATGGAGATAAGTTAATTAGCGTTTAAAAACAAATTGATTCATATGTGAAATTCCAGCAACTGTGTGTGTGCATGTATATGTGTGTATGTGTATGGTGGTGTATCTGTGTATGATGGTATTATGTGCCTGACTATAATTTATGGTGATGAGCACTGTTCAAATATCTTTTGAGCCCATGTAGGTGTAGCGTACTGTTAAGAAGTCTTTTGAGCTAATATTTGTAAAGTTTGATGCCGCAAATGTGAATGGCATTGATATACATTTTCTTGTGCCCCCAGGGTTTTTTTGGGGGAAATAAACTTGACTTGACTTGACTTGGAGATACCAGGGGAATCCGTCAATTGTACAAATAGTTCCTCCGACTTCTGGAAGTTCTGAGCTGGTTACTTCCTCTAATCTATATCACTCTTCTTTGACTCTGCCTTTCTACCCCTTTACTATCTTTCTGCCTTACTGGTCTATTCTCTCCTGCCTTTGTTCTAGAAACATTCTTGCTGTCATCTACTATTTTGTTCCTTGAGCTCCTCCGAATAGGGTGGGCGATGTTGATCAAGAATATAAAGTTGATAAAAGTTTATAATTATGTACATATATATTTATGGTAATATAAGAGGAACGTTTAATGGTGTGGTTGTTTTTTCTTCTTCATTTCTTGTACGTTTATGGTAATATATATATAAGGGCATCGTAGCAGTGGTCTTCTCGCTAAGGTGCGGACAGTGATCACACAGACATATGCGCGTGCGAGCGCGCGCGCACACACACCCACCCACCCACACGCACGTACGCACTCGCACTCACTCACTCACTCACTCACACACACACACACACACACACACACACACACACACACACACACACACACACACACACACACACACACACACACACACACACACACACACACACACAGAGAGAGAGAGAGAGAGAGAGAGAGAGAGGGGAGAGAGAGAGAGAGAGAGAGAGAGAGAGAGAGAGAGAGAGAGAGAGAGAGAGAGAGAGAGAGAGAGAGAGAGAGAGAGAGAGAATCAATTTTAGTAAAACAAATGAATAATCCTTAGCAACACTAACACTTCTTCTTCTTCTTCTTCTTCTTCTTCTTCTTCTTCTTCTTCTTCTTCTTCTTCTTCTTCTTCTTCTTCTTCTTCTTCTTCTTCTTCTTCTTCTTCTTCTTCTTCTTCTTCTTCTTCTTCTTCTTCTTCTTCTTCTTCTTCTTCTTCTTCTTCTTCTTCTTCTTCTTCTTCTTCTTCTTCTTCTTCTTCTTCTTCTCTTCTCTTCTCTTCTTCTTCTTCTTCTTCTTCTTCTTCTTCTTCTTCTTCTTCTTCTTCTTCTTCTTCTTCTTCTTCTTCTTCTTCTTCTTCTCTTCTTCTTCTTCTTCTTCTTCTTCTTCTTCTTCTTCTTCTTCTTCTTCTTCTTCTTCTTCTTCTTCTTCTTCTTCTTCTTCTTCTTCTTCTTCTTCTTCTTCTTCTTCTTCTTCTTCTTTCTTTTTCTTCTTCTTCTTCTTCTTCTTCTTCTTCTTCTTCTTCTTCTTCTTCTTCTTCTTCTTCTTCTTCTTCTTCTTCTTTCTTCTCTCTTCTTCTTCTTCTTCTTCTTCTTCTTCTTCTTCTTCTTCTTCTTCTTCTTCTTCTTCTTCTTCTTCTTCTTCTTCTTCTTCTTCTTCTTCTTCTTCTTCTTCTTCTTCTTCTTCTTCTTCTTCTTCTTCTTCTTCTTCTTCTTCTTCTTCTTCTTCTTCTTCTTCTTCTTCTTCTTCTTCTTCTTCTTCTTCTTCTTCTTCTTCTTCTTCTTCTTCTTTTCTTTCTTCTTCTTCTTCTTCTTCTTCTTCTTCTTCTTCTTCTTCTTCTTCTTTTCTTCTTCTTCTTCTTCTTCTTCTTCTTCTTCTTCTTCTTCTTCTTCTTCTTCTTCTTCATTTTTCTTTTCTTCTTCTTCTTCTTCTTCTTCTTCTTCTTCTTCTTCTTCTTTCTTCTTCTTCTTCTTCTTCTTCTTCTTCTTCTTCTTCTTCTTCTTCTTCTTCTTCTTCTTCTTCTTCTTCTCTTCTTTCTTCTTCTTCTTCTTCTTCTTCTTCTTCTTCTTTCTTCTTCTTCTTCTTCTTCTTCTTCTTCTTCTTCTCTTCTTCTTCTTCTTCTTCTTCTTCTTCTTCTTCTTCTCTTCTTCAGGAGTAAGCATAGTGGGTTAACTGGACCCCCTTGGACTGGCTACGCTATGCCCCCCCCCCCCCCCCCCTTCCTAAAAGAGGATCACTTCAGACGCTTCGATGGACGTGCTGCATCCTTGGCTTCCTGAACGGCATCCAGTTATTGTTTACTGCCTAATTATCCTACTTCAGCCTACCCACCAGGGCGTGTAAACGCGAGTGCGTCTTAGATAGTCAACACAGGTATAAGCATGTTAACAGGCATAATTGTCAGAGGATCAGAGGATTTCGGAGGATTTATAATTTCTGACAGAGGATTGGCTTCTCTTTTGCCTTTTTATTGAGTGTGATCCTTTCTGTTAAATAGCATTTTTAAAGTGATTTATCATTATGCTAAGCCTTTTTGGTGGTGTTGGGAACTCATTTCAGTGTTGTCCCTCTTTAGTGTGGGGCCTTGGTGGCCCTTTTACCGCGGTTTTCAGAGGATTGGACCTCAGACTATTCTGATGCCTGTAAGTTAGAAAGAAAAGCTCTATGTGTTATTAGGTATTAGGTAGTTTATAGTCACAGAGGCATGTTGCTCCCACCTGGAGAGCGCGTCGCAGCCAGAGGCGCGCCACCCATTATTACTAAAAACAAATTTGCATGTGATTTTTGTGTGACTGATGAGGAAGGAAGGGGGGGGGGGGGGGGGAATAAATTTTGACCAAATGACAACTTTTTCGTTGCCCGACTGGGTTTAACGTGTGCTAAGTGCATGGGCACACGGAACCTCGGTTTATCGTCGTCTCAGTCATCCGAAAGACTCCACGTTCAGACCGTAAGGTCTAGTGCGAAGTGAGAGGAAAAATCCCCTGTACCCCCACACAGGTTCGAACTCGGGGTTTACTTGACACGAGGCGAGCCGCGCTACCACTGTGCCACTCTACACTGAGTTGACAGCTCGCTGCCCTTTCTTAACCCCCCCCCCCCCCCCTCCCATCCTCCACCCCACAGGACCCTGGTAAGAATGGACCAAATTATACTCCTCTGTAGGGAGAAAGGTGGCAGAGTGGTTAAGACGTTCGTTCGCCTTGCCAAATGTAATGCGTGACTGCAGCAGCGTGAGTGTCGACCCGGGTTCGAATCCCGGCCTCCTCTGCCCTTTTCTTTCTTAGTTCGACAAGAAATATCGAACTGAACGTCTCGAGTCCTTCGGGATGGGGACTTAATGCTTAGTCTGACCCGTGTGCTTTACGCACGTAAAACTCCCACGGCAGTTGAAAGTCGGTAGTAAGAGCAGGGAGAAATCCCGCTGCCTGGTATTATGGCCAAATTGATAACTAGGTTTTCTAAGTGTGCCCCCCCCCTCTCCTCAACCCCCCCCACAAAAAAAAGTGGGTAGGCGCTGCACTTGCGGCGATGCGCTCTCCGGGGGAGAGCATCCCGAATTTCACAGAGATAAGTCTGGGTGACTAGAATTATACCAAATACCAAACACCAATAAATTAGACTAAATTCCCCCCAAAACGATTGGCTGCTAAAAAGACCCCCCACGTCACGTGTCACATTCCCTCTTATGCTAGGAAGGTTTCCCAAGATTTCTTACCAGCTATATATAATAAGATGGAAAACACGTGAAAAAAACATGATTTTGACACGTGACGTGGTGGGTCTTTAAACCTAATTTACATACCGCTTCCCGCGTTGACTGTCTCCCAAGACGCGCTCGTGAAGGCCCTGCCAGGAGATTATGATTTTG
>CM065708.1:9627819-9632819 GCA_017654935.2 Phymorhynchus buccinoides | reverse complement strand
TTTCACCTTTTGTATAGTGTTTGTCTCCAAATGGGGGGTGGGCTTATACTACTAGATGGGCTAGATGTGTGTGTGTGTGTGTGTGCGTGTGTGTGTGTGTGTGTGTGTGTGTGTGTGTGTGTGTGTGTGTGTGTGTGTGTGTGTGTGTGTGTGTGTGTGTGTGTGTGTGTGTGAATGTCACTTTTTTTTCTCCAGAAGGAACATTGAATAAGCAATAATGGTTCGCTTTTCTACAATGTGTGTGTGTGTGTGTGTGTGTGTGTGTGTGTGTGTGTGTGTGTGTGCGTGCGTGCGTGCGTGCGTGCGTGCGTGCGTGCGTGCGTGCGTGCGTGCGTGCGTGCGTGCGTGCGTGCGTGCGTGCGTGCGTGCGTGCGTGCGTGCGTGTGTGTGTGTGTGTGTGTGTGTTATTTTCCAGTTTTCACACTTGTACAGCGTTTGTGTTTGAACGCGTTGCGAACGTCTAATGTGTGTGTGCGCGTGCTTCGATTTGATTTCGATCAAGATTTAGTGCCATATAAATAGGCCTATTGTATAATAATAATAATAATAATAATAATAATAATTTCACTTATATAGCGCGATACAAATCATGCTAAAAGCAAGCTCTCGGCGCTTTACAAACATTGATAAAACCATGTAAAAATATAAATTAAAAATTAACACATTGACACACCATGTTTCATAACAATGATATAGAATAATAGTAACATTATTTAATAACACATGAGAGAGAGAGAGAGAGAGAGAGAGAGAGAGAGAGAGAGAGAGAGAGAGAGAGAGAGAGAGAGAGAGGAGGCAGGGAGGAGGTGGAGGGGTCAGGGTAAGGGGGGTGGGGGGGGGGGTTTCAGGGTTAGACACAAGCAAAGGCGGAGACAAGTGGGCAGGGCAAACTTTGACAGGAGTAAGACGGAGAGGCAGAGAGAAAAGAGAGAGCGGGGGGCGGGAGGAGAGAGAGAGAGAGAGAGATAGAGAGAGAGACAGAGGGGAAGGGAGGGAGAGAGAGAGAGGGGACAGGTAGACAGAGCGTAAGGAAACAAAGAGAACATAATAAGAAATGCTAAGAAAAAAGCACTAAAAACATTCACATTTTCTAAGATAAAAGCACTAAAACCATTTCTAAGATAAAAGCACTAAAACCATTTCTAAGACAAAAGTTCTAAGACTTAAAGCAATACAAATTCAATTCAAGCCCCCCCCCCCCCTTCCCCGCTCTCCCCTGTATGCCGTTGTTGTTGTTATTGTTGTCGTTGTTGTTGTTGTTGTTGTTGTTGTTGTTGTTGTCGTTGTTGATGTTGTTGTTCACCGTGACCTTGGAAACAGACTAAAATACTCAAATGTCTTTTAACATTGATTCAGACAAGTTTAGCCTAAAGTTAAGGGGAATCATTGAAAGTGAACGTGAGAGCTTATAATTATGTAGCCTAATTGATGTAATTATCAATCAACGAGTCATTACTTTTCGTTTTTGTTTATGCATCCTGCATTGGTGACATGTCATGCTCATTTAATATGTGAGAGTCGACGATTCAAGTGGCTGATCCTTTAAAGACTGTAATTTGACTTCTTTTTCTTCTTCTTCTTCTGCTTCTTGTTCTTGTTCTTGTTCTTCTTGTTCTTGTTCTTGTTCTTCTTGTTCTTGTTGTTGTTCTTGTTCTTCTTCTTTTTGTTCTTCTTCTTGTTCTTGTTCTTCTTCTTCTTCTTCTTGTTCTTCTTCTTCTTCTTCTTCTTCTTCTTCTTCTTCTTCTCTTCTTCTTCTTCTTCTTCTTCTTTTTTTTTTTTTCTTCTTCTTCTTCTTCTTGTTTTTCTTCTTCTTCTTCTTCTTCTTCTTCTTCTTCTTCTTCTTCTTCTTCTTCTTCTTCTTCTTCTTCTTCTTCTTCTTTCTTCTTCTTCTTCTTCTTCTTCTTCTTCTTCTTCTTCTTCTTCTTCTTCTTCTTTTCTTCTTTTTTTTTTTCTTTTTTTTTTTTTCTTCTTCTTGTTCTTCTTCTTCTTCTTCTTCTTCTTCTTCTTCTTCTTCTTCTTCTTCTTTTTTTTCCTCTTTGTTTTTCTTTTTCTTGTTCTTCTTCTTGTTTTTCTTCTTCTTCTTCTTCTTTTTCTTCTTCTTCTTCTTCTTCTTCTTCGTCTTCTTCTTTTTTTTCTTTTTTTTCTTGTTGTTGTTGTTGTTGTTGTTGTTGTTGTTGTTGTTGTTGTTGTTGTTGTTGTTCTTCTTCTTCTTCTTCTTCTTCTTCTTCTTCTTCTTCTTCTTCTTCTTCTTGTTCTTCTTCTTGTCCTTGTTGTTGTTGTTCTTCTTCTTCTCTCAAATGATCATAGGTGACCCAGCACCACGAAAGGGACATTAAGTGTCAAACTGACCATTCTGATAACTTTATACATGTGAAAACTTTCGACAATTCTCGTTCTAATGATACAAGAACCATTCTTGTATCTTTTTTCCGTTCCAGAGTTATGAGCATTTAAAGTTGGTAGGGTGACTTGTTGGCCATTTTGAGAAAACAGCCTAAAATCTAGCCTAACTGAAGAAAATACATTGATGTAATTGTTTTAAAAAACCCTTATAGGACCATTTAGAGACCACAGTAAAGAGTATCCTTTATAAGTATGAAAGATGAGATGCTAGAGAACATAAAAATACACATAACTCAAAATTGAAAAAAATTGAGATTTGTTTTACTTTGCAAGCTTGTTGTGAGAAACTAGCCTAGTGTCCCTTTCGTGGTGCTGGGTCACATAATTATGTATTTGTTTATTTATAAAGAAAAACATGTTTAGTTACTTTTTCGGCTCATTGGAGAACACAGTGTCGTGCATCAAGGGAGCAGGGCTTGTCCAACGATTGCCTGGAGAAAGTTGTTCTTCTTTTTGTAATTAATGCAAAGCGAGTGAGCCTTGGAGGCTTTGCCTTTCTTGTCTTTTATTTGCCTTTTTTGTTTGTTTGGTGTGTTCAGCATAATTGGAAAAGATAGTGACGTGCATCAAGGGATCAGGGCTTGTTTTAACGATTCCTGCTTCCCTGCTGCGCCTGAGAAAGTTGTTCTTCTTTTGTCATTAATGCAAAGCGAGTGAGCCTTGGAGGCTTTGCCTTTTTGGGGTCTTTTATGTGCTTTTTTGTGTGTGTGTGTGTGTGTGTGTGTGTGTGTGTGTGTTCAGCACATTGGACACCATAGTGACGTGCATCAAGGGAGCGGGCTTGTCCAACGATTCCTGCTTCCCGGCTGTGCCTGAGCAAGTCAACACTGCGTTGAGTAGGTGCTACTGTTCGTACTACTACTGCTGCTACTGCTGTTGCTGCTGCTGCTGCTGCTGTTACTACTACTACTACTGCTTCTGCTGCTGCTGCTGCTGCTACTACTACTACTACTACTACTACTACTACTACTACTACTACTACTACTACTACTACTACTACTACTACTACTACTACTACTACTACTACTACTACTACTACTACTACTACTACTACTACTACTACTACTACTACTACTACTACTACTACTACTACTACTACTACTACTACTACTACTACTACTACTACTACTACTACTACTACTACTACTACTACTACTGCTGCTGCTACTACTACTACTACTACTACTGCTACTACTACTACTACTACTACTACTACTACTACTACTACTACTACTACTGCTGCTGCTGCTGCTGCTACTACTGCTACTACTACTACTACTACTACTACTACTACTACTACTACTACTACTACTACTACTACTACTACTACTACTACTACTACTACTACTACTACTAATTTGGGCTGCTCTCCCTCGGAGAGCGCGTCGCCGCAAGTGCAGCGCCTACCCCTTTTTTTTTTGGGGGGGGGGGCACAGGGTGAGGAGGGGGGGGGGGCACACTTGGAAAACCTAGCTATCAATTTGGCCATACCAGGCAGCGGGATTTCTCCCTGCTCTTACCGACTTTCAACTGCCGTGGGATTTTTACGGGTCAGACTATAGGACTGGACGTTCAGTTCCATTTCCCTGTCAAAACTAGAAAGAAAGGGCAGAGGAGGCCGGGATTCGAACCCGGGTCACTCCACGCTGCAGTCACGCATTACATTTGGCAGGCGAACGTCTTAACCACTCTGCCACTTTTCTTCCCTCATTTATGAGTGCCATGCGGTTATGATAACTTTTCTTTGACTGTGATTTTCCACTGAGGAGGATACCAGGGGGGGGGGGGGGGGGGAGGGGTCTTTCGTAAAAATAGTTCCCCCACCTGGAAGTTCTGTGCTTGTAACTTCCTCTAATCTGCCACTCTCTTTGACTCTGCCTTTTCCCTTTGCTCTCTATCATCTACTATCTTTCTGACTTATTGGCCCCATTCTCCTGCCTTTTTTCAGAAAAAAAACCCATCTTCCAAATAATTTTTCTCCTTTGAGCTCCTCCGAAATCGGAATATGTCGGCTGTACGCTAGCGGGGGAGACCAGTGAAAACTGAAAACCGGACACATTACGTACCTTACCCATTATGGCCATATGGCCTGGGAACGCAGAAGAAGAAGAAGAAGAAGAATTCATATCCAGGTGCCAGCAGTATTCCCTGCACTGTCGACGACTTCTTCGCTGCATGCCCGGCCGTGACCAACTATTGGGCATCTACTACTGCTCCTACTGCCACTACTGCTACTGCCACTAGCGCTACTGCTGCTGCTACTGCGACGGGTACCTCTGCAACCACCACCACCCAAATCAGCGACGACAATAACGACACCACTGGCCCGCCTACTACTACCACTGATGACAACAATGGCGGTGGCGGAAGAAGGCAGAGCGTGACGTCACACCTGTGGATGACGTCACTGATGACGACGTCATTCCTGGTCTTGGGCATGTCGGCGGGTTATTGTGGCTGAAGATGACAAAACTGCTTTAAAAAAGAAAAAAGAAAGAAAAAGAAAGTAGGGGATAATGTAATATTGACTTTGTAAGTAGCATCAGGGGGCGGATCTGAGGGGGGGTGTCCCAGGGACCCCCCCCCCGCATGATCCT
>CM065708.1:9612819-9620319 GCA_017654935.2 Phymorhynchus buccinoides | reverse complement strand
TACAATCTACCCTAACAGTCCAAAAAAGACCCGAGTCTCATTAGGCTATAATAACGGATTCCTTAAAACAATTTTGTATAATTAAATCAATATTTTCAATTTCAAGTTTTTGTTGCTGGTTGTTCAAGTTGTTTGACACACTTGTAACGCCATAGTTGGGCGTGATTATGCAAAGTTTGATTGGAGCAATTATATTATGTGAAGAAGCGTCAAACATAAAGAACTAATGCCTGCTTACATTGATCATACCTAAGAGGAGCACGACATTTTTTCCTTTATAGGATTTGCAATGGTTCGTTTGACTACTCAAATTAGTTATAGCATTCACCATCCATTGGATTTTGTCATTATTAAACGGGTAGCCAGTGCCACATGTCTATCTACCCCGGGTAAACAATTTGACTGATTCATTCATCATGGCCACCACTGCATCTGTTGCTGCGTTCTGTGTGCTGTGTGTGATGTTCGTGCACATCGGTAAGAAAGTAATTCGTTATTAAGCTTGTTTTATTTTTTATAATATATATATATGCATTTACAATGCATACAAAACACAAAGCAGAATTCACATGCGCAATAGATGAAATGTCTGTGCATTCGTACATATAAGGACATAACACACGCGCGCGCGCACACACACACACACACACACACACACACACACACACACACACACACACACACACACACACACACACACACACACACACACACACACACACACACACACACACACACACACACACACTGATTGTTTTTATTTTAAAAAACACACACACGCACACACACACATACACACACACACGCACGCACGCACGCACACACACGCACACACGCACACACACACACACACACACACACGCGCGCACGCGCACACACACACACACACACACACACACACACACACACACACACACACACACACACACACACACACACACACTCTATCCCTTAATTCATCCGGATGCAGCAACGGAAGCAAAAATAATAGGCTGCCGATGAGAAAAAAGAGTCACAGAGGCGTCTCTGTGAAATTCGGGTTGCTCCCACCTGGAGAGCGCGGCGCAGACAGAGGCGCGCCACCGGTTTTCTTAATGTTTAATTTGCATGCGATTTTTGTGTGACTGATGGAGAAGGATAGGCGGTGGTGGTGGTAAATTTGGACCAAAATGACAACTTTTCCGTTGCCACTGGGTTTAACGTGTGCTAAGATCTTGCGCACACGTTAAAGCCCATCCCACTATTCGGTACGAGTAGGCCGCGTGTGCCGGTGGGACGGATGACACGAATTCACATAGCACGCATCCTGTGCGCTTTTAATGGTCTAAATGAAGACCGGTGAGCGCGGGGCAGGATAAGCATCCCCAACTAGAAGAATTGAATTGAATTGAATGAATTTTATTTATAGAGGGTAATAGAATAAGCAATAACATGCTTTCTTACATCCAACGAAATTCGGGCTGCTCCCACCCACCCGGAGAGCGCGTCACCACCAGCACAGCGCCGCCATTGGGTCAACGATGTAGCTTAGCCCCCTCCCCCCTCCCAAACCCCGCCCTCATGTTAAGGGGGGTAGACCTAGCCTAAAAGAGCGAAAATCATCTTTAAGATTTAAGCAAATAAATGTTATATTGGATTTTAAAAAACCCTAAAATGTTGTTATTTGTATTATGGATTGTGTGCCGTTTTGCATAAAAAATAAGAAGAAAGAAGCGGAACTGCACACCAAAATCTCTTGCGTCAAAAAGTTGGTGAACGTGTTTGCCATTTTGAACAGATATTTGAAATGCTATAAAAGATATTTTGCTTCGAATGTTGCACACAGTTGCACAACCTGATTATCGGGATCTTGTCATAGCCGTTTAGAAAAAATAATTGTTACCAGTCGCGAAGCGAGACTGGTATTGTTCGTCCGTGTTCAAATTTGCTCAAAATACATATTTCGGTGTAAAATGGCCTCACATACAGTTATTAGTGTGTTTCAACGAAAAAAAACAAAGGTTTGTTTGTCTGTTTGTCTGTTTGTTTGTCTGTCTGTCTGTCTGTCTGTCTGTGACAGCGATAACTCGAGAACGCTTGGATATATCAACATGAAACTTTACAGGTGGATACTAGGGGTCAAAAGCTTGGACAAGTTCGAATTTGGGCAAAATCGGGTTAGCGGTTAAGGGTTTGGGTTGAGATTAGGGTTAGGGTTTAGGGTGAGAGTGCAGGCGTAGGTCGCGATTACGTCAGTCTTTAGTGTTTAGTAGATGAAATAATCTGTCTTTAGTGTTTAGTAGATGAAATAATGTGTAATTTAAAAAAATTCGGAAGATTCTTTGCTTACTGAAGACTTTTAAACAAGTCTTTCGGTAAAGGTAAAGATGTGCCACCCCCCATGCATTTCTCGGTTAATTGTATTTTTCCGTTTTTGCCTTTCTTACCATACATAAAGCTGTATTTTAGGAACATTTTTAGCTAATTACCTTTTTGGAATACTAACCCTAACCCTAACCCTACCCCTAAACCTAACCCTACCCCCCACTATGTACTGCAGTACACCGCGATTTGTCACAGTTGTGGTTCGTTGCGTTTTTCCGTCTTATACGGTGGGGGGTAGGGTTAGGGTTAGGGCTAGGGTTAGGGTTAGGGTTAGTATTCCAAAAAGGTTATTAGCTAAAAATGTTCCTAAAATACAGCTTTATGTATGGTAAGAAAGGCAATAACGGAAGAATTTTATCGCCGCACCAATTCATGACTTCTTATATCTTTTGGAAAACATTTTAAACTATTTATCATATTTATAATTATCAAAAAAAAGTACTGCATACTCGTCGTGTCTGTTGTAGTGTCTGTATTACGTATGTTTATAAGTAACCTATTATTTTATGCCCAAAAGTTTTTTCTGTCTGTATTTTTGTTTGCGGCACAAGCAACGAACTATATATCCGTTTAATTGCGCAGTCACTTTCACCTGTCTATCAAAACTATGACGCTTTCCTCCACTCCGAAGGAGTTGGGAAAATGGATTGACGCCGCGTTTGGCCCGCCTCTCTCCCTGTTTCTGTCTGTCTGTCTCTCTCTCTCTCTCTCTCTCTGTATCTGTGCGTCTCCCTGTCTGTCTGTCTCTCTCTCTCTCTCTCTCTGTATCTGTGCGTCTCCCTGTCTGTCTCTCTCTCTCTCTCTCTCTCTCTGAGTTCCTCTCTCTATTTTTTGTCTGTCTATTTCTATAAAACTCTGTCTATCTTTCTCTGTTTCTTTCATTTATCCCTCTATGTATCTGTCCAGTTGGTGTTGGTCTCCAGCAGTGTATTTTTGTCTGTCTCTCACTGTATGCATGCAATATATATGTCTATGTGTATATGTGTGTGTCTGTCTCTTTTTAACAGTCGCGAAGCATAGACTGGTATAGTGTAAAATGGCCTCATATACTATTTTCAGTGTATTTGGATGAAAAACTCCAGGATTTGTTTGTCTATCTATCTGTCTGTATGTCTGTTTGTCTGCGACAGCGATAATTCGAGAACGCTTCAGCATGAAACTTTAGCCTACGTGTGGTACTAGGGGCCAAAAACTTGGACGAGTTCAAAATTGGGTAAAATGGGATTAATGGTTAGGGTCTGGGTCAAGATTAGGGTTAGGGTTGCTGAAAATGCGTATTTTGACGTTAAATGGTCGTACATGTGGTTTTCAGTATATTTTGATAAAAATTTCCAGCGTTTGTCTGTCTATCAGTCTGTTTGTCTGTCTGTATGTCTATATGTCTGTGAACGTTATAACTCAAGAACTCTTTTAGATAACAACGTGGGTGCATGCTTGAGGTCAAAAGCTTGCAGAAGTTTGAATTTGGGCGAAATCAGGGTTAGGGTTAGGGTTTGGGTTATGATTAGGTTTAGTGTTAAGGTTAGGGGTGCAAGCGTGTGTCGCGACTGGGTCAGTTTACGCAAGTATTCTAGTTTAGTTTTTACTTTATAACATAATTATCATGTTTTTTTATATTACTAATTTTTTGCGTCATTATACATGTTAAATGAAAAACAAAATGAATTTTTTTTACATATCTCTTATTCCCCTCGACAATATCCAGACATGGTATTCATCTTTGTGTATATCAACTCTCAAAGCAATCAAAAATATATTTCTTAAAGATCCACCCGAGCACGTGTCAAAATCACGGGATTCAGGTGTTTTCCCTCTTATAACTGGAAAGAAATCTTGTTTTGACCAAGTCAGACTCCCATATAAAGTATTAGTCACAGAGGCGTCTCTGTGAAACTTTATCACATAGGCCCAAATTGAAAGCCACAAGTCAGTTTAAAGAGCAGCCTCAATTTGAATATGGGGAAATTCGAATGTTTACTTGACACGAAGCGGGTGCCACTCTACACCTCAAAGTACAGCGACCCAGAAAAAACCAAGGGACGTAACCGTGGCGGGTCTTTAAGCATTTTAGTGCAAAAGTGAAACATGCTATTTTTAGTAACACCACGTTTTCATTTAATGTTTATTTTGTTGAGACATGTACTATTTTCAACCATCGATAAGTTTCTGTATGATTTTTTAGGCTGCGTTTTACTTTCAGGCTAATTTGGGGGAAATTCCATGGAATAGATTTATTTTTATGACTAAAAGAATTTAGTGACCTCCCATATTTGGCAGAGTCTACCCCCCTTAACGAGCCTCAATCTCAAAGTATGATTCTTTCAGTTTTATGAAAATAATCATTGGGTGAGTAACCCTATCCTCTTTCTAAAAAACACAATATAAAACTTGAGTAATCTCTCCTCCTTTACCAAAAATGGCATGCGCGCGCCAGTGTTTGTGTAATGCTATCACGAAATGAATGATTTTAGCATCTTGACATTTCCGCAAAATCTAATCAAACATCCGTTTGTAAGGGCTTCTTCTTCTTATTATTATTCTTCGATCGCTCAGACAGTCTCCTGTCATATGAGCGCAGATGCGTCATGCTGCCGTTATGCGCTTATTAAAAAAATAAATATAGTTAGGCCCTGTATCTCCGTCTTCTGATGGAGAAAATCTCTGCAAGGATTTGTTGGGGGGGGGGGCTGGAGAACGGACCAGTAAGAAAAAAAGATAGTAGATGACAGAAAGCTCGTCTCATGGGCAAATTTGACTGAAATTTTTCTTTATTTCATGAGATAATTGGGGTGGCTTCTTACCAAAAAAAACCCGGCCCATGCGTTTTAAAAAAGCCCCCCGTAAGAAACAAAAAAGAAAGAAAGAACTTCCCCTAATTCTTGTAACGTGAATTCGAGTATCAGAAAAAAATCTAATAATGTAAAGGATATTATCTGGGTTATACCCTAACGTTTACAAAGTTTCATTATATATAAGAGATATAAATCTGTCCATGGATTGCCAAAGAAAGCTTTGAGCTTCGAAACCATTTCGAATTCTATTAATGTTGGTGTTCTTACCAGCCGCGAACGAAGAGAGCGAAGATGGTAATTAATGTTTTCAGTGGATTCTGTTCCTGGCTGACTATCGAATGTTAACACGATAACGTTTGAACGAAGGACGTAGGACGCTCAAATTTTGCATGCGAATAGGTACTAAGAATATCTCGGCCAAGTTCAAAACTGAAGGTCATAGGTCAAGGTCACTGGAGCCACAAAGTGCTGCAGAACACCTGGCACAATAACTATTTGAACGGAGGGACCTAGGATGCTCAAATTATGCATGCGGATAGGTACTAAAGATATGTAGACCAAGTTTAAAAACGAAGGTCATAGGTCAAAGGTCAATGTCATTGGCGCCGAAAATGCTGCCGAGGCACAATAACTATTTGAATGGGACCTAGGATGCTCAAAGTTTGCATGCGGATAGGTACTAAGAATATATCGGCCAAAATAAAAACAAATGAAGGTCATAGGTCAAAGGTCAAGGTCACTGGAGCCAAAAATGCTGCTTAGCACCTGGCTCGATAAGGTTTGAACGCAGGGACCTAGGACACTCAAATTGTGCTTGCGGATAGGTACTAAGGATATCTAGACCAAGTTCGAAAATGAAGGTTATAGGTCAAAGGTCAAGGTCATTGGATCCGAAAATGCTGCCGCGCGGCTGGTGGCATAGCGTCTTAGCGCTCTAGTGTTTTCAGAGAATTCCGTTCCTGACTATCTGACTTCTGAAAAAGAAGAAGAACAAGAAGAAGAAGAAGAAAAAGTGACAATGATTAAGTGACCCTATTAACTGAACTTGAGACTAGTTTAAACGTAGCTGTTGTTTGTCATGGTGTGTGGTACTATTATATTTTATGCACATTGTTTTTGGTCTAAAATAGGCTAATAGTTAACATAAATTGTTTTTGATTATTTTGTGGTGTGCCACCAAGTTAGAGTAGATATGTGGCCCAATGAATTGCCTGTGCAAAGGTAGTAACAGCCTGTGTTCTTTTTAGAGTTTTACTGACACAAATTGTGTCTCGGCCTCGCACGGTTGTTTTTGTATTCACTCCTTGAATGATTGTCTTGAAGGAAGGCTGGAGTCTGTTTTGTGTGTGTGGGGGGGGGGGGGCACACAGGCCTATTGGTGGATAGCCTGGGTAAAGGTCAAGATGTGCCACCCCCCCCTACCTATCTCGGTTAATTCTATTTTTCCGTTATTGCCTTTCCTACCATACATAAAGCTGTATTTTAGGAACATTTTTTAGCTAATAACCTTTTTGGAATACTAACCCTATCCCTAACCCTAGCCCTAAACCTAACCCTACCCCCCACCCTATAAGACGGAAAAACGCAACGAACCACAACTGTGACAAATCGCGGTGTACTGCAGTACATAGTGGGGGGTAGGGTTAGGTTTTATTAGCTAAAAATGTTCCTAAAATACAGCTTTATGTATGGTAAGAAAAGCACAAACGGAAAAATAGAATTAACCGAGAAATGCAGGGGGGGGGGGGGGGGGGGGGGGGGGGGGCACATCTTTACCTTTACCGTGATGGTTATAGTGTGGTGGTGTTTCAATATGTGTAGTGGTTATGTTGTGGCAACCGAACATGTGTAATGATTATAAATGGGTGAGTACTAAAAGATTAATTTATGAATTTTGTTATGATGTATAATCGGGGCGCCGCATGGTTTTGCAGTACACAGGCTGACCCCTGGGCGGTACATGGATGTACCTGGAGGCCCTGACTGATGTCACTTAGGGAGAGGTGATGGGTAGACGCTGTCGCGAGTTCCATCCCCTGGAAGAGTTCTTCCGGCGAATCCCGCCGAGATGTCGCGGAGGAAATGATTCAAGAAGAAAGAAGAAAGAACACCTTGAAATTGGAAAACCACCAGAAAAAGGAATCAAGCTTGAAAACTGAAGAATCGATGTCGCGA
Organism: Phymorhynchus buccinoides; assembly: GCA_017654935.2. Taxonomy (NCBI): domain Eukaryota; kingdom Metazoa; phylum Mollusca; class Gastropoda; order Neogastropoda; family Raphitomidae; genus Phymorhynchus; species Phymorhynchus buccinoides. The sequence continues at coordinate 9,612,988 of CM065708.1, read as the reverse complement.
TCGAGAGAGAGAGAGAGAGAGAGAGAGAGAGAGAGAGAGAGAGAGAGAGAGAGAGAGAGAGAGAGAGAGAGATTATTTTGACGAACTGTTTTGTTTGGGGACTTATTATTTCGTTTGTTAACTTTGCATTTTGTGAATATTTAATAATTTTGTATTTATAAATAAATTT
>CM065708.1:9600319-9605319 GCA_017654935.2 Phymorhynchus buccinoides | reverse complement strand
TTGAATGAGGAGACTGAGTTGGAGTGTCGGAGAGGAGAAGGCAGAGAATTCCACAGAGATGGTGCTTGACAGGAAAAAGAACGTTGGCCAGCAGATTTGAGACGGATGGAGGGAGGGGAGAGGAGACGAGAATCAGAAGACGAACGTAGTTGGCGAGCTGGGACATAGAGATGAAGGAGATCAGAGAGATATAAGGGAGCTTGATCATTCAGTGACTTAAAGGCAAGGAGGAGAATTTTGTAGTCAATACGTGATTGAACTGGGAGCCAATGTAGAGAACGAAGAACCGGAGTAATATGATCGTACCTAAGGGAGCGAGAAATGAGACGAGCAGCATTATTCTGGACCCGTTGGAGCTTAGAGATGAGAGTTGATGGAAGAAGTTACAAGTGGCCCGCGACAGTAAGAGCCACAATAGTGCAGCTGGTAAGGCGTTCACCTAGAACGCGAACGTTGCGAGTTCGTTTCCCACCATAGGCAAACATTGTTTTCGTTTGTTTGTTGTTGATGTTGTTCTTTTGTCATGCAAAACGAGCGAGCCTTGGAGGCTTTTGCCTTTCTTGTCTTTTATGTGCTTTCTTTGGTGTGTTCAGCGTATGGGAAAACATAGTGACGTGCATCAATGGAGCGGGCTTGTCCAACGATGCTTGCTTCCCTGCTGTGCCTGAGCAAGTCAACACTGCGTTGAGTAGGTGCTACTGTTCATACTGATATTGCTTCTATAACTACTACTACTACTACTTCTACTACTACTACTACTACTACTACTACTACTACTACTACTACTACTACTACTACTACTACTACTACTACTACTACTACTACTACTAACTACTACTACTACTGCTACTACTGCTACAACTACAACTACTACTACTACTACTACTACTACTACTACTACTACTGCTGCTGCTGCTACTACTACTACTACTACTACTACTACTACTACTACTACTACTACTACTACTACTACTACTACTACTACTACTACTACTACTACTACTACTACTACTACTACTACTACTACTTACTACTACTACTACTACTGCTACTGCTACAACTACTACTACTACTACTACTACTACTACTGCTGCTGCTGCTGCTGCTGCTACTACTACTACTACTACTACTACTACTACTACTACTGCTGCTGCTGCTGCTACTACTACTACTACTACTACTACACTATACTACTACTACTGCTGTTGCTACAACAACAACAATAATAACTAATAATAATAATAATAATAATAATAATAATAATAAAAGCGCCTTACTGATCAAAACACGATGAAATATACACAAACATAACAACATAATTATGCACAAAATCTGGTTCACTAATACCCTCAACAAAACAAGCTAACACTAATAATATAGACATAACCCAGGTTAAGCCCCCCCCCCCCCCCCCCCCCACCGCCCATTAAACTAATGTCCATTATTAAACATTAAAGATCTTTCTCTTTATTTGACAGATGAATCACTCTTTCATAAGTCATAAGTTTATGTATTGTCTATTGGCATTGAAACTTGTCTTCCACCGTGTAAAATAAAAATATTAAATACAAGAAAGTATGAAACATAAATTTACATTAACAAATATGTAACTCTCACACCACACCCAATCATTCATCCGCTCTCCGCTATCTTGCTCACTCATCATGCAACCCAACACCACTTCCGCCTTCATTTGTAACCCTTCCTTTTCTTTTTTCCTTCCTTTCCTCCTGTTTTCTTTGTTCCCCCCCTTCCCCCCTCCCCCCCCCCTCCCCCCTTCCCCCGCTCTCTTTCATCCTATTGTCCCCCCTCCCCCCTCCCCCCTCCCATTTCCAAGAGTTTTAAGTGTTGTTATTTGATACAAAGGCTTTTGTCTGGCTTTCTGTGTGACCTAGTGTTTGGTGTACTGACTGTGATGGACATTTCCAAAGCCTTATGTGTTGTTATTTGATACAAAGAGATGTCTGGGTTTCTGTGTGACCTAGTGTTTGGTGTACTGACACATTCATACTGTGTAAAGCTGTATATGTGTGTGCGTGAGAGAGAGAGAGAGAGAGAGAGAGAGAGAGAGAGAGAGAGAGAGAGAGAGAGAGAGAGAGAGAGTGTGTGTGTGTGTGTGTGTGTGTGTGTGTGTGTGTGTGTGTGTGTGTGTGTGTGTGTGTGTGTGTGTGTGTGTGTGTGTGTGTGTGTGTGTGTGTGTGTGTGTGTGTGTGTGTGTGTGTACGTGCGTGTGCATGTATATATGCGTGTTCGTATCTATCCATCTATTTATTCAGACCTATTTATTTGTTTATTGTATCAATTTATTCATGTTCAGATGGTTTATTGGGTTTGGATTATCCCTGTACTTTCGAAGACTTCTTCGCTGCATGCCCGGCCGTGACCAACTATTGGGCATCTTCTACTGCTCCTACTGCCACTACTGCTACTGCCACCACTGCTACTGCCATCACTGCTACTGCTGCTACTGTCACTAGTGCTACTGCTGCTGCTACTGCGACGGGTACTTCTGCAACCACCACCACCCAAAGCAGCGACGATAATGACACCACTGGCCCGCCTACTACTACCACTGATGACAACAATGGCGGTGGCGGAAGAAGGCAGAGCGTGACGTCATACCTGTGGATGACGTCACTGATGACGACGTCATTCCTGGTCTTGGGCATGTCGGCGGGTTATTGTGGCTGAAGATGACAAAACTGCTTTAAAAAAGAAAAAAGAAAGAAAAAGAAAGTAGGGGGGTAATGTAATATTGACTTTGTAAGTAGCATCAGGGGGCGGATCTGAGGGGGGGGGGTCCCAGGGAACCCCCCCCCCCCCGCATGATCCTCCCCGTCTGCCCCAAGCATGTAGGGGAGACTTATTGATATAGTACCTGTCATGCAATTCGTACCGCCTGGTTTCCTAGAAAACGGTAGGGGATTGAGGGTTAATAATTGTGTATTACATTTTTCAAATCGCAATTTCCGCATTTTAATAACTTATCTATTTGACCCAAATTGTTCTTCATTTTTCTCTTTACCTTGTGCTGGTTTGCTTAAACTGTGGACTTTAAGGCCTAGTGCAGAGAGGACACCATTCTTTTATTAGAAATGTCTACCTGTTGGGGTTGATCCACAAGATAGTGTTTGTTAGCAGATATACATACTGACGATAATTCCATAATTCGAAAGAGATCTCTCTATGTGCCATGCTCATACACTATCTGTCCCCCATTGGGACAAAAAGTAAACCAGCACAATCTTTTACTTTTATTTTATTCTTTTCAAAGTATACACAGTTAGTGGTGTTTGTGGTTTCTTTGATCAAATAGTTTGGACAAGAATGGGAAATATTTTTTATCACAACCAAAATGCAACAAAGCGGAAAACCGTTTAGTAAGGCAAACGAACATTCATTTTGGCAACATCTGATGTTATTTTGGGTAATGCTTTTTTTTTAAATTTTGTTTTTCAATGCATCAATGCAAAGATTAAAACTCTAAATGCCGCTGAACAAATCTTTCTAAAGTGTTAGGATCAATGTTGTCCATTTTGTAAATTAAAATATTCAAAGCAAAAATAACTGAGTCGTAGTTATGCAATTCGTACCTCTGTCATGTAATTCATACCTCCTACGTCTTTTCAATGGCGCAGCGTCAAAAATGCATTCAAAAGCCTGTTATAAGTGGGTTCAAACTTTCGATGAGAAAATAACATAAGATTTATTTTGACGTCACATAGACTAACTGGAACATTTAGAAAAAAGAATGGCCTGTAGTTAAAGCCAAGTCACGAGCACCCTACAGTTGAATTAGTGCTATAAACCCCCTGGTACGATATCAGTAACTTGGTGGTACGAATTCCGTAACAGGTCTTGTGATTCGTGCCTTTTGAAGAAAAAAAGTATTCTTACTAGTAAGCCAAAAGTATAAACACTATCATATTATTAACCCTTTCACCGCCAGCCATATTTCAGCCCAAAATTCCATCAACTTTACCTGGGTAGAGAACAAAATCCCTCTGCAGTATTGGGGATTCTTCTGTGACGTATACAAAATAAGGTCTATCCTTACTTCCCAAAACTAAGACAATAGGGTCTTTGGATAATAGACCCCAATTTGATGCCTTTTAGTGACATAGGTGTCAAATCACTGTGGTGCTAAAATGCGACTTTGGCGGTGAAAGGGTTAAAGTATACGGTTATAGCCCTCTACCAGCAGTCTCTATGTTGAGGTGTTTTTTTTTTATAGCTTTCGGATTATCTGCCCTCGCGATAGAGATCTCTATCCTTAGGAGGTACTACATTCAAACAGCTGACAAAAAACAAGCTTGGTTACATTTTCTCCCGACGTTTCGTCTGTTGACTTTTACAAGGGGTCTCTGTATTCTGAACAACTTGAGAATATAAATGACCTCTAGGACCAGTTAAAACACAAAACGTGTCCAGAAACGTTTGTTTTGTTTCTAATAAAAGGGACATAAATCAACCAGCCTCTAATTGAGTGATTTTCTGTATTCTGAACAAGTTGTGGTCGGTACAAATTAAATTTTTTTTAGGAGGTACAATATCAATAAGTATCCCCTATGTTATACAAGGGTAAAAAAAGAAGAAGAAATTAGAAAGTGGCTCAGGTTTTGCTTTAATAATCACTAAATTGCAAACTTTTTTTTTTTGGGGGGGGGGGCTTCGTCCCCTGGGCACTCACAAGGCCACAACACTTTAATTAACCCAGGACCTATGCTGCTCTCGGGATTTCCCGGGCTTTTGTATAAATAGTTCCCCCACCTTCTGGAAGTTCTTTGCTTGTAGTTTCCTTTAATCTGTCACTCTCTTTGACTCTGCCTTTTCCCTTTGCTTACTGTCATCTACTATCTTTCTAGCCTTTACCAGGTCCATTCTCCTGCTTTTTTGTGTGCTTTTTTTTTTTTTTCAAGAAACGCTTTCAAAAAGATTTCCCTACAGCCGAAGTCGGACTTGCTGGGCCTAACTATTTCTTTAGTTAGGCGCATAGCGGC
>CM065708.1:9575319-9577819 GCA_017654935.2 Phymorhynchus buccinoides | reverse complement strand
AATAATAATAATAATAGGGGAGATTTGGGCTATATGTACCTACCGCACCCACCGGGGTAAAACGCCACAAGCTGTGCATGTCTCTGTTTACGTTTATAATAATAATAATAATAATAATAATAATAATAATAATAATAATAATAATAATTAATAATATTAGGGGAGATTGGGCTATAACGTACCTACCGCACCCACCCCAGGTAAAATGCCACAAGCTCGGCATGTCTTTGCTTACGTTTATAATAATAATAATAATAATAATAATAATAATAATAATAATAATTAATAATATTAGGGGAGATTGGGCTATAACGTACCTACCGCACCCACCCCAGGTAAAATGCCACAAGCTCGGCATGTCTTTGCTTACATTTATAATAATAACTAGCAATCGCCCCGTGGCAGTTAATTCCCGTGACAGTTTTAAACCCATGGCAGTATTGAACAATACTGGAGGCATGCCCGGAGGCAGTGCTAAACCAGTAAAGTCCCGATTTTTTAATAATACAGATACGTGTAGTGTCATCCCCTTGTAATCTCCACCCCGTAAAACGCCACAAGCTCTGCATGTCCTATACTACTACTACTACTACTACTACTACTACTACTACTACTACTAATATTATTAGGGGAGATTGGGCTAATTTGTGCCTACCGCACCCCAGGTAAAACACCACAAGCTCTGCATGTCTTTGCTTAGGGGAAGACGGGGTAAAAAAAACAACCATGGGCGGGTAAGAAGCCCATTGCCAATTATCTCATGAAATAAAGAAAATGTCAGTCAAATTTTCCCATGAGACGAATGCTAAACATTAACTCTCGTCTCATGGGCAAAACGTGACTGAAAGTTTCTTTATTTTAATGAGATAATTGGCAATGGGCTTCGATCTATACCCGCCCATGGGCTTTTTTTTTTTACCCCATCTTCCCCTACGTTTGCTTGCTTGTTTCTTTGTGTGTTGGTCTTTTGACCCAGAAGGCGTTAAATCTCTAATTTTTCTCTCTTGTTTCTTTGCAGCTTCCGACGAGGGAGTGGCCGCCTGCACGAATGAGGCGACTGGCAGCATCTATGCGTGCATTGCCACGCACGCTGGAGACTTGATGGTGATAGCGGGCGAGCAAAACAGCGAAACTTGCGACAAGGACACTCTCAAACCTCACTGCAGGCAAGGCACCACTCTGTTTAACCCTTTCGCCGCCAGCCATTTCTCAGCCCCCCCAAAACACCATTAAGCTTAACTAGGTAAAGAAAAGAAAATATTTGCAATATTGCGAATTCCTCTGTGACATGTACAACGTTAGACCTATCCTTACCTCCCAAAATTAAGAAAATAAGTTCTTCGGATAACAGGCCCTGATTTGATGCCTTTTAGTGACGTGGGTGTTAAACCATTGTGGTGCATGCATGCGACATTGGCGGTGAAAGGGTTAAAGGTGGACCCTGACGGATGAGTTTTTGCAAGAAATATGACTTGCAGCTCACTGTGTTGCTATGGGGAAATAGAAATATCTCGTGAATAATGCTAACCCTTTCACCGCCAGCCATATTTCAGCCAAACATTCCCATTACATTTACCTGGGTAGAGAACAAAATCCATCTGCAGTATTGGGGATTCTTCTGTGACATATATAAAACAAGGTCTATCCTTACTTCCCAAAACTAAGACAATAGGGTCTTTCGATAACAGACCCCAATTTGATGCCTTTTAGTGACATAGGTGTTAAATTAATGTGGTGCTAAAATGCGACTTTGGCGGTGAAAGGGTTAACGTGTACACAGACCTTTACTTTTTTTTCTTAGTTCCCGAGCGAAGCTTCGGGAAGTGTTGTTTTTGTTTCATGCGTCCCTCTGTCCGTGACGTGTGTCCCGTGCGTTGCATGCATCCACCGCGTTTTCTTTCCAAAAAAATGTTCGCTTTGTATTTCAATCGCTTTTAGCGTCCAAGTTATATAGTGGATATCAGCTATCGACTGATGGCTTTAGTTTTATTTTAAGGTCAAGGTCATGCCGATTAAGGAGTTCAAACCTCGAAAACACTTCATCGCTAAATATTTTCTCGCGAACTTTTGCATGCATTTCAATGCTGTTTCTTTCACACAGTGAGAAGGGCGATAACGTCATAATCACGAATTTGAACTACGCGCGTGAGTGCGAATCACGTGGTTCGATCGACCCCCAGAGCTGTATCTCAAGAACTGTTGCACGGAACTGCTTCAAATATACGGTGGTAGTGCATCGCAGTACACAAAAGGTCTCATACAAAAAAAATAAATAACCGTGCTGACCTTGACCTTGAAGCTTGACCTTGTTTTGTTGTTGTTGTTGTTGTGAATTGTAAAAGTCGTGTAACATCTCATACTACGTTTCGCTTCTCATTCTCATTAGCTTGTTCTATAGATGTGGCTTTGTTGTCTTATTAGGTCTTTTTGTTTGTGGCTCAAGCCACAAACCTACAACTCACTTTGTCTGTCTGTCTGTCTGTCTGTCTGTCCAAAATTG
>CM065708.1:9560319-9565319 GCA_017654935.2 Phymorhynchus buccinoides | reverse complement strand
CCAAAATCTTAAAACCATTTTTAGCAAAGCCTGCAAGGTTTCTGAAACCCCTTTGACAGTTTGAAACGTGTTTTTGTTTGTTTGTTGGTTGACGACGCCTAGTGTGTTTGAAAAACAACAAACTCATCAAAAGTTTAAAAAAAAAACTTTCTTTTTTTTATCAACAAAATTTCCTGAATTTGAAAATGCTTTAAAAAAAATTCACTAATTTTTTTCTGAAAAAGATCTACCCTGTCATATGTTTATTTGCGCCCATTGTAGTTTTTGATTTTTGAAATACTTTATATTTTTATAATAATAAACAAGATTTTAAAAAAAAAACCAGTGTGACGCGCCCATATCGTGTGTATGAATGAGTGCAGACGTTCGCTTGTTGGTGAGAGTGCGTGTATGAGTGCAGACGTTCGCTTGTTGGTGAGAGTGCGTGCATGAGTGCAGACGTTCGCTTGTTGGTGAGAGTGCGTGTATGAGTGCAGACGTTCGCTTGTTGGTGAGAGTGCGAGTATGAGTGCAGACGTTCGCTTGTTGGTGAGAGTGCGTGTATGAGTGCAGACGTTCGCTTGTTGGTGAGAGTGCGTGTATGAGTGCAGACGTTCGCTTGTTGGTGAGAGTGCGTGTATGAGTGCAAACGTTCGCTTGTTGGTGAGAGTGCGTGTATGAGTGCAGACGTTCGCTTGTTGGTGAGAGTGCGTGTATGAGTGCAGACGTTCGCTTGTTGGTGAGAGTGCGTGTATGAGTGCAGACGTTCGCTTGTTGGTGAGAGTGCGTGTATGAGTGCAGACGTTCGCTTGTTGGTGAGAGTGCGTGAATGAGTGCAGACGTTCGCTTGTTGGTGAGAGTGCGTGTATGAGTGCAGACGTTCGCTTGTTGGTGAGAGTGCGTGTATGAGTGCAGACGTTCGCTTGTTGGTGAGAGTGCGTGTATGAGTGCAGACGTTCGCTTGTTGGTGTTTCTGTCCTCACTACTCATATAGTGAAAAGAGACCGGATGTTTGTCTCCCCCTGTACAGTCTTTGACCACGTGTAGGTCGGGTTCACATTAGACGCGTAAGTTCCGTACGGAAAACCCTCAATAAGTGGAAGAAAGAAGGATAAAAGTTTACGCATATATAGGGGAAATTCGGACACGTGCGCAAATCTTTTCCCTTCTTTGTTTCACTTATTTATGGATTGCGCACGGGTTTCCGCACGGAATATCCGCTTATGTGTGTACACGGCCTAACGCGGAAATCCCATGCGCAATCTGTAAACGAGTAAAATAAAGAAGGAGAAAGAAAAAAAAGCGCACGTGTCCGTATATTCTCCTAATCCGTATATTTTTTTCTTCCTTCTTTCTTTTTACTTAGGGGAAGACGGGGTAAAAAGCGCATGGGCGGGTAAGAAGCCCACCCCAATTATCTCATGAAATGAAGCAAATTTCAGTCAAATTTGCCCATGAGACGAATGCTAGACATTAACGCTCGTCTCATGGGCAAAATGAGACTGAAATTTGCTTCATTTCAGGAGATAATTGGGGTGGGCTTCTTACCCGCCCATGCACTTTTTACCCCGTCTTCCCCTATTTATGGGTGTCCGCGCGTAGCTTCCGCGTCTAATTATTAAGTACTTGTAGCAGTGCCATAGCCGATGAGGTTTAACCGAGGCGTGGTCACAGCTACACCTATCTGTATTAATAAAAAAATCGGGACTTTACTGGTTTCGTACTGCCTCCGGACATTGCCTCCAGTATTGTTCCCACCATATTTGTATTTACAAATGTCCCATATGTGTCTGATTCAGACCAAGAGGACGTAAAACACTATTTTCGTCGTCGCTTCCGCGTCTAATAATGTGTCCGTGGCCATATAGGGTGATAGTGACAGATATCATTGGTTGACCTTAGCCTGCATAGCAGGGGCCAACAGTAACATGAGAGCTGTACAAAATGGGTGATTGTCTACAGTGATGAAACAAATCAAGGCACAGTTTTAGTATCTGGTGGAAGACTATGTAATGGCCGTGTGCACACATAAGCTGGATATTCCATGCGGAAACCCGTGCGCAATCCATAAATAAGTGAAACAAGGTAGAAACAAGTGCAACGCCGAGCGGCTGCAAAGTCTCCTCGCAGCATCGCCGAGGTACTCCGAAATCGGAATGTGTCGGCTGTACACATACATAAAAACGCATCAAAACAGCACGTAACTACATAAAAACGCATCAAAACAGCACGTAACTGAATAGTTTTTTTTATATATAGCCTTGGGGCTCGGACCCGTGATTTGAGCGCGCGCGATCATGCATGCGCACACGCGCGCACAGAAAAATTCATGACAACTGTGTTATAGACCATTCATCAAGAAATGTTGTGAAAAAAACTGCATTGAAATACATGCAAAACTTCGCGAGATATTAGCGACTATGTGTTTCGGGGTTTGAACCCCGTAACTGGCGCGACCTTGACCTTAATGTAAAACTAAATACATAAGTGGATAGCTTGCATCTTGGCAAACTAGTACACCAAATTTGATGATGATAGACTGAATAGTTTTTGAGAAAAACGGACGAATAGCCGGACGGAGGCACGCCGGTCGGACGGACGGACACCGGACGGACGGACCAGACAAAAACAATAGCTCCCCGAACCTTCGGCTCGGGGACTAAAACAGATTCAATCTTGTGGCGGTACCATAGCCAATGAGGTTTAACCGAAGCGTGGTTACTGCTACACATATCTGTATTATTAAAAAAATCGGGACTTCACTGGTTTAGCACTGCCTCCGGGCATTGCCTCCAGTATTGTTCCCACCATCTTTGTATTTACAAATGCCCCACATGGCCGAAAGGCCGAAGAGGATGTAAAACCCTATTTTGACGAAAAAAAGATTTGCGCACGTGTCCGAATTTCCCCTATATTTATGCGTAAACTTTTATCCTTCTTTCTTCCACTTATTTAGGGTTTTCCGTACGGAACTTACGCGTCTAATGTGAACCCGGCCTATGACTCTCAGACGAGGGATGGGGAGTGGAGGTGGGGGGGGGGGGGGGGGGGGGGGGGGGGGGGGGGGGCTTGGCAACACCGGCTGTGGTGCTGCAGCCAAAGGGATGGGTTGGTCTTTTTTTTTTGGGGGGGACCTTTCCCCAAACAGCCAGCAGTCCTCAAATCCATTTTTGGCCCGAGAGAGAGTGGGAATGTACCCTGGGCAAGGCATCTCCACTGTTAACAAATTCTAGCCCAGCCCCCCCCCCCGCGCGCCGGAATAGCATCTTGCTTCTCCTCGTCTGTTATCTGGCAGTCATGGTCGGAAACGACTGACTGGCATACATGCATGTCATGATATTGATACAGTAGTGTGATAGGGGTGTCTCATTGGAACAAAGGGGCGCAAATCTTCTCTGATTTAGAGCAACTGCGAAGGACGAGTCAGTGAAACATTACTTATGTCCCCTTGATGCAATTTCTCATATCTCTCTGCCTCTGTCTCTGTCTCTGTCACTGTCTGTCTCTGTCTCTCTCTGTATCTGTCTGCCTGTCTGTGTGTCTGTCTGTCTCTGTCTCTGTCTGTCTGAAGAGGAGAGGGGAGGGAGGAGGGAGGGACAGGGGAGGGGAGAGAGGGGGAGAGAGAGTCATAGAGAGAGAGGGAGAGAGAGAGAGAGAGAGAGAGAGAGAGATGTTTGGTTTGATTGCTCAAATAGGAGACAGAGACAGAGAGAGACAGAGAGAGAGGGGGAGAGAGACAGACAGATACAGACAGGGGGGGAGAGAGAGAGAGAGAGAGAGAGAGAGAGAGAGAGAGAGAGAGGAGAGAGAGAGAGAGAGAGAGAGAGAGAGAGAGAGAGAGAGAGAACAGACAGAGAGGGAGAGAGTCAGACAGAGAGAGACAGACAGAGACAGAGGCAGATAGAAAGAAAGATAAAAGGAGAGAGAGAGAGAGAGAGAGAGAGAGAGAGAGAGAGAGAGAGAGAGAGAGAGAGAGAGAGAGAGAGATACAGAGGAGAGAGATACAGAAGAGATAAAGAAAAAATAAGAGAGAAAGAGAGAGAGAGAGAGAGAGAGAGAGAGAGAGAGAGAGAGAGAGACAGACAGACAGACAGACAGATACAGAGACAGAGAGAAAGAAACAAAAAATAAGAGAGAGAGAGAGAGAGAGAGAGAGAGAGAGAGAGAGAGAGAGAGAGAGAGAGAGAGAGAGACAGACATATACAGAGGTAGAGAGAAAGAAACAAAAAATAAGAGAGAGAGAGAGAGAGAGAGAGAGAGAGAGAGAGAGAGAGAGAGAGAGAGAGAGAGAGAGAGAGAGAGAGACAGAGACAGACAGAGATAGAGAGGCAGAGAGAAAGAAACAAAAAAATAAGAGAGAGAGAGAGAGAGAGAGAGAGAGGGAGAGAGAGAGGGAGAGAGAGAGAGAGATGTTTGGTTTGGTTGCTCAAATAGGGTCTATGTTTTATTGCCAGAGTGCTGTGATGAGATGGGATATTGGTGGGAAGGGTGGAAAGTTGTATGAAGGTGAGCGCGCAAGCGGGCGTGCAGTTGTTAAAGTGAGCCGGGCGTGTGAAGTGTGAATAGTACAGCGCACCTATGATTGATGCTTACTTGATGCTCACAATAATGACCATAGATTTGATTTTAATTGTATTACACTCCTCAGTGTCTCTAGTTTATGTTGTAAAAAGTCCCAAGGAATCTTCGGATAGATAGTATTGTTTTTTGCCTGCACAACTGCACTCCTGTGGTTACATTCGACCAGCCATTGTATTGGAAAGCCCAGCAGATCGTCGAAAGCGAGCCACCTTCAAGCACAGTCAAGAAGACAGTTGTTTGTCTTGGCACCTTCCACATGATAATGAGCTATCTGGGAAGTATTGGCCATCTCATGGATGGCTCAGCACTTCAACAGGTCATGGAGAAGGTGTATGCCCCTAACTCGGTCACCCACATCATGAGCGGTAAAGCATATTCAAGATCTGTTCGGGCTCATCTGTTGGTGACGGCTGCTTTACATGCTGTGCTCCTTAGTATGG
>CM065708.1:9542819-9550319 GCA_017654935.2 Phymorhynchus buccinoides | reverse complement strand
AGGGTAGAAGATTGGCTCGCATAAATATGGTAGGGTGAGTTGGGTCATGTAGAAATGAAATGATAGGGTAGAAGATTGGCTCGCATAAATATGGTAGGGTGAGTTGGGTCATGTAGAAATGAAATGATAGGGTAGAAGATTGGCTCGCATAAATATGGTAGGGTGAGTTGGGTCATGTAGAAATGAAATGATAGGGTAGAAGATTGGCTCGCATAAACATGGTAGGGTGAGTTGGGTCATGTGGAAATGAAATCATAGGGTAGAAGATTGGCTCGCATAAACATGGTAGGGTGAGTTGGGTCATGTAGAAATGAAATGATAGGGTAGAAGATTGGCTCGCATAAATATGGTAGGGTGAGTTGGGTCATGTGGAAATGGAATCATAGGGTTGAAGATTGGCTCGCATAAACATGGTAGGGTGAGTTGGGTCATGTAGAAATGAAATGATAGGGTAGAAGATTGGCTCGCATAAACATGGTAGGGTGAGTTGGGTCATGTAGAAATGAAATGATAGGGTAGAAGATTGGCTCGCATAAATATGGTAGGGTGAGTTGGGTCATGTGGAAATGAAATGATAGGGTAGAAGATTGGCTCGCATAAATATGGTAGGGTGAGTTGGGTCATGTAGAAATGAAATGATAGGGTAGAAGATTGGCTCGCATAAATATGGTAGGGTGAGTTGGGTCATGTGGAAATGATAGGGTAGGGTAGAAGATTGGCTCGCATAAACATGATAGGGGAGTTGGGTCAAAGAAATGAAAGAGTGAGGCCAAGTAGAGTTGGGGAGAATCATAGGGTAGAAACGAAAGTTGGGTCATTGAACAAAGGATAGGGTAGAAGATTTAGAAAGAGAGTATTACCCCTTTGTTCAATTTCATGATAGGGTGAGTTGGGTCATGTAGAAATGAAATGATAGGGTAGAAGATTGGCTCGCATAAACATGGTAGGGTAAGTTGGGTCATGTAGAAATGAAATGATAGGGTAGAAGATTGGCTCGCATATATTTCATAGGGTAAGTTGGGTCATGTATAAATGATAGGGTAGATTGGCTTGCATATATATATATATATACCTGATAGGGTAAGTTGGGTCATGTAGAAATGATAGAGTAGATTGGCTCGCATTTATCTCATAGGGTAAGTTGGGTCATGATGTAGAAATGAAACAATAGGGTAGAAGATTGGCTCGCATATATCTCATAGGGTAAGTTGGGTCATGTGGAAATGAAATGATAGGGTACATTGGGCCCAAATGTGAGTGATAACGTCTGTACTGTGTGTGTGTGTGTGTGTGTGTGTGTGTGTGTGTGTGTGTGTGTGTGTGTGTGTGTGTGTGTGTGTGTGTGTGTGTGTGTGTGTGTGTGTGTGTGTGTGTGTGTGTGTGTTTGTGTGTTTTGCAGCCCAGGGCGAACTCGGGGAGGTGGGCTGTACCGTGGCCGAGAGGACCAGGGTGATTATATGCCTTACTGAGCACGCGGGTGATCTGATTGACACGCACATGCAAGAGAGAGACTCTTGCGACCGAACTCTCATCACACCGCATTGCGAGTAAGACTTCCGTCTTCTTATTCTTTTTATTTGTGGCTCAAGCCACAAACCTATAACTCACTTTGTCGGTCTGTCGGTCTGTCGGTCCAAAATTGTCGCACATATTGTACAAGAGAAAGAAAAGTACAGACAGAAAAAAAAATACTTGGGCATAAAGTAACATTTCAGTTGTCATATCTACAGTCCTTAGGTATGAAGAAAAATGGTGTTTTACGTCCTCTCGGTCATAGACACATATGGGACATTTGTAAATACAAAGATGGTGGGAACAATACTGGCTGCAATGCCCGGAGGCAGTGCAACACCAGTAAAGTCCCGAGTTCTTATCAATATAGATATGTGTAGCGGTAACCACGCCTCGGATAAACCTCATCGGCTATGGTACCGCCACAATAAGATCAACCCTTAGTTATGAATGAATTATATACTGAACAGAGCACATGAATCTTCATTTTAAAGCGTACAAAATAATAAACATACGCAATACAGACACTGCAACAGACACGACGAGTATGCGGTGCTTCTTTCGATGAGTATAAGTAGGATAAATAGTTTTAAATGTTTTCCAAAAGATATAAAAAGTTACGAAATGGTGCAGAGATAACATTCTGGTTTACAGATTAAAATTATTGAAAAGCCAGGGGAGGCGACTCAGTGTATGTAATGATTGGAGTGGTAAAAATAGACCGCTGGGCTGCAGTCTTGTGGAGTGAAAGTGTTTGATCAAAAATTGTGTGTGTGAAGAGCATAATGTAAATGCTCTCGGCGATGCCCTTGTTTGTAGTTCAAATAGTCGCGTGCCACAAACGATTGCGAATCCGCGCTTGTTTGGTTAAAGATACACTGACCCACCACGATTAAATCCCTTGTTAGTTTCTCTCCTGGGTAGCTGTGACCCATGTACAAATGCCCCCAACTTGCAATTGAGGCCGCTTTTTAAAATGATGTTTCTTTTTTCAATTTGGGGTCATTTGCATGTACGTGAGTGAAACCTGGTCCGAACAAGATTTCTTACCAGATATAAGAGGGAAAACCCGCGATTTTGACACGTGATCTGGTGGGTCTTTAAACAATCACTGTCATCATTTTGACGGTTCTGTTGTCTTATAATAATAATAATGATGTCCCCCATCTCTACGTGTCACGCCCGGTGTGCCCTTGTCTCTATGTGCCCCTCCCACCCCCGTTTAAAAATGTCTCCATATGTCCCTACTCCTCCCCACCCCCACCCTCAGTCTCTATGTGACCCCACCTCTATGATGTCCGAATCTCTCTCTACATATGTGCCCGTGTCTCTATATTTCACCCCCTTGTGCCTCTGTCTCTATGTGACCCCCCCCCCCCCTGTTTGGAATGTCTCCATATGCCCCCCCCCCCCCCCCCCCCCCCCGTCTCTATGTGACCCCACCTCTATGATGTCCGAATCTCTCTCTACATATGTGCCCGTGTCTCTATATTTCACCCCCTGGTGCCTCTGTCTCTATGTGACCCCCCCCCCCCCCCCTGTTTGAATGTCTCCATAAGCCCCCCCCCCCCCCCCCCCCCCGTCTCTATGTGACCCCATCTCTATGATGTCCGAATCTCTCTCTACATATGTGCCCGTGTCTCTATATTTCACCCCCATTGTGCCTCCTCTATGTGACCCCTACCCCCGTGTTTGAATGTCCCCCCCCCCCCCCCCCGTCTCTATGTGGCCCCACCTCTATGATGTCCGAATCTCTCTCTACATATGTGCCCGTGTCTCTATATTTCACCCCATTGTGCCCCTGTCTCTATATGTCAGAATTCTCTATGCCCCCCCCCCCGTCTCTATATTACGTCTATGTGACCCCGTCTCTGTGTGTCACCCCCCCCCCCCAATCCCCCCCACCCCAACCCCACCCACCCCCCATTGTGTCATCTCCCCCATCTCCCAGTCTCTATATGTTCCCACCTCTAAGTGTCCCCGTCTCATTGTGCCCCTGTCTCTATATCACCCCCTGTGTGTGTGTGTGTGTGTGTGTGTGTGTGTGTGTGTGTGTGTGTGTCTCTATGTGTGTGTGTGTGTGATGTGCGTGTGCGTGTGCCCGTGTGCGTTGTGCGTGTGCGTGTGCGTGTGTGTGTATGTGTGCGTGTGTGTGTGAATGTCTCCATCATGCGCGCCCGCGCGCGCCCGTCTGTGTGTGTGTGTGTGTGAGAGGAAGAGAAAGAGAACGTGTCTGCGTGCAAATCATCGTGTTTATTTTCCTTTCTAATGATTTATCGTCTTTGTTTGCCTTTAATGTTCTTGTTATCAATGTAAAGTGCACTGAGCTCATGTGATCTCCCCCAAAGAGTGCTATATCTAATTCCCATTGTTATTAGCATATAGGTGATAGGGATATAGAGTTTCAGATTAGTCTCTCTCTCTCTCTCTCTCTCTCTCTCTCTCTCTCTCTCTCTCTCTCTCTGTCTCTCTGTGTGTGTGTGTGTCTCTGTGTGTGTCCCTCTCTGTGTGCGTCTCTCTCTCTCTCTCTCTCTCTCTCTGCGTCTCTCTCTCTCTCTCTCTCTGTCTCGCGTGTGAGTGTGTGTCTGTCTGTGTGAGAGGAGATAAGTCTCTCTCTCTCTCTAATCTCTCTGTTTGCCTTTAATGTTCTGTCTCTGTCTGCACTGAGCTCTGTCTCTCTCTCTCTCTCTCTCGTCTCTCTCTCTCTGTCTCTGTCTCTGTCTCTCTCTCTCTCTCTCTCTCTCTCTCTCTCTCTCTCTCTCTCTCTCTCTCTCTCTCTCTCTCCTCTCTCTCTCTCTCTCTCTTTCTCTCTCTGTCTGTCTCTGTCTCTCTCTCTCTCTCTTCTCTCTCTCTCTCTCTCTCTCTCTCTCTCTCTCTCTCTCTCTCTCTCTCTCTCTCTCTCTCTCTCTCTCTCTCTCTCTCTCTCTCTCTATTATTGAATAAAAGTACACGTTTTCGCCTTGTATCTGGCTTTGACGAGTACTGACTCGTGCTATGTATAATTTAAGGTCATTTCATTTTTATTTCGTTTCTTGTTCAATCTCGTTGTTGCCCCCCTCCCCCCTCCGCACATCTTTCCAAAGGAGCAATGGCCTAATGGAATAAACATTTTCGTTTCATTTCATTAGTCCCCGAGCCGAAGGTTCGGGGAACTATTGTTTCTGTCTGGTCCGTCCGTGCCTCCGTCCGTCCGTCCGTCCGGCTATTCGTCCGGCTATTCGCCCGTTTCTTTCAAAATCTATTCAGTCTATCATAATCAAATTTGGTATAGGGGAAGACGGGGTAAAAAGCGCATGGGTGGGTAAGAAGCCCACCCCAATTATCTCATGAAATGAAGCAAATTTCAGTCTCATTTTGCCCATGAGACGAGCGTTAATGTCTAGCATTCGTCTCATGGGCAAATTTGACTGAAATTTTCTTTATTTCGTGAGATAATTGGGGTGGGCTTCTTACCCGCCCATGCGCTTTTTACCCCGTCTTCCCCTACTAGTTTGCCAAGATGCAAGCTATCCACTGACGTATTTAGTTTTACATTAAGGTCAAGGTCGCGCCAGGTACGGGGTTCAAACCCCCAAACACATAATCGCTAATATCTCGCGAAGTTTTGCATGTATTTCAATGCAGTTTTTTTCACAACATTTCTTGATGAATGGTCTATAACACAGTTGTCATGAATTTTTCTGTGCGCTCGTGTGCGCATGATCGCGCGCGCTCAAATCACGGGTCCGAACCCCAAGGCTATATATTAAAAAACCCACTATTCAGTTACGTGCTGTTTTGATGCGGTTTTTATGTAGTTGCGTGCTGTTTTGATGCGTTTTTATGTATGTGTACAGCCGACACATTCCGATTTCGGAGTAGCACGGTGATGCTGCGAGGGGACTTTGCAGCCGCTCGGCGTTGCACTTGTTTTTATTTCCTTCCAATTCGTTTCTCGTTGATTGTTGTCGGACCTCTCCCTTCCACATATCTTTACAAATGGGGCTTTGGCGTAACTGAATGAACATTTGCTTCATTTCATTTCATTTCACTTCAACATGTTTAATTTCATTCCATTTCATTTCATTTAGTTCCATTCCATTTCATTCCATTTCATTTCATTTCGTTCCATTCCATTTCATTTCATTTCATTTCATTGAATTCCATTTCATTTCTTGTTGATTGTTGTTGGAGCCCCCACCCCCACCCACCCCTACCCCCTTCTCCGCATACCTTTCCAAAGGAACTTTGGTCTCATATGGAACAAACATTTCCGTTTCATTTAATTTCGTCCCATTTCATATCATTCCATTTCATTTCAGTCCATATTTTTATATTTCGTTTCGTTTTGTGTCATTTCAGAGTGGAAGCAGAGATGGTACAATGTCTTGTGGACGCGGTTCTCAACCAGACTCATTGCTTCCCCACTGTACCACACATCATCAACGATCTGCTGGGTAGGTGGATTATTATTATTATTATTATTATTATTATTATTATTATTATTATTATTATTATTATTATTATTATTATTATTATTATTATTGTTATTATTATTATTATTGTTATTATCATTATTATTATTATTATTATTATTATTATTATTATTATTATTATTATTATTATTATTATTATTATTATTATTATTACACACACACACACACACACACACACACACACACACCACACACACACACACACACACACACCACACACACACACACACACACACACACACACCACACACACACACACACAGACACACACACACACACATACACACAACACACACATGCACACAACACACACACACACATTCACACAACACACACAACACATACACACAACACACAACACACACATATACACACACACACACACACACATACACACACAACACACACACATATACACACACAACACATACAACACACACACATAACACACACACACATACACACACAACACGCACACAACACACACATATATACCCACAACACACACACAACACACACAACACACACACAACACACACAACACACACATATACACATCTTTGCTCTGATGTCCAGGAAATCAAACCGTCAAATCGGCGATTCCTCCTTGGCGGAGATGCTGGAAGTCAGAATTTTTCAGTGAAAGACAAGCCATGTTCCTTCTCTTTTCTAATGGCCGCCTGAGTCGCTTAGACCAAAATCACGAAATGTCCGCAATACAAGCCTTTTTATTTACAGTTTACCAAAATGAGTTTCGCACACGCACGCGCGCGCGCGAGCGCACACACAGCACACACACACCCACACACACACACACACACACACACACACACACACACACACACACACACACACACACACACACACACACACACACCACACACACACACCACAGAGAGAGAGAGAGAGAGAGATTGAGAGAGAGAGAGAGAGAGAGAGAGAGAGAGAGAGAGAGAGAGAGATAGAGAGAGAGAGAAAAGAGAGAGAGAGAGACAGGGAGAGAGAGAAAGTGAGAGATAGAGAGAGAGAGAGAGAGAGAGAGAGAGGGAGAGAGAGAGAGATTATAGGAGAGAGTAAAGAGAGAGAGAATGAGAGACAGGGAGAGAGAGAGAGAGAGGAGAGAGAGAGAGAGAGAGAGAAGAGAGAGAGAGAGAGATAGGAGAGAGATAGAGAGAGATAGAGAGCAGAGAGAGAGAGAGGGAGAGAGATGAGAGAGAGAGAGAGAGGAGAAGAAGTAAGAAAGAGAGAGAGAGAGAAGAGAGAGAGAGAGAGAGAGAGAGAGAGAGAGAGAGAGAGGAGAGAGAAATCAACTCAAACTCAAAACATTTTTGAGTAATTAGGCCATCTGCCCGTATCAAGAAGGGGAGGTGAGGTGAAGGGGTGTCGGTATGAATACAATGATCATTCATAGAAAAAAAGTGGAAGAGAAAAAATTAAAGAGAGAGTAGATAGAGAGAGAGAGAGAGAGTGAGAGAGAGAGAGGAGAGTGAGAGAGAGAGTTAGTGAGAGAGAG
>CM065708.1:9533857-9536357 GCA_017654935.2 Phymorhynchus buccinoides | reverse complement strand
AAAATAAGGTCTATCCTTACTTCCCAAAACTAAGACTTTGGATAATAGACCCCAATTTGATGCCTTTTAGTGACATAGGTTTTAATCACTGTGGTGCTAAAATGCGACTTTGGCGGTGAAAGGGTTAAAGTATACGGTTATAGCCCTCTACCAGCAGTCTCTATGTTGAGGTGTTTTTTTTTTATAGCTTTCGGATTATCTGCCCTCGCGATAGAGATCTCTATCCTTAGGAGGTACTACATTCAAACAGCTGACAAAAAACAAGCTTGGTTACATTTTCTCCCGACGTTTCGTCTGTTGACTTTTTACAAGGGGTCTCTGTATTCTGAACAACTTGAGAATATAAATGACCACTAGGACCAGTTAAAACACAAAACGTGTCCAGAAACGTTTGTTTTGTTTCTAATAAAAGGGACATAAATCAACCAGCCTCTAATTGAGTGATTTTCTGTATTCTGAACAAGTTGTGGTCGGTACAAATTAAATTTTTGTTAGGAGGTACAATATCAATAAGTATCCCCTATGTTATACAAGGGTAAAAAAAGAAGAAGAAGAAATTAGAAAGTGGCTCAGGTTTTGCTTTAATAATCACTAAATTGCAAACTTTTTTTGGGGGGGGGGGGGGGGGGGGGGGGGGGGGGGGGGGGGGGGGGGGGGGGCTTCGTCCCCTGGGCACTCACAAGGCCACAACACTTTAATTAACCCAGGACCTATGCAGCTCTCGGGATTTCCCGGGCTTTTGTATAAATAGTTCCCCCACCTTCTGGAAGTTCTTTGCTTGTAGTTTCCTTTAATCTGTCACTCTCTTTGACTCTGCCTTTTCCCTTTGCTTACTGTCATCTACTATCTTTCTAGCCTTTACCAGGTCCATTCTCCTGCTTTTTTTTTTTTTTGTGCTTTTTTTTTTCTTCAAGAAACGCTTTCAAAAAGATTTCCTCCAGCCGAAGTCGGACTTGCTGGGCCTAACTATTTCTTTAGTTAGGCGCATAGCGGCAGCATGACGCATCTGCGCTCATAATTGACAGGAAACTGTCTGAGCGATCGAAGAAGAAGAAGAAGAAGAAGACAAATGAAATTTCGTTTGATTCACAAAGGGTTTTCCACTTTCTCGCGTTTTGGTTGTGACAAAATACCTCCCTCCCCCTGTCCAGACTTCACACCTAGTCTAAATACTAACCCCCTAAATACTAGTCTTCTACCGATTAGTGGGAAAACAGGTGGTACGAATTGTGTGACAGGTACGCTATCAGTGATTCTCCCTTACTTTTGTTTTCAAATGGAACGAAATTTGTAATCTCGTTATTGAACTCGTGATGATCCTAGAAAGTCAATACGTATCCCCTACGTTTTTCTTTCCTTTTTTGTAGCAGCATATTTGTGACCCAGCGCCACTAAAGGGACATTAAATGTCAAACTGACCATTCTGAGAAAATGGTACAGTTGGAAACTTCAGCCCATTATCTGTCAAATGATTAGAGAACCATTCTTGTAACTGTTTCCGTTTTAGAGTGATGAGCATTTAAAATTGGTAGGGTGACTGTCGGCCGTTTTGAGAAATCACAGTCTAAAGCTTAGCCTAGCTGAAGAAAATGCATCCACCTACTAATTGTAAAGCACTTTTTGGAGTATTTAGAGACCATGACAAAGACTGTCCTTTATAAATATGAAAGATGAGATGTTAGAGAGCACGAAAATACCCATAACTCAAAATTGATGAAAACTGATATTTTTTGGTCTTTGCATGCCTGTTGTAAAAAAACACCTAGCCCTGCGACTTAATGTCCCTTTCGTGGTGCTGGGTCACATTTTATAGAGTAGAGGAGAAAACTAGACATAATGAAAATTCCCAAGTATATTCAGATAATGCTTTGCAAAACTGCACACTGTTCTTATAATATATTATAATTATATCTTATAATATTATTCGCAGAAAATGGAATTTAAGATGTTTTCCATCGTTTTGATTTCACAGTCGTTTGAATCTTTGGGCGTACCTCATTTTGAGAATATTGATATGAAAGAAAGAGGTTTTAGTGTGTTTTTTGTCCATAGAGATGTTGTTTTAGAAAAAAGGTACGCACAGAAATTATCCAATAATACAAAGGTGACGCACTTTCCGTACATACGTCTGTGCCAGAATTGCCTACGATGCCACCCAGTTATTTATATGCTTGCTTTTAACATTGCATGTAGCAAGACATAATTGTACATTAGATAACCAATAAAAGCTAATATGCCGATCTCCAAGTAGTGCCACAGAGGCCTGCCAGCCGTGAGATATAAAACAATATCCAGAGATTTCATTTGCATATATTAACCCATAGGCTTAGTGTAAATTCGCGTGTAAGAATACACCGTTGCTATTAGAAACTTGACGTCACAGTTATATATCTCGCGGCTTGCAACGCGAGCTGTTCCTACCACACCCAGAATTTGACAAGCTGTGCAGTGTTACCCCTAGGATTCATTCAGCGCTGACGACAACATGTAATGCTAGTAC
>CM065708.1:9517683-9520857 GCA_017654935.2 Phymorhynchus buccinoides | reverse complement strand
CCCCCCCCCCCCCCCCCCCCCCCCCCCCCCCCCCCCCCCCCCCACCCCCCCCCCCCCCCCCCCCCCCCCCCCCCCCCCCCCCCCCCCCCCCACCCCCCCCCCCCCCCCCCCACCCCCCCCCCAGTAAAACGCCACAAGCTCGCATGGGGGTTTTTTACGTGTATAATAAATACTAATAATAATGATGTGAAACGGTTGAAAGAGTTGATGAGTACAAATACTAGGAAACAGTTTTAGACAAGAAACTACTATCTGATAAATACATTGAGCATATACATAAGAAGAGTCAGTCAGGGATCTTTGTGTTTACAGAGGGCTAAGAATATTGGTGTCTGTTCAGATATCTTCAAACCTACTACCGATGTTGCATTGAATCTGTCTTAAGATGTGTCATTGATCTGGGGGTATGGAAGCTTGAGTGTAAGAAAGTAAGCGTGTGTTGCGTGATATGGTGAATGCGTGCAGTAAGGTTGTGGTTGTTGTGCAAGCAGAGTGGTATGCAAGATTTCTATGACGGGGGCAGACAAGTAGTCAAGAAAGGCCAGGAAAATTCTTAAATGGATAACAGTCATGTTCTGCAAAAATACTATGAAGTGCTTACTATCGGCCGTCGATACAGAAACTCTAAAACTGAAAATATAGAGCACAGAAAACTTTCTTACCCAGGTCAATTCATCTGTTGAACTCTAATGCACTGCAGCGAGTGATTGTTTGCCTGAGCAGCCGTCATCTGCTTGGGGATTGTAATTGTGCAAAGCCTGTTTGTAGTCCTTTTGTTTCTGCAATGATTACTGCTGTGTATGTCCTTGTCTAAACTGTCTGTGTGGAGATGGTGGTAGGTACTATTATGCTGCATTTTGTAAGGCGTTATTCTTGCCTCGTTTTTAATGAGCGACTTAGTGGGATTTGTTTCACGCCAGGGGTATGACACTGGAGAGGGGCTTAATCACGCTATATTCTAGTGAGCGTAGTGAGGAGAAGAGAGAAGATGAGAGAGAGAGAGAGTGAGAGGAGTGAGAGAGAGAGAGAGAGGGAGAGAGAGGACGAGAGAGAGAGAGAGGTTGTTTACAGCCTCCCTACTCTCTCTCTCTCTCTCTTTCTCCCACGGCTAAGAAATAGCGGTGATATAGCCCCTCTCAGAGGTCATGCCCCCTGGCGTATAAAAATCCCACTAATCTGCACCATTAGCTTAATTTAAAATTGTATTTTTAAATGTATTTTAAATAACAATGCGTTCTTTCTGCTTTTACTTGGACTATTTTTTTCATATTTGGCCCCTCGGTTTGTTAATGACAACATTGCAGGTGTTATTAGTTCTAAGGTTTTTTCAAATTCTTTATTTTTTGTTGATACAGGGGGGGGTGTTTATTGTTGTTGTTGTTTTTCCTTGGTGCTTAACGCTGGCTGCAAACATTTCTGTTATGAGATAATAAAATATGAGTTGGTGATTTGATAATTAATAATATAATAATCATAATAATACATCATAATGCTACGAATAAAATATATAATACATCATAGGGGAGATTTGGGCTATATGTACCGTACCCGCAACCCACCGGGGTTTAAAACCGCCCCAATCTGTGCATTTCTCAGTTTTCATAAGTTTAACTAATAAATAATACATAATACTACATAATAATAATAATTAATAATAATAATTTAATAATATTAGGGGAGATTGGGCTATACCGTACCTACCGCAACCCACCCCCCAGGTAAAATGCCACAAAGCTCGGCATGTCTTTGCTTACATTTATAATAATTAACTAGCAACTCGCCACGTGGCAGTTATAATCCCGTGACAGTTTTAAACCCATGGCAGTATGGTATTGAACAATACTGGAGGCAATGCCCCGGAGGCAGTGCTAAACCAGTGAAGTCCCGATTTTTTAATAATACAGATACGTGTAGTGTCATCCCCTTGTAATCTCCACCCCGTAAAACGCCACAAGCTCTGCATGTCCTATACTACTACTACTACTACTACTACTACTACTACTACTACTACTAATAATAATAAATATTATTAGGGGAGATTGGGCTAATTTGTGCCTACGCACCACCCCAGGTAAAACACCACAAGCTCTGCATGTCTTTTGCTTAGGGGAAGACGGGGTAAAAAAACAACCATGGGCGGGTAAGAAGCCCATTGCCAATTATCTCATGAAATAAAGAAAATGTTAGTCAAATTTGTTTTTTTTTTTCCCATGAGACGAATGCTAAACATTAACACTTCGTCTCATGGGCAAAACGTGACTGAAAGTTTCTTTATTTTAATGAGATAATTGGCAATGGGCTTCGATCTATACCCGCCCATGGGCTTTTTTTTTTTACCCCATCTTCCCCTACGTTTGTCTTGCTTGTTTCTTTGTGTGTTGGTCTTTTGACCCAGAAGGCGTTAAATCTCTAATTTTTCTCTCTTGTTTCTTTGCAGCTTCCGACGAGGGAGTGGCCGCCTGCACGAATGAGGCGACTGGCAGCATCTATGCGTGCATTGCCACGCACGCTGGAGACTTGATGGTGATAGCGGGCGAGCAAAACAGCGAAACTTGCGACAAGGACACTCTCAAACCTCACTGCAGGCAAGGCACCACTCTGTTTAACCCTTTCGCCGCCAGCCAATTCTTCACCCCCCCAAAAAATACCATTAAGCTTAACTGGGTAGAGAAAATAAAATATTTGCAATATTGCGAATTCCTCTGTGACATGTACAACGTTAGACCTATCCTTACCTCCCAAAATTAAGAAAATAAGTTCTTCGGATAACAGGCCCTGATTTGATGCCTTTTAGTGACGTGGGTGTTAAAACCATTGTGGTGCATGCATGCGACATTGGCGGTGAAAGGGTTAAAGGTGGACCCTGACGGATGAGTTTTTGCAAGAAATATGACTTGCAGCTCACTGTGTTGCTATGGGGAAATAGAAATATCTCGTGAATAATGCTAACCCTTTCACTTTCCATCAACCGCCAGCCATATTTTCAGCCAAACAAATTCCCATTACATTTACCTGGGTAGAGAACAAAATCCATCTGCAGTATTGGGGATTCTTCTGTGACATATATAAAATAAGGTCTATCCTTACTTCCCAAAACTAAGACAATAGGGTCTTTCGAAAACAGACCCCAATTTGATGCCTTTTAGTGACATAGGTGTTAAATCAATGTGGTGC
>CM065708.1:9505183-9512683 GCA_017654935.2 Phymorhynchus buccinoides | reverse complement strand
GGGTTTTCCGTACGGAACTTACGCGTCTAATGTGAACGCGGCCTTATACTTCTTTCTTCCACTTATTTAGGGTTTTCCGTAGGGAACTTACGCGTCTAATGTGAACGCGGCCTTATACTTCTTTCTTCCACTTATATAGGGTTTTCCGTACGGAACTTACGCGTCTGATGTGAACCCGGCCTTATCCTTCTTTCTTCCACTTATTTAGGGTTTTCCGTACGGAACTTACGCGTCTAATGTGAACGCGGCCTTATACTTCTTTCTTCCACTTATTCAGGGTTTTCCGTACGGAACTTACGCGTCTAATGTGAACGCGGCCTTTTCCTTCTTTCTTCCACTTATTTAGGGTTTTCCGTACGGAACTTACGCGTCTAATGTGAACGCGGCCTTTTCCTTCTTTCTTCCACTTATTTAGGGTTTTCCGTACGGAACTTACGCGTCTACTGTGAACCCGGCCTTATCCTTCTTTCTTCCACTTATTTAGGGTTTTCCGTACGGAACTTACGCGTCTAATGTGAACGCGGCCTTATCCTTCTTTCTTCCACTTATTTAGGGTTTTCCGTAGGGAACTTACGCGTCTAATGTGAACCCGGCCTTATCCTTCTTCCCCCCACTTATTTAGGGTTTTCCGTAGGGAACTTACGCGTCTAATGTGAACGCGGCCTTATACTTCTTTCTTCCACTTATTTAGGGTTTTCCGTAGGGAACTTACGCGTCTAATGTGAACCCGGCCTTATACTTCTTTCTTCCACTTATTTAGGGTTTTCCGTACGGAACTTACGCGTCTAATGTGAACCCGGCCTATTACTGATTTTTTCCCTTCACATTTTGGTGTGTGTTTTTTCCCTGCAGGGATGGCCAATATCACCTGTACCGTGGAGGACTTTTTCATGGTTTGCTCGAACAATGACAACCCCTGGAGGAACGCTGCTGACGACGACAACGCCTCTGATAGAACCACTGCAGCGTCGTCATTCTTGATCCTGACGTCACTGATGACGTCATTCCTGACCCTGTTGGCTTGTCGCTACTAAAAACACAAAACAACAACAACAACACCTATAGCAGCTTTCAGAAGCTCGAGTCTTGTCACCCTAACCCTAACCCTAACCGTAACCCGACTGTCAGCTAGATATTTTTTGGCCTAGCTATGCTTATGTAAAAATGAAATAAATTCAATATTAGAAAATTGTATGAACAATGAAAAACTTCCTTACGAAAACAAAAGTGTTATTATGTCAAAGATCTTTATCTAGCTTAATCTACGAAATTCGTCTAAATTCATGTAAGACCAAATTTTGCAAAGATGTAGAATGCGCTTGTCGTCACCCACTGTCCATTCAACATAATTGTTTTTGAATGTCCAGTATTAACTTTTGTATACGATCTTTTTAAGATAAAATATAGCAGCCTTAGGGCCTTTAAAAGCAATCATTTACAGCCCTGAAATAGTCGACATTGCGAAGGTTATGTCCAGTTCTGAGATTGTAAGTTTGTTGTAAGTGATTCATTAGTTTACGGTTTTATATTGTTGTTGATAAGCACTCGCACACACGCACACACGCGCACACGCGCACACACACACACACACACACACACACACACACACACACACACACACACACACACACACACACACACACACACACACACACACACACACACACACAGACACACACTCCCCCCCCCCCTCATTTTAATTAATTGATTTGGTTTTTATTATTTTTTATTTTTTTATAGTCTAATATCACCATTGTGGTGAACAGACTTTAAATTAAATCAATCAATCAATTATGTAAAAATGCCTATTATTCTGTTGATTTTATGTACAGTAATAAGTTTTTTTGCTTTTGTTTTATGAAAATGACATGATATTTTGAGTCGGTTCTTTAGCAAGCAATTTTTAAAAATCTGTTGTTGTTGTTTTAAAACACGGTTTGACCATCTCTCCTTCTGAAAATTCTGTACGTCAGAATGTAAAATGATTTAGCCCCCCCCCCCCCCCCCCCCCACACACACACATAACCTGACAATGGAATCTAAAAAACACAAAATACACACCTTATATTGCAAAGAATAACAAAACAATCCATTTAGTTTCAATAATTAACTGTTAGTTAGTTAGTTAATTGGTCTGTTATAGTCCACAGCTGTTTCGGGAGGAACATTTAGTTTATCTATATTTTCAGAAGTTGTTTCAAGACAACTTTAGTTTACCATAAGTTGCTTTTCATAAATTACAGTCAATAATATGTTGTAGTATGTGTCAAAATTACTTATATTCAGTGGACATTGCTAGATGTTCACTCATGGACAATTTTATTTATGTTTGTGTTTTATTCAAGAACATTTTCTACTAAATATGTTGTATGATACTGCTCAACAAAATAAGTTTTTACCATAAATCTGATGGAAGAAATATATTAAAAATACAACGAAGAACATACAGCCCAAATATTTCTACAAGCAAAAGCTTGGTGCAGTTTTTATCTAAGATGTCTAAATTCAGTCTTTTAACTAAATAGCTTGATTTTGTATGGGGTGGAACAGCTGTGAGTCCCGTCAACAGCTATGGTTATCTCAGGACTGTCACCGCGTACAGTTCGACCACATATATAACACATCAATGATTCTTAACAACGTTCAAAAACATGGGGGGGAAACCCCAGTACAATTCACGACATAGCATCTTCATCATTGTACCCTATAGCTCATAATTTCACACAGTGCTGGAAACGTTGAGCCACTCTACTCTACTTATCGGATCCATTTTTTTAAAACAGTAAACAAGGATAACAAATACATCCTAGTAAAATAGTAAATAGTAGTAAATATATATATAAAAAGGCCATGAAGGCAAATATGCACTGCAGAATGGGCAACATGTTCCCACTCAAGTGCGTAAGGTCTCACGCGTGAAAGCCAGTGAACAATTAAAACAAAACCACTGGCATGTCATAAATTGTAAATGAGGATGCAGAGAATGAAACATGGGGATGAGGGGCTACTCTTAGCTTAAAGCTCCCCCACCACGACAAGGTGGAAGCCCGCGGGGGATAATTAACTGTTTGATTGTGGTATGATGCGACGCATTGTTAATTTAAGCACTCCTGCCAATATTACCGGTACCGAAATGACCAACTTATCCAAAATGTGATTGTACCCTGAGCAGGTTAAGCGTTTATCTGATTTGAAAACCACGAACAAAGAACGGAATTTGGTATAAGCTTTGACCATTTCTATTTCGTTCTTTAAAAAAATAATATTTTGACCATGTAACTTCATATTTAATCCTGAAACAATAATGAGAAAAAAACATACATAATCGTGTATTTATCTTCTTTCTTTCTTTCTTCCTTCCTTCCTTTCTTTTCCTTTCTTTCCATCTGTCTTTCCTTTCTTTTATTCCTCCCTTCCTTCCTTTTTATCTTTCTTTCTTTCTTTCTTTCTTTCTTTCTTTCTTCCTTCCTTTCTTTTCCTTTCTTTCCATCTGTCTTTCCTTTCTTTTATTCCTCCCTTCTTTCCTTTTTATCTTTCTTTCTTTCTTTTCTTTTCTTTTCTTTCTTCCTTTCTTCCTTCCTTCCTTCCTTCCTTCCTTCCTTTCTTTCTTTCTTCCTTCCTTTCTTCCTTCCTTCCTTCCTTCCTTCCTTTCTTTCTTCCTTCCTTTCTTCCTTTCTTTCTTTCTTTCTTTCTTTCTTTCTTTCTTTCTTTCTTTCTTCCTTTCTTTCTTCCTTTATTTCTTCCTTCCTTCCTTCCTCCCTCCCTTTCTTTCTTTCTTACTTTCTACGTAACCGTGTATTTATCTTCTTACTTTCTTTTCCTTTCTTTCCATCTTTCTTCCCTTTCCTTTATTACACATAAACGACACAAGGCGTTCAGGTAGTAGTTGGTCCTTTAATGAAAGTCAATAACCAGACGTTTCGTATGGTAGTTTATTGAACAAAGGGTAATTACTCTCTTTTTCTAATTAACTCCCCTCCACCATTGGTACATACGTTTTCGATGTAAAAAGAAAGACTGACAGACAGCAAGCAAAAAGCAAGAGTTCAAAATAGAAAGAGAAGGCTGAGTTGAAATTCAGATATAAAAGGAAGACTGAGTAGACATCAAGGGAGTAAGTAAGGCAATATTCATGGCAAAGTTGAGAGAAAGATACCGAGTAAGTGTTTTAACTCTAAAGAAAGAAATGCGTACAAAAAGTTAGAAAATGTTGCTTGTGAAAGAAGCTCACACACACACACACGCACGCACGCACGCACGCACGCACGCACGCACGCACGATTTCTTTTTTTTCCAGCTTTAAAAAAAAAATTCAATCATTATAACATAATATTTTTCTTTCTTTCTAATTTTCCACAATTTTGCTTATTGCAAGCTTGTTTCATTCCAATAAAAAAAAAGTGTAATTATGATTCGATATTTCATATCATAAGCTCTTTCTGATCTCAATAACAAATCTTCCATAATAATAATTTAAAAAAAGCTTTCAAAAGTTTAATTTTTTTTAACAAATCCTCCAGAATTTGAAAATACTTTTTTTTTGAAAATCTTAAAACGTTTATTGAAAAAATAAACCCAAATTTTCCAGATTTTGAAAACGCTTTCAAAGTTTGAATATTAAAAAAAAAGAAAGTGTCCTGGGACGGTATTCATGTCGAGATAGCATGAGACTTAGCATGATGCTAACTTAGAAGCTCTTCCAAAAGTCCTATTAAATCCTATAGGACATTGGAAGAGCTTCTAAGTTAGCATCATGCTAAGTCTCATGCTATCTCGACATGAATACCGTCCCAGGTTATGAAAATAATTTCCAAAATCTTAAAACCATTTTTAGCAAAGCCTGCAAGGTTTCTGAAACCCCTTTGACAGTTTGAAACGTGTTTTTGTTTGTTGGTTGACGACGCCTAGTGTGTTTGAAAAACAACAACAAACTCATCAAAAGTTAAAAAAAAAAACTTTCTTTTTTTTATCAACAAAGTTTCCAGAATTTGAAAATGCTTTAAAAAAAATCACAATTTTTTTTCTGAAAAAGACCTACCCTGTCATATGTTTATTTACACCCATTGTATTTCTATCACTATTTTTGATTTTTGAAATACTTTATATTTTTATAATAATAAAGATTAAAAAACCAACAACAGTGTGACGCGCCTGTATCCGTGTGTATGAATGAGTGCAGACGTTCGCTTGTTGGTGAGAGTGCGTGTATGAGTGCGGACGTTCGCTTGTTGGTGAGAGTGCGTGTATGAGTGCAGACGTTCGCTTGTTGGTGAGAGTGCGTGTATGAGTGCGGACGTTCGCTTGTTGGTGAGAGTGCGTGTATGAGTGCAGACGTTCGCTTGTTGGTGAGAGTGCGTGTATGAGTGCGGACGTTCGCTTGTTGGTGAGAGTGCGTGTATGAGTGCAGACGTTCGCTTGTTGGTGAGAGTGCGTGTATGAGTGCAGACGTTCGCTTGTTGGTGAGAGTGCGTGTATGAGTGCGGACGTTCGCTTGTTGGTGAGAGTGCGTGTATGAGTGCAGACGTTCGCTTGTTGGTGAGAGTGCGTGTATGAGTGCAGACGTTCGCTTGTTGGTGAGAGTGCGTGCTTGAGTGCAGACGTTCGCTTGTTGGTGAGAGTGCGTGTATGAGTGCAAACGTTCGCTTGTTGGTGAGAGTGCGTGTATGAGTGCAGACGTTCGCTTGTTGGTGAGAGTGCGTGTATGAGTGCAGACGTTCGCTTGTTGGTGTTTCTGTCCTCACTACTCATATAGTGAAAAGAGACCGGATGTTTGTCTCCCCCTGTACAGTCTTTGACCACGTGTAGGCCGGGTTCACATTAGACGCGTAAGTTCCCCGTATGGGAAAACCCTCAATAAGTGGAAGAAAGAAGGATAAAAGTTTACGCATATATAGGGGAAATTCGGACACGTGCGCAAATCTTTTCCCTTCTTTGTTTCACTTATTTATGGATTGCGCACGGGTTTCCGCACGGAATATCCGCTTATGTGTGTACACGGCCTAACGCGGAAATCCCATGCGCAATCTGTAAACGAGTGAAATAAAGAAGGAGAAAGAAAAAAAAGCGCACGTGTCCGTATTTCTCCTAATCCGTATATTTTTTTCTTCCTTCTTTCTTTTTACTTAGGGGAAGACGGGGTAAAAAGCGCATGGGCGGGTAAGAAGCCCACCCCAATTATCTCATGAAATGAAGCAAATTTCAGTCAAATTTGCCCATGAGACGAATGCTAGACATTAACGCTCGTCTCATGGGCAAAATGAGACTGAAATTTGCTTCATTTCAGGAGATAATTGGGGTGGGCTTCTTACCCGCCCATGCGCTTTTACCCCGTCTTCCCCTATTTATGGGTGTCCGCGCGTAGCTTCCGCGTCTAATTATTAAGTACTTGTGGCGGTGCCATAGCCGATGAGGTTTAACCGAGGCGTGGTCACCGCTACACCTATCTGTATTAATAAAAAAAATCGGGACTTTACTGGTTTCGTACTGCCTCCGGACATTGCCTCCAGTATTGTTCCCACCATATTTGTATTTACAAATGTCCCATATGTGTCTGATTCAGACCAAGAGGACGTAAAACACTATTTTCGTCGTCGCTTCCGCGTCTAATAATGTGTCCGTGGCCATATAGGGTGATAGTGACAGATATCATTGGTTGACCTTAGCCTGCATAGCAGGGGCCAACAGTAACATGAGAGCTGTACAAAATGGGTGATTGTCTACAGTGATGAAACAAATCAAGGCACAGTTTTAGTCTCTGGTGGAAGACTATGTAAAGGCCGTGTACACACATAAGCTGGATATTCCATGCGGAAACCCATGCGCAATCCATAAATAAGTGAAACAAAGAAGAAACAAGTGCAACGCCGAGCGGCTGCAAAGTCCCCTCGCAGCATCGCCGAGGTACTCCGAAATCGGAATGTGTCGGCTGTACACATACATAAAAACGCATCAAAACAGCACGTAACTACATACAAACGCATCAAAACAGCACGTAACTGAATAGTTATATATATATATATAGCCTTGGGGTTCGGACCCCTGATTTGAGCGCGCGCGATCATGCGCACACGCGCGCACAGAAAAATTCATGACAACTGTGTTATAGACCATTCATCAAGAAATGTTGTGGAAAAAACTGCATTGAAATACATGCAAAACTTCGCGAGATATTAGCGATTATGTGTTTCGGGGTTTGAACCCCGTAACTGGCGCGACCTTGACCTTAATGTAAAACTAAATACTACATCAGTGGATAGCTTGCATCTTGGCAAACTAGTACACCAAATTTGATGATGATAGACTGAATAGTTTTTGAGAAAAACGGACGAATAGCCGGACGGAGGCACGCCGGTTGGACGGACGGACACCGGACGGACGGACCAGACAAAAACAATAGCTCCCCGAACCGACTAAAACAGATTCAATCTTGTGGCGGTACCATAGCCAATGAGGTTTAACCGAGGCGTGGTTACTGCTACACATATCTGTATTATTAAAAAA
>CM065708.1:9497683-9502683 GCA_017654935.2 Phymorhynchus buccinoides | reverse complement strand
GTCTTTCTGGTGATCTCGACGTGTTTCTTGCAAAAACTCATCCGTCAGGGTGCACCTTTAAGAATTCTAACTTACATTTTAACACCCGTGTTAACTGTTTTAAGACGAACACGTGATTACGACACCAGAGTTTAACTCGCGAAGGTGGCTCGGATTTCTGGGACGGTTTCTGTTTTCTGCCAAAAAACACCTGTCATAGCCCTTCCTGTGTGTGCTTTTAGGGGGTTGATCAATCTTTGAACAGGTGCACGGTCTTCATAAATTAAGATCTACCCCGGGTGCATAATTGTCGATTCCTTCACCACCACCATGACCTCCAATGCCTCTTTTGCCGCGTTTTGCGCGACGTTCTGCGTTCTTATGGCTGCAGGTGAGAGAGAAAAAAGTTGGCAGATGTGTCGAACTATACATTGTGTGTAACAAGGTTTGATTGTAAGCCAGTATGAGCCAAACTAATGATTTGAAATTGCTAACCCAATACAGCAGAACTAACATTAGAAAGAATTTCTTTAGCAACAGAGTGACTAAATACTGGAATTCTCTTCCAGCACATATCAAGTTGGCAACTAACCGTAATCAGTTCAAAAACCTCCTCGATAAAGACCCCAAGATTCAACAATTGAAATGTGTATATGATTAACACATCTGAAAGCGTTCTAGTCATGCCAATCATGAAAAAGAATACAAATAATCAGAAAGGACACATTAAGAGGCCGCGAGGCCTAGTCGTCCTCATTCTCTGACCTGACCTGACCATGGAGTATGTATATGCATACTTCTTCTTCCAAGACCACTCGAAACAGTCTTCATTCATATGAGCGCGGATGCGTCATGCTGCCGTTACGCGCCTAACTTACTAGGACATAGTTAGGGCCCAGCATGTCCGACTTCGGCAGGGGGAAAATCTTGTGTGTGTGTGTGTGTGTTTCTAGAACAAAGGCTAGAGAATGGACATGTAAGGTAGAAAGGTGGTATATTATGACAGCAAAGGGAAAAGGCAGAGTCAAAGCATGACTGCATACACACAGGTTAGGCGATTGTTGCGCCAGCATTATATAAATATGTGAGAATGAATTGCACGTTAACTTTATAAGCATAGATGTTTAAGAAAACAGAAACTCACTTGTTCTCTGCTAGGCCTCTTCTTCTTCTTCTTCTTCTTCTTCTTCTTCTTCTTCTTCTTCTTCTTCTTCTTCTTCTTCTTCTTCTTCTTCTTCTTCTTCTTCTTCTTCTTCTTGCTCTTCTTGTTCTTCTTGTTCTTCTTCTTGTTCTTCTTCTTCTTGTTCTTGTTCTTCTTGTTCTTGTTCTTGTTCTTGTTCTTGTTCTTGTTCTTCTTCTTCTTGTTCTTCTTCTTCTTCTTCTTCTTCTTCTTCTTCTTCTTCTTCTTCTTCTTCTTCTTCTTCTTCTTCTTCGTCGTCGTCGTCGTCGTCGTCGTCGTCGTCTTTTTTCTTCTTCTTCTTCTTCGTTTCTTCTTCTTCTTCTTCTTCTTCTTCTTCTTCTTCTTCTTCTTCTTCTTCGATCACTCAGACAGTTTCCTGTCAATTATGAGCGCAGATGCGTCATGCTGCCGCTATGCGCCTAACTAAAGAAACAGTTAGGCCCAGCAAGTTCGACTTCGGCTGAAAGAAAATCTTTTTTGAAAGTATTTCGTGGGGGAAAAGGCAGGAGAATGGACCGGTGAGGCAGAAAGATAGTAGATGACAGTAAGCGAAGGGAAAAGGCAAGAGTCAAAGAGAGCGACAGATTAGAGGAAGTTACAAGCACAGAACTTCCAGAAGGTGGGGGAACTATTTACACAAAGACCCCCCAGTATCCCCACGGGGGGTGGGGGTGGGGAGCATACGAGGATTGATTTGTAGCTTGTTAATTATTTGGGATTGGATATTTTGGTATTTGCTATATTCTAGTCACAGTGACTTAACTCTGTGAAATTCGGGCTGCTCTCCCCTCGGGAGAGCGCGTCGCCGGAAGCGCAGCGCCCACCTATTTTTTAAAATAATTTTATTCAATTTTTCCTCCAGAGGAAGGCATTATTAAAGTTGGAAAGTTTTTATTATACTTTTTGTTTGAGTTTTTTTTATTTTTTAGCCTGCGTATTTCAGAATAAATCGTACAGACAGTCTCCAAAACCACGCTTTTGTTTTTACAGAAATAGGGGAAAACGGATAAAACGGGTAAGAAGCCCATGCCAATTATCTCATGAAATGAAGCAAATTTCAGTCAAATTTTGCCCATGAGACGAACGCAAACTTCAGTCAAATTTTGCCCATGAGACGAACGCAAATTTCAGTCCAATTTTGCCCATGAGACGAACGCTAAACATTAAAACACTCGTCTCATGGGCAAAATTGGACTGACATTTGCTTCAGTTCGTGAGATAATTGGCATGGGCTTCTTACCCGCCCATGGGCTTTTTACCCCGTCTTACCCTATAGAGTTAGTATGTTCCAACGTATGTTGTATGTTGTATGTTGTGTTATTTCCTTTCACAGAGGCACGACGTCTCGGTGACATTCGAGCGGTCGCTATTGTTGCAGCGCCACACTTTTTGGGTGGTGGTGGGTGGGGTGGGTGAGGGAGGGAGGGGGTGAGACCGGGGTGAACTCGGGAAACCTAGCTATCAGTTTGGCTCCTACCATTCAGCGGGATTTCTCCCTGCCCTTACTACTGACTTTCAACTGCCGCGTGGGAGTTTTTACGTGCGTGGGATAAAACCAACCAAACAAACCGCGGAGAGAAGAAAATCTGTTTAGCGTCCTCCGGTCTGGAACAGACACATATGGGACATTAGTAGATGTAAAGATGGTGGGAACGATCCTGGAGGCAATGCCCGGAGGCAGTGCAACACCAGGAAAGTCCCGAATTTTTGTAACAATGCGGATGTGAATCCTAAAAACAGAAACCCCCCAGAAACGCACGGGTCAGGCTTGCTTTAAGTTTTCTTCCCTTTCCCCTTCTGAAGGACTCGGCATTCAGGGGAAGACGGGGTACAAAGCCCATGGGCGGGTAAGAAGCCCATGCCAATTATCTCATGAAGCGAAGCACATTTCAGTCACATTTTGCCCATGAGACGAGTGTTAATGTTCAGCGTTCGTCTCATGGGCAAATTTGACTGACATGTTCTTGATTTCATGAGATAATTGGCATGGGCTTCTTACCCGCCCATGGGCTTTTTACCCCGTCTTCCCCTAGTTGCTTGCATCGACTTTTAATGAGGAGTGGTCGACCTATGGCGATATTTGTCACGCCAGAGGGCAGTCAATGCACTAGGGGCTTATCACGCGATTTTCTTACTTGGGCGTAGTAAGAGAGAGAGAGATGGTAGGACTACTCACTCTCTCTCTCATTTTCTTTACCCCCAACTAAGAATATAGAGAGGATTAGCCCCACACGAGCGTCATGCCCTCTGGCGTGAAAAAATCGCACTAAGTCTCTCATTATACTACTCCTTGCCGACACGAAAGGGCGATAATTTTAGGCCCGAAGTTCCGAATCAGGAGCAGATAATTTTCTGTGGCTATTTATACTACTAGTTCCTGACAGGCAAGGGCGATAATCTTAAGTAGGGGGCGTTCGCGAAAATCAGGGCACGAGACAAGGGCAGATAATTTTCTGTGGCTATTTATACTACTGGTTCCTGACAGGCAAGGGCGGTAATCTTAAGTAGGGGGCGTTCGCGAAAATCAGGGCACGAGACAAGGGCAGATAATTTTCAGCATAAAGCCTCATTAAATATGTCCAACTTGTTGCGAAGTGTGATTTTGTTGTCCCTAATTTTCCTTAGTTTTTGTTTTGTTTTCATTTTTGTGTGTGGCTCAAGCCACAAACCTATAACTCACTTTGTCGGTCTGTCGGTTGGTCCAAAATTGGCTCAAGCCACAAACCTATAACTCACTTTGTCGGTCTGTCGGTTGGTCCAAAATTGTCGCAAGCCACAAACCTATAACTCACTTTGTCGGTCTGTCGGTCGGTCCAAAATTGTCGCACGCCACAAACCTATAACTCACTTTGTCGGTCTGTCGGTCGGTCCAAAATTGTCCCAAGCCACAAACCTATAACTCACTTTGTCGGTCTGTCGGTCGGACCAAAATTGTCGCAAGCCACAAACCTATAACTCACTTTGTCGGTCTGTCGGTCGGTCCAAAATTGTCGCACGCCACAAACCTATAACTCACTTTGTCGGTCTGTCGGTCGGTCCAAAATTGTCGCACGCCACAAACCTATAACTCACTTTGTCGGTCTGTCGGTCGGTCCAAAATTGTCGCACGCCACAAACCTATAACTCACTTTGTCGGTCTGTCGGTCGGTCCAAAATTGTCGCACGCCACAAACCTATAACTCACTTTGTCGGTCTGTCGGTCGGTCCAAAATTGTCGCACGCCACAAACCTATAACTCACTTTGTCGGTCTGTCGGTCGGTCCAAAATTGTCGCACGCCACAAACCTATAACTCACTTTGTCGGTCTGTCGGTCGGTCCAAAATTGTCGCACGCCACAAACCTATAACTCACTTTGTCGGTCTGTCAGTCGGTCCAAAATTGTCGCACGCCACAAACCTATAACTCACTTTGTCGGTCTGTCGGTCGGTCCAAAATTGTCGCACGCCACAAACCTATAACTCACTTTGTCGGTCCAAAATTGTCGCACGCCACAAACGATTGCGAATCCGCTCTTGTTGATCTGTCGGTCGGTCTGTCCAAAATTGTCGCACATATTGTAAAAGAGAAAAAAATACTTGGGCATAAAGTAACATTTCAGTTGTCATAGGGGAAG
This sequence comes from Phymorhynchus buccinoides, assembly GCA_017654935.2. Classification (NCBI taxonomy): domain Eukaryota; kingdom Metazoa; phylum Mollusca; class Gastropoda; order Neogastropoda; family Raphitomidae; genus Phymorhynchus; species Phymorhynchus buccinoides. Next base: position 9,497,910 of record CM065708.1, on the reverse strand, counting down.
ACGGGGTAAAAAGCGCATGGGCGGGTAAGAAGCCCACCCCAATTATCTCATGAAATAAAGAAAATTTCAGTCAAATTTGCCCATGAGACGAATGCTAGACATTAACGCTCGTCTCATGGGCAAAATGAGACTGAAATTTGCTTCATTTCATGAGATAATGGGGGTGGGCTTCTTACCCGCCCATGCGCTTTTTACCCCGTCTTCCCCTATCTACAGTCCTTAGGTAT
>CM065708.1:9488051-9489683 GCA_017654935.2 Phymorhynchus buccinoides | reverse complement strand
AACACTTCCCTAGTCACTGATGTTAATGTTCTAGATACCATATGTATCAGTGACCACTCCCCTGTTACATGCACATGGATGTACAGACCTCCTAAGACTCAAACCAAAGGACACACTACTATTCACTACAGATCATTTAAACACTTTGATAAACCTGCATTTTTCTATGATTTAAGCATGGCACACTTTGATAATGTATTTCACTGTTCATGTCCTATTCAAGCTCTAGATGTATTTTATTCTACATTTCTATCCGTAATAGAGAAACACGCACCTCTTAGAAGCAAAAGAGTAAAAAGTTCTACTCTTCCTGGATGGCTAACTCCCCAAATAGCAGAAGCAAGGAAAAAACGAAATCAACTGAAATACAAATACAAATTACTAAAGAAAGAAAACATTGATTCACTACCTGATGATGTTAGAGCCGAAAAGCTACTGGAGCGTGAAAACGCTGAATCAGAATTTAAAAAAAAAACTAAGAAACAAAGTCAATGATCTTATTCGTGACTCCATGAAACAACACTTCAACAAAATGGTATCTGCAAATAAGGACACATCTACTTTATGGCGAGCCATAAACACTATCACACATAAGTCTAATCGCCAGCAGACGAATAACTTTAACTGGTCGCCAGATGCATTCAATAACTACTTTATAAATTTAGCAGAGTCTGTAAGTCCAACAGATACATCACAACCTGCAAAAGTCTATACACCACCACCTTCTTTTCAAACCTTCTGTAATACTAACGCTAAACCTGGCAGTTCATTTAAAATACCTTCACTAGCTGTTCACGAAGTTGGCTCTCTTATTTCAAATCCAAAAAAATACTAAATCAATGGGACCTGATAAAATAAGTAGTTCTCTCTTAAAACTTTCACTTCCCTACATAATAGAACCTCTTACCTTCATATACAACGCATGTCTAGACCAGAACATTGTTCCACCTGATCTTAAATCAGCAAAAGTTATACCATTACCTAAAAGTAAAGATATTTCTGACTTGAATAATTTTAGGCCAATCTCTCTTCTTTCAGTTCTGTCTAAACCACTAGAAAAACATATTCATAAACATCTAATGCAATATTTAGAAGATAATAATTTGTTTCACCCCTTACAATCTGGCTTTCGACATCACCATTCCTGTCAAACTGCCCTAGTCCATCTATGTGACACATGGCTTTCAGCAATCAACCAAGGCAAAATGACAGGCTCTGTATTCCTAGACTTTAAGAAAGCGTTTGATTTTGTGAATCATGAAATACTACTTAAAAAACTGGCGCTATATTTACGAGACGAAAACACGATCTCTTTCTTTGCATCTTATCTTACTAATAGAACACAGTTTGTTTTTAGTAATGGCACAAACTCGTGCACTGAGATCATAAAGGCTGGTGTACCCCAAGGATCAGTCTTAGGGCCTCTTCTATTCTGCCTATTCATTAATGATCTACCTTTATCAATATCGGCTGACTCTGTCTCGTGTGATCTCTTTGCTGATGACACCTCTCTCCATTCTAGTGCATCAAACCTGTCTTCGATTCAAAACCTCTCTTCAGTCAGCTTTGCATGATGTTTCTGATTGGTGTTACCAAAACCTTATGGTCCTCCATCCTAAAAAAAACAAAAGC
>CM065708.1:9463051-9468051 GCA_017654935.2 Phymorhynchus buccinoides | reverse complement strand
GTTTTCAGTTTTCACTGGTCTGCCCCGCGAGCGCACAGCCGACACATTCCGATTAACTCTGACATGTTCCTAACCCTATCCCTAACCCCTATTCCTTTACCAAGATGCGTTAAATATACGAAATGGCTGGTACCCACGTGTCGTCATATCCGGCCACAAGGAGCGCCATATTATGGGAGACCGCCATCTTAGTCCTTACCTTTTTTTGAAAAATGCCAGATTGATGCTGCGTATTTGGCTGTTCCAATTCGAAACTTATCTAAACTGTATTTATAACATCTGGATGTTTTCTTTACACATTTAGATAACATTTTCACTTTGTTTACACACAAATAAGGACTAAGATGGCGACACTTCCGTTGGAATGGTCGAGATGCGCACACAGGTGGGGGGGAGCCCTAAGAAAATGCATGACGAAAAATTCGACTAGGAAGAGTTACTATCCCTGAACATGGTCTGAGTGTTGCAAGAACGTCGTACCCGTAGCCACTGCGAAATTGATAATAGATAAGCCAGAAAAGTACAGTGGTACCTCCTTAGTACTGTGACCTCGAACAAAAATCAGCCCAAAATAAGTCTTAGAGGGCCACCCTGACGGATGCGTTTTTGTAAGAAACACGTGGAGATCACCAGGAAAACACCCATTGCAGAGATTGCAACACTCACTTTGCTCTGGTTTCCTAGAAATCAAACCGTCAAATCGGCGATTCCTCCTTGGCGGAGGTGCTGGAAGTCAAATTATTTCACTCAAAGAGAAGGCGTGTGCCGTCTCTTTTCTAATGGCTGCCAAATCGTTTGCACGAAATTTTCGCAATACAAGCCCCCTTTAAAAAAAAAAAAATTGTATACAGTTTATCTAAAGGAGTTTCGCTCACAACAAAGGAAATAGCTCCTTCTTTTTTTTACTGCACTACAAAAAAAGAAAACGCTTCAACCACAATGAGTGACCTCCACCCACCCCATCCAAAATGGCTACTCTCTCCGGCATCTCCGCCAAGGAGGAATCGCCGTTTTGACGGTTTAATTTCTAGGAAACCAGAGCAAAGTGAGTGTTACGATCCTTGAAAAGGCTGTCTTTCTGGTGATCTCGACGTGTTTCTTGCAAAACCTCATCCGTCAGGGTGCACCTTTAATAGAGAGATGAACACCCAGTAGTCCGAATATGAAAGGGAACAAAATAAAAAAGGTGGACATTTTGGGGGGTCACAACTTAGAGAAGAAAATTCCATTAACATCCTCCGGCATGGAACAGGCACATATGGGACATTAATAGATAATAAAGATGGTGGGACGATCCTGGAGGTACTGCAAATATCAGAAAATTAAGTCCCGAGTGTTTAATCCATAAAGAAAGTCTTAAAGGGGCACCCTGGCGGATACGGTTTTTTTGCAAGAAACACGTCGAGGTCACCAGAAAGACAGCCTTTTCAAGACTCGCTTTGCTCTAGTTTCCTAGAAATCAAACCGTCAGAGAGAGAGAGAGAGAGAGAGAGAGAGAGAGAGAGAGAGAGAGAGAGAGAGAGAGAGAGAGAGAGAGAGAGAGAGAGAGAGAGAGAGAGAGAGAGAGAGAGAGAGAGAGAGAGAGAGAGAGAGAGAGAGAGAGAGAGAGAGAGAGAGAGAGAGAAGAGAGAGAGGAGAGAGAGAGAGAGAGAGAGAGAGAGAGAGAGAAGAGAGAGAGGAGAGAGAGAGAGAGAGAGAGAGAGAGAGAGAGACAGAGAGAGAGAGAGAGAGAGAGAGAGAGAATGACAGAAATACAAAGGCATGCCAAGAAAGAAGAAAGAGAGAGAGAGAGAGAGAGAGAGAGAGAGAGAGAGAGAGAGAGAGAGAGAGAGAGAGAGACAGAGACAGAGACAGAGACAGAGACAGAGAGACAGACAGCCAGACTGACACAGAGAGTGTCACAGAGAGAGAGAGAGAGAGAGAGAGAGAGAGAGAGAGAGAGAGAGAGAGAGAGAGAGAGAGAGAGAGAGAGAGAGAGAGAGAGAGAGAGAGAGAGAGAGAGCGGGAGACAGACAGACAGACAGACACAGGGAGAGTCAGAGAGAGAGAGAGAGAGAGAGAGGGAGACAGACAGACAGACACAGGGAGATACAGACAGACAGACAGACAGACAGACAGACAGACAGACAGACACAGAGAGAGTCAGACAGAGATAGAAGGAGACAGAGAGACAGAAAGGGACCGAGACAGAGACAAGTTAGACAGAGAGATCAGCGCACACCTTCTTCCTCCCCAGTCTAATGGCGTCCTCGATGGTGGCCGGAAGTGGTCTGTTCAGGGTTTCCGGAAGCAGGAGAGCCAGGAGTCCCGCCAGCAATCCACATCCCCCGAAGACCACCAGTGGGAGTGCCACGCCCAGTTTACCTCCGACGATCACATTCTGCCAACAGTGAGCACTTTCCCCCCTAAAGCATCGCATTCTGTGAACTGTGACCCTGGGCCTGTATTCACGTTGAGGTAGCATGAGACTTAGCATGATGCTAACTTAGAAGCTCTTCCAATGTCCTATAGGATTTAATAGGACTTTTGGAAGAGCTTCTAAGTTAGCATGATGCTAAGTCTCATGCTATCTCAACGTGAATACAGGCCTTGTTTAAGAAAATATAAAATAGTGAGGCCAGGAGAGAGGTCATAGTGAAATGAATAAGGGGAAGGAACTTCTCTCGTAATTAACTCCCTTTTTTTAAAACCAAAGTTATTTATGGCACCGATTGGCCTAGCAAAGTGAAAGTAGGTGCCACAACAATGCAGACCCAAGTTCATCCAATTTGTCATCCACAGCTCCCGAACACCACCTGCAGGGGGACTGCCACGCAATCAAGCATGAACTTGGGTCTGTATTGTTGTGGCAACTACTTTCACTTTGCTAGGCGAATCGGTGCCATAGATAAATTTGGTAAAAAGAGAGTTAATTACGAGACGTTCCTTCCCCTTATTCATTTCACTATGACCCAATTTACCCTATACCCTCATATTTTGTGAACAGGGACCAATTTACCCTATGCCATCACATTATTTGAACAGTGACCAATTTACCCTATACTATCACATTATTTGAACAGTGACCAATTTACCCTGACCAATTTACTATATCACATTATTTGAACAGTGACCAATTTACCCTATACCATCACATTATTTGAACAGTGACCAATTTACCCTATACCATCACATTATGTGAACAGTGACCAATTTACCCTACACCATCACATTATTTGAACAGTGACCAATTTACCCTATACCATCACATTATTTGAACAGTGATCACATTATTTGAACCCTACCCTTACCATCACATTATTTGAACAGTGACCAATTTACCCTGACCAATTTACCCTCACCATCACATTATTTGAACAGTGACCAATTTACCCTTACCCTATTTACTTCACCATCACATTATTTGAACAGTGACCAATTTACCCTGACCAATACTTCACCATCACATTATTTGAACAGTGACCAATTTACCCTATACCATCACATTATTTGAACAGTGACCAATTTACCCTATACCATCACATTATTTGAACAGTGACCAATTTTTACCCTGACCAATTTACCCTTCACCATCACATTATTTGAACAGTGACCAATTTACCCTATACTATCACATTATTTGAACAGTGACCAATTTACCCTAAGCCATCACTTTCTATCAGCAGTGATCAAATCACCCTAAGCCATCATAATATTCTGTCAACAATGACCAGTTTACCCTACAGCATTACATGTTCTGTCAGCAGTGATCAATTTACCCTATGCCATCACATTTTGTGAACAACGACCAATTTACCCTAAGCCACCACTTTCTCTCAACAGTAACCAATTTACCCTAAACCATCTACATCACATTGTGTCAACAATGACCAGTTTACTCCACGCCTTCCCATTTTGTTAACAAATTCAAAACATCAAAGCCCCCCCAACCACAGTATTGCAAGAAAAACTCTCTCTCTCTCTCTCTCTCTCTCTCTCTCTCTCTCTCTCTCTCTCTCTCTCTCTCTCTCTCTCTCCCCACATGGCTGGGTGTAAAAAAGTATGTATGCTTATCTCATTACCCTGTATAAATAAAATTTCGTTCGTTCGTTCGTTCTCTCTCTCTCTCTCTCTCTCTCTCTCTCTCTCTCTCTCTCTCTCTCTCTCTCTCTCTCTCTCTCTCTCTCTACGTACCAGCTGTGCAATATAAGGGGAGACAATCCCCCCCAATCCTAGCCATCATAGAAGAAGAGCCCATCATAGAGTTTCGCACCACAGTGGGATAGAGTTCAGCAGAGAACAGGTAGATGGAATTGAAGGCTGCCGAGGCTCCCAGTTTGCCCACGTTGGATAGAACCAGAACTGTGATGTCCTTAGCTGTAAGAGCAACAATAATAAAACAGTAATAACATTAACAGTCAGCCATGATTATGATTATGAAGATGGTAAATAATCACAGTGTGTTGCTCCAAGTTTGTGCCAACGTTGGATAGAACCAGAACTGTGATGTTCTTAGCTGTAAAAGTAATAAAACAGTAATAACATTAACAGCCGTGATTATGATTACGAAGATGATAAATAATCACAGTGTGTTGCTCCAAGTTTGTGCCAACGTCGGATAGAACCAGAACTGTGATGTCTTTAGCTGTAAGAACAACAATAATACAACAGTAATAACATTAGCAGCCATGATTATGATTATGAAGATGATAAATAATCACAGTGGAATAGGTGGAATTGAAAGCTGCCGAGGCTCCAAGAACCAGAACTGTGATGTCCGTAGCTGTAAGAACAACAGTAATAAAACAGTAATAACATTAACAATCAGCCATGATTATGATTATGAAGATGGTAAAATTAATTAAGAGTTCATCAGAGATCAGATAGATGGAATTGAAAGCTGCCGAGGCAGGAAATTTGCTAACGTTGGATAGAACCGGAACTGTAATGTCCTGTAATGTCGTAAGAACAACAGTAATGTAACAGCCATGATTATGATCGACGATGACGAAGACGATGAT
>CM065708.1:9438051-9440551 GCA_017654935.2 Phymorhynchus buccinoides | reverse complement strand
TAATGTTATAAATGTCACAGAGGAATTTGCAATATTGCAGATTTTTTTTTCTCTACCCAGAAATGGTATTTTTGGGCTGAAAAATGGCTGGCGGTGAAAGGATTAACGTGACTTTGCAATCCCATTTTTAGCCCTGCACAACTGTTCCGTCCCACACAAAATCAAGCTATTTAGTTAAAAGCCTGAATCTAAAAATCTTAGATAAAAACTGCATCAAGCTATTGTCGGTAAAGATATTTTGGCTGTATGCTCTACATAGTATTTCAAATATATTTCTTCCCTCAGATTTATGGTAAAAACTTTTTTGGTGGAGCAGTATCAATCAACATATTTAGTAGAAATAATATGCTTAGTATCACAAACATAAATAAGATTGCCTATGAGTGAAAATCTAGCAATATCCACTGACTATAAGTAATCTAGGCACATACTACAACATATTCTCGCCTGTTATTTATGAAAAGTTACTTGTAGTTAACTAAAGTTTGCTTGAAAAAACTTATGAAAATACAGATAAACTAAATGTTCCTCCCGAAACAGCTGTGCCTGGTAAGTATAGCTTTGTGATGACTGATTCAATGCAAGCTGACATTATGTTTCATACTGCCCCTAAAATTCATGTAGATTAGATTTACTTAATTTTGTTCTGTATTTTCTTTTTCTTTTTTCTCTTTTTTTCTTTGTTTTCCTTTTTGCATATAAGTGTTTGCTACTGTTGTTGATTTTTATGTTATTATTTTTCAATGAATGATTAGTTTTGCGTATGCATGCAGCCCTTACTGTGCAACTCAAGTATTGCAGTACTCTGTAGAAGCTCTTAGGTTGTTGTACTCGAAGTTTATAAATGTATTGCTGCTTTATTATTATTTTTAAAGAAACAAAAGAAAGACAGAGAGAGAGAGAGAGAGAGAGAGAGAGAGAGAGAGAGAGAGAGAGAGAGAGAGAGAGAGAGAGAGAGAGAGAGAGAGAGAGAGAGAGAGAGAGAGAGAGAGAGAGAGAGAGAGAGAGAGAGAGAGAGAGAGAGAGAGAGAGTCAAAGTCAAAGTCAAAGTCAAAAATGGTTCAATTGTTAGGCCACTGGCCCATAACAATAACAATACAAGCAAAAACTTTAAGTAACATCTCGTGCATTCTGCCTTTCACTCAAACCTTGACGTCTAACTGTTAAAGCTTTATGTATAAACGATGCTACTTTAGAGATTAGTTGAGAATTTTAGGAAGATAAGATTAGAGTTAACTTGAATAAAGATGGACAATTATAATATTTCTTTGGTATTAGAGAGAGAGAGAGAGAGAGAGAGAGAGAGAGAGAGAGAGAGAGAGAGAGAGAGAGAGAGAGAGAGAGAGAGAGAGAGAGAGAGAGAGAGAGACAGACAGTCAGACAGTCAAAGACAGAGAGAGACATACAGACACACAGACAGACAAACAGACTCTTTTTTTTTAAACTAGCAGACCTTACCTTAGGAGTAGGCATGGCGAACAAAAAAGGCAATCAATAAATATTTGGTCCTCACATCAACAACGGGACGAATGTTAACTAAACAGACTAATAATTATAGCACGCGCAGGCCTACACCACACTCATACATGAATATCACTAATACGCGTGGTTTGGTAAAGTTCAAAATAAAAATAACTGATACATGATGATGTGGGTTTTTTTGTATACGTAAAAGTTTCAGTTCCTCAAAACTGTTTCTTGTGACGTGACTCGAGAATGGTGTCAGTAAGATGACAGTTTTCTGTGGGTTCACAACAGTTTTGTTCAAAGTTTAAACCATTTCTTTGTGTGCTCTTCACAAACACAAATTCAGCCTTAGTTTTACTGTTAAAAGTGGTTATGCGTTGTGTTGATGATGTCACGCGTCACGAGAAACAGATTTTAAAACTCTGTATAGAAATGCATGTTTCTGTGAGACGGTCGTCAAACATTTCTTTATTGTTAAAAATATCAGTAGTTTATGCATTCTACATGCTCAAGACCTGCATCACACACACAGTCAAAAATCAAAATGAAAATTCGCTTATGCCAAGAGCACCTTTAGAGAGAGGGTCATGCAAGGCAAACTTCAGTTTGAAACTCTATGAACCCGGTTCGGGTGCCAAGAGCACCTTTTGAGAGAGGGTCATGCAAGGCAAACTTCAGTTTGAAACTCTGTGAACCCGGTTCGGGTGCCAAGAGCACCTTTTGAGAGAGGGTCATGCAAGGCAAACTTCAGTTTGAAACTCTGTGAACCCGGTTCGGGTGCCAAGAGCACCTTTTGAGAGAGGGTCATGCAAGGCAAACTTCAGTTTGAAACTCTATGAACCCGGTTCGGGGCCTTTCTTTGTTCCTAGTTTGATGGATCCAAAGGACGAACCTTGGTGAACAACCCTCGGAGCCAACTCAGAAAAAAAAAGTGACTACCACAACCACACTTCTATGAGAAGAAAAATGGAAAAGAAAAACAAAGTCACAAAACTTGAAACCCCCCCCAAAAACAAATAACACAAAGTACACA
>CM065708.1:9414654-9422154 GCA_017654935.2 Phymorhynchus buccinoides | reverse complement strand
TTGCAGTGGCCAATAAGAGGCGTATTCTAAATACAGTGGAACCTCCCTTATAAGACCTTCAAAAATCATCCAAAATGAGGTCTTATAAGGGAGGGTTTTTATAAGAGAGGTAATTGTAATACTTACAAAGATGGGCAATGTCTCAGAGAAGTAGGTCTTATGTGGGAGGGAGTCTTATAATGGGAGGTCTTATAAGGGAGGTTCTACTGTAGTTATTGCCATACGAAAAGGACATGAAACATCAATAATCAATCAGCATTATAATATGTAGACAGAAAATGGTAAATCTCACAAAAATACTAGGTATTATAATATCACAGACATTTGTATTTATGACAAAATATCAACAAGAGTGTCAGGTATTCTTCACGCGATAAACTTTAAGTGTAGGTTTTTTTTTTCAAAAACAAAAACATGGGGAAAAAACATATATTATTATTGCAATGACAACAAGAAGAACAAATCTACAACAACAATAAAATCATCATCACCATCATCATCATCATCATCATCATCATCATCATCACCATCATCATCAAACAACACGATGACTTAAGAGTCAAAACGGACTACCCTCAGATGATCCATCGACTTATTATGGAACTTAATTTGAAAAATAATTATTTGCACACACAAAAAATTACTGAAAAAAAGAAGTAAATCCTCATTTTATTATTTTTGTCAGTCTTATCTCAAACACGTTATTCATTTTCGCGATAGTACATTGCATAAGTTTCAAGTTGCATTTGCTTCAAGGGAAGTAAATCTGTGTGTCATACCTTGGACACTTCTAAACTCGCTTCGCTCCCTTAGACCACAATTTTGCCTTTTGTAGTGGTTTGTTGTTTGGGAAACCAATCGGTGTAGGGAGTTTTTCTATATAAAGTCTATATATAAAAAAAAGTCTGATCTACCACTTCCCTATGTCTAAACCTGAAGTACAAACCCGTAATCTTCTTTCATTTCTCATTTTGTTTATGTATGTTTTGTTTGTGTGTATGGCTGGAGTGATTTGTGAGTTTTTTTTGAATAATTCAAAATCGTTGCGATGTGAATGAGCTAAAATGATGATCCTTGAACAAAACGAAGAATGCAAATAACAGATTTGAATGAAACGAGAGGTGCAGGCTTCATTGGGGAAAAACCCCGCGAATGCGAATATTTTTTTATTCACTTAAGGGCCGGCCACACGTCCACTCAAATCGCACGACTGTACGATACGATACGATTCGATCACGGTGATCTCGATGCGCCAATCACATTTGTTCTGGGGGAAACCACTTGATCGAATCGCATCGTACAGTCGTGCGATTTTAGTGGACGTGTGGCTGGCCCTTTAAAGGCCTTTTAAGCCCCCTTCACTGAAAGGGGGTGTCACATAACGCAATGCATATCAACACAAATATTACGTAAACAATCAAGAAAAAACAACCCCACCAACTAAACAATTGGAAAGAGAAAAAAAAGAAAGAAAGAAATAACAGGCAAATAAAAATGTCAAAGAAGAATTAGACATTTGTGGTAAGGTGGGGCAAAAGGCCCAATTTGTTGCATTGTTTTTGCATTTTATTGGCTTTTGCGTGCGGACGATTCTTTCCAAATGTTAAACGGTTAGGATATTGTTGTAGTGTGGCTAGGCCTCTGTCTGTCGTTGACATTTAATCCAGAATGTCCGTAGGTTTTAAAGAGAAGAGAAAAAAGAGATTTCTTGTTTAGGGAGGAAGAGGGGGGGGGGTGGGGGGGGGGGGGGTGGGGGGGGGGGGGGGTATGGGTTTTAAAGGGGGGGGTTTAGGGAGGGGGGTTTTGCCTTCACCTTATTGATGCCCTATATTGATGCCACAAAGAAGACGCAAGATGAACAGATGGCAAGAACATGTTGTGACAAAATGAAGAAAAAAAGAAACATACAATTTGACCCCCCCAAAATATTTTTTTAAAGAAGAATTAGACATTTGTGGTCAGGTGGGGCAAAAGGCCCAATTTTGTTGTTGTTGTTGCATGTATTGGCTTTTGCGTGTGACGATTCTTTCAACATTTTAAATGGTTAGGATAATGTTGTAGTGTGTCTGGGTCTCTGTCTGTCGTTGACATTTAATTAATACAAAATGTATGTAGGTTTTAAAGAGAAAAGGAAAGGGATTTCTTGTTTAGGGAGGAAGAGGGGTGGGCGTTTTGCCTCACCTTACCCTATATTGATGCCACAAAGAAGATACAAGAAGAACTGATGGCAAGAACTTGTAACAAAATGAAACAAAAAAGAAACATAAAATTTGACCCCCAAAAATATTTTAAAGAAAAGAAGAATTAGACATTTGTGGTCAGGTGGGGCAAAAGGCCCAATTTTGTTGTTGTTGTTGCATGTATTGGCTTTTGCGTGTGATGATTCTTTCTAAATTTTAAGCGGTTAGGATATCGTCAGTGAAAGTCAGAAACCTCGTATCTCGATTTTTGGGTTTTTTGAGTTAGATACATAGTCAGCTCTCTAATTTTCCCCGCCAACTTCCACCAAAAGCTCGTATCTCTAACGACTTTCTATCTGGGGTAAATGAGGTTGTGTAAATTGAAGAAAAACTTGGCAGTCCCAAATTCAGATCTACTTAACAACAAAAACCTCGTATCTTCGTTCTTTTCAAGTATTAAGAAAAGAAGTAATTTTAACAAAATGCAGGACTAAACTCGCAATGTTTCGAACAACATGTTCATCATAGTTAATAACTTGTGGTAAACGCGGTAAATTTTAAAACATTTTTTTTTGTGTGCATTTTTCTCAAAAATACAAGAAAATTGAGTTACGAGGTTTCTGACTTTCACCGACGATATTGTTGTAGTGTGGCTGGGTCTCTGTCTGTTGTTGACATTTAATTAATACAAAATGTATGTAGGTTTTAAAGAGAAAAGGAAAGGGATTTCTTGTTTAGGGAGGAAGAGGGGTGGGCGTTTTGCCTCACCTTACCCTATATTGATGCCACAAAGAAGATACAAGAAGAACGGAGCGGGGCGTTTTGCCCCACCTTACCCTATATTGATGCCACAAAGAAGATACAAGAAGAACGGAGCGGGGCGTTTTGCCCCACCTTACCCTATATTGATGCCACAAAGAAGATACAAGAAGAACGGAGCGGGGCGTTTTGCCCCACCTTACCCTATATTGATGCCACAAAGAAGATACAAGAAGAACGGAGCGGGGCGTTTTGCCCCACCTTACCCTATATTGATGCCACAAAGAAGATACAAGAAGAACGGAGCGGGGCGTTTTGCCCCACCTTACCCTATATTGATGCCACAAAGAAGACACAAGAAGAACGGAGCGGGGCGTTTTGCCCCACCTTACCCTACACTGATGCCACAAAGAAGACACAAGAAGAACGGAGCGGGGCGTTTTGCCCCACCTTACCCTATATTGATGCCACAAAGAAGACACAAGAAGAACGGAGCGGGGCGTTTTGCCCCACCTTACCCTATATTGATGCCACAAAGAAGACACAAGAAGAACGGAGCGGGGCGTTTTGCCCCACCTTACCCTATATTGATGCCACAAAGAAGACACAAGAAGAACGGAGCGGGGCGTTTTGCCCCACCTTACCCTATATTGATGCCACAAAGAAGATACAAGAAGAACGGAGCGGGGCGTTTTGCCCCACCTTACCCTACACTGATGCCACAAAGAAGACACAAGAAGAACGGAGCGGGGCGTTTTGCCCCACCTTACCCTATGTTGATGCCACAAAGAAGACACAAGAAGAACGGAGCGGGGCGTTTTGCCCCACCTTACCCTATATTGATGCCACAAAGAAGACACAAGAAGAACGGAGCGGGGCGTTTTGCCCCACCTTACCCTATATTGATGCCACAAAGAAGATACAAGAAGAACGGAGCGGGGCATTTTGCCCCACCTTACCCTACACTGATGCCACAAAGAAGATACAAGAATAACCGATGGCAAGAACTTGTGACAAAATTTAAAAAAACAATAAAAACCTCATACAATTTAACACACAAAAAATATATTAAAAAAAACCAACCCCACAATATTTGAATCACGATGGGTACAAATATAAAAAAAAGATGGCTTCACAATGTCGTGATTCAATTCAATAAAATATTTTTAAAAACCCTGTCAAAATACTCTTCACTTACTTTGCATAGATCTAAGAGAAGTAGAAAACACACATACACACACACACACACACGTACGCGCACACACACACACACACACACACACACACACACACACACACACACAATCTATAGGCCTACTAGTGCCAATAAGAAAAAAAGGAAAAGAGAAAAGTTTCCACAGTGGATAATAAGACAGAACCACAACAAAAAAGAAACGTTAGGCCGTGTACACACATAAGCGGATATTCCATGCGGAAACCCGTGCGCAATCCATAAATAAATGAAACAAAGAAGGGAAAAGAGTTGCGCACGTGTCCGAATTTCCCCCTATATATGCGTAAACTTTGATCCTTCTTTCTTCCACTTATTTAGGGTTTTCCGTACGGATCACTTACGCGTCTAATGTGAACCCGACCTTAGTGCGCTTCAGTCAAACACTGATTGTTACGTCCTCTTGGTATGAAGCAGACACCCCCCCAATGGTACATTTGTAAATACAAATTTAATATGGTGGGAACAATACTGGAGGGCCCGGAGGCAGTACCATACCAGTAAAGTCCCGATTTTTTGGGGGAAAATAATACAGATAGCTGTAGCGGTGACCACGATCGCCTAAACCTCATCGTCTATGGCACCGCCACAAGTAGTGAATGAAATATAAGGGTGCGCTTCCCACCTTTACCATAAGCCTAAGGACCCTCACATAACTTGCGGATTGTGGATCTAAAGTACATAAGCCCCTTATCCCCCCACCACCCTCACCTCCAAAAATCAATCCCCCATCCCTACCCCCCCACCCCACCCCCCACGAAATTAAAGTTTTACGTCCTCTCGGCAGAAGCCATACGGGACATTTCTGTGACTTTTAGATTTTTGGAGAAAAAGGGGGAGGGGGAGAGAGCTGGGGATCTACCTGATGGTAGAGTAACTTCCCCTGTTTGACCGATTGAATTAGGCAAGATCACTCCCACACACCATGAAAGAGACCATTTTACTCCCCTTAATTATTTCCGAACAATTCCTATTTGTTTCTTCCCCACCCACCCTTTCTCTCTCTTCTTTTTCAAAAACCTCACTCAACCTCCGCAACCCCTCGCAACCCCCCCGCACCCTCCCCCGTCCGCACCTCCCTCCCTCTCCTCCACCCCCGTTTTCCCTCTTCTTCTTCTTCAGTTCAAACCTCACTTCTCACCTCCGCAACCCCCGCAACCCCGCGCACCCTCCCCCGTCCGCACCTCCCTCCCTCTCTCCCCCCCCGTTTTCTCTCTCTTTCAGCTCTTCTTCTTCACTTCTTCCCGTTCAAACCCTCACTCAACCTCCGCACCTCCGCCTCCGCACCCCCCACGAACCCCCCGCACCCTCCCGCAACCCCGGCCCCCTCCCCCGCTGCCCCTCCCTCCCTCTCTCCACCCCCAGTTTTCTTTCTCTCTCTTCTTCTTCTCTTCTTCAACCAAAACCTCACTCAACCCCCGCAACCTCCGCAACCCCCGCAACCCCCCACAACCCCCGCATCCCCCGCAACCCCCCACACCCCCCGCAACCCCCACAACCCCCACAACCCCCACAACCCCCGCACCCTCCCCCATCTGCCCCTCCCTCGGAGAATCCCTGACAGTCCTCGGTGTTGGCGGCAGACTCCGCCCACTCTCCGCCCAACCCGTCCGTGGGCGAGCACGCGACGCCGTCAATCAAACCCAGGCCGCATCCCGATTGGTGGAGGTACATGTTGGTGGGCGTGGCCAAGAGGAAACCCACCGCGCCTAAGAACAGCATGTCCTCGGAAGGGAGGTAAGAGACGTTCTTGTTCTGGCTGCTTCCTGCTCCTCCCTCTTCTGTCGTGGGCTTCAGCGACTGGCCGGGCTCCCAGGTTTTGGGGCGGGGCTGGCAGAGCGCGTGCAGCACGGAGACGGCGAAGGTCAAGGCCAGCTTTTCGGCGGCTTCTTCAAGACCTTGCTCAATCTGGGGGGGTTTTGGGATTTGGGGAAAGGATAGGGATTTCAAAAATACAGGTTTGTTAAAAAAGCAAAAATACGCGAGTCAAACGCTTATCTGCAATCTGCACTTGAACGAAGACAAAGAAAAAAAACAAGAGGCTAAGCCTTCCAGTCACTCGCTTTGTGTTTTAAAGATAGATCTAAATGTCAAATTGTCAATTCTAAATGATTCTGCGCAGCAGTTCATGTGATATTGTGACAAGACACAAATCCAAGGTCAAAGGTCAAGGTCATCATGGTCACCGAGGTCTCCAATACTTATCCCCCCCCCCCCCCCCCCCCCCCCGTTTGATTTTAAGCTAGTGTACCTACTTGCAAAATTTGGAAACTGTATCAGATTCTGCCAGTTTGTGAAAAAAATATGGCAAAAAGAAATGACGATGTTGAAGGTCAAAGGTCAAGGTTAAAGTCAACAGGGTAAATGTCATCGGCACCCATATCACCTTAAGCTAATACACCAACATGCCAAATTTGGAACCATAACTGCAAAAATATGAAAGATATGGCCAGGACAAAATTCACACGTTAGAGGTCAAAGGTCAAAGGTCATTGGCTAATTTTAATACGCAGATAATATTTCTTGAAAGCTAGCATAAACATCTATATGTGCATGCAAAGTTTGAACTATAATTATATATATGCCTCGTATTTCCTGAGAGAAGAAAAATTCATTCACCCATCCATCCACCAGTTCATTAATTCATTCATTCATGCATCCATCAATGCATTCATCCTTCCATCCTTCCATCACTTCACTCATCCATCCATCCATCCACCAATTAATTCATCCATCCATCCATCCAACAATTCATTCAACCATCCATCCACCCACCAATTAATTCATCCATCCATCCATCCAACAATTCATTCATCCATCCATTCATTCATCACTTCATTCATCCATTCATCCATCCATCAATTCATTCATTCATCCATCCTTCCATCACTTCACTCATCCATTCATCCATCCATCAATTCATTCATTCATTAATCCATCCACCAATTCATTCATCCATCCATCCATCCACCAATTCATTAATCCATCCACCAATTAATTAATTCATCCATCCATCCACCAATTCATCCATCCATCCACCAATTCATCCATTCATCCATCCATCCACCAATTCATCCATCTATCCACCAATTCATCCATTCATCCATCCATCCACCAATTCATCAATTCATCCATCCATCCACCAATTCATTTATTCATCACTAATTCATTCATCCATCCATCCATCAATTCCTTAATCCATCCACCAATTCATTCATCAATCCACTCATTCATTGATTGGTTGATTCATTCATTCATTCATCCATCCATCCACCAATTCATTCATTCATCCATCTACCAATTCATTCATTCATTCATCCATCCATCCAT
>CM065708.1:9407154-9409654 GCA_017654935.2 Phymorhynchus buccinoides | reverse complement strand
CCCACCAAGTGAGCCACCACGGCCATTCTGTCCTGGTAAAAAATGTGAACCACGGACTGCGTCAGAGGCAGACTGTGAATCACACGGCACGTGAACACCACACTTCCTGTGTGGTTCACCAAACTGGAACACAACATTGACACATATACGACTTCGGATAAGTCGAAAGAAACCTCGGATAAGTCGATTTTTTTGCTTATGCTGTGGATTATGGCAAAAGTTAAAAAATTACGTGTCATGTGAACACTACATTCCCCGTGTGTTTCACCAAACTGGAACACAACATTGACACATATATGACTTCAGATAAGTCAAAGGAAAACTCTGATAAGTCGAAAGAAACTTGGATAAGTCGAAAGATTTATGGTTAAGTAAAGACATAATCGGATAAGCCGAAAGAAACTCGGATAAGTCGATTTATTATCAGTTAAGTAAAAAACTCGGATAAGGCCAATGTTTTTTTACTTATCCGAAGCTTACCTGTGCGAAGCGACTTGGCAGTTGTTGGTGGTCCCTTCGGGCAGGGCCTTGAGGGGCACAGGGCCCCACATGGAGGACACGTTCTCAGGCATGACGGCCTCCTCGAATTTAGTCGTTCTGAGAGCCAGCACCAGGGATCCCTGCCGGAACTCCTTGCCAGTCAGGGTGAAGGTCACCTGGTTGTCCTGGGGAAGAAAGGGAAGAAAACGGTGTGGAAAGCCTGCCACCTGCGGACGGAGGTGTGTTTCTATGTATATCTGTCTGTCTATTTTTCCTCCTCTCTCTCTCTCTCTATCTGAGTCTCTCTCTCTCTCTCTCTCTCTCTCTCTCTCTCTCTCTCTCTCTCTCTCTCTCTCTCTCTCTCTCTCTCTCTCTCTCTCTCTCTCTCTCTCTCTCTCTCTCTCTCTCTCTCTCTCTCTCTCTCTCTCTCTCTCTCTCTCTCTCTCTCTCTCTCTGGCCAAAGGCCTATTCATTAAACCATTCAGTGTTCAGTGTTCAGTGTTCTCTCTCTCTCTCTCTCTCTCTCTCTCTCTCTCTCTCTCTCTCTCTCTCTCTCTCTCTCTCTCTCTCTCTCTCTCTCTCTCTCTCTCTGTATGCAAGTTTTATAAATCCATATTTCAGCCTATCTTTGTTTCATAATATCAACAGCTGTTTTGCTACCTTTGTGTTCAGCTCTGTATGTGCATACCGTGCCACGTTTGTGTTCTGTTTTGGTAAAGAAAAAAGACAACTGATAGAGCCAATCATACTTTAACTTTATCATACTTTAGTGCCAAGGATGATATATGATTTTTTCATACCTATTACTTTAACTTTACGATTTGTTCTGTGTTCTGAAAAGAAGAAAAAAAGTAATGTGCTGATTTACTTTTTCTCCCAATGGGGGAGATAGACAATGCCTATGCAAAGACAGCTGTTTTGTCTTGTGAAAGACTCTTCAGTCTGCATGTCGGTTAAGAGAGAGACAGAGAGAGAGAGAGAGAGAGAGAGAGAGAGAGAGAGAGAGAGAGAGAGAGAGAGAGAGAGAGAGAGAGAGAGAGAGAGAGAGAGAGAGAGAGAGAGAGAGAGAGAGAGAGAGAGAGAGAGAGAGAGAGAGAGAGAGAGAGAGAGAGAGACACAATAATATACAATGAATATAAAATATCAGTTATAAGCTGAGCGCCGTTCCCCTAGTCTGAAGGACTAAAAAGTTGGTGCATTTGAAATGCAGAATAGTTTGCTTTAACCCCTTCACTGCCACCAACGTATCACGTACTGACTTGATGACACCACTGATGACGTCATCAGATGAAGAGGAATAACCCTGATGTGCTGGCGTTGGCTCTAACACAGTGAAGAGAGTAATATCCCCAGACCATTTTGCCAGATTGGCTCTATCAGTTGTCTTTTTTTTTATGTCACGATTTGCCCAATGATTTTTTCTTTAATTTTCTCTGGCAGTCAAGGGGTTAATAAAACTTTTTTGTGTCCAATTTTTGTATTTGTGAACCTCAGAAACAAACTCAGTTTACTTTAACTTTACGATTTGTTCTGTGTTCTGAAAAGAAGAAAAAATGTAATGTGCTGATTTACTCTTTCTCCCAATGGGGGAGATAGACAATGCCTATGCAAAGACAGCTGTTTTGTCTTGTGAAAGACTCTTCAGTCTGCATGTCGGCCTGCAAAGAATGTCCACAGTGAAGGTTCAAGCTGAGCAAGAAGCCTTTCTATAAGAGAATGGTTGTCCTCTTTGCACCAGATTGAAAGTCCATAATAAGTCCACCTTGCTAGGTTAAGACCCCATCCAGTGCCGAGCTGATGAGACTCCCTAGAGTCGAAATAGCTGTCCTCGGCTGAGTTCTGCCAATGCCTCCCTAATGTTTTTTAGAACATAGATCAAGATACCAAGTTAATATAACTGGTTTTGGTTTTAATGTTCGTTTGAAAGACATAGGGACAAAAAAGTCCTAAACAAAACTATTATTGCATTTCAAATGCTCTAACTTTTGAGTCCTGTAGGCTGGAGGAACGGTGGCAGCAG
>CM065708.1:9342154-9387154 GCA_017654935.2 Phymorhynchus buccinoides | reverse complement strand
ATAGTTTGTAGTCTCTCCAGTATAATAGTTTGTAGTCTCTCCAGTATAATAGTTTGTAGTCTCTCCAGTATAATAGTTTGTAGTCTCTCCAGTATAATAGTTTGCAGTCTCTCCAGTATAATAGTTTGCAGTCTCTCCAGTATAATAGTTAGTAGTCTCTCCAGTATAATAGTTAGTAGTCTCTCCAGTATAATAGTTTGCAGTCTCTCCAGTATAATAGTTAGTAGTCTCTCCAGTATAATAGTTTGCAGTCTCTCCAGTATAATAGTTTGTAGTCTCTCCAGTATAATAGTTTGTAGTCTCTCCAGTATAAGAGTTTGCAGTCTCTCCAGTATAATAGTTAGTCTCTCCAGTATAATAGTTAGCAGTCTCTCCAGTATAAGAGTTTGCAGTCTCTCCAGTATAATAGTTAGTCTCTCCAGTATAATAGTTAGTAGTCTCTCCAGTATAATAGTTTGCAGTCTCTCCAGTATAATAGTTTGTAGTCTCTCCAGTATAATAGTTAGTAGTCTCTCCAGTATAATAGTTTGCAGTCTCTCCAGTATAATAGTTAGTAGTCTCTCCAGTATAATAGTTAGTAGTCTCTCCAGTATAATAGTTAGTAGTCTCTCCAGTATAATAGTTAGTAGTCTCTCCAGTATAATAGTTTGTAGTCTCTCCAGTATAATAGTTTGTAGTCTCTCCAGTATAATAGTTTGTAGTCTCTCCAGTATAATAGTTTGTAGTCTCTCCAGTATAATAGTTTGCAGTCTCTCCAGTATAATAGTTAGTAGTCTCTCCAGTATAATAGTTTGTAGTCTCTCCAGTATAATAGTTTGCAGTCTCTCCAGTATAATAGTTTGTAGTCTCTCCAGTATAATAGTTTGCAGTCTCTCCAGTATAATAGTTTGCAGTCTCTCCAGTATAATAGTTTGTAGTCTCTCCAGTATAATAGTTAGTAGTCTCTCCAGTATAATAGTTTGCAGTCTCTCCAGTATAATAGTGTGTAGTCTCTCCAGTATAATAGTTTGTAGTCTCTCCAGTATAATAGTTAGTAGTCTCTCCAGTATAATAGTTTGTAGTCTCTCCAGTATAATAGTTTGTAGTCTCTCCAGTATAATAGTTTGCAGTCTCTCCAGTATAATAGTTTGTAGTCTCTCCAGTATAATAGTTTGTAGTCTCTCCAGTATAATAGTTTGTAGTCTCTCTAGTATAATAGTTTGTAGTCTCTCCAGTATAATAGTTTGTAGTCTCTCCAGTATAATAGTTAGTAGTCTCTCCAGTATAATAGTTAGTAGTCTCTCCAGTATAATAGTTAGTAGTCTCTCCAGTATAATAGTTAGTAGTCTCTCCAGTATAATAGTTTGTAGTCTCTCCAGTATAATAGTTTGTAGTCTCTCCAGTATAATAGTTTGCAGTCTCTCCAGTATAATAGTTTGCAGTCTCTCTAGTATAATAGTTTGTAGTCTCTCCAGTATAATAGTTTGTAGTCTCTCCAGTATAATAGTTTGTAGTCTCTCTAGTATAATAGTTTGTAGTCTCTCCAGTATAATAGTTTGTAGTCTCTCCAGTATAATAGTTTGCAGTCTCTCCAGTATAATAGTTTGCAGTCTCTCCAGTATAATAGTTTGTAGTCTCTCCAGTATAATAGTTAGTAGTCTCTCCAGTATAATAGTTTGTAGTCTCTCCAGTATAATAGTTTGTAGTCTCTCCAGTATAATAGTTTGTAGTCTCTCCAGTATAATAGTTTGTAGTCTCTCCAGTATAATAGTTTGCAGTCTCTCCAGTATAATAGTTTGCAGTCTCTCCAGTATAATAGTTTGTAGTCTCTCCAGTATAATAGTTTGCAGTCTCTCCAGTATAATAGTTTGTAGTCTCTCCAGTATAATAGTTTGTAGTCTCTCCAGTATAATAGTTTGCAGTCTCTCCAGTATAATAGTTTGTAGTCTCTCCAGTATAATAGTTTGTAGTCTCTCCAGTATAATAGTTTGTAGTCTCTCCAGTATAATAGTTTGTAGTCTCTCCAGTATAATAGTTTGTAGTCTCTCCAGTATAATAGTTTGCAGTCTCTCCAGTATAATAGTTTGTAGTCTCTCCAGTATAATAGTTTGTAGTCTCTCCAGTATAATAGTTAGTAGTCTCTCCAGTATAATAGTTTGCAGTCTCTCCAGTATAATAGTTAGTAGTCTCTCCAGTATAATAGTTAGTAGTCTCTCCAGTATAATAGTTAGTAGTCTCTCCAGTATAATAGTTTGTAGTCTCTCCAGTATAATAGTTAGTAGTCTCTCCAGTATAATAGTTTGCAGTCTCTCCAGTATAATAGTTTGTAGTCTCTCCAGTATAATAGTTTGTAGTCTCTCCAGTATAATAGTTTGTAGTCTCTCCAGTATAATAGTTTGCAGTCTCTCCAGTATAATAGTTTGTAGTCTCTCCTTGTGATTTTAGCTTAGGGGGATCTAAATTAAACTTGATAAACATTTGAAGTATGTTATGACCAAAATAAGATTTGGCTTTTCGGATCTGGCTGTTCATTACTATAGGTATAGGTACCACAGACATCAAGACTTAGTTTGTAAACTTTGCAATGCTGACGTAGAAAACGAACTACATTTTTTGCTATGCTGTCCATTTTATGATAATCTAAGAAAACAGTTTATTGCTCCAAAATTTTATCGTAATGCAAATGGTTTTCGTCTGTCATTGTTAATGTCTTCTGGAAACAGCGAAACTGTTAGAAAACTGTGCATTTTTATATACCAAGCTCTAAAGGCAAGACGAATCGCTTTGTCATAAGATAATTCCTTTGCTAAAAATTGTGCATGAAATGACACTGTTTCTATTACTGTTGTTGTACCCCCCTTCCAAAGGGGGCTTTGGCCTTATGGAATAAATATTTTCATTTCATTTCATTTTTCATTTTCATTCTCTCTCTCTCTCTCTCTCTCTCTCTCTCTCTCTCTCTCTCTCTCTCTCTCTCTCTCTCTCTGTCTCTCTGTCTCTCTGTCTCTCTGTCTCTCTCTCTCTCTCTCTCTCTCTCTCTCTCACACACACACACACACACACACACACACACACACACACACACACACACGCACAAACACAAACACGAACACGAACACGAACACATACAGAGACAACTCGTATGCGCGCGTGGGCGCACATACTCTCATACTGCTAACACATATACACACACAGGGAGAGACATTTACATATACGCACTCGCTCGAACACATACTCAGTAACACACACGCACGCACGCACGCACGCACACACACACTTATTGATCGATGGGAAAATACGCCTAGTTTCGTGATGCGTGCGTGCGTGCGTGCGTGCGTGTGCGCGTGCGTGTGTCCGTGTCCGGAAATGTGTATATGAGTGCATGTGCGTGGGTCCATGCGTGTCTGTGTTTTTGTGACTGTGCGCGTGTTTGTGCGTGCATGCATGCGTGTGTTTGTGCTCGCGTTTCAGTGCGTTTCAGAAGATTTGTATGCACAATATGAAACAAACAATATTTTGCACGCGCGTTCATATGTTTATTACACACGTTTCGTTTATTTAGCATACTTCTTATGTGCATGAGAACACAACATATAGCGAAGAAAGAAAAGGGAAGTAATACGTTTTTAATTGTTCCCCTTGAAAGTCTAAAATGTCTGATCATTGTAAGTTCAGGAGAACGGATTATGAGCGTTTAAAAAAAAAGAAAAAAAGGCTGAATGAGAGACTTAGTGCGATTTTTCTCACACCAGAGGGCATGACGCTCGTGTGGGGCTAATCCTCTCTATATTATTAGTTGAGGATAAAGAAAGAGAGAGAGACTGAGTGGTCCTACCATCACTCTCTCTCTCACTACGCCCAAGTAAGAAAATCGCGTGATAAGCCCCTAGTGTATTGACTGCCCTCTGGCGTGAAAAATATCGCCATAGGTTGACCATTATAGAACTCCCAGTTTTGAAAATGTAACAATTGTTCCTTTTGGGGCTTTAGCAGAGGTATGATTTATCTCCCTTTTGATAGCAACTCTTTTCTTTCTCCCGAAAGTGAAGAGTACGCTTTAAAGACCCCTTGACGCGCCACGGTTACGTCCCTTGGTTTTTTCTGGGTTGCTGCGACCCATATTCGAATTTCCCCATATTCAAATTGAGACTGCTCTTTAAACTGATGTGTCGCTTTCAATTTGGGGTAATTTATATGGGAGTCAGACTTGGTCAAAACAAGATTTCTTTCCAGTTATAAGAGGGAAAACACGTGAATCCCGTGATTTTGACACGTGATCGGGTGGATCTTTAAGAGTTAAATAACCTTAGCTAACGTTATTGGTATTATTTGCTTTGGCCCCTTTGGGCGTAACTTAATTCGCGCGAATAGCGCCCCCTTGTGAAACTCAACCCGGAAATGCTAGTGATGGGGTAGACGGGGTAAAAAGCGCATGGGCGGGTAAGAAGCCCACCCCAATTATCTCATGAAATGAAGCAAATTGCTTTGCTTCATTTCATGAGATAATTGGGGTGGGCTTCTTACCCGCCCATGCGCTTTTTACCCCATCTTCCCCTAACTACGAACTACACGTCATGTTGGCAGGGATGTCGCATTACAAAGCACTGGTAAGATTAGAATAGCATACATCACAGCTGTCCCGTCAAGTCAAGCTACTTAGTCAAAAGACTGAATCTAAAAATCTTAGATATAAAAAAAATGACACTAAGCATATCCCTATAAAATATTTTGGCTGTATGTTCTAAATTATATTATAAACACATTTCTTCCATCAGATTAATTGTAAAAACTGTGTCACGAAATATATTTAGTCTAAAATATTCTTACATAATTCACTTAGTATCGCAAACATAAATAAAATCGCCCATGAGTGAAAATCTAGCAATTTCCACTGACTACAATTAATTGAGCCACATACTACAACATATTCCTGAGAGAGAAAATGGAGTTTTACGTCCTCTTGGTCTGAATCAGACACATATGGGACATTTGTAAATACAAATATGGTGGGAACAATACTGGAGGCAATGCCCGGAGGCAGTACGAAACCAGTAAAGTCCCGATTTTTAAAAAAATTAATACAGATAGGTGTAGCGGTAACCACGCCTCGGTTTGTGGAAAAAACATTCCTGACTGTTATTTATGAACAGTTACGGTAAACTAAAGTTGGCTTGAAAAAAATTCTGAAAATATGGATGAACTAAATATTCCCTTCAAAACAGCTGCGATATGCTTTCATTTCTAAAACTTTTAACACGTACTGATCTCCCCTATTTTCTCAATTTCCCAAATTTTCTTCACCCCCCAGAAATGAAACCAAAAGCAATCTTCCCAATTTCCCATTTTGTTTACTAAAGCACATACTGTTTCCATCAGTGAAAAATAAAAGGAAAAGGCATATGTAACAATTAAAGAAATATAATAATAATAATAATAACTCTTATATAGCGCCGTTCTCCTGGCGCAGCAGGACTCACAGCGCTTTACAAAAAACATACATACAATAATCATGAAGAAAAACAACATAATTATACAAAAGTGGAAACACAACCATACAAAAATCCATGGAAAAAACAATTAGCCCATTATCGCACTGCACTCACACATAGTCCAACTCAGCAAAAACTCACAGAGGGTGAACTGAAGGGGAGAAGACACAGGAGATCAACAGGTGGTTTTTTTAAGAGAACAGTTTTCAGGCCAGTTTTGAAAGAAGACAAAGATGGAGAGCTGCGGAGAGAGGAAGGGAGGTTGTTCCAGATGTGTGGTGCTTGGAAACGGAAAGCTCGGTTTCCAACTGTTTTGTATTTGGTGACAGGTGTGCAAAGAAGTTTGAGGCTACTTGATCCGAGGTTGCGTTCTGGTGTGTAGGCAGAGAGAAGAGAGGAGAGGTAGTCTGGAAGAGAGCCTTCGAAGTAGCGATAGGCAAGAGTGGCCACTTTGTACTCTACTCTAGCGTTCAACAGGGAGCCAGTGCAGCTGTCTCAGCAGGGGTGTCGCTGAGTCAGTCTTACGCTTTCTGAGCACAACCCTGGCAGCAGCATTCTCTAAATATGACAGAACAATGATTCAGATGAGCTGGTAAAACAAGACGGTTGGAAACCACTTACCAAAATACATGAAAAAGCTTTCAGCATGGAACAAAGCCAAACATAGTGAATCAATAGTTTGTCTGCTAAGGACATTTTCAAACAATCAAAACTAATTTGTATCAAAAATAGTTGTTCATCATAAAAATCCAACTCGCATAAAGGGAGCATGCCATCAAACCATTTCTAATTTCCCTTTTGACTTGTTATCTTTTTTTCTCGTTTTGTCATTAGAAAGATGTACCCAATAGTTCTGTGCATTTTGTTCTGGTTTGCTGTCCAATAATAATAATAATAATAATAATAATAATAATAGTGAATCATTTATATAGCGCATTCCTCCACCTCCAGCTATGCGCTTAACAACAACAAAAATTAAAAGCAAGAAATTCAACAAAAAACAAAACGCTCAAATAATCACTCACACACATGCAAATAGGCATACACATACACACCCCACCCACACATACACGCACGTACGCACACACACACACACGCACGCACGCACACACGCACACACACACACGTTACCATCACCACCACTCATTAACTGGAACAGCCACACACACCTACACGCGTCTTACAGGCATCCAAACTTCACATGTTGCGACAATGTGAGCAAGGTTCAGTAGGTTCTTAGGCATATAACAACAAACAATTTACCAAATACAAATTGTGAAAATGTGACCCAGCACCACGAAAGGGACATTAAGTCGCTGGGCTAGCTTCTCACAACGGGCTTGCAAAGTCAAAATCTAATTTTTTTATATCAATTTTGAGTTATGGGTATTTTCGTGCTCTGTAACATCTTATCTTTCATACCCATAAAGGATAATCTTTACTATGATCTCTAGATATTCCAAAAAGTGCTTTAATGCTAGCAGGTTGATGCATTTTCAAAGGATAGGCTAGACTTTAGACCGATTTCACAAAATGGCAGACAGTCACCTTACCAACTTTAAATGCTCACAACTCTGCAACAAAAAAGGATACAAGAATGTTTTTTATATCGTTGGAAAGAGAATTGCCTGAAGTTTCCAACTGTGCCATTTTCTCAGAATGGTCATTTTGACACTTAATGTCCCTTTCGTGGTGCTGGGTGACAAATAAGTGTTAATGCCTCACCCCAAACACCACCACACCACAGCGACAAACCCCAAGGTAACATGGAAAGATACTGGTTGTAGTTTGAAAATCAAAAAGGTTCCGTTACATTTCGGTCCGCAATGACATAATATTTGCAAACAAAACCAAAACCATGACAATACATAATTAAAAATGAAGTTTTATTTCTCTAAAGCAAAGTTGAAAACTCAATAGATAGCAATCTTGACAGATAAATTAAGTTTAACCCTTTCACCGCCAAAGTCGCATTTTAGCACCACAGTGGTTTAACACCTATGTCACTAAAAGGCATCAAATTGGGGTCTATTATCCAAAGACCCTATTGTCTTAGTTTTGGGAAGTAAGGATAGACATTTTATATATGTCACAGAAGAATCCCCAATACTGCAGATGGATTTTGTTCTCGACCCAGGTAAATGTAATGGATTTGTTTTGCTGAAAAATGGCTGGCGGTGAAAGGGTTAATGGAATTAATAAGATGCATCCGAATATTCCACCCTTTGTAGATGTATTATTAACTTTTGGTATTTGGATGTTTTTGTTGTTACTTGTGTACATTCTGGTCACAGAGACTTATCTCCGTGGAACTCGGGCTCTTCTCCCTTGGAGAGCGCGTCGTCGCAAGCACAGCGCCTACCAAGGCGCCTACCCATTAGTATATATCTATATATTAACTTTAGTAGGCGTCTTTTTGTGGGTACGTCTTTCTGTTTCAGCTGTGAGCAATTGTCTGAGCATACGACTCAACACCTACCCCGACACACGCATGTTACTGGTAATATTTTACGTGAGAGAGTCCTGGGGTGGCTTTTTAAGAACGAACTACGTGTTATAAATATAGAAAGTCAAACGGCTTGAGGCTGGCAGCGAGTGGGAACCCTGAAATTGCGTGAACGACTATGAAGTATGAGATTTCATAAAAATAATAATGAACACAAAATATTGCTTAAAACGGTTTAAAATGGACTCTTTGCATTCCTCGTTGAAAAGTCTGTTTTAGGTTTTACGCAGAGTTAGTCAAATGATACACAGAGATACGTATATTAGATAAGTAGGCGTAGAAGATAACTGTGGGTATACATAATAAATGTTAAATTTGAATGAGTAGGCATGCAAGACATAAGACCAGAAAAGAGAAAGGCTGGACATGAGAAAGTGCAGCGCCATTTGCACTTTTCACTTCCACTCCTAGGAGCATTAATGTTTAGTAACAGCACAGGACAGCACAGGTTAGAGTTAGCATGGATCTTATCGGGAAAAGAGAAGCATTATACGAGCTGTGTTAGGTTTAGTAACAGCACAGGTTAGAGTTAGCATGGATCTTATCGGGGATAGAGAAACACCATGTGAACATTAATGTTTAGTAACAGCACATGTTAGAGTTAGTATGGATCTTATCGGGGAAAGAGAAACACTATACGAGCTGTGTTAGGTTTAGTAACAGCACAGGTTAGAGTTAGCATGGATCTTATCGGGAAAGATGAACAGTATACGAGCTGTGTTAGGTTTAGTTACAGCACAGGTTAGAGTTAGCATGGATCTTATCGGGAAAGATGAACAGTATACGAGCTGTGTTAGGTTTAGTTACAGCACAGGTTAGAGTTAGCATGGATCTTATTGCGGGGAAAGATGAACACTATACGAGCTGTGTTAGGTTTAGTGACAGCACAGGTTAGAGTTAGCATGGATCTTATCGGGAAAGATGAACACTATACGAGCTGTGTTAGGTTTAGTAACAGCACAGGTTAGAGTTAGCATGGATCTTATCGCGGGGAAAGATGAACACTATACGAGCTGTGTTAGGTTTAGTGACAGCACAGGTTAGAGTTAGCATGGATCTTATCGCGGGGAAAGATGAACACCGTGTAGATGTGTGAATGAGGATTGGTGCGTCCACTCCAGTCCCCATACCCACTGACAGAGAGAAAGGGGAGACAAACAAATATGACTCCAAGTTGGCTAAACAGGAAAGACAAGATAGAAACATTTAGTCGAAGCATACGATTAAAACAGGGGAGATGCGAGTGATTCAAACAATTAGTCTGAGAAAAAGGTTAGAGTTAGCATGGATATTATCGGGAAAGAGAAATACTATACGAGCTGTGTTAGGTTTAGTAACAGCACAGGTTAGAGTTAGCATAGATCTTATCAAGGAAAGATGAAAATTATGTGAGCTGTGTTAGGTTTAGTAACAGCACATGTTAGAGTTAGCATGGATCTTATCGGGGAATATGAACACTATACGAGCTGTGTTAGGCTTAGTAACAGCACAAGTTAGAGTTAGCATGGATAGTATCGGGGAAAGAGAAACACTATACGAGCTGTGTTAGGTTTAGTAACACAGGTTAGAGTTAGCATGGATCTTATCGAGGAAAGATGAACACTATACGAGCTGTGTTAGGTTTAGTAACAGCACAGGTTAGAGTTAGCATGGATCTTATCTGGGAAAGATGAACACTATACGAGCTGTGTTAGGTTTAGTAACATGTTAGAGTTAGCATGGATCTTATCGGGAAAGAGAAACACTATACGAGCTGTGTTAGGTTTAGTAACACATGTTAGAGTTAGCATGGATCTTATCGAGGAAAGATGAACACTATACGAGCTGTGTTAGGCTTAGTAACAGCACAGGTTAGAGTTAGCATGGATCTTATCTGGGAAAGATGAACAGTATACGAGCTGTGTTAGGTTTAGTAACAGCACAGGTTAGAGTTAGCATGGATCTTATCTGGGAAAGATGAACAGTATACGAGCTGTGTTAGGTTTAGTAACAGCACAGGTTAGAGTTAGCATGGATCTTATCGGGAAAGATAGACTATACGAGCTGTGTTAGGTTTAGTAACAGCACAGGTTAGAGTTAGCATGGATCTTATCGCGGGGAAAGAGGAACACTATACGAGCTGTGTTAGGTTTAGTAACAGCACAGGTTAGAGTTAGCATGGATCTTATCGCGGGGAAAGAGGAACACTATACGAGCTGTGTTAGGTTTAGTAACAGCACAGGTTAGAGTTAGCATGGATCTTATCGGGGAAAGAGAAACACTATACGAGCTGTGTTAGGTTTAGTGACAGCACAGGTTAGAGTTAGCATGGATCTTATCGAGGAAAGATGAACACTATACGAGCTGTGTTAGGTTTAGTGACAGCACAGGTTAGAGTTAGCATGGATCTTATCGCGGGGGAAGATGAACACCGTGTAGATGTGTGAATGAGGATTGGCGCGTCCACTCCAGTCCCCATACCCACTGACAGAGAGAAAGGGGAGACAAGCAAATATGACTCCAAGTTGGTTAAACAGGAAAGACAAGATAGAAACATCTAGTCGAAGCATACGATTAAAACAGGGGAGATGCGAGTGATTGAAACAATTAGTCCGAGAAAAAGACTACGAAGCAAAGAGACAAGCCATGCAGGCAATAGTGAGGTCAACACGAACGGAACAGAATGACCGGGACATGGTAGGGTTAGAGAAATGGACCATTTGTCAGAGCAGATCTGTGACAAAGGATGTTAAATGGATGATAGAGAGACAAAAGATAAACTGTGTTAGAGTAAAAGGAAAGACAGACAAACAAAAGCCGTACAGGAATAGGGGAAGACGGGGTAAAAAGCGCATGGGCGGGTAAGAAGCCCACCCCAATTATCTCATGAAATAAAGAAAATGTCAGTCAAATTTGCCCATGAGACGAATGCTAGACATTAACGTTCGTCTCATGGGCAAAATGAGACTGAAATTTGCTTCATTTCATGAGATAATTGGGGTGGGCTTCTTACCCGCCCATGCGCTTTTTACCCCGTCTTCCCCTAATAGGAAATGGTGCGTCCATCCCACTTCCCATCACCTGATACCTGATAACCAAAAAAACACCAGGATACGTTTAGGGAAGACAACTGTTAGCAAAGCATAACGTTGGGGAGGGGGGGGGGGGGGGAGGTTAGAAGGGTTATAGGGTTATTAGAGAGGGTAAACAATGAAAATGAAGAAGGGAAGATGAGAGAGAAGTTCACACATACTGGGAAGATTAGAGAGAAGTTCACACATACTGGGAAGATTAGAGAGAAGTTAACACATACTGGGAAGATTAGAGAGAAGTTAACACATACTGGGAAGATTAGAGAGAAGTTCACACATACTGGGAAGATTAGAGAGAAGTTCACACATACTGGGAAGATTAGAGAGAAGCTAACACATTAACACATACTGGGAAGATTAGAGAGAAGTTCACACATACTGGGAAGATTAGAGAGAAGCTAACACATTAACACATACTGGGAAGATTAGAGAGAAGTTAACACATACTGGGAAGATTAGAGAAGTTCACACATACTGGGAAGATTAGAGAGAAGTTCACACATACTGGGAAGATTAGAGAGAAGCTAACACATTAACACATACTGGGAAGATTAGAGAGAAGTTCACACATACTGGGAAGATTAGAGAGAAGTTCACACATACTGGGAAGATTAGAGAGAAGTTCACACATACTGGGAAGATTAGAGAGAAGTTAACACATACTGGGAAGATTAGAGAGAAGTTAACACATACTGGGAAGATTAGAGAGAAGTTCACACATTCCGGGAAGATTAGAGAGAAGTTCACACATACTGTACTGTCAGTATTACCAACTGAGTTACGATAACAAACCCCAACATGCCAGAGTGTCTCGGCATAAGATACAATTAGGGGATGGAAGCTAGAAGGGTTAAATGATAAGCTCATGCACTCTTTCAGCACGGTGTTGCCGATTTTATTTCGCGTTGTCTGAACTAAGCGTTCAACTGGACATTTAAAAGTAATCATTTGAACAGCCAGAGTGTCTCGGCATAAGATACAATTAGGGGATGGAAGCTAGAAGGGTTAAATGATAAGCTCATGCACTCTTTCAGCACGGTGTTGCCGATTTTATTTCGCGTTGTCTGAACTAAGCGTTCAACTTTGGACATTTAAAAGTAATCATTTGAACAAAATCACCGGATGCTTAGAACTGCGCGTTCTGTTTCCACCAATGACCCCCCCCTACCCCCCCCCCCCCCCTGAGACGAGTGTTAATGTTTAGCATGAGCTGTCAGTATAGTTGGAAAGAGACCTGTAGGCATTATACTAAATACGAGAATGTAGGAGAGCAATAAGTTAATGTTATCAAAAGTAAAGACGTCACAAAATAGTGAGACTTAATGCATTGATTACGGATAAACTTGATGCGTTCTAATCCAAGCAATCTTTAGAGGGAACAGCGTTGCAACATTTAAATTGTTATAGTACATCACAGGCTTCACCACAAGGACACGTAACACAACCAACAGTAGTGTATGACATCATTGGGTGGCATAGCCACAGACCCCCAAAAGCAAACTATGCCATACGGTTTTGACAAACATTCATGAACAAAACAATTGTTCAATCTAAAAAAAAGTTTAATTCATAGCCAGACTCCCAAAAGCAAACTATGCCATACGATTTTGACAAACATTCATGAACAAAAACATTGTTCAATCTAAAAAAAGTAAAATAATTCATAGCCACAGACTCCAAAAAGCAAACTATGCTATACGATTTTGACAAACATTCATGAACAAAACAATTGTTCAATCTAAAAAATGGTAAAATAATTCATAGCCACAGACTCCAAAAAGCAAACTATGCCATACGGTTTTGACAAACATTCATGAACAAAAACATTGTTCAATCTAAAAAAAGTAAAATAATTCATAGCCACAGACTCCCAAAAGCAAACTATGCCATACGGTTTTGACAACCATTCATGAACAAAAAAATAGTTCAATCTAAAAAAAAAGTAAGTCATTCAAACGACACAAATTCTAACCCATTTCAATATCAAACTCATTACGTACTTGATTACAGTCACGTTCATGCACACATGGCCACACTCTAGAACAACGCTTAACACAGAGCTTAACTTATCTATTCCTTCTGCTCCAGATCCTGTCCAAGATTGTCAAATCACAGGATCTACAATCTTATCCCAATAATGTCTTACTTATCCATGTGTTCTGTTTGTTTCTGTATTGTTGATTCTCATATTATCACATGGTTTCAGGCACGTTCTTGTTCCTATGAAGGGTGTACATTTGTGTTGGTATTAGAGCAGCAGGCCTAAATATGACACATGTCATTATTGTTTGTGCATTTGGTTCTTTATACGCACTGTCCTCTTTTGCGCAATTGTAAACTCTCTTGGTTTCATTAAAATCAATCCAAAACCTGATAAATACTGTTACAAAAAAAAGTGAATATAAACTATCGAAGCATTAGATATGTCCGTAAAATGATTCAACAAATAAATCAAAATATAAGTCACTCCAAAACAAGCGCGAAATCGCAATAGTTTGTGGCACGCGGTCTATTTTTACCACTCCAATCATGAGTTACCTCCCCTGGATATTGAATAATTTTAATCTGTAAACCAGAATGTTATCTCTGCACCATTTCGTAACTTTTTATATCTTTTGGAAAACATTTAAAACTATGTATCCTACTTATACTCATCAAAAGAAGCACCGCATACTCGTCGTGTCTGTTGTAGTGTCTGTATTACATATGTTTATTATTTTGTACGCTTTTAAAATACATTTTAAAGAGCGGCCAGAAGTGTAGCCTCGATTTGAAGTGCGACAATTTTGTCAAAATGTGCGACAATTTTGGACCGACAGACCGACCGACCGACAAAGTGAGTTATAGGTTTGTGGCTTGAGCCACAAACAAAAAGATTGTAAAATCAAATAGTGCAATGAACAAGGCAGCATATTTGTAAAACATAAAAACAAGCATGGTGCACTGAAACACTGAAGAATAGACGACCATTACCCACTCAACGTAATATCATTAATTGTCACTAACAGTGACGGGGAAAAGGACAAAGTCATCTAGTATGTTGTCAGTTACATAATGTTGTAACATTTTGAGGAGCGCACATGCTAGAAGTAGCACACACAAACGGTGCCCAAGCCCTTCGTAAGGACCACTTTCCCCAGAGACATAGGTAGCCCTTAGCTCTTTGTCGACTGCACACATTTCATGGTTTGCATAATTATGCACGTCGCAGAAAAAAATACCATCGTTATTGAAACATAACTTTGTAAAACATAGCACAACCTTGTTAACCCCTTGACTGCCACCAACGTATTACGTACTGACCTGATGACATCACTGATGATGTCATCAGATGAAGCGGAATAACCCTGATATGCTGGCTTTCGCTCTAGCATAATCAAGACCATTTTGACAGATTGGCTCTATCAGTTGTCTTTACCATGTCATGTTTTGCCCAATGATTGTTTTCTTTAATTTTCTCTGGCAGTCAAGGGGTTAAATAAACAATGCCGAAATGCTTATTGGAGAGAGGGGGGAGGGTTTGTAAGGTAGCTTTTAAAAAAAAGCCACAAATAACCAATTAATTACATCTCGCTCTCCCATGTCCTCCATATCTTTAAATGTTGATAGTAAGGCCGGGTTCACATTAGATGCGCCAGTTCTGTACGGAACCCCCTAAATAAGTGGAAGAAAGAAGGATAATAGTGTACGCATATAGGGGAAATTCGGACACGTGCGCAAATCATTTCCCTTCTTTGTTTCACTTATTTATGGATTACGCACGGGTTTCCGCATGGGATACCCGCTTATGTGTGTACACGGCCTAATTGGTAGCCTAAAATACCTTCATTTTTCCTTGAAATATAAACATTCATTCGTCTGTTGATTATAATGAAAGAGGTCCGGAGAAAACGATAACACTGACAAACGTTTACTAGTTTGAATAGTACAAGCACATTCCAAAGTGAAACAAAATGAAGGAGCCAGGTAGCATCAAATGGCGGGGCCACCTCAGGGATGACACTGACAAACATTTCCTAGTTTGAATAGTACAAGCACATTCCAAAATGAAACAAAAATGAAGGAGCCAGGTAGCATCAAATGGCGGGGCCACCTCAGGGATGACACTGACAAACATTTCCTAGTTTGAATAGTACAAGCACATTCCAAAGTGAAACAAAATGAAGGAGTCAGGTAGCATCAAATGGCGGGGCCACCTCAGGGATGACACTGACAAACATTTCCTAGTTTGAATAGTACAAGCACATTCCAAAGTGCAACAAAAATGAAGGAGCCAGGTAACATCAAATGGCGGGGCCACCTCAGGGATGACACTGACAAACATTTCCTAGTTTGAATAGTACAAGCACATTCCAAAGTGAAACAAAAATGAAGGAGCCAGGTAGCATCAAATGGCGGGGCCACCTCAGGGATGACATTAACAACTCGCGAACTAAATCAGAATCAATTCAAATTGGATTCCTCATCACAGATTGATGGAATATGCAAAACACACAAAACAGTCGGAGGGAAATCATGAGGGATAAAAAGTCAAAGTGTATCCTGTGATATGGGTATCAGTGAAAGTTTACATCCTTCGTATTTTTGTTTGTGGCACAAGCCACAAACCTATAACTCACTTTGTCGGTCTGTCTGTCTGTCGGTCAAAATTGTCGCACTTCAAATCGAGGCTACAAAATTGTCGCACTTCAAATCGAGGCTGCACTTCAAATTGAGGCTGCTCTTTAAAATGATGTTTCGTTTTCATCTTAGCCTCGTTGTGGATCCGAAAAGCTGTTAATAGTATCACTTGAATTTGCAGTCAACTTTAAGTATAACCGTTTCAAAGAGTCTTTCTATTCCTAAAATGCTACATTTTCAAATACAACAACGCTAAAAGTTTAATTTGTACATAAATGAATGTATACAAAGTAAGGTAAAGTGCAACAGAGATACAATTATAATAATTCTTATACAGTCAAAATGCAAATTAAAACAGCCTAGAAATACGACGTCACGTCGTGGATTGGCTGAGGTTGATGAAACCGTTGACTTTTATCGCTTCTCGGCCTTTTGGCTAAGATCAAAGTGTATTCTTATCAGCTTAATATCCGATACGCTCCCTATCGGGGGATTCGATATTAAACTGATTTTTGAACCTCGGCAAAGTGTCAGGGGCTTGCTCCACCTTCGCCATGTGTTGGCCTGATATTGCAGTACCTCCAGGATCGGCCCACTCTCCCCAAACTTTCTTTCCTTCGTTTTCGTTTGTGGCACAAGCCACAACCCTATAACTCACTTTGTCGGTCTGTCGGTAGGTCCAAAATTGTCGCACTTCAAATCGAGGCTGCTCTTTAAAATGATGTTTCGTTTTCAATTGTCGCACGCCACAAACGATTGCGAATCCGCGCTTGTTTTTCTACCCGAAACAAAAATGTCATCTCAATACAGCTAATATAGCAGTGTACAATGTTGCCACCTGCTCATTGCATTCATAGAAGGAAAAATCGATGGTGGTAATTGGGTGGCGCGCCTCTGGCTGCGATACTCTCTCCAGGTGGGAGCAGCCCGATTATAAAGCACCTAATAATACCTAATCGGACAAGTCCTTTTCAAATCACGCATTTGTTGACAGTTTTCGAAGGAACTTACGGATGTAAATCATTTTGACATTTAGCTGAATTGCAAAAACATCACACACAAACCACCCAAAAAACCACGTGTTTAAAACTAATTAGCACGGCTTAAAGACCCACCACGTCACGTGTCAAAATCACGGTTTTCACGTGTTTTCCCTCTTATAGCTAGTAAGGAATCTTAAGAAATCTTCTTAGCATAAGAGGGAATGTGACACGTGACGTGCGGGGTCTTTAAAGTCCAGTCTACGCAGTGTAGAATTGTGAAGATAATGAGTTGTGCATAGTCCCCATCAACAGCTATGGCCGTCCGAGGACCGTCACCACGAAATTAATGTTCACATTATGCATAGCATCCAAGCAAAGTATTACCAAAGACTGTATAGGGGAAGATAAGCATCCGGTCTCTTTTCCCTATATGAGTAGCGAGGACAGAAACACTGGTTATGTCCCTTTTAAACAGGACACATTTTACACGTCGATAGGCCAGTTGAATTCTCCGTTCAAGTTCCAGTCTGAGTTTTTGGATAGCCTCCACTGTGAAACGTGTACTGTCGCCACTAACGATAACTCTATCAGCCCGGTTCGCCGAGCTCTTAAGTAGTCCATCTTACCCTTTTAGAATATCTTTGGTATTACATCCTAACCACGGTGTTTAGCCTGAAAACAAATACAAACAAAAACATTGACATGGCATCTTCCATCATTGCACCATAAAGTCAGGCCGTGCCGAGAACGTCAACCCTTCCCATAACTTTGTCAATCCCAGATTACAAAATTCATAAGGTTAGTTTAGCGTCTAATTAGACGTAGCCTCTTATAGACAGTAACACAAAAATAGATTTTGAAAAAAACTATTAAACGAATGTTTGTACTGTCTTACAAAATTCGTAAAGTTAGTCATTTATTGTCCTGTCAACAGCTATGGTCATCTCAGGACTGTCGTCACGTAGAGTTCGACCACGTGTTACAAAACGCACATCAATGTATCTGACCAACGTTCAACAACCCGAAAACATGACAACAATATAGAACTTATAGCATGGCGCCTGCGTTATTGTATACTAGGGGAAGACGGGGTAAAAAGTGCATGGGCGGGTAAGAAACCCACCCCAATTATCTCATGAAATGAAGCAAATTTCAGTCTCATTTTGCCCATGAGACGAGCGTTAATGTCTAGCATTCGTCTCATGGGCAAATTTGACTGAAATTTTCTTTATTTCATGAAATAATTGGGGTGGGCTTCTTACCCGCCCATGCGCTTTTTACCCCGTCTTCCCCTATAGCCCATAAGTATAGGACATGCTAGAAACGTCAGATTTGTGGAAGCATACTTTTGTTACCACATACTGCTAGTACCACATACTGTGTGTGCAACGCACATGTAGTTATATTCTGGATGGGCTTGTGTGCGAGAGTGTACATGTATGTGTGTGTGTGTATGCGCGCATGAGTGTGTCAGTTTGACAGACAAGCAGAGAGAGAGAGAGATGTGGGAATAGCGGTATGTGGGACTCGTATCTGGGGTGTAAAATTACACTGTGGGACTAGCGGTATGTGGTAACGAAAGACAATGCATACAAAACAAAATACTCCAAGGAAGTTAGCTGTATTTGTCAAAGCAATATTTCTATTGAACATATATTAAATTGCTCTAAATTAACCCTTTCGCCGCCAATGTCACATTTTAGCACCACAGTGGTTTGGCACCTATGTCACTGGATAGCATCAAGTCGGGGCCCGTTATCCAAAGACCCAATTTTTTTAATTTTGGGAGGTAAGGATATGCTTAATGTTGTACACGTCACAGAGGAATACCCAATGTTGCAGAAGTTTTTTTTTAAATCTCTACCCAGTTACACTTAATGGTATTTTTCGGCTGAAAGATAGCTGGCGGCCAAAGGGTTAAACATTTTACCTACAGATTTTGCACATATTGAAATAAATACTCCGCTATGCAAAAAAAGATCATTCATTTTTGATTAACCTAGCACAACATATGTTACATAGTTCGGTAGGACACTGCTTATAACAGGTTTGCAATTGCATGCTAGTAGGGGAAGACGGGGTAAAAAGCGCATGGGCGGGTAAGAAGCCCACCCCAATTATCTCATGAAATGAAGCAAATTTCAGTCTCATTTTGCCCATGAGACGAGCGTTAATGTCTAGCATTCGTCTCATGGGCAAAATTGACTGAAAATTTCTTTATTTCATGAGATAATTGGGGTGGGCTTCTTACCCGCCCATGCGCGTTTTACCCCGTCTTCCCCTATTGGGCTTTTGTTTGTTTTGTTTTTATATTCTTCTTTTCGAAATTTGTGTTGATTTTAATTTTGTTCGTGCAATATCACTGTGAAGTGAACACACGTTAAATAAAAGATTCATTAAATTCATTCTGGTAACGAAAGGATGCTTTCGGCCTTCCGCTTTACCTGTCGGATCCAGGCTACAAAGAAGCAACATTCGTCAAATAAAACAAGCGCGAAATCGCAATAGTTTGTGGCACGCGGTCTATTTTTATCACTCCAATCATGAGTCACCTCCCCTGGCTTTTCAATCATTTTAATCTGTAAACCAGAATGTTATCTCTGCACCATTTCGTCACTTTTTATAACTTTTGGAAAACATTTAAAACTATGTATCCTACTTATGCTCATCGAAAGAAGCACCGCATACTCGTCGTGTCTGTTGTAGTGTCTGCATGACGTATGTTTATTATTTTGTACGCTTTTAAAATACATCATTTTAAAGAGCGGCCTCAATTTGAAGTGTAGCCTCGATTTGAAGTGCGACAATTTTGTCAAAATGTGCGACAATTTTGGACCGACAGACCGACAAAGTGAGTTATAGGTTTGTGGCTTGAGCCACAAACAAAACAGGACAACAAGCATGCATAAGTAAACAAGAATACATCAAAAGACCATAATAAAAACAATTATTATTATAGACAAATACAGTGACATTGCGGAATAGACACGGGTGCCCCACTCCACAGTGGGTACCATTTTCACCACCTAACCTCCACAGTACAACCGAAACTGGCCTGTCATAAATGAACAACTTAGGACGCGGATTTGACCGCCAGGGGGGGGGGGGGGGGGGGGGGCATCAAACCAGTAGGGGCTTATCGCGTGATATTCTTAGTTGGGCGTAGTGAGAGAGATAGAGGGAGATCTCCCTCTCCCTCTCCCCTCTCCCCCTCCCCTCTCTCTCTCTCTCTCTCTCTCTCTCTCTCTCTCTCTCTCTCTCTCTCTCTCTCTCTCTCTCTCTCTCTCACACACACACAAGGGAGGAAATCCTCGAAACAAAGATTAGATGTGTGTGGGGGTTTTTTTTCCCATTTGATTTTTGGCCACACGGAAATGGAACGATGCAAGCATCAAGTAATGTTTTTGTTGTTTCCCTCTACCCTATTGTTCAAATGGACTTCATTGTTTTGATGTTGATAATGGCCATTTTGTATTGTATACTTGCCGACTACTCTCCCCCCCTTGTCATAAGACCTATGTTGGTAATGACAATAAATATCAAATTGTCAAATCGTCTCTCTCTCTCTCTCTCTCTCTCTCTCTCTCTCTCTCTCTCTCTCTCTCTCTCCGCCCAACTAAGAATATGACGCGATAAGCCCCTACTGGTTTGATTGCCCCCCTGGCGGTCAAATCCGCGTCCTAAGTTGACCATTGGGAGTAGGAACATCTTTAAGTTTCAAGAGCAAAAGCAAGAAAATGGACCAGCAAGTCAGAAAGATAGTAGATCGCGGAAAAGCAAAGGGAAAAGGCGGAGTCAAAGAGAGTGCCAGATTAGAGGAAGTTACAAGCACAGAACTTCCAGAAGGTGGAGGAACTTTACTGTTCGTACCAAAGACCCCCCACCACCCCACCCTCACCTTCCCGGTATCACCACGTGGAGGTGTGTGTGTGTGGGGGGGGGGGGGGGGGGTATACGTTTCTAGAACAAATGCAGGAGAATGGGCCGACAAGGCACAAAGATTGATGGCAAAAAGCAAAGAGAAAAGGCAGAGTCAAAGAGAGTGACAGATTAGATGAAGTTACAAGCACAGAACTTCCAGAAGGTGGGGGACTATTTGTACAAATGATCCCCCGGTATCCCATGGAGGGGTGGGGGTGGGGGGGACGTGCGCATGGGAGAGGGGGGGGGGGTAATATATGTAAATTACAAAAACACACGAATACAAACAGTTTCAAAATGTTTGCTGTGTAAATGTTTATAACAAATTACCAGTGCGATGTATAAGATGTACACGAACAGGTTTTGATGCCATTACAAATGCAAGTAAGGTGGAAGGGGCTAGACAGAAATGTTAGGGGAGGTGGAAGTATATTAATAACATTAAAATAATAATTAATAAACTAATATTAATACTAACAATTTCCTCCCTTTTTATTAATTTTTTTTTTTTTTTTTGGCGTATGTTTTTTTTTTTTGGGGGGTAGTCATTTTACTTGCCTGCTATAATGTTTTCTCAATACTAATAATCATGAGGGAAATGCGTGAACATATCGTAAATGTGTTGAACCAACCAGAAATACACACGGAGGTGGGTTCGTGCTTTACACTTAGATTCGCTACATTATTTGGTGTAACCCTTTCGCCGCCAGCCATTTTTCAGCCAAAAAATACCCTTAAGCTTAAATGGGTAGAGAAAATAAAATATCTGCAATATTGGGAATTCCTCCATGACATGCATAACATTAGGCCTATCCTTACCTCCAGAAATTAAGAGAATAGGGTCTTTGGACAACAGGCCCTGATTTGATGCCTTTTAGTGACATGGGTGTTGAACCATTGTGGTGCTAAAATGCGACATTGGCGGCGAAAGGGTTAAATAGCATTTCATTTGTGAAAGTCACGAATTGAAAATCAACACTGATCATTAGATGCAACAACAAAACTTATATAAAGCCCTGTCGTTACATTACATTGTAAAACATACAGAATGTAAGTAATCTATCTGTTCTACCGTTTTTCAATATAATGTACAGAGACTATCTCTTGTTTATTTTCGTTTTTTAGGGTTTCCTTCACATAAGTAATGTATGTATATTGTAATTTGTAATAATAATAATAATAATAATAATAAATGACGAACAATCAAAATCACGGTACGTATTTTTTGTTTTACTTTTTCTTGGACACAAATTACAGAATTGACATATCTTTAAATCACCCTACTTTTTTTTTAAAGTTTTATTCGTGGGTTGTTTTTTAAGTCACAGAGAAGGCGACTTTGCTTAGTATATGATGAAAAGCAAATTTTCAGTAATCACATGCTATATAAGGACGTTTTTGTTATTGAAAATTATTTAAAAGCTTTACCCGAAAACTTAGCCATTTTGTTTGTTAAATTTAGAACATTAAACCATAAACTACCAATTCAAACAGGTAGGATTCAAAACATCCCACACAACGAACGATTCTGTCCTAAGTGCGAACACCGTGTGTTGGGAGACGAATTCCATTACATCTTTGAATGCCAAGCCTTCCAAGAACCAAGGAAACTATATTTGCCAAACTTTTGCCAGAAAAGACCAAATATTATTAAGTTTCATTCTCTATTCCAAACAACAAATAAAAAAATCCTCATTCGCTTAATTAGTTTCATTAAGATAATTGTAAAAGATTTCTAAGACCTTTATTTTTTTTAGGCTTTAAGCCCTTCCACTTAGGTAAGAGTAAATGGTATTTTAAAACACAAATATTGTGTCCATGCAGTGCGTTTTTTTTTTCTGTAGTTACATCCCATCACTAGTGATTGGGATAATTAGTTCTCTGCATTTTTTTATGTTTAAATTTGATGTATGCATATATAGCTTTTTATGTGTGTGTATGTGAGAGAGTATACTAGATTGTGTAAGGTTGGTTTGTGAGGCACTATATACCGCTATGTTTCTCTCTGCTGGTTATGTGTGTAATGTTTCATTTGGAAGTAGTTACATGTATTATGTAACAATTTCATGTACCCCCTGGGGGGTTTTGGAAATAAACTTACTTTGACCTTGACTTTGGTAGAGAATGGGCGGTAATAAAAATTCAAAATTTCAATCCGCATTGAAGGTAGCAAGGAGTGGACGCTCTCCCCAGACCATTCTGCGTCAAGTTTGGCACGAAACGGATACAATTTCAAAAGAGTCGCTAAAATCAGCGT
The DNA here is from genome assembly GCA_017654935.2 of Phymorhynchus buccinoides. Classification (NCBI taxonomy): domain Eukaryota; kingdom Metazoa; phylum Mollusca; class Gastropoda; order Neogastropoda; family Raphitomidae; genus Phymorhynchus; species Phymorhynchus buccinoides. Next base: position 9,364,328 of record CM065708.1, on the reverse strand, counting down.
TGACCTGATTCAGTCAGACGGATTGAACGTGCACAGGGGCAGTGGGTGAGAGAGGACGCTTCTCTTTCCCCCTACCGACCTGGACAGAGCGAGGCAACAAACAGCCTTCAAAAGACAACGGTTCGCCCATTCTACCACCATCCTTATAACCCAAACTATCGCTACAATAAATGTTACGCTTAACTGCCCGACAGATACAATGTCAATTAAAATGCAATCTTTTCACCAGTTACTTGCCTGCGAATTGTCCATTTAGCTGGAAAAGAACAACAATACTGATCAATTTAAGTTTGGGCCTCACAAACAGATGCAAACTTATCGTTAATCTGGTGTGGTGTATAGTTTTGTCTAAACTAGTTCAGATTCATTAATTTGCTGATACACTTTAGATATTGCAGGCAGGCTAGCTTACGCATGAGTACAAAGCTTGTTAAGAGGTTTGAATTTATGTTTTCCAATTTGGATGTTGCATTCTTTTTATCATTAGCATCTAAGAAAAATAATGGATCACGTGTGTACTTGTATTTTAACATTCGGGTAGTTTTTAGGGCCACACAGTATAACACTTTCCTCAAATTATGCAGTTTCAAAAATACCCAACCATATTCTACCTTAACCCTTTCACCGCCAGCCATTTGTCAGCCAAAAAACCCCCACCCCATTAAACTTAACTGGGTAGAGAAAATAAAGATCTGCAATATTGCGAATTCCTCTGTCACATGTATAACATTAGGCCTATCCTTACCTCCCAAAATAAAGAAAATAGGGTATTTGAATAACAGGCCCTGATTTGATGGCTTTTAGTGACATGGGTGTTAAACCATTGTGGTGCTAAAATGCGACATTGGCGGTGAAAAAGGGTTAAAAGATGATGTTTTTTTGAAATATATCACCAATATAGGTTGCTTAACCCTTTCACCGCCAGCCCTATTTCAGCCAAAAATGTCCATTGAAATTACCTGGGTAGAAAACAAAATCCATCTTCAGTATTGGGGATTATTTGACATATCTAAAATAAGGTCTATCCTTACTTCCCCAAACTAAGACAATAGGGTCTTTGGATAATGGACCCCAATTTGATGCCTTTTAGTGACATAGGTGTTTTAATAACTGTGGTGCTGAAATGCGACATTGGCGGCGAAAGGTGCAAACGATGATGCTTTTTTGAAATATATCACCAATATAGATTGTTTAAATACGAACGGTGTGGCAATGAAGGGGCATAGAGCACTATTATCCAGCAGAAGAGTGGAACACGAACTAGAAAACACACTGGACCTACACTGTCTACGATGTAGGGAAAGAAAGCACGTTGTATGTGTTAGAATAAGAATGTTCAATGGAATCAACAAACCGTGAAAGGAATGTACTACATGCATTAACCCTTTCACCGCCAAAGTCGCATTTATAGCACCACAATGGCTTAACCCCCATGTCACTAAAAAGCATCAAATCGGGGCCTGTTATCCAAAGACCCTATTTTAAAAAAAACAGTAAAAAAGGATAACAAATACATACTAGTAAGCTAAAATAAATTTAAAAAAAGGCTATATAAGCTAATATGTACTGCAGAATGGACAACAGGTGCTCACTCAAGTGCGCAATTATCACGTGCGGATGTCAGTGTACAATAAAAACAACAACTGGCATGTCATAAATTGTAAAAAGAAAAAAACGTGGAAGGGTTTTATAGAAAAAAATGCAGGTGAATGGACCAATAAGGCAGAAAAAAAAAGTAGACGCCAGAAAGCAAAAAGAAGAGAAAAGGCAGAGTCAAAGAGAGTGATAGAGTAGGGGAAGTTACTAGCATAGAGACTTCCAGAAGAAGGGGGAACTATTTCTGCTGAAAGACCCCACCCCCCCCCCCCCGGTATCCCCACGGGAGGGCCATGACCACATAAGCCAGCCTAAGCCGTTGCCCGCCTCCTACGACGAGGACGTGTGGTTGGACTTTAGGTTGTTGGGCTACTCTCCGAAGCCCCCCTCCCCCCCCCCCCCACCATGATAGGTGGAAGCCCGCTGGGGTGGGGGGTGGGGGGTGGGGGTGGGGGTTGTACGAGGAATAGTAGTTATGGTAGTGAATGGAATCTGACCAGACAGTTGGCTATATGCCTACAAGGGTATAAGGACATAATTAAGGAGGTGGTGGGTGGGAAGGAAGGGGGGCACTGCCAATGATGAATGAACCTGAACGAGCGATTTGATAGCATTAACATGTGGATTAGAAAACAAAGTACACAAGATGATACTGACGTAAACATATACTCAACTCCATAAATCTCGGCTAATGAGCTCAAAGGTTGAAAATTCTATGGAAGATTTTTGTGTGTAAAAAAAAGGCAGGAGAATGGGTCAAAAAAACAAGTCAGAAAGATAGTAGATGACACAAAGCAAGGAAAAAGGCAGTCAGAGACATAATAGAGGAAGCTACAAGCACAGAACTTCCAGAAGGTGTGGGAACTATTTGTACGGGAGACCCCCTGGTATCCACGGGGGGAACCTGACTGATATTGAGGGTCGCAAACACGAGGAAGTGGGCTGTCCATTGTACAATCTTCGCGACATAAAATGTGTGCAAATAGCATTTCTTAAGACCCCCCCCCCCCCCCCACGTCACGTGTCACATTCCCTCTTATGCTAGGAATATTTCTTAAGATTTCTGACCAGACACAAGAGGGAAAACACGTGATTTTGACACGTGACGTGGTGGGTCTTTAAAGCAATCATTTACACATCGTGTGCAAAATTAATAACACATTTCTTAAAGCAAACATTTACATATCAGTTTGAAATGTAAGGCCATATAGGACTATAATTCCACTTTGGCGAAAACAAATGGTTGCTAATTTCGTTCAACTGAATTTCCACTGAACATTAATTTTGTTAGGTTCAAGTTCAAGTTCAGTTCAGTTTATTTTCCCAAAACCCCTAGGGGCACAAGAAAACAATCACAATTATGTTGCGGCAACTGAACAACACCTCACACACACTGGTTTTAAACAACATACCAGTGCACAATTCCAAACATTTATAAACTTGCAATAACCATCTGCAAAGGCGCGTACACGCGCCCATACACACAAACACTCCAAATCATTGAATCTTCCGAATCTTCAGAAAGATAAATAAAAAACAAAAACAAGACAAAACCGACGTTGCCAGTAAGCCCAACACTTTGCGTACCAGGTTTGGGCTAATAGTCTGTGAAACTAAAGCAGTATGGGTCACATTGCTAGATAATGCTCAAAATTATTTTAAGATAACCTTTATAAAACAAACTAAGCGGGTAAGGGTTCGTTTATTTTTTATTCTGAAATAAAGATTTAAACTTGATTACGTTTGGTCTTTTCAAGTAATAGTTTGTCAAGTACGTCTTTCTTGCATCCTTGAATGCCTCACATTCAAAGATATAATGAAATTCGTCTCCAAGCACGTGATAATTGCACTTACAACAGAGTCTCTCATTGTGTGGAATGTTTTGGATTCTCCCAGTTTGAAGGGGCATTTAGAATGAAACCCACAACCACTTTCTTTGGACCAAGTTGAATGGTCCGATACAGCCGAAACGAGCACAAAATAATGTGTATTGTTTTTTTGGTGTGCGTTTCCACCCCACTGTTTTGATACATTTCACAACAGAAAAAAAGCCTTTGTTGGCTTACAATGGCTAAACGACTCCAGGGATCATCCCAACCAAACCGAAACACTTGAACGCTATGGTAACCCAAAAACATTCATCAGCCGGGGATGAAAACACGTGTGTGACCGTTTTTGATTACCCCCTCCACGTGGGCAGCCATACTCCGGTTTTCGGGGGAGAGAAAAAAAGCTGTTAAAATACTGCAAATTTTTCAAATTTCAATATGGCATAGCACGGGTGAAAAGAAAAAAAAATCCATAGTTTGACATTCAATAATTTTGAATTTCAACTGAGCAATTGAAATAAGCAGGAGGCAATATAAGGGGCTCGGCCGCAGCCCCTTATATTACCAATCTGGACAAACGCTTCAACACAAAAATCGCGGGTGGAGGCAATGATAATTTCTCACCCATTCTATGCCAATCAGACAATAAAAGAACATTAAAGGGGCACCCTGACGGCTGCGTTTTTGCCAGAAACACGTCGAGATCACCAGGAAAGACAACCTTTACAGAGATCGCAGCACTCACTTTGCTCTGGTGTCCTAGAAATCAAACCGTCGATTCCTCCTTGGCGGAGGTGCTGGAAGTCGCATTCTTTCAGTGAAAGAGAAGGCATGATGCCTTCTCTGTCTAATGGTCGCCCGAGTCGCTTAGACAAAATCACGACATTCCCACAATGCTTTTTATTTACAGTTTACCAAAAAGGAGTTTCGCTCACAACAAAGGAAAAAGCTCCTTTTTTTGTTTTACTGCACTACAAAGAAGAAAAAAAGCTTCAACCACTCTCAGTGGCCTCCATCCACCCCGTCCAAAATGGCTTCTCTCTCCGGCAAACTCCGCCAAGGAGGAATCGCCGTTTTGACGGTTTAATTTATAGGAAACCAGAGCAAAGTGAGTGTTCCGATCTTTGAAAAGGCCGTCTTTCTGGTGATCTCGACGCGTTTTTCTTGCAAAACATCATCCGTCAGGGTCCACCTTTAATACAAAAGTGTTCAAAATACATTCCTACATTATGCAAGATTCTGCAATTCACTAGAATGATTGCAGAACCTAACAGAACGTATGCTAGATAGAGATAGACAGATGTAAGTGCGCTACACACGATCGCACTGGGCAACTTAGGGCGATAATTTGACCGCCAGGGGGCAATCAAACCAGTAGGGGCCTATCGCGTAGATATTCTTAGTAGAGCCCCCTCTCTCTCTCTCTCTCTCACTACGCCCAAGTAAAAAAATCACGTGATAAGCCCCTACCGGTTTGACTGCCCCCCTGGCGGTCAAATTATCGTCCTAAGTTGGCCATTCATTTGTCAATTTGCGAGAAATTGCACATTGAAATGCGAAGAAAACAAAAATGACAAAACCCTCATTTTCTTAACGTATCAACTCCGTGGAGGTTTCTTAATAATATTAGTAGACGACGTTGCAATGCCTTTTAAATATAACCACAAATAACGGAGATGATGATGAAGTACTGATGAGTGGTACAATATGTTTGTCTATCACGATGATCACAAGCTAGCTAAAGGTCTGTGTACACGCTATAACACTATTCACAAGATATCTCTTATTTCCCCATGGCAACACAGTGAGCTGTAAGTTATATTAAGAGTGGGCTATCACCGTGTTACCATGGGGAAACAAAACATTTTCGTGAATAATGTTAGCGTGCACACAGACCTTTAGTCACGATGACGGCGACGACCGACAATGAACATCGTCATTACGTTGATGATTTCACCGACGATATCGAGGACGAAGATGGCAACAACGACGACGACAACGACAATGTCGATTTCACTGTAGTTGGCCTAGATGATGGCGACGACGACGACAACGACGACGACGACAAAGTCGATTTCATTGTAGTTGGCCTAGATGATGGCGACGATGATGGCGACGAGGGCAACGACAATGTCGATTTCATTGTAGATGATGGCGACGGCGACGACGACAAAGTCGATTTCATTGTAGTTGGCCTAGATGATGGCGACGACGACGACAACGACAATGTCGATTTCATTGTAGTTGGCCTAGATGATGGCGACGACGACGACAACGACGACGACAAAGTCGATTTCATTGTAGTTGGCCTAGATGATGGCGACGACGACGACGACAACGACAATGTCGATTTCATTGTAGTTGGCCTAGATGATGGCGACGACGACGACGACGACGACGACGACCGTAAAGACAAAGACGAATCGAAGACGGCAACGATGAAGATGACGATGCTGACGATAATATAAATACGAGGCTTATGATGTGGAGGAAAACAACGTTTCCGGTGACAAGGTGAAGAACACTGTAAAGGCGATCACAACCGACTGTTCCGGCGTTTGTTTTTTGACGCTGGGATGATGACTAAGACAGCGGCCTTGATTCACACCGACGAGGCGACATGCGTGGCGCAGTGAGTCGGGGTGTGGGAGGGGGGTGGGGGGGGAGAGGAGACGTGAATGGCGCGAAAGCCTTCTTTCATTTTGGAAAGGCCATGCGTCAACACCAAAAAAGCCCCTTTTCTGCAAAACAAAAACAAACTCTTAATGAGAAATCTGGTACACGTTAATTTATAGCAAAGCACACATTTTCGTTTGCTAGAGAATAATTATAATTTATACGATAGACAAGCAACTATCCCCGTGGCGATATCGGGGGGGGGGGGGGGGGGGGGGGGGGGGGTGGGGGGGTGGGGGGGGGGGGGGAGGAGGGGGGGGGGGGGGGGTGTCTTTCGGACAAAATAGTTCCCCCACCTTCTGGAAGTTCTGTGCTTGTAGCTTCCTCTAATATGTCACTCTCTTTGACTGTCTTTTCCCTTTACTTTCTGTCATCTACTATCTGTCTGAATTATTGGCCCATTCTCCTGCCTTTTTAAAAACATCTTCCAAATAATGTTTCCTTTGAGCTTCTCCGAAATCGGAATGTGTTGGCTGTACGCAGCGGGGAGCCCATACAAACTGAAAATCGGACACATTAAGGCCGTATGGCCTGGGAACGCAGAAGAAAAACAAGGTGAAAATTTTACCTTACCCATTGTGGCTGTATGACCTGGGAACGCAGAAGAAGAAGGTGAACATTTACCTTACCCATTATGGCTGTATGGCCTGGGAACGCAGAAGAAGAAGAAGGTGAACATTTACCTTACCCATTATGGCTGTATGGCCTGGGAACGCAGAAGAAGGATTAGGTGAAAATGTACCTTACCCATTATGGCTGTATGGCCTGGGAACGCAGAAGAAGAATTAGGTGAAAATGTACCTTACCCATTATGGCTGTATGGCCTGGGAACGCAGAAGAACAAGGTGAACATTGTACCTTACCCATTACTGGGCTGTATCTGCCTGGGAACGCAGAAAGAAGAAGAAGGTGAAAAATGTACCTTACCCATTATGGCTGTCATGGCCTGGGAACGCAGAAGACAAGGTGAAAATGCTACCTTACCCATTATGGTTTTATGGCCTGGGAACGCAGAAGAAGAAGGAAGCAACTTGTGTAGCAATGTCTTTAATGTGGAGCTTGTTTGGCTAAATGTCTTTTAATGTGGATAACCCATTGTTGACAAAATGCTCATCACTTGAATTCCAAACGGAAAAATTAATAAAGATTCAATGCATGGTGAATGTCCATCAGTGCAGATGAATTCGATTGCTTAGCTGAAAGCAAAGATCGAGTGAATCGCTTGACAATATGTCATCATCTCATCATCATCATCATCACCATCATTCTATATCAACTGTATAAACCATGCATACCTTTGAAGGTGATTCAGCCAACCTCCGCAACATCGATGAGCAGATGAATGTCCATCAGTGCAGATGAATATCGATGTGTACCGAGTAGAGATCAACCACCGTGGACTGTAGATGACCAGACGTCAAGATGAACGTCCATCAGTGCAGATGAATATCGATGTGTACCGAGTAGAGATCAACCACCGTGGACTGTAGATGACCAGACGTCAAGATGAATGTCCATCAGTGCAGATGAATATCGATGTGTACCGAGTAGAGATCAACCACCGTGGACTGTAGATGACCAGACGTCAAGATGAACGTCCATCAGTGCAGATGAATATCGATGTGTACCGAGTAGAGATCAACCACCGTGGACTGTAGATGACCAGACGTCAAGGCTTGGCAGGTCACGGAGTCTGTGGTCAATGGTCATCATGGCGGAAGACCTCGTTCCTCGACATCTGCACATTAACGGGAAAGCAATCACGAATAAATATGTATGGTAGGCATAAACATGCATACATCGAAATGAAAAACGTTAATTACATACGCCTTTATATTAGTTTTTGCTTGAATAGAAGTCCAGTGAATTAGACTGGCAGAATACTCCAGACGCTGCCCTTGAAAGAATACAAACAAATACTTTTGTTTCGTGCATATTTACATACACCACCGAAAGAGCTTTGGGCGATAACAGAACACTGCAGAAATCAACTCCATCACTACGTGCCAAGGATTATCATCGCTTTCACACTCGTCATTTTCAGAGTCCACGCTGACTTAACCCTTTCACCGCCAACGTCAATATTTTTGCACCACAATGGCTTAACACCCATGTCACTAAAAGGCATCAAACCAGGGCCTGTTATCCAAAGACACTATTTTCTTTATTTTGGGAGGTAAGGATAATGTTAAATAATGCTAAATATGTCACAGGAATTCCCAATATTGCAGATGTTTTTTTTTTCTACCCAGGTAAGTTTAATGGTATTTTTTGGCTGAAAACTGGCTGGCGGCGAAAGGGTTAATGCATAAAGCAGTTACATGACACTGTTTTGTATTAGTTATGCCTACCACTGTTAACTGAAAACGTATCTACAAAAAGTTCAATTTTTAATTTAAATGCTTGACGTGTTCTCAATTCTGTACCACCACTCGTTTTCACATCACATTACACTACACCACCGATATGCACAAAAGAGGGAATAAATAACAATTTACTATCACAACCTAAGTGATAGCAACACTGACAATCAACAACGTAAGCATTATGCTATTCTTTTTAGCTGATAAGAGACAGAGGCCTACCAATGAAGGCGGGACAGAAATGGCCTGCAGCACCTAAGCCTGGAGATGAGCTGGCGCCGATGGTTGGTGTGCCCTTCTGTGGATGATGGTCATCAGGAGGGATGGTCCTCTTCCCATGACTATGGATGATGGTAATCAGGAGGGGTGGTTCTCTTCCCATGACTGGATGATGGTAATCAGGAGGGGTGGTTCTCTTCCCATGACTGGATGATGGTAATCAGGAGGGATGGTCCTCTTCCCATGACATTGGATGATGGTCATCAGGAGGGATGGTCCTCTTCCCATAACATTGGATGATGGTCATCAGGAGGGATGGTCCTCTTCCCATGACATTGGATGATGGTCAACTACACACATTCACGAGCACGCAAACGCATGCACTACGTAAGTGTTGAATTGAAACTGAAGCTTACCTGTGGAGTTTGGTGGTGGCGATGCCCAGAACGATGCAGCCAGTAGTTGGTCAAGCTGTTCAACGTGTAGTAGCCACACCAGTCATCACTGTCTGATGTCTCATGAGGTTGGTGGTGATGTTCAGAACGATGCAGCCAGTAGTTGGTCAAGCTGTTCAACGTGTAGTAGCCACACCAGTCATCACTGTCTGATGTCTCATGAGGAGTTTGGTGGTGATGTTCAGAACGATGCAGCCAGTAGTTGGTCAAGCTGTTCAACGTAGTAGCTACATCAGTCATCACTGTCTGATGTCTCATGAGGTTGGTGGTGATGTTCAGAACGATGCAGCCAGCAGTTGGTCAAGCTGTTCAGTGTAGTAGCCACACCAGTCCTCGCTGTCTGCGAGGTCTTCAGGAGGAGGTTGGTGGTGATGCCCAGAACAATGCGGCCAGCAGCTGGTCAAGCTGTTCAGCGTAGTAGCCACACCAGTCCCCGCTGTCTGAGGTCTTCGTGAGCAGGATGGGTCTGTGGAGGCTGGGCTGTGAGGAGGAGTGGCGGGAGTATTGCCCCCCCTGCAAACAGAGGACAGTTTGGTACAGAGGCAGTTCAACCAAAGACACTGAAAAGAAAAGATTAACATCCGGTCTCTTTCCCCTATATGAGTAGTAAGGACAGAAACACTGGTTATGTCCCTTAAAAACTACACATTTACACGTCGATAGGCCAGTTGAATTCTCCGTTCAAATTCCAGTCTGAGTTTTTAGATAGCCTCCACTGTGTGTGGTGTACTGTTCCCACTAACGATAACTCTATCAGCCCGGTTCGCCGTAACTCTTAAGTAGTCCTTCTTACCCTTTTAGAATCTTTGGTTCAACTACACCCCCCTGTCAGTCTGGGTTCATAGCATTCTTTCCGTCTTGCCTTTATCTTCTACTATTATTGAATGCAAGTTTTTAATTGTGTAAACGGATAAAATAAAATAAAACGTTAGATATATACTGACAGGCAGAAGTTCTGCACACACGCATTGCAAAAATCATCAAAAATGTAAATCAGATTCAAAATTAATTTCACTTTGGGTAATCCTAAATCATGCTGTGTGTACAATTGCATGATTGAGGATACACACAGCAAGATTTAGGATTACCCAAAGTAAAATTAATTTTGAATCTGATTGACATTTTTGATGATTTTTTGGCAATGCGTGTGTGCAGAACTTCTGCCTGTCAGTATATAAAACGATAGAGGTTGAAGTGCTCAATATCCTGCAGTAAGACAGGCAAGACTCAAACAAAAACGGAAATAACCGAGAAAATGGAGGAAGGGGTGTTGATCTGCACCTTTGCCGAAAGTTTACGATCAGAATTAAGATATTTCATGGTCACGCTTTTACCTTAGAAAAGAGCATATTTACAATTCAAGTCATACTGTAGAAGACACCCCCCCCCCCTCCCCCCCCGCCCCCTCCCTCCCGCACTTGCGTGTACGACGCTTAATCTTCTTTAGTCTTCTTTATTCAGTTTAGGGGAGGAGGGAGGGGATGGTATTTTTTCTACTAACGTACAAGCTACCATCTGCAGACGGTCGAGCCTCGGGAGAAGCCGCCCACAATTCTCTGAATACTCCAGTTTCGAAAACAAATCGGGACAGTTTCTTGACGGAGAGAGACACTGCGCCTTCGGAGTAGGGCCGTGTACACACAATAGCGGAGATTCCGTGCGGAAATCCCGTGCGCAATCCATAAATAAGCGAAACAAAGGGAAAAGATTTGCGTAGACTGTTTATCCTTTCTTCACCACTTATTTAGGGGTTTTCCGTACGGAACTTACGTGTCTAATGAATGAACCCGGCCCCCCGGGTTCATGGGGAGAAATGTGAATGTTACCTTGACGTTTGAAAATATAAAAAGCGTGGCAAATAATTGAGAATCCTCGTCATTCTAAAAATGATCATCTAACTTGGCCCTTCGGTTAACACCTTAATCCGTGTGTGAACGCAGGCATAAGATCTGGCGCACCATGTAAAGATGTGCCCCCCCCCCCCCCCCCCCTGCATTTCTCGGTTAATTCTATTTTTCCGTTATTGCCTTTCTTACCAAAAATAAAGCTGTATTTTAGGAACATTTTCAGCTAATAACCTTTTTGGAATACCCTAACCCTAGCCCTAAACCTAACCCTACCCCCCACTATGTACTGCAGTACACCGCGATTTGTCACAGTTGTGGTTCGTTGCGTTTTTCCGTCTTATAGGGTGGGGGGTAGGGTTAGGGCTAGGGTTAGTTATTCCAAAAAGGTTATTAGCTAAAAATGTTCCTAAAATACAGCTTTATGTATTTATGTAAGAAAGGCAATAACGGAAAAATAGAATTAACCGAGATAGGTAGGGATGGTAGGTAGGGACAAAACAAGCCCAATCCTTTTGAAATAAGCTCTTTCAACCAGTTTTCCGGAATATAAGATTAACCAAACACGTTAAGGCCTCTATTAATATCGAAGACATTTCGTTCGAAAGCTTACTTCAATTAAAAATTCGAAAACTGTTCTTAAATGTTATGGAGAAAGTAACAGTACTTTCAAATCAGGAACGAATATTAGGAAGAGAATGTCGTAGTTTTTGTCTTTAATTCCCATTAATGAAAGCAATGCATTTTAAGAGGCCACAATGCTAAAGGGGACGAATTCAGTTGATGGAGATAAATCGCTCACCTTTGTAAAAGACAAACAATGGCGGAGATCCGGGTCTGCCAACCTTCGCTCGCCAGGGACCGCCACGAAAGTGAAGCTGTTCTCTTTGCCGAGAAATCAGACCTGAACTCACTATCATCCCATGGGGTAGTTGTGCGCATGCACGGTTTCGGTGACCTGTCACGAATTTTTTAGTTCACTGCGTTTTTCACGTGATAGCGAGGTCAAGATCTGGTTTCTATAAATTTTAAGCCGTTTCTTTTTCCTTTACATTGTCATTGCGATTTACCTACAACACACATGCTCGCACTGACGCACGCAGGCATGCACAAATAGACACATCGCACACGCACGCACGCGCGCATACGCGCGCACACGACACGCACGCGCGCACGCGCGCACGCGCGCGCATACACACACACACTCGCTCACACACACACTCGCTTGTACATTAAATGCTGTTGTGAAATGTTTGCTGATGACACTTCATTGCAATCTAACAGTGCCAGTCCCTTTAGAATTAGTAGACAATCTGCAGACCAATGTTAATAAGCTAACTGAGTGGACAGAATTGAACCACATTAACAAAAAATCTCTTAATGCACAAAAAACAAAATGTATGTATATAACCACACGTCAAAAGCGAAAGAAGATGAACTCTGTGTTTCCTCCATTGTATGTCAAAGATAAAATAATTGAAGAAGTTTCCTCCCATAAAGTGTTAGGGGTTATCATTGATAAGGACTTATCGTGGAGTGATCACATTAATGACCTCGGTAAGCGTATCTCTAAAAGAATTTACCAGTTATCAAAAATAAAGAATTTCTTAGACCTTCATTCAAGAAAACTCTTTTTTTCATGCACACATCTTACCTCTTATAAATTACGCATCCACGTTATGGGATAGTGCTAGTGAAAATAATCTAAAATACATAACTCGCTTACACACATAAGAGCTTTAAAGCTTAAAAACTTGTCCTACTTAAGTCTACTAGTTTGACAATAATTGACTATAAACAAAACGTAAACATCCTTCCGTTTAAAGAAAGATCCTTTTCTTAAACAAATGCCGTATGTATGTATTTATTACAACATCGTAAAAACGGAACAGCCCCAAATAAAATAATAAGTTCCTTTACATTAAATGAAAATCGACATACTCATAAGCTTTCATTCACTAATCCCCATAACGATCTGTTCAAATACAGCCTGACATACTCTGGGGGAAACACAAGGAACAACTTGCCATCATTCTTGAAATCATGTCCATCTAAACAAGCTTTTAAAAAAGCTTTAAAGAAGCACCTGGTTGATAATTTGTAATCTGTCATTATTGAGATGTATATATGCATTGATTGTTCTTATGTCTGGATATATTCTTTTCTTCCTTCTATCTTCCTTTTCCTTCTGTTTTTGTTTTGTTTTCCTCAATTGTGTGTGCGGTTGTGGTGTGTGTGTGTGTGTGAGTGTGGTGTGTGTGTGTGTGTGGTGTGTGTGTGTGTGTGTGTGTGTGTGTGTGTGTGTGTGTGTGTGTGTGTGGTTGTGTGGTGTGTGTGTGTGTTGTGTGTGTGTGTGTGTGTGTGTGTGTGTGTGGTGTGTGTGTATGTGTGTGTGTGAGTGAGCGTGTGTGTGTGAGTGAGCGTATTGTGTTGTGTGTATATGCCACACGCGCATGTGTTATGAGTGTTTCCTCCCCCAGCTTCTCATCCCTCGTCTCTTCCTCCCTATTCCCTTCTCATCTCTTCTGTTTAGTTCTTTGTTGTTGTTTTTTTCTTTCATTATACTGATCATAATGTTTTCTGTTTTGTGTTCCTGTAAATATGTTATTTTTTCATAGATTTTTTTGATTGATGTGTATTTTTTTTTATGAGGGCAGGATGAAAAAAAGCTTTGTCAGCTTATTCTTATAACCCTCAATAAAGATGATTTTGACTTGACTTGACTTGCACACACACATTAGCACTCACACGCGCACGCGCGCGTACGGATCAGAGACGTACTAAACACACACACGAAGGGGTACAGAGGCACACAAGATTCACATACTGCACATCACACTCATTCCACACACGGGTGGTGGTGTTTACACACACCCTAAACTACGGACACATGACACCACACATTCACATACACAACACTGTCTCGGATACATATCAGACTCACGCACGCAGTATGTGCACACATACAAGTTGCATTCAGCACAGACACAAATAATCTACTACTACATATCTCTCTCTCTCTCTCCTCGTCTCTCTCTATCTATCACTCATATCTCTGTCTCTCTCTGTCTCTCTTTCTCAGTCCTTTCACTCTAAGTCTCTCTCTCCCTCTCCCTCCCTCTCTCTCCCTCTCGCTGGGGTCGAGGAACTTTTTTTTTTTTTTTGTCTCTCTCTCTCTCTCTCCTCTCTCTCTCTCTCTCTCTCTCTCTCTCTCTCTCTCTCTCTCTCTGTCATCTCTCTTAACATTTTGAAGGCCGTCTAATAATTTCTAGGGGGTTTCTCGTACCATCTCTCTTTCTCAGTTGTCTGATGCCTCTCATCATTTCGTGTATCTCTCTCTCTTTGGTTTCTCATCTCTGTCTCTCTCTCTTTCTCCTACTTTCTCTCCTCTCTCTCTCTCTCTCTCTCTCTCCCTCTCTCTCGTCTCCTCTCTCTCCCTCTCTCTCTTCTCTCTCTGTGCATCGCTCTGTCTCTCTCTCCCTATCTCTCTCCTCTCTTTCTTTCTCTCTCTCTATCTCTCTCTCTCTCTCTCTCTCTCTCTCTCTCTCTCTCTCTCTCGCTCTCTCTTCCTCATCTCCTCTCTCTCTCTCTCTCAAACACCAAATAACCTCTGTTTATGGTGAGACTCTCTCTTTCTCTCTTTCCTATGTTTCTCTCAGCTGTCCGTATGCATCTCGCTTTTCTCTAAGACTTACATAAATGAATCTCTTTCAGATTACCACGTAAAGCTTATAATATGTCTGTATCTTTTGGATGTGAGGGGCAAGACGAATTCCTCTAACTAGAGTCTCTCTAAAGTTATTTGAATCTCTCTCTCTCTTTGTATGGATTAATCTCTCTGTAGGAAACAAAGTTGAGTTTTTACGTAGTTTTCTCTGATACTCTTGATTGAATGTCAATGGCTCTCTCTCTCATGCACATCTGGAAGACAGCAGAAGATATGATATGTACAGTTTCATCAATTCGTCTCTATTAGTTCCTTTGTATATGACTATGCAATTAAACAGACATCTAAAAGGAATATCTAACTCTCTTCAGATTTGGAATATCAGATTTAAACAAACCCTATTTTTATTACAGGGTTCATAAAGAAATTGAGTTATTATGTCCTTATTGTCGCAATGTAATTGAAGATGAAGTTCATTTTATATTCACCTGTCCATTATATGATGATATCAGAAGAAACTCTCTATTCCTGCTAAGTTCATTCGTAACCCTCTGTCTGTTTAAGCTCTATAATGCTACTCTCCGCTAGGAATGAAAATGTTATCAAATGTTTTGCTATTTTTCTTTATAATGCATTTAAGATCAGAGATATATATATATAAATTAGATGAATGTATTGTTTGAATGTTCATGTTTCTCCCCCTCTCAAATGTGGCCATGGCCTTTCTGAATAAACCATTCGCATTCGCATTCACATTCGCATTCGCATTCTCTCCTCTTTCTCTCTCATCTCTCATCTTCTCTCTCTCTCTCAATCATCGTCTCTCTCTCTCTCCGCTCTCTCTCTCTCTCTCTCTCTCTCTGTGCGCGCGTGTATGTATACCTCTCTTTCTCTCCTCTCTCTCTCTCTCTCTCTCTCTCGTCTCTCTTCTCTCTCTCTCTCTCTCTCCTCTCTCTCTCTCTCTGTATCTCACCCCCCATCTCTCTCTCTCTCTCTCTATCTCCTCTCTCTCTCCTCGCTCCCATCTCTCTCATCGCTCTCTCGTCTCCCTCTAGTCTCTGTCTCTCATCCCTCTCTCTCGACCTCTGTCGTTACAGTTAATCTCTCTCAGATCTCCCTCTCTCTCTCATCTCTCTTTCCCTCTGTTTCTCTGAACTCGACTCTCTCCCCTCATCTCTCTCTCTCTCTCTCCCTCTCGAGCATTACTGACTCTCGTCCGTGTCTACACACATACTCTCGCCTCTCTCTCTCTCTTCCTCAATCTCGGCCCAGGATCTCTCTCTGTGTCTTTCCCTCTCTCTCTCTCTCTCGCCCCCTCTCTCTCCCTCTCTCTCTCTCTTCTCTCTCTCTATCTCTCTCTCTTCTTCTCTCTTTCTCTCTGACTCTACTTCTCTCTCTCTCCTCTCTCTTCCCTCGTCACCTTATTACCTCTCTCTCCCTCTCAAGTCTTTTCTCTCCCTCTCTCACCTCTCTCTCTCTCTCTCTCTCCCCCTCTCATCTCCCATAGTCTTCTCTCTCACCCTCTCTCTCTCTCCTCTTCCTCTCCTCCCTACATCTCTCTACTCCCTCTCCTGCTCTCCTCCCTCTCCCCTCAACTCTATATCTCGTTCCCTCCCTCTCGCATTCGCTCTCTCTCCCTATCTCCTCTCTCTCGCTCTCTCATCTCTCCGGGCTCTCTGCTCTCTCTCTCTCCCCCTCTCTGTCCCTATATCTCTCTTCTCTCCCTCTCTGTGAGACTTTCTTTCTTTCTCTCTCTCACTGTCTCCCTCTCTCCTCTCTCTCCTCCTCGTCTGTCCCTCTCAATCAGATCTACTCTCCGTCTCATCTCTCTCTCTCTCGAATCCCCCTCTCTCTCATCATCGTCCCCCCCTCTCTCTCTCTCTCCTCTCTCTCTCTCTCTCTCTCTTTCTTTCTGTGTCCATAGAGAATAGCTCTCGTCTCTCAGTCTCCTTCTCTTTAATTTTGAAGGCAGCAGCTCAGAGAGGGGTCGGAGTGAGAGAGAACTTTCGCTTCGTTCTGCTAGCGATCAGTTAACATGTCGTTCCGTTTGTTGTTGATGCCACTTTTTGTTTAAACTCATAATGCGACTATAACCCCATCACAGAGACAGACGAGTCTCGGGCTCCCGCCTCTCTCACGGACTCCCCCGCCCCCCCCCGCCAGCCCCTCAATCTCTCTCTTCAGACAGATCCCCCTCTATGGGGGACGCTCTCTCTCTCGATCTCACATCTCTCTCTCTCTCAGAGGGGAATCGTCAGGTAAGGTTCTGCTATCTCTCTTTTGAAATTTCTCTCTCCCCGCGTGTCTGCTTTACTCAATTATTTCTCCTCTCTCTAAAATCTCTCTCTTTCTTTTTTTTTCTCTTTCTTTCTACTCTCTCTCTCCTCTCTCCCCTGTCTCTCTCTCTCTCTCTCCTCTTCCCTCTCCCCTCTCTCTCTCTCTTCTCTCCCCCTAGCTCTCTCTCTCTCTCTTTTTTTTCTTCTTTTTCTATCTCTCTCTCTCCCTCCCTCTCCCTCTCTCTCTCTCCCCCCCCCCCTCTCTCCTCTCTCTCCTCCTCTCCCTCTCGTCTAGCTCTCTCTCTATCTCCTACTCATCAAAATACCTCATCGCTCTCTATGTCCGTAATGTCTCTCCTCTCTCTCTCTCTCTCTCCCTCCCCCTCTCGCTCCCTCTCTCTCCGCCCTCCCCTGCTCTCTTCAGGAACCCCCTCTCTCCTCTCTCATCTCTCCTCACTCTCTCTCTGCCATCTCATCTCCTCCTCTCTCTCTCTCTCTCTTCGATCTCTCTCCGTCTCTCTCTCTCTCTCCCGCTCTCTCTCTCTCTTCTTTCTTGTGATTTTGTTCAAGCAGACTGTTAATGATGGAATCTTCCCTGAAGCCTGGGCTAAATCTACCATCATTCCTATTTACAAAAAAGGAGATCCTAATAACCCAGATAATTACCGTGGTGTTGCTTTGACTAGTATTGTTAGTAAGATATATACCCACATTTTAAATAGAAGATTGACAAAATGGTCTGAGCGAGAAGAACAGGATTATTGACGGAACAAAGCCGATCTGCCCGCTCTGCGCACGTTTAGCCCCCCCCCTCCTCCCCACAGTATACGCACACACCAACACTCTCACTGTGTGTGCTCCTTAGTACAATCTTATTTACTAAACAAACCGAAAATTAAGTTGCTTTGTGCCTTCGGCGACTTTCGAGCCAATCACACCATGTGACATCCCACCAGCTACATAGAAATAAGTTATGGATCAATTTGCGAAACCGGCGAGTGATCACACTCACCACACTATATCTGGCTTTTTTTCTGTTGTTTGTGTTGATCCGTGTACGGTTCCCGTGTTCGCATGCGTGCGAGATATCACCTGCATCTTCTGCTGTGTTTGAATGCCCGGAACTGTCGGTAGCTCTGTTAAGAGAGGATGCAGTCCGCTTACTCAGTCCACTCATGTTTTCCTTTGTCATTAATGAATGAGTAGAGCCATCGAAATAATGACAAAAGGTAAACACGGAATTCAGCAAATTCCTGGTGCGGTCGAGATTTTTCTCATGTTATTTGCTGATGATGTATTACTTTTATCAGATACAGCTATAGGTCTCCAGAACCAACTAAATAGTTTGAAACAAGAAGCTGATAGATTATGTCTTACTGTAAACCTTGACAAAACAAATGTAATGTTTTTTTAGGATGGGTGGGCACCTTTCACGTTATGAAAAATGTTTTTTTGGTGATATAGAAATAAAAATAACTAATTCATCAAATATTTAGGCATGTTGTTTTCTACAAAGTTAAGTTTGAAAAATGCTGTAGCAGAATATTGTAGAAAGGGGAGAAGGGGGTTATAGAAATTTTAAAAACATTGCGTAAGCTTAATGCTATTGATTCAAGTATATTTTGGAAACTCTTTAATACTCAGATTGAACCAGTTCTGACATATGGAGCAGAAATTTGGGGAATTTATGATAATATTGATTCAGAAAAGGTAACATACATTTGCGTATTAACTAATTAATTAAAATATAAAACCGCTTCCTTAAATGATCCCATTGCACAGTTTCAAACACGAGTAGTATATGGAGAAACAGGCAAGGTACCCTCTGTATGTTTTAGAGACATAATAGTAGCTTTAAGTGAAGAGTGATAGAAAAATACTGGACTCAAGTTGTTAAAAAGCTATACCTAATATATCCAGGACTTAGTAGACAGGACGTATCAAATGCTTATTGACAGAGACGAACATGAGGAAAGGAAAAGAAAATTGGGTATATTAGTGTTGAATAACGTAGTTAGCTACGGACTACTAATGGGTTGGAAATGGAAATTGTGAATGGGCTATGTCAGGGAGAGGTGGGTTGTAGGGGAAGGATGTGGGGAGAAGTGGGTAGTGACAGGGATCGGATTATCATGGAAAGAATTTAACAACAGACTTATTGGCTTGACATTATCAGCACAAATTGGCACTCTACACTCTAGATTGCAAGTTCAGACAGATTATAACTAGGATTATTAGTAGTTTTAAAGAGTTTGTATTTGAAATTGGAGAAATATATAAACGGTTGTTAGAATATAGTAGAGGTTGGCATAGGGACATAGACTATCGTCTGGCCAAGGGCTTAGGTCTAGAACTATAGGCTTGAATGCACACACGAAACAATGGTTTCATGGATGGGATGATATATCTGTTAATTGCTCCCTGCCCAATGTGTGGTTTTCATAAAGAAGAATGATATACACTTTTTATTTAGTTTGTAAAAAAAAAAATATGATTTGGGTGATTAGAAAGAAGTGTAAAATTTTTGAAAAAAACGTGTTGCTGTATATTTGGATTTAGTTGGAGTTTTGAGAATGGGCTATGATGATGAATCTATAAAATCCCTAGCTAAATATATTGCAGAAGCTCTGAATATTAGAACTAAGGAAAAGCAAATACAAGTAGAACGTAGACAGAACATTACTTCTTAATGTTCTTGAATATTGTATTAGGATATAAGTGTAGGAATCTGATATACTTAATTTGAATATGATTGGATGGTCGAGACAGACATTTGTTTTTATTTCATTTATTTTGTATTGCATTGATTGATTTTATTTAATTTTCCATTATTTTGTTCTATTCGCACCACCATGTCATCTAAGCTATGTAAGCCAATGAACATAAAAAAAGTTGCAGTGTTCAGTTCAGGTGCATTCTGTTGTTTCTCTCAGGCCCTCCGTCTCCTCATCTCTGCTCTCTTCTCTCTGAATATGATTGGAATGGTCGAGACCAGACATTTGTTTTTTATGTCATGTTATTTTTATTTGCATTGGATTGATTTTATTTCAATTTTCCATTATTTTTTGTTCTATTCGCCACCCCCATGTCATCTAAGTTATGTAAGCCAATGACATTAAAACAGTTCGTGCAGTCTCGGTTCAGGGTTCTCTCCCTCTCTCTCTCTTCCTCTCGTGAATATGATTGGATGGTCGAGACAGACATTTGTTTTGATTTCATGTTATTTTTATTGCATTGATTGATTTTATTTCATTTTCCATTAATTCTGTTTCTATTCCACCTCCAGGTAATCTAAGCTATGTAAGCCAAGACATTAAAACAGGTCAGTGTTAGTTCAGTGTCAGTGTTCTCTCCCTCTCTCTCTCTCTCTCTGCTCTCTCTCTCTCTCTCTCTCTCTCTCTGAGCTACTCTCTCTCTCTCGCTCTCGCGCTCTCTCATCTCTCTCTCTCTCTCTCTCTCTCTCTCTCTCTCCCTCCCTCTCTCTCTCTCTCTCCCCCTCTCTCTCTCTCTCTCTCTCCCCCTCTCTCTCTCTCTCCCTCCCTCTCTCTCTCTCTCTCCCCCTCTCTCTCTCTCTCTGTCCCTCCCTCTCTCTCTCTCTCTCTCTCTCCCCCCCTCTCTCTCTCTCTCTCTCTCTCTCTCTCTCTCTCTCTCTCTAGTGGCCCCCCCCTACTTGTAGTTATTTGTTTTTATACTATTTTGCTCTAATTGTGTTCCTTTGATGTCTTGTATCATCATTGCATGTTAATATTATAAATTATTCTGTTTGCCTTATCGGTTGTATTAGTCGTGTTTCTTGTCTCAGGACAGATTGCTAAGAATAGGCCTGGCCTAAAATCTCAATCCTTACATCATAAATTGTCAAGTGTCAAGTGTCTCTCTCTTGGAACTCTGAAATGTATGATCTTGTAGAAAAAATCCATTAGTTTACAAAATTTAAAATAATACACGGCAACGCCGAGCGGCTGCAAAGTCCCCTCGCAGCATCGCCGGGTATACTCCGAAATCGGATGGCGTAAATGTGACGTAATGTATTGTAAACTAAGTACAATCAGTGTATATCGTGCATCTTGTGCAAACAAGTATACCAAAGTTTGACGACAATAGATGAATCGTGTTTGATATATAGCATTGGGGTTCGGACCCGTGATTTTATGCGCGCGCGATCATGCGCACACGCGCGCACAGAAACTTCCTGGACAACTGTGTTATAGACCATTCACAAGAAATGTTGTGAAAAACACTGCCATTGAAATACATGCAAAACTTCGCGAGATATTAGCGATTATGTGTTTCGGGGTTTGAACCCGTAACTGGCGCGACCTTGTACATTAATGTAAAAAACTAAATAATCAGTGGATCGCTTGCATTCTTGGCAAAACTAGTATACCAAAATTTCATAATGATACACTGCATCGTTTTGAGAAAAAACGGTACGGACGGACGGGACGGACGGACGGACGGAGGCACGCCGGACGGATAAGACAAAAAACAATAGCTCCCCGAACCTTCGGCATCGGGGACTAATAATGAATAGGCCTAGTAGCACTAGGTAGGGGAAGACGGGGTAAAAAGCGCATAGGCGGGTAAGAAGCCCACCCCAATATCTCATGAAATAAAGAAACTTTCAGTAATTGCCCATGAGACGAATGATAGACATTAAACGATCGTCTCATGGGCAAAATGTGACTGGAAATTTGCTTCATTTTCATGAGAAATTGGGGGGCTTCTCATACCCGCCATGCGCTTTTTACACCGTTCTTCCCCTAATAGGTAAACAGACCCCAGAATTTCTTCAGAATGATATACTTTTAATCGAGGAAAATAAGCATGGAAAAACAATGATTGTAGCCCTTTTTCATCAGTTCTTAATTGTAATGTATGCCAGTTGAAATTGAGCACCTTAGGCTCCACCGCCCCATCGAAATGGCTTCTCTCTCCGGCACTCCGCCAAGGAGGAATCGCCGTTTTGACGGTTTGATGTATAGAAAACCAAGACAAAAGTGAGTGTTCGATCCTATGAAAAAGGGCTGTCTTTCCTGGTGATCTCGACGTGTTTCTTGCAAAAAAAACTCATCTGTCTGGGGTCACTTTTAAAAGTCAAAGAGTAATAAGGGTAATACGCTAGAGCTTGACTAAGTATTCTTGAGACAAAAATTGAATAAGGTAATGTTGTTCTTTAACATTCAGCTTAAAAAAACAATATTAAAAACATGTTGGAACTTTTTTTTCTCTTAAGTAAGCATTCAATT
>CM065708.1:9337648-9340148 GCA_017654935.2 Phymorhynchus buccinoides | reverse complement strand
TTGTCTCTCTCTCTCACTCTCTCTCTCTCTCTCTCTCTCTCTCTCTCTCTCTCTCTCTCTCATCTCTCTCTCTTTCTCTCCTCTATTCTATCTCAATCATTTTTATACAATCGAAAAAAGGTTTTAGACTGCATTACTGTGTTATTGAATTGTGAATAAGACTAATGTTTAGAGTACATTCATTTTAAGTACATTCATCCATGTATTACACAAACTTCATGATTATGTTCAAAAAAAGATATCAAGGTGATGTGTGTGTGTGTGTGTGTGTGTGTGTGTGTGTGTGTGTGTGTGTGTGTGTGTGTGTGTGTGTGTGTGTGTATGTGTGTGTGTGTGGTGTGTGTGTGTGGTGTGTGTGTGTGTGTGTGTGTGTGTGTGTGTGTGTGTGTGTGTGTCTTTGTGTGTGTGGTGTGCGTGTGCGTGCGCGTGTGCGTGCGCACGCGCGTGCGTGTGTGAGAAAATAAACGCAAGCAAAGCAATAATCATTCATAACTTTACATCTGGTGTTGTTGCTATGCAGGGTCATCATTGTACGTCATTATTTTGTTTGTTTACGTGTGACTCTCTTTACCAGTGTGTGTCATTCCTGAAGAAGAGAGGACACCCTCTCGAAAGCTTGAATTAAAATTGGAACCACCACGGATTTGTTGTAGTTTTCTTTTATTTTGCGTGTTATATAGGTAGTTAGGACATTAGGCCTCGCGGCCTCTTCACTGTCCTTTCATGTTTGTTTGAACTTTTACACAGCGGAGAGGTTTTTATATTTTGTTTTTGGCAAATCTGCCTTTTAGTCATGCTCATATTGCAGTTTTGAGATGTTGGTGTATTTATCACGGAGGTTTTTGAATTGTGTTCGATTTGTGCCTATTATTTTAATATGTGCAGGAAGAGTATTCCAAAACTTTGTTAGAACAAACACATTTCTTCTAATATTAGTTCGGCTATACTGGGTTAGTATTTTTAAATCACTGTTACGGGTTCTTGAGTCAGTTGTTAGCTGGAACAAAGATTTATTAGTATTGTTATCACTGTGAACAATTTTGAATGTGTTTATCAGATCCCCACGGATTCTTCTATATTTCAGAGATGGTAATGTCTATTTCCTTAGTAGTCTATGTTCGTAATCAAGGTTACTAATGCCTTTAACTCTTCTTCTTCTTCTTCTTCTTCTTCTTTCTTCTTCTTCTTCTTCTTCTTCTTCGATCGCTCAGACAGTTTCCTGTCAATTATGAGCGGAGATGCGTCATGCTGCCGTTATGCGCCTAACTAAGAAATGGTTAGGCCCAGCAAGTCCGACTTCGGCTGGAGGAAATGTTTTTGAAAGTGTTTCGTGGAGAGAAAAAAAAGGCAGGAGAATGGACCGGTAAGGCAGAACGATAGTAGACGACAGTAAGCAAAGGGAAAAGGCAGAGTCAAAGAGAGACAGATTAGAGGAAGTTACAAGCACAGAACTTCCAGAAGGTGGGTGAGCTATTTATACAAAAGACCCCCCCCCCCGGTATCCCCACGGGGGGACGCCTTTAACTAATTAATTAACCCTTTCACCGCCAGCCATATTTCAGTCAAAAATGTCCATTAAATGTACCTGGGGAGAGAACGAAATCCATCTGCAGTATTGTGGATTCTTCTGTGACATATATAAAATAAGGTCTGTCCTTACTTCCCAAAACTAAGACAATAGGGTCTTTGCATAATAGACCCCAATTTGATGCCTTTTAGTGACATAGGTGTTAAATCACTGTGGTGCTAGAATGCGACTTTGGCGGTGAAAGGGTTAAACCACTACTTACCTAACTAATGATGTCCCCTTAATGAAAAAAACATCACAACTCAGTCATGTTTGCCACACACACAGGCACATCTAGGTCATTCTGCTAAACACCACTAGTAGTTTCGAACGCCTCTAACAGGCCCTACTTCTACAAAGGCGGGTAGTAGTGGTTCTACTCCACTCCACGACACGAAGCCTAGTTCGTTCTAATACTCTAGGCTGCGAGTAAACAACGTGACCTGAGTTGCGTTGCCTCGGCTAAGCGTGGCGGGCGAGGCGAAACGTTCGAATAAAACGTTTTAACTCACTCGGCACTGGCTCCGGTTGTTTCCCCTTACAACCGTTTTAGGACGAGGCCATTTTGACTAGGTTCGAAAACACATCACTACCAAAAAAAGTGATGAACAGTTATGGACTGATATTTTCAGATAAGATTGCTAACACCATGCACTGAACGATCGTAAAATGCCAGATTCCATACCTTTCGTCGTTTGTCTCCTATGGACGAAAACAGCTAACACATAGAAAGAAAGATATTTTCACATTCCGATCTATGAACACCACCCCACCCCTTCAGCCTAACCTGAATGCAAAGTCTTCAATGATTGGTTGATTTCAAAAGCTAGGCAAGGTCAAAAGGCAAACTGAGGGTAGGTTACGACGTGCATGGCTCTTGAAAGCTGGTTGCACGTCAGAAATCAAAACCTCTTGAAAACTCCCATGAGCCGG
>CM065708.1:9300148-9332648 GCA_017654935.2 Phymorhynchus buccinoides | reverse complement strand
CACACACACACACACACACACACACACACACGCGCGCGCGCGCGCGCGCACAAACACGAACACACACATACACAGACAACTCGTATGCGCGCGTGGGCGCACATACTCTCATACTGCTAACACATATACACACACAGGGAGAGACATTTACATATACGCACTCGCTCGAACACATACTCAGTAACACGCACGCACGCACGCACACACACTTATTGATCGATGGGAAAATACGCCTCTTTTCGTGATGCGTGCGTGCGTGCGTGCGTGTGCGCGTGCGTGTGTCCGTGTCCGGAAATGTGTATACGAGTGCATGTGCGTGGGTCCATGCGTGTATGTGTTTTTGTGACTGTGCGCGTGTTTGTGCGTGCATGCATGCGTGTGTTTGTGCTCGCGTTTCAGTGCGTTTCAGAAGATTTCTATGCACAATATGAAACAAACAATATTTTGCACGCGCGTTCATATGTTTATTACACACGTTTCGTTTATTTAGCATACTTCTTATGTGCATGAGAACACAACATATAGCGAAGAAAGAAAAGGGAAGTAATACGTTTTTAATTGTTCCCCTTGAAAGTCTAAAATGTCTGATCATCGTAAGTTCAGGAAAACGGATTATGAGCGTTTAAAAAAAAAAAGGCTGAATTATAGAACTCCCAGTTTTGAAAATGTAACAATTGTTCCTTTTGGGGCTTTAGCAGAGGTATGATTTATCTCCCTTTTGATAGCAACTCTTTTCTTTCTCCCGAAAGTGAAGAGTACGCTTTAAAGACCCCTTGACGCGCCACGGTTACGTCCCTTGTTTTTTTTTCTGGGTTGCTGCGACCCACATTCGAATTTCCCCATATTCAAATTGAGGCTGCTCTTTAAACTGATGTGTCGCTTTCAATTTGGGGTAATTTATATGGGAGTCAGACTTGGTCAAAACAAGATTTCTTTCCAGTTATAAGAGGGAAAACACGCGAATCCCGCGATTTTGACACGTGATCGGGTGGATCTTTAAGAGTTAAATAACCTTAGCTAACGTTATTGGTATTATTTGCTTTGGCCTCTTTTGGCGTAACCGTAATTCGCGCGAATAGCGACCCCTTGTGAAACTCAACCCGGAAATGCTAGTGTAACTACGAACTACACGTCATGTTGGCAGGGATGTCGCATTACAAAGCACTGGTAAGATTAGAATAGCATACATCACAGCTGTCCCGTCAAGTCAAGCTACTTAGTTAAAAGACTGAATCTAAAAATCTTAGATAAAAAAAAAATTACACCAAGCATATCCCTATAAAATATTTTGGCTGTTGGTTCTAAATTATATTATAAACACATTTCTTCCATCAGATTAATTGTCAAAACTGTCTGTCACGAAATATATTCAGTCTAAAATATTCTTACATAATTCACTGAGTATCGCAAACATAAACAAAATCGCCCATGAGTGAAAATCTAGCAATTTCCACCGACTACAATTAACTGAGCCACATACTACAACATATTCCTGAGAGAGAAAATGGAGTTTTACGTCCTCTTGGTCTGAATCAGACACATATGGGACATTTGTAAATACAAATATGGTGGGAACAATACTGGAGGCAATGCCCGGAGGCAGTACGAAACCAGTAAAGTCCTGATTTTTTAAATTAATACAGATAGGTGTAGCGGTAACCACGCCTCGGTTTGTGGAAAAAACATATTCCTGACTTATTTATGAACAGTTATGGTAAACTAAAGTTGGCTTGAAAAAAATTCTGAAAATATGGATGAACTAAATATTCTTTTCAAAACAGCTGTGATATGCTTTCATTTCTAAAACTTTTAACACGTACTGATCTCCCCTATTTTCTCAATTTCCCAAATTTTCTTCACCCCCAGAAATGAAACCAAAAGCAATCTTCCCAATTTCCCATTTTGTTTACTAAAGCACATAGTTTCCATCAGTGAAAAAAAAAAGGAAAAGGCATATGTAACAATTAAAGAAATATAATAATAATAATAACTCTTATATAGCGCCGTTCTCCTGGCGCAGCAGGACTCACAGCGCTTTACAAAAAACATACATACAATAATCATGAAGAAAAACAACATAATTATACAAAAGTGGAAACAACCATACAAAAATCCATGGAAAAAACAATTAGCCCATTATCGCACTGCACTCACACATAGTCCAACTCAACAAAAACTCACAGAGGGTGAACTGAAGGGGAGAAGACACAGGAGATCAACAGAGGTATTTTTTGAAGAGAACAGTTTTCAGGCCAGTTTTGAAAGAAGACAAAGATGGAGAGTTGCGGAGAGAGGAAGGGAGGTTGTTCCAGATGTGTGGTGCTTGGAAACGGAAAGCTCGGTTTCCAACTGTTTTGTATTTGGTGACAGGTATGCAAAGAAGTTTGAGGCTACTTGATCTGAGGTTGCGTTCTGGTGTGTAGGCAGAGAGAAGAGAGGAAAGGTAGTCTGGAAGAGAGCCTTCGAAGTAGCGATAGGCAAGAGTGGCCACTTTGTACTCTACTCTAGCGTCAACAGGGAGCCAGTGCAGCTGTCTCAGCAGGGGTGTCGCTGAGTCAGTCTTACGCTTTCTGAGCACAACCCTGGCAGCAGCATTCTCTAAATATGACAGAACAATGATTCAGATGAACTGGTAAAACAAGACGGTTGGAAACCACTTACCAAAATACATGAAAAAGCTTTCAGCATGGAACAAAGCCAAACATAGTGAATCAATAGTTTGTCTGCTAAGGACATTTTCAAACAATTAAAACTAATTTGTATCAAATATAGTTGTTCATCATAAAAATCCAACTCGCATAAAGGGAGCATGCCATCAAACCATTTCTAATTTCCCTTTTCACTTGTTATCTTTTTTCCTCGTTTTGTCATTAGAAAGATGTACCCAATAATTCTGCGCATTTTGTTCTGGTTTGCTGTCCAATAATAATAATAATAATAATAATGGTGAATCATTTATATAGCGCATTCCTCCACCAAATGTGGAGCTCTATGCGCTAAACAACAACAAAAATTAAAAGCAAGAAATTCAACAACAAAACCAAATAACCACTCACGCACATGCAAATAGGCATACACATACACACCCCACCCACACATACACGCACGTACGCACACACGCGCACACACACGCGCACACACACGCGCACACACACGCGCGCACACACGCGCGCACACACACGAACGACACACGCACACACACACACACACACACACACACACACACACACACACACACACACACACACACACACACACACCACGCACTCACATACACACATACACACACACACACACACACAGTTACCATCACCACCACTCATTAACTGGAACAGCCACACACACCTACACGCGTCTTACAGGCATCCAAACTTCACATGTTGCGACAATGTGAACAAGGTTCAGTAGGTTCTTAGGCATATAACAACAAACAATTTACCAAATACAAATGGTGAAAATGTGACCCAGCACCACGAAAGGGACATTAAGTCGCTGGGCTAGTTTCTCACAACAGGCTTGCAAAGTAAAAATCTAATTTTTTATCAATTTTGAGTTATGGGTATTTTCGTGCTCTGTAACATCTTATCTTTCATATCCATAACGGATAATCTTTACTATGATCTCTAGATATTCCAAAAAGTGCTTTAATGTTAGCAGGTTGATGCATTTTCAAAGGATAGGCTAGACTTTAGACCGATTTCACAAAATGGCAGACAGTCACCTTACCACATTTAAATGCTCACAACTCTGCAACAAAAAAGGATACAAGAATGTTTTTTATATCGTTGGAAAGAGAATTGCCTGAAGTTTCCAACTGTGCCATTTTCTCAGAATGGTCATTTTGACACTTAATGTCCCTTTCGTGGTGCTGGGTGACAAATAAGTGTTAATGCCTCATCCCAAACACCACCACACCACAGCGACAAACCCCAAGGCAACATGGAATGATACTGGTTGTAGTTTGAAAATCAAAAAGGTTCCGTTACATTTCGGTCCGCAATGACATAATATTTGCAAACAAAACCAAAACCATGACAATACATAATTAAAAATGAAGTTTTATTTCTCTAAAGCAAAGTTGAAAACTCAATAGATAGCAATCTTGACAGATAAATTAAGTTTAACCCTTTCACCGCCAAAGTCGCATTTTAGCACCACAGTGGTTTAACACCTATATCACTAAAAAGGTGTCAAATTGGGGTCTATTATCCAAAGATCCTATTGTCTTAGTTTCGGGAAGTAAGGATAGACATTTTATATATGTCACAGAAGAATCCCCAATACTGCAGATGGTTTTTGTTCTCGACCCAGGTAAATGTAATGGATTTGTTTTGCTGAAAAATGGCTGGCGGTGAAAGGGTTAATGGAATTAATAAGATGCATCCGAATATTCCACCCTTTGTAGATGTATTATTAACTTTTGGTATTTGGATGTTTTTGTTGTTACTTGTGTACATTCTGGTCACAGAGACTTATCTCCGTGGAACTCGGGCTCTTCTCCCTTGGAGAGCGCGTCGTCGCAAGCACAGCGCCTACCAAGGCGCCTACCCATTAGTATATATCTATATATTAACTTTAGTAGGCGTCTTTTTGTGGGTACGTCTTTCTGTTTCAGCTGTGAGCAATTGTCTGAGCATACGACTCAACACCTACCCCGACACACGCATGTTACTGGTAATATTTTACGTGAGAGAGTCCTGGGGTGGCTTTTTAAGAACGAACTACGTGTTATAAATATAGAAAGTCAAACGGCTTGAGGCTGGCAGCGAGTGGGAACCCTGAAATTGCGTGAACGACTATGAAGTATGAGATTTCATAAAAATAATAATGAACACAAAATATTGCTTAAAACGGTTTAAAATGGACTCTTTGCATTCCTCGTTGAAAAGTCTGTTTTAGGTTTTACGCAGAGTTAGTCAAATGATACACAGAGATACGTATATTAGATAAGTAGGCGTAGAAGATAACTGTGGGTATACATAATAAATGTTAAATTTGAATGAGTAGGCATGCAAGACATAAGACCAGAAAAGAGAAAGGCTGGACATGAGAAAGTGCAGCGCCATTTGCACTTTTCACTTCCACTCCTAGGAGCATTAATGTTTAGTAACAGCACAGGACAGCACAGGTTAGAGTTAGCATGGATCTTATCGGGAAAAGAGAAGCATTATACGAGCTGTGTTAGGTTTAGTAACAGCACAGGTTAGAGTTAGCATGGATCTTATCGGGGATAGAGAAACACCATGTGAACATTAATGTTTAGTAACAGCACATGTTAGAGTTAGTATGGATCTTATCGGGGAAAGAGGAAACACTATACGAGCTGTGTTAGGTTTAGTAACAGCACAGGTTAGAGTTAGCATGGATCTTATCTGGGAAAGATGAACAGTATACGAGCTGTGTTAGGTTTAGTTACAGCACAGGTTAGAGTTAGCATGGATCTTATTGCCGGGAAAGATGAACAGTATACGAGCTGTGTTAGGTTTAGTTACAGCACAGGTTAGAGTTAGCATGGATCTTATTGCGGGGAAAGATGAACAGTATACGAGCTGTGTAGGTTTAGGTTAGAGTTAGCATGGATCTTATCGCGGGGGAAAGACGAACACTCATGTGAGCTGTTATGTTTAGTAACACAGGTTAGAGTTAGCATGGATCTTATCGCGGGGGAAGATGAACACTATACGAGCTGTGTTAGGTTTAGTGACAGCACAGGTTAGAGTTAGCATGGATCTTATCGCGGGGAAAGATGAACACTATACGAGCTGTGTTAGGTTTAGTGACAGCACAGGTTAGAGTTAGCATGGATCTTATCGCGGGGAAAGATGAACACCGTGTAGATGTGTGAATGAGGATTGGTGCGTCCACTCCAGTCCCCATACCCACTGACAGAGAGAAAGGGGAGACAAACAAATGTGACTCCAAGTTGGCTAAACAGGAAAGACAAGATAGAAACATTTAGTCGAAGTATACGATTAAAACAGGGGAGATGCGAGTGATTCAAACAATTAGTCTGAGAAAAAGGTTAGAGTTAGCATGGATATTATCGGGAAAGAGAAATACTATACGAGCTGTGTTAGGTTTAGTAACAGCACAGGTTAGAGTTAGCATAGATCTTATCAAGGAAAGATGAAAATTATGTGAGCTGTGTTAGGTTTAGTAACAGCACATGTTAGAGTTAGCATGGATCTTATCGGGGAAATATGAACACTATACGAGCTGTGTTAGGTTTAGTAACAGCACAAGTTAGAGTTAGCATGGATCTTATCGGGGAAAGAGAAACACTATACGAGCTGTGTTAGGTTTAGTATACAGCACAGGTTAGAGTTAGCATGGATCTTATCGAGGAAAGATGAACACTATACGAGCTGTGTTAGGTTTAGTAACAGCACAGGTTAGAGTTAGCATGGATCTTATCTGGGAAAGATGAACACTATACGAGCTGTGTTAGGTTTAGTAACAGCACAGGTTAGAGTTAGCATGGATCTTATCGGGAAAGAGAAACACTATACGAGCTGTGTTAGGTTTAGTAACACATGTTAGAGTTAGCATGGATCTTATCGAGGAAAGATGAACACTATACGAGCTGTGTTATGTTTAGTAACAGCAGCACAGGTTAGAGTTAGCATGGATCTTATCTGGGAAAGATGAACAGTATACGAGCTGTGTTAGGTTTAGTAACAGCACAGGTTAGAGTTAGCATGGATCTTATCTGGGAAAGATGAACAGTATACGAGCTGTGTTAGGTTTAGAGCACAGCATATCTTATCGGGGAAAGATAGCACTATACGAGCTGGTGTTAGGTTTAGTAACAGCACAGGTTAGAGTTAGCATGGATCTTATCGGGGGGAAAGAGGAACACTATACGAGCTGTGTTATGGGTTTAGTAACAGCACAGGTTAGAGTTAGCATGGATCTTATCGCGGGGAAAGATGAACACTATACGAGCTGTGTTAGGTTTAGTAACAGCACAGGTTAGAGTTAGCATGGATCTTATCGCGGGGAAAGATGAACACTATACGAGCTGTGTTAGGTTTAGTGACAGCACAGGTTAGAGTTAGCATGGATCTTATCGGGGAAAGATGAACACTATACGAGCTGTGTTAGGTTTAGTGACAGCACAGGTTAGAGTTAGCATGGATCTTATCGCGGGGGAAGATGAACACCGTGTAGATGTGTGAATGAGGATTGGCGCGTCCACTCCAGTCCCCATACCCACTGACAGAGAGAAAGGGGAGACAAGCAAATATGACTCCAAGTTGGTTAAACAGGAAAGACAAGATAGAAACATCTAGTCGAAGCATACGATTAAAACAGGGGAGATGCGAGTGATTGAAACAATTAGTCCGAGAAAAAGACTACGAAGCAAAGAGACAAGCCATGCAGGCAATAGTGAGGTCAACACGAACGGAACAGAATGACCGGGACATGGTAGGGTTAGAGAAATGGACCATTTGTCAGAGCAGATCTGTGACAAAGGATGTTAAATGGATGATAGAGAGACAAAAGATAAACTGTGTTAGAGTAAAAGGAAAGACAGACAAACAAAAGCCGTACAGGAATAGGGGAAGACGGGGTAAAAAGCGCATGGGCGGGTAAGAAGCCCACCCCAATTATCTCATGAAATAAAGAAAATGTCAGTCAAATTTTGCCCATGAGACGAATGCTAGACATTAACGCTCGTCTCATGGGCAAAATTAGACTGAAATTTGCTTCATTTCATGAGATAATTGGGGTGGGCTTCTTACCCGCCCATGCGCTTTTTACCCCGTCTTCCCCTAATAGGAAATGGTGCGTCCATCCCACTTCCCATCACCTGATACCTGATAACCAAAAAAACACCAGGATACGTTTAGGGAAGACAACTGTTTAGCAAAGCATAACGTTGGGGGGGGGGGGGGGAGGAGGTTAGAAGGGTTCTAGGGTTATTAGAGAGGGTAAACAATGAAAATGAAGAAGGGAAGATGAGAGAGAAGTTCACACATACTGGGAAGATTAGAGAGAAGTTAACACATACTGGGAAGATTAGAGAGAAGTTAACACATACTGGGAAGATTAGAGAGAAGTTAACACATACTGGGAAGATTAGAGAGAAGTTCACACATACTGGGAAGATTAGAGAGAAGTTCACACATACTGGGAAGATTAGAGAGAAGCTAACACATTAACACATACTGGGAAGATTAGAGAGAAGTTAACACATACTGGGAAGATTAGAGAGAAGTTAACACATACTGGGAAGATTAGAGAGAAGCTAACACATTAACACATACTGGGAAGATTACACATACTGGGAAGATTAGAGAGAAGTTAACACATACTGGGAAGATTAGAGAGAAACACATACTGGGAAGATTAGAGAGAAGTTAACACATACTGGGAAGATTAGAGAGAAGTTCACACATACTGGGAAGATTAGAGAGAAGCTAACACATTAACACATACTGGGAAGATTAGAGAGAAGTTAACACATACTGGGAAGATTAGAGAGAAGTTAACACATACTGGGAAGATTAGAGAGAAGTTAACACATACTGGGAAGATTAGAGAGAAGTTAACACATACTGGGAAGATTAGAGAGAAGTTAACACATACTGGGAAGATTAGAGAGAAGTTAACACATACTGGGAAGATTAGAGAGAAGTTAACACATACTGGGAAGATTAGAGAGAAGTTCACACATACTGTACTGTCAGTATTACCAACTGAGTTACGATAACAAACCCCAACATGCCAGAGTGTCTCGGCATAAGATACAATTAGGGGATGGAAGCTAGAAGGGTTAAATGATAAGCTCATGCACTCTTTCAGCACGGTGTTGCCGATTTTATTTCGCGTTGTCTGAACTAAGCGTTCAACTTTGGACATTTAAAAGTAATCATTTGAACAAAATCACGGATGCTTAGAAATCGTGCGCGTTTCTGTTTTCCAGTTTCCCACCATGACCCAGTCTACTATACCATGCTAATGCCCCCCCCCTTACCCCCCCCCCCCCATATAATAATATTACCCCCTCTACCCGCGTAAAGGTTCTAATGTTCTCTATAATCCCCCCCCTAATGACTACCCATATCTATAATAAAAATTACCCCCCCCCCCCCCCCCCCCCCCCCCACACCGCCCCCCCCCCCTCCTATAATCTACCCTAATCTAAACCCCCCCCCCCCCCCCCCCCCCCCCTAAAATAATATAATACATCTAACCCCTGAGTCTAGACTATATATCAATCTACCCCCCCCCCCCCCACCCTGAGACGAGTGTTAATGTTTAGCATGAGCTGTCAGTATAGTTGGAAAGAGACCTGTAGGTATTATACTAAATACGAGAATGTAGGAGAGCAATAAGTTAATGTTATCAAAAGTAAAGACGTCACAAAATAGTGAGACTTAATGCATTGATTACGGATAAACTTGATGCGTTCTAATCCAAGCAATCTTTAGAGGGAACAGCGTTGCAACATTTAAATTGTTATAGTACATCACAGGCTTCACCACAAGGACACGTAACACAACCAACAGTAGTGTATGACATCATTGGGTGGCATAGCCACAGACTCCAAAAAGCAAACTATGCCATAATAGAATACGGTTTTGACAAACATTCATGAACAAAACAATTGTTCAATCTAAAAAAAAGTTTAATTCATAGCCAGACTCCCAAAAGCAAACTATGCGTTAATAATACTAATGGGATGTTCATAGTACGATTTTGACAAACATTCATGGAACAAAAACATATCCGGTTGTTCTAAAGAGAAATCTAAAAAAAAGTAAAATTAATTCATAGCCACAGACTCCAAAAAGCAAAGCATGCTATAAAGAAAATATACAATACAAATACGGTTTTGACAAACATTCATGAACAAAACAATTGTTCAATCTAAAAAATGGTAAAATAATTCATAGCCACAGACTCCAAAAAGCAAACTATGCCATACGGTTTTGACAAACATTCATGAACAAAAACATTGTTCAATCTAAAAAAAGTAAAATAATTCATAGCCACAGACTCCAAAAAGCAAACTATGCCATATTTCGGTTTTGACAACCATTCATGAACAAAAAAATAGTTCAATCTAAAAAAAAAGTAAGTCATTCAAACGACACAAATTCTAACCCATTTCAATATCAAACTCATTACGTACTTGATTACAGTCACGTTCATGCACACATGGCCACACTCTAGAACAACGCTTAACACAGAGCTTAACATATCTATTCCTTCTGCTCCAGATCCTGTCCAAGATTGTCAAATCACAGGATCTACAATCTTATCCCAATAATGTCTTACTTATCCATGTGTTCTGTTTGTTTCTGTATTGTTGATTCTCATATTATCACATGGTTTCAGGCACGTTCTGTTTCCTATGAAGGGTGTACATTTGTGTTGGTATTAGAGCAGCAGGCCTAAATATGACACATGTCATTATTGTTTGTGCATTTGTTACTTTATAAGCACTGTCCTCTTTTGCGCAATTGTAAACTCTCTTTTGGTTTCATTAAAATCAATTTAAAACCTGATAAATACTGTTAAAAAAAAAGAAGTGAATATAAACTATCGAAGCATTAGATATGTCTGTAAAATTATTCAACAAATAAATCAAAATATAAGTCACTCAAAAACAAGCGCGAAATCGCAATAGTTTGTGGCACGCGGTCTATTTTTAACCACTCCAATCATGAGTTACCTCCCTTGGATTTTCAATAATTTTAATCTGTAAACCAGAATGTTATCTCTGCACCATTTGGTAACTTTTTATATCTTTTGCGAAAACATTTAAAACTATGTATCCTACTTATACTCATCAAAAGAAGCACGCATACTCGTCGTGTCTGTTGTAGTGTCTGTATTACATATGTTTATTATTTTGTACGCTTTTAAAATACATCATTTTAAAGAGCGGCCAGAAGTGTAGCCTCGATTTGAAGTGCGACAACTTTGTCAAAATGTGCGACAATTTTGGACCGACAGACCGACCGACCGACAAAGTGAGTTATAGGTTTGTGGCTTGAGCCACAAACAAAAAGATTGTAAAATCAAATAGGTGACAATGAACAAGGCAGCATATTTGTAAAACATAAAAACAAGCATGGTGCACTGAAACACTGAAGAATAGACGACCATTACCCACTCAACGTAATATCATTAATTGTCACTAACAGTGACGGGGAAAAGGACAAAGTCATCTAGTATGTTGTCAGTTACATAATGTTGTAACATTTTGAGGAGCGCACATGCTAGAAGTAGCACACACAAACGGTGCCCAAGCCCTTCGTAAGGACAACTTTCCCCAGAGACATAGGTAGCCCTTAGCTCTTTGTCGACTGCACACATTTCATGGTTTGCATAATTATGCACGTCGCAGAAAAAAATACCATCGTTATTGAAACATAACTTTGTAAAACATAGCACAACCTTGTTAACCCCTTGACAGCCACCACGTATTACGTACTGACCTGATGACATCACCTGATGATGTCATCAGATGAAGCGGAATAACCCTGATATGCTGGCTTTCGCTCTAGCATAATCAAGAGTTATATCCCCTGACCAGTTTGACAGATTGGCTCTATCAGTTGTCTTTACCATGTCATGTTTTGCCCAATGATTGTTTTCTTTAATTTTATCTGGCAGTCAAGGGGTTAAATAAACAATGCCGAAATGCTTATTGGAGAGAGGGGGAGAGGGTTTGTAAGGTAGCTTTTAAAAAAAAGCCACACAATAACCAATTAATTACATCTCGCTCTCCCATGTCCTCCATATCTTTAAATGTTGATAGTAAGGCCGGGTTCACATTAGACGCGTAAGTTCCGTACGGAAACCCCTAAATAAGTGGAAGAAAGAAGGATAATTAAGTTTACGCATATAGGGGAAATTCGGACACGTGCGCAAATAATTTCCCTTCTTTGTTTCACTTATTTATGGATTACGCACGGGTTTCCGCATGGAATATCCGCTTATGTGTGTACACGGCCTAATTGGTAGCCTAAAATACCTTCATTTTTCCTTGAAATATAAACATTCATTCGTCTGTTGATTATAATGAAAGAGGTCCGGAGAAAACGATAACACTGACAAACGTTTACTAGTTTGAATAGTACAAGCACATTCCAAAGTGAAACAAAAATGAAGGAGCCAGGTAGCATCAAATGGCGGGGCCACCTCAGGGATGACACTGACAAACATTTCCTAGTTTGAATAGTACAAGCACATTCCAAAATGAAACAAAAATGAAGGAGCCAGGTAGCATCAAATGGCGGGGCCACCTCAGGGATGACACTGACAAACATTTCCTAGTTTGAATAGTACAAGCACATTCCAAAGTGAAACAAAAATGAAGGAGCCAGGTAGCATCAAATGGCGGGGCCACCTCAGGGATGACACTGACAAAACATTTCCTAGTTTGAATAGTACAAGCACATTCCAAAGTGCCAAAACAAAAAAAAATGAAGGAGCCAGTGTAACATCAAATGGCGGGGCCACCTCAGGGATGACACTGACAAACATTTCCTAGTTTGAATAGTACAAGCACATTCCAAAGTGAAACAAAAATGAAGGAGCCAGGTAGCATCAAATGGCGGGGCCACCTCAGGGATGACATTAACAACTCGCGAACTAAATCAGAATCAATTCAAATTGGATTCCTCATCACAGATTGATGGAATATTGCAAAACACACAAAACAGTCGGAGGGAAATCATGAGGGATAAAAAGTCAAAGTGTATCCTGTGATATGGGTATCAGTGAAAGTTTACATCCTTCGTATTTTTGTTTGTGGCACAAGCCACAAAAAACCCTATAACTCACTTTGTCGGTCGGTCGGTCTGTCTGTCGGTTCCAAAATTGTCGCACACTTCAAATCGAGGCTACAAAATTGTCGCACTTCAAATCGAGGCTGCACTTCAAATTGAGGCTGCTCTTTAAAATGATGTTTCGTTTTCAACTTAGCCTCGTTGTGGATCCGAAAAGCTGTTAATAGCATCACTTGAATTTACAGTCAACTTTAAGTATAACCATTTCAAAGAGTCTTTCTATTCCTAAAATGCTACATTTTCAAATACAACAACGCTAAAAGTTTAATTTGTACATAAATGAATGTATACAAAGTAAGGTAAAATGCAACAGAGATACAATTATAATAATTCTTATACAGTCAGAATGCAAATTAAAACAGCCTAGAAATACGACGTCACGTCGTGGATTGGCTGAGGTTGATGAAACCGTGGACTTTTATCGCTTCTCGGCCTTTTGGCTAAGATCAAAGTGTATTCTTATCAGCTTAATATCCGATACGCTCCCTATCGGGGGATTCGATATTAAACTGATTTTTGAACCTCGGCAAAGTGTCAGGGGCTTGCTCCACCTTCGCCATGGTTGGCCTGATATTGCAGTACCTCCAGGATCGGCCCACTCTCCCCAAACTTTCTTTCCTCCGTTTTCGTTTGTGGCACAAGCCACAACCCTATAACTCACTTTGTCGGTCTGTCGGTAGGTCCAAAATTGTCGCACTTCAAATCGAGGCTGCTCTTTAAAATGATGTTTCGTTTTCAATTGTCGCACGCCACAAACGATTGCGAATCCGCGCTTGTTTTTCTACCTGAAACAAAAATGTCATCTGAATACAGCTAAGATAGCAGTGTATAATGTTGCCCCCTGTTCATTGCATTCATAGAAGGAAAAAAAGATGGTGATAATTGGGTGGCGCGCCTCTGGCTACGATACGCTCTCCAGGTGGGAGTAACCCGATTATAAAGCACCTAATAATACCTAATCGGACAAGTCCTTTTCAAATCACGCATTTGTTGACAGTTTTCGAAGGAACTTACGGATGTAAATCATTTTGACATTTAGCTGAATTGTAAAAACATCACACAACCCCCCCCCCCCCCCCCCCCCCCACCCCCCCCCCCCACCCCCCACCACCCAAAAAAAAACCACGTGTTTAAAACTAATTAGCATGGCTTAAAGACCCACCACGTCACGTGTCAAAATCACGGTTTTCACGTGTTTTCCCTCTTATAGCTAGTAAGGAATCTTAAGAAATCTTCTTAGCATAAGAGGGAATGTGACACGTGACGTGCGGGGTCTTTAAAGTCCAGTCTACGCAGTGTAGAATTGTGAAGATAATGAGTTGTGCATAGTCCCCATCAACAGCTATGGCCGTCCGAGGACCGTCACCACGAAATTAATGTTCACATTATGCATAGCATCCAAGCAAAGTATTACCAAAGACTGTATAGGGGAAGATAAGCATCCGGTCTCTTTTCCCTATATGAGTAGCGAGGACAGAAACACTGGTTATGTCCCTTTTAAACAGGACACATTTTACACGTCGATAGGCCAGTTGAATTCTCCGTTCAAGTTCCAGTCTGAGTTTTTGGATAGCCTCCACTGTGAAACGTGTACTGTCGCCACTAACGATAACTCTGTCAGCCCGGTTCGCCGAGCTCTTAAGTAGTCCATCTTACCCTTTTAGAATATCTTTGGTATTACATCCTAACCACGGTGCATAACCTGAAAACAAATACAAACAAAAACATTGACATGGCATCTTCCATCATTGCACCATAAAGTCAGGCCGTGCCGAGAACGTCAACCCTTCCCCTAACTTTGTCAATCCCAGATTACAAAATTCATAAGGTTAGTTTAGCGTCTAATTAGACGTAGCCTCTTATAGACAGTAACACAAAAATAGATTTTGAAAAAAACTATTAAACGAATGTTTGTACTGTCTTACAAAATTCGTAAAGTTAGTCATTTATTGTCCTGTCAACAGCTATGGTCATCTCAGGACTGTCGTCACGTAGAGTTCGACCACGTGTTACAAAACGCACATCAATGTATCTGACCAACGTTCAACAACCCGAAAACATGACAACAATATAGAACTTATAGCATGGCGCCTGCGTTATTGTATACTAGGGGAAGACGGGGTAAAAAGTGCATGGGCGGGTAAGAAACCCACCCCAATTATCTCATGAAATGAAGCAAATTTCAGTCTCATTTTGCCCATGAGACGAGCGTTAATGTCTAGCATTCGTCTCATGGGCAAATTTGACTGAAATTTTCTTTATTTCATGAAATAATTGGGGTGGGCTTCTTACCCGCCCATGCGCTTTTTACCCCGTCTTCCCCTATAGCCCATAAGTATAGGACATGCTAGAAACGTCAGATTTGTGGAAGCATACTTTTGTTACCACATACTGCTAGTACCACATACTGTGTGTGCAACGCACATGTAGTTATATTCTGGATGGGCTTGTGTGCGAGAGTGTACATGTATGTGTGTGTGTATGCGCGCATGAGTGTGTCAGTTTGACAGACAAGCAGAGAGAGAGAGAGATGTGGGAATAGCGGTATGTGGGACTCGTATCTGGGGTGTAAAATTACACTGTGGGACTAGCGGTATGTGGTAGCGAAAGACTTAATGCATACAAAACAAAATACTCCAAGGAAGTTAGCTGTATGTCAAAGCAATATTTCTATTGAACATATTGCTCTAAATTAACCCTTTCGCCGCCAATGTCACATTTTAGCACCACAGTGGTTTGGCACCTATGTCACTGGATAGCATCAAGTCGGGGCCCGTTATCCAAAGACCCAATTTATTTTAATTTTGGGAGGTAAGGATATGCTTAATGTTGTACACGTCACAGAGGAATACCCAATGTTGCAGAAGTTTTTTTTTAAATCTCTACCCAGTTACACTTAATGGTATTTTTCGGCTGAAAGATAGCTGGCGGCCAAAGGGTTAAACATTTTACCTACAGATTTTGCACATATTGAAATAAATACTCCGCTATGCAAAAAAAGATCATTCATTTTTGATTAACCTAGCACAACATATGTTACATAGTTCGGTAGGACACTGCTTATAACAGGTTTGCAATTGCATGCTAGTAGGGGAAGACGGGGTAAAAAGCGCATGGGCGGGTAAGAAGCCCACCCCAATTATCTCATGAAATGAAGCAAATTTCAGTCTCATTTTGCCCATGAGACGAGCGTTAATGTCTAGCATTCGTCTCATGGGCAAAATTGACTGAAAATTTCTTTATTTCATGAGATAATTGGGGTGGGCTTCTTACCCGCCCATGCGCGTTTTACCCCGTCTTCCCCTATTGGGCTTTTGTTTGTTTTGTTTTTATATTCTTCTTTTCGAAATTTGTGTTGATTTTAATTTTGTTCGTGCAATATCACTGTGAAGTGAACACACGTTAAATAAAAGATTCATTAAATTCATTCTGGTAACGAAAGGATGCTTTCGGCCTTCCGCTTTACCTGTTGGATCCAGGCTACAAAGAAGCAACATTCGTCAAATAAAACAAGCGCGAAATCGCAATAGTTTGTGGCACGCGGTCTATTTTTATCACTCCAATCATGAGTCACCTCCCCTGGCTTTTCAATCATTTTAATCTGTAAACCAGAATGTTATCTCTGCACCATTTCGTCACTTTTTATAACTTTTGGAAAACATTTAAAACTATGTATCCTACTTATGCTCATCGAAAGAAGCACCGCATACTCGTCGTGTCTGTTGTAGTGTCTGCATGACGTATGTTTATTATTTTGTACGCTTTTAAAATACATCATTTTAAAGAGCGGCCTCAATTTGAAGTGTAGCCTCGATTTGAAGTGCGACAATTTTGTCAAAATGTGCGACAATTTTGGACCGACGACAGACCGACAAAGTGAGTTATAGGTTTGTGGCTTGAGCCACAAACAAAACAGGACAACAAGCATGCATAAGTAAACAAGAATACATCAAAAGACCATAATAAAAACAATTATTATTATAGACAAATACAGTGACATTGCGGAATAGACACGGGTGCCCCACTCCACAGTGGGTACCATTTTCACCACCTAACCTCCACAGTACAACCGAAACTGGCCTGTCATAAATGAACAACTTAGGACGCGGATTTGACCGCCGGGGGGGGGGGGGGGCAATCAAACCAGTAGGGGCTTATCGCGTGATATTCTTAGTTGGGCGTAGTGAGAGAGATAGAGGGAGATCTCCCTCTCCTCTCTCTCCCCCTCCCTCTCT
This sequence comes from Phymorhynchus buccinoides, assembly GCA_017654935.2. Taxonomy (NCBI): domain Eukaryota; kingdom Metazoa; phylum Mollusca; class Gastropoda; order Neogastropoda; family Raphitomidae; genus Phymorhynchus; species Phymorhynchus buccinoides. Next base: position 9,315,604 of record CM065708.1, on the reverse strand, counting down.
CCTCTCTCTCTCTCTCTCTCTCTCTCTCTCTCTCTCTCTCTCTCTCTCTCTCTCTCTCACACACACACAAGGGAGGAAATCCTCGAAACAAAGATTAGATTGTGGGGTGTTTTTTTCCCATTTGATTTTTGGCCACACGGAAATGGAACGATGCAAGCATCAAGTAATGTTTTTGTTGTTTCCCTCTACCCTATTGTTCAAATGGACTTCATTGTTTTGATGTTGATAATGGCCATTTTGTATTGTATACTTGCCGACTACTCTCCCCCCCTTGTCATAAGACCTATGTTGGTAATGACAATAAATATCAAATTGTCAAATCGTCTCTCTCTCTCTCTCTCTCTCTCTCTCTCTCTCTCTCTCTCTCTCTCTCTCTCTCTCTCCGCCCAACTAAGAATATGACGCGATAAGCCCCTACTGGTTTGATTGCCCCCCTGGCGGTCAAATCCGCGTCCTAAGTTGACCATTGGGAGTAGGAACATCTTTAAGTTTCAAGAGCAAAAGCAAGAAAATGGACCAGCAAGTCAGAAAGATAGTAGATCGCGGAAAAGCAAAGGGAAAAGGCGGAGTCAAAGAGAGTGCCAGATTAGAGGAAGTTACAAGCACAGAACTTCCAGAAGGTGGAGGAACTATTACTGTTCGTACCAAAAGACCCCCCACCACCCCACCCTCACCTTCCCGGTATCACCACGTGGAGGTGTGTGTGTGTGGGGGGGGGGGGGGGGGGGTATACGTGTCTAGAACAAATGCAGGAGAATGGGCCGACAAGGCACAAAGATTGATGACAAAAAGCAAAGAGAAAAGGCAGAGTCAAAGAGAGTGACAGATTAGAGGAAGTTACAAGCACAGAACTTCCAGAAGGTGGGGGAACTATTTGTACAAAAGACCCCCCGGTATCCCATGGAGGGGTGGGGTGGGGGGGACGTGCGCATGGGAGAGGGGGGGGGGGGTAATATATGTAAATTAAAAAACACACGAATACAGTCAGTTTCAAAATGTTTGCTGTGTAAATGTTTATAACAAATTACCAGTGCGATGTATAAGATGTACACGAACAGGTTTTGATGCCATTACAAATGCAAGTAAGGTGGAAGGGGCTAGACAGAAATGTTAGGGGAGGTGGAAGTATATTAATAACATTAAAATAATAATTAATAAACTAATATTAATACTAACAATTTCCTCCCTTTTTATTAATTTTTTTTTTTTTTTTTGGCGTATGTTTTTTTTTTTGGGGGGGGTAGGCATTTTACTTGCCTGCTATAATGTTTTCTCAATACTAATAATCATGAGGGAAATGCGTGAACATATCGTAAATGTGTTGAACCAACAAGAAATACACACGGAGGTGGGTTCATACTTTACACTTAGATTCGCTACATTATTTGGTGTAACCCTTTCGCCGCCAGCCATTTTTCAGCCAAAAAATACCCTTAAGCTTAACTGGGTAGAGAAAATAAAATATCTGCAATATTGGGAATTCCTCCGTGACATGCATAACATTAGGCCTATCCTTACCTCCAGAAATTAAGAGAATAGGGTCTTTGGACAACAGGCCCTGATTTGATGCCTTTTAGTGACATGGGTGTTGAACCATTGTAGTGCTAAAAATGCGACATTGGCGGCGAAAGGGTTAAATAGCATTTCATTTGTGAAAGTCACGAATTGAAAATCAACACTGATCATTAGATGCAACAACAAAACTTATATAAAGCCCTGTCGTTACATTACATTGTAAAACATACAGAATGTAAGTAATCTATCTGTTCTACCGTTTTTCAATATAATGTACAAAGACTATCTCTTGTTTATTTTCGTTTTTTAGGGTTTCCTTCACATAAGTAATGTATGTATATTGTAATTTTTAATAATAATAATAATAATAATAATAATAATAAATGACGAACAATCAAAATCACGGTACGTATTTTTTGTTTAACTTTTTCTTGGACACAAATTACAGAATTGACATATCTTTAAATCACCCTACTTTTTTTTTAAAGTTTTATTCGTGGGTTGTTTTTTAAGTCACAGAGAAGGCGACTTTGCTTAGTATATGATGAAAAGCAAATTTTCAGTAATCACATGCTATATAAGGACGTTTTTGTTATTGAAAATTATTTAAAAGCTTTACCCGAAATCTTAGCCATTTTGTTTGTTAAATTTAGAACTTTAAACCATAAACTACCAATTCAAACAGGTAGGATTCAAAACATCCCACACAACGAACGATTCTGTCCTAAGTGCGAACACCGTGTGTTGGGAGACGAATTCCATTACATCTTTGAATGCCAAGCCTTCCAAGAACCAAGGAAACTATATTTGCCAAACTTTTGCCAGAAAAGACCAAATATTATTAAGTTTCATTCTCTATTCCAAACAACAAAGAAAATATCCTCATTCGCTTAATTAGTTTCATTAAGATAATTGTAAAAGATTTCTAAGACTTTTCTTTATTTTGTTAGGCTTTAAACCCTTCCACTTAAGTAAGAGTAAATGGTATTTTAAAACACAAATATTGTGTCCATGCAGTGTTCTTTTTTTTCTGTAGTTACATCCCATCACTAGTGATTGGGATAATTAGTTCTCTGCATCTGTTTTCCTTAAATTTGATGTATGCATATATAGCTTTTTTATGTGCGTGTATGTGAGAGAGTATACTAGATTGTGTAAGGTTGGTTTGTGAGGCACTATATACCGCTATGTTTCTCTCTGCTGGTTATGTGTGTAATGTTTCATTTGGAAGTAGTTACATGTATTATGTAACAATTTCATGTACCCCCTGGGAGGTTTTGGAAATAAACTTACTTTGACCTTGACTTTGGTAGAGAATGGGCGGTAATAAAAATTCAAAATTTCAATCCGCATTGAAGGTAGCAAGGAGTGGAAGCTCTCCCCAGACCATTCTGCGTCAAGTTTGGCACGAAACGGATACAATTTCAAAAGAGTCGCTAAAATCAGCGTTGACCTGATTCAGTCAGACGGATTGAACGTGCACAGGGGCAGTGGGTGAGAGAGGACGCTTCTCTTTCCCCCTACCGACCTGGACAGAGCGAGGCAACAAACAGCCTTCAAAAGACAACGGTTCGCCCATTCTACCACCATCCTTATAACCCAAACTATCGCTACAATAAATGTTACGCTTAACTGCCCGACAGATACAATGTCAATTAAAATGCAATCTTTTCACCAGTTACTTGCCTGCGAATTGTCCATTTAGCTGGAAAAGAACAACAATACTGATCAATTTAAGTTTGGGCCTCACAAACAGATGCAAACTTATCGTTAATCTGGTGTGGTGTATAGTTTTGTCTAAACTAGTTCAGATTCATTAATTTGCTGATACACTTTAGATATTGCAGGCAGGCTAGCTTACGCATGAGTACAAAGCTTGTTAAGAGGTTTGAATTTATGTTTTCCAATTTGGATGTTGCATTCTTTTTATCATTAGCATCTAAGAAAAATAATGGATCACGTGTGTACTTGTATTTTAACATTCGGGTAGTTTTTAGGGCCACACAGTATAACACTTTCCTCAAATTATGCAGTTTCAAAAATACCCAACCATATTCTACCTTAACCCTTTCACCGCCAGCCATTTGTCAGCCAAAAAACCCCCACCCCATTAAACTTAACTGGGTAGAGAAAATAAAAGATCTGCAATATTGCGAATTCCCCTGTCACATGTATAACATTAGGCCTATCCTGACCTCCCAAAATAAAGAAAATAGGGTATTTGAATAACAGGCCCTGATTTGATGGCTTTTAGTGACATGGGTGTTAAACCATTGTGGTGCTAAAATGCGACATTGGCGGTGAAAGGGTTAAAAGATGATGTTTTTTTGAAATATATCACCAATATAGGTTGCTTAACCCTTTCACCGCCAGCCCTATTTCAGCCAAAAATGTCCATTGAAATTACCTGGGTAGAAAACAAAATCCATCTTCAGTATTGGGGATTATTTGACATATCTAAAATAAGGTCTATCCTTACTTCCCCAAAGAAGACAATAGGGTCTTTGGATAATGGACCCCAATTGGATGCCTTTTAGTGACATAGGTGTTTAATAACTGTGGTGCTGAAATGCGACATTGGCGGCGAAAGGTGCAAACGATGATGCTTTTTTGAAATATATCACCAATATAGATTGTTTAAATACGAACGGTGTGGCAATGAAGGGGCATAGAGCACTATTATCCAGCAGAAGAGTGGAACACGAACTAGAAAACACACTGGACCTACACTGTCTACGATGTAGGGAAAGAAAGCACGTTGTATGTGTTAGAATAAGAATGTTCAATGGAATCAACAAACCGTGAAAGGAATGTACTACATGCATTAACCCTTTCACCGCCAAAGTCGCATTTATTCACCACAATGGCTTAACCCCCATGTCACTAAAAAGCATCAAATCGGGGCCTGTTATCCAAAGACCCTATTTTAAAAAAACAGTAAAAAAGGATAACAAATACATACTAGTAAGCTAAAATAAATTTAAAAAAAGGCTATATAAGCTAATATGTACTGCAGAATGGACAACAGGTGCTCACTCAAGTGCGCAATTATCACGTGCGGATGTCAGTGTACAATAAAAACAACAACTGGCATGTCATAAATTGTAAAAAGAAAAAAACGTGGAAGGGTTTTATAGAAAAAAAATGCAGGTGAATGGACCAATAAGGCAGAAAAAAAAGTAGACGCCAGAAAGCAAAAAGAAGAGAAAAGGCAGAGTCAAAGAGAGTGATAGAGTAGGGGAAGTTACTAGCATAGAACTTCCAGAAGAAGGGGGAACTATTTCTGCTGAAAGACACCCCCCCCCCCCCGGTATCCCCACGGGAGGGCCATGACCACATAAGCCAGCCTAAGCCGTTGCCCGCCTCCAACGACGAGGACGTGTGGTTGGACTTTAGGTTGTTGGGCTACTCTCCGAAGCCCCCCTCCCCCCCCCCCCACCATGATAGGTGGAAGCCCGCTGGGGTGGGGGGTGGGGGGTGGGGGTTGTACGAGGAATAGTAGTTATGGTAGTGAATGGAATCTGACCAGACAGTTGGCTATATGCCTACAAGGGTATAAGGACATAATTAAGGAGGTGGTGGGTGGGAAGGAAGGGGGGCACTGCCAATGATGAATGAACCTGAACGAGCGATTTGATAGCATTAACATGTGGATTAGAAAACAAAGTACACAAGATGATACTGACGTAAACATATACTCAACTCCATAAATCTCGGCTAATGAGCTCAAAGGTTGAAAATTCTATGGAAGATTTTTGTGTGTAAAAAAAAGGCAGGAGAATGGGTCAAAAAGTCAGAAAGATAGTAGATTGCACAAAGCAAGGAAAAAGGCAGTCAGAGACATAATAGAGGAAGCTACAAGCACAGACTTTCCAGAAGGTGTGGGAACTATTTGTACGGGAGACCCCCTGGTATCCACGGGGGGAACCTGACTGATATTGAGGGTCGCAAACACGAGGAAGTGGGCTGTCCATTGTACAATCTTCGCGACATAAAATGTGTGCAAATAGCATTTCTTAAAGACCCCCCCCCCCCCCCCCCCCCACGTCACGTGTCACATTCCCTCTTATGCTAGGAATATTTCTTAAGATTTCTGACCAGACACAAGAGGGAAAACACGTGATTTTGACACGTGACGTGGTGGGTCTTTAAAGCAATCATTTACACATCGTGTGCAAAATTAATAACACATTTCTTAAAGCAAACATTTACATATCAGTTTGAAATGTAAGGCCATATAGGACTATAATTCCACTTTGGCGAAAACAAATGGTTGCTAATTTCGTTCAACTGAATTTCCACTGAACATTAATTTTGTTAGGTTCAAGTTCAAGTTCAGTTCAGTTTATTTTCCCAAAACCCCTAGGGGCACAAGAAAACAATCACAATTATGTTGCGCAACTGAACCACACCTCACACACACTGGTTTTAAACAACATACCAGTGCACAATTCCAAACATTTATAAACTTGCAATAACCATCTGCAAAGGCGCGTACACGCGCCCATACACACAAACACTCCAAATCATCATTGAATCTTCCGAATCTTCAGAAAGATAAATAAAAAACAAAAACAAGACAAAACCGACGTTGCCAGTAAGCCCAACACTTTGCGTACCAGGTTTGGCTAATAGTCTGTGAAACTAAAGCAGTATGGGTCACATTGCTAGATAATGCTCAAAATTATTTTAAGATAACCTTTATAAAACAAACTAAGCGGGTAAGGGTTCGTTTATTTTTTATTCTGAAATAAAGATTTAAACTTGATTACGTTTGGTCTTTTCAAGTAATAGTTTGTCAAGTACGTCTTTCTGTTCCTGCATCCTTGAATGCCTCACATTCAAAGATATAATGAAATTCGTCTCCAAGCACGTGATAATTGCACTTACAACAGAGTCTCTCATTGTGTGGAATGTTTTGGATTCTCCCAGTTTGAAGGGGCATTTAGAATGAAACCCACAACCACTTTCTTTGGACCAAGTTGAATGGTCCGATACAGCCGAAACGAGCACAAAATAATGTGTATTGTTTTTTTGGTGTGCGTTTCCACCCCACTGTTTTGATACATTTCACAACAGAAAAAAAGCCTTTGTTGGCTTACAATGGCTAAACGACTCCAGGGATCATCCCAACCAAACCGAAACACTTGAACGCTATGGTAACCCAAAAACATTCATCAGCCGGGGATGAAAACACGTGTGTGATCGTTTTTGATTACCCCTCCACGTGGGCAGCCATACTCCGGTTTTCGGGGGAGAGAAAAAAAGCTGTTAAAATACTGCAAATTTTTCAAATTTCAATATGGCATAGCACGGGTGAAAAGAAAAAAAAATCCATAGTTTGACATTCAATAATTTTGAATTTCAACTGAGCAATTGAAATAAGCAGGAGGCAATATAAGGGGCTCGGCCGCAGCCCCTTATATTACCAATCTGGACAAACGCTTCAACACAAAAATCGCGGGTGGAGGCAATGATAATTTCTCACCCATTCTCTGCCAATCAGACAATAAAAGAACATAAAAGGGGCACCCTGACGGCTGCGTTTTTGCCAGAAACACGTCTAGATCACCAGGAAAACACCCTTTACCGAGATCGCAGCACTCACTTTGCTCTGGTGTCCTAGAAATCAAACCGTCGATTCCTCCTTGGCGGAGGTGCTGGAAGTCGCATTCTTTCAGTGAAAGAGAAGGCATGATGCCTTCTCTGTCTAATGGTCGCCCGAGTCGCTTAGACAAAATCACGACATTCCCACAATGCTTTTTATTTACAGTTTACCAAAAAGGAGTTTCGCTCACAACAAAGGAAATGGCTCCTTTTTTTGTTTTACTGCACTACAAAGAAGAAAAAGCTTCAACGACTCTCAGTGGCCTCCATCCACCCCGTCCGAAGTGGCTTCTTTCTCCGGCAACTCCGCCAAGGAGGAATCGCCGTTTTGACGGTTTAATTTATAGGAAACCAGAGCAAAGTGAGTGTTCCGATCTTTGAAAAGGCCGTCTTTCTGGTGATCTCGACGCGTTTCTTGCAAAACATCATCCGTCAGGGTCCACCTTTAATACAAAAGTGTTCAAAATACATTCCTACATTATGCAAGATTCTGCAATTCACTAGAATGATTGCAGAACCTAACAAAACGTATGCGAGATAGAGATAGACAGATGTAAGTGCGCTACACACGATCGCACTGGGCAACTTAGGGCGATAATTTGACCGCCAGGGGGCAATCAAACCAGTAGGGGCCTATCGCGTGATATTCTTAGTAGAGCCCCTCTCTCTCTCTCTCTCACTACGCCCAAGTAAAAATATCACGCGCTAAGCCCCTACCGGTTTGACTGCCCCCCTGGCGGTCAAATTATCGTCCTAAGTTGGCCATTCATTTGTCAATTTGCGAGAAATTGCACATTGAAATGCGAAGAAAACAAAAATGACAAAACCCTCATTTTCTTAACGTATCAACTCCGTGGAGGTTTCTTAATAATATTAGTAGACGACGTTGCAATGCCTTTTAAATATAACCACAAATAACGGAGATGATGATGAAGTACTGATGAGTGGTACAATATGTTTGTCTATCACGATGATCACAAGCTAGCTAAAGGTCTGTGTACACGCTATAACACTATTCACAAGATATCTCTTATTTCCCCATGGCAACACAGTGAGCTGCAAGTTACATCAAGAGTGGGCTATCACCGTGTTACCATGGGGAAACAAAACATTTTCGTGAATAATGTTAGCGTGCACACAGACCTTTAGTCACGATGACGGCGAGACCGACAATGAACATCGTCATTACGTTGATGATTTCACCGACGATATCGAGGACGAAGATGGCAACAACGACGACAACGACAATGTCGATTTCACTGTAGTTGGCCTAGATGATGGCGACGGCGACGACAACGACGACGACGACAAAGTCGATTTCATTGTAGTTGGCCTAGATGATGGCGACGATGATGGCGACGAGGGCAACGACAATGTCGATTTCATTGTAGATGATGGCGACGGCGACGACGACAAAGTCGATTTCATTGTAGTTGGCCTAGATGATGGCGACGGCGACGACAACGACAATGTCGATTTCATTGTAGTTGGCCTAGATGATGGCGACGGCGACGACAACGACGACGACAAAGTCGATTTCATTGTAGTTGGCCTAGATGATGGCGACGACGACGACGACAACGACAATGTCGATTTCATTGTAGTTGGCCTAGATGATGGCGACGACGACGACGACGACGACGACGACCGTAAAGACAAAGACGAATCGAAGACGGCAACGATGAAGATGACGATGCTGACGATAATATAAATACGAGGCTTATGATGTGGAGGAAAACAACGTTTCCGGTGACAAGGTGAAGAACACTGTAAAGGCGATCACAACCGACTGTTCCGGCGTTTGTTTTTTGACGCTGGGATGATGACTAAGACAGCGGCCTTGATTCACACCGACGAGGCGACATGCGTGGCGCAGTGAGTCGGGGTGTGGGAGGGGGGTGGGGGGGAGAGGAGACGTGAATGGCGCGAAAGCCTTTCATTTTGGAAAGGCCATGCAGTCAACACCAAAAAATCTCCTTTTCTGCAAAACAAAAACAAACTCTTAATGAGAAATCTGGTACACGTTAATTTATAGCAAAGCACACATTTTCGTTTGCTAGAGAATAATTATAATTTATACGATAGACAAGCAACTATCCCCGTGGCGATATCGGGGGGGGGGGGGGGGGGGGGGGGGGGGGGGGGTGTGTCTTTCGGACAAAATAGTTCCCCCACCTTCTGGAAGTTCTGTGCTTGTAGCTTCCTCTAATATGTCACTCTCTTTGACTTGTCTTTTCCCCTTTACTTTCTGTCATCTACCGTCTGTCTGAATTATTGGCCCATTCTCCTGCCTTTTAAAAACATCTTCCAAATATTGTATCCTTTGAGCTTCTCCGAACTCGGAATGTGTTGGCTGTACGCAGCGGGGAGCCCATACAAACTGAAAATCGGACACATTAAGGCCGTATGGCCTGGGAACGCAGAAGAAGAACAAGGTGAAAATTTACCTTACCCATTATGGCTGTATGACTGGTAACGCAGAAGAACAAGAAGGTGAACATTTACCTTACCCATTATGGCTGTATGGCCTGGGAACGCAGAAGAACAAGAAGGTGAACATTTACCTTACCCATTATGGCTGTATGGCCTGGGAACGCAGAAGAAGAATTAGGTGAAAATGTACCTTACCCATTATGGCTGTATGGTCTGGGAACGCAGAAGAAGAAGGTGAAAATGTACCTTACCCATTATGGCTGTATGGCCTGGGAACGCAGAAGAACAAGGTGAACATGTACCTTACCCATTATGGCTGTATGGCCTGGGAACGCAGAAGAAGAAGAAGGTGAAAATGTACCTTACCCATTATGGCTGTATGGCCTGGGAACGCAGAAGAACAAGGTGAAAATGTACCTTACCCATTATGGCCGTATGGCCTGGGAACGCAGAAGAAGAAGATAAGCAACTTGTGTAGCTTTTAATGTCTTTAATGTGGATCACCCATTGTTTGGCTCAACTTGAATTCCAAACGGCAAAATAATAAAGATTAATGCATTGGTTTGATTTTGCTTAGCTGAAGCAAAAGATCGAGTGATCGCTTTGACAAAATGCATCATCATCATCATCACCACCACCATCATTCTATATCAACTGTATAAACCATGCATACCTTTGAAGGTGATTCAGCCAACCTCCGCAACATCGATGAGCAGATGAATGTCCATCAGTGCAGATGAATATCGATGTGTACCGAGTAGAGATCAACCACCGTGGACTGTAGATGACCAGACGTCAAGATGAATGTCCATCAGTGCAGATGAATATCGATGTGTACCGAGTAGAGATCAACCACCGTGGACTGTAGATGACCAGACGTCAAGATGAACGTCCATCAGTGCAGATGAATATCGATGTGTACCGAGTAGAGATCAACCACCGTGGACTGTAGATGACCAGACGTCAAGTTGAACGTCCATCAGTGCAGATGAATATCGATGTGTACCGAGTAGAGATCAACCACCGTGGACTGTAGATGACCAGACGTCAAGTTGAACGTCCATCAGTGCAGATGAATATCGATGTGTACCGAGTAGAGATCAACCACCGTGGACTGTAGATGACCAGACGTCAAGATGAACGTCCATCAGTGCAGATGAATATCGATGTGTACCGAGTAGAGATCAACCACCGTGGACTGTAGATGACCAGACGTCAAGTTGAACGTCCATCAGTGCAGATGAATATCGATGTGTACCGAGTAGAGATCAACCACCGTGGACTGTAGATGACCAGACGTCAAGTTGAACGTCCATCAGTGCAGATGAATATCGATGTGTACCGAGTAGAGATCAACCACCGTGGACTGTAGATGACCAGACGTCAAGATGAACGTCCATCAGTGCAGATGAATATCGATGTGTACCGAGTAGAGATCAACCACCGTGGACTGTAGATGACCAGACGTCAGATGAATGTCCATCAGTGCAGATGAATATCGATGTGTACCGAGTAGAGATCAACCACCGTGGACTGTAGATGACCAGACGTCAAGATGAACGTCCATCAGTGCAGATGAATATCGATGTGTACCGAGTAGAGATCAACCACCGTGGACTGTAGATGACCAGACGTCAAGATGAATGTCCATCAGTGCAGATGAATATCGATGTGTACCGAGTAGAGATCAACCACCGTGGACTGTAGATGACCAGACGTCAAGGCTTGGCAGGTCACGGAGTCTGTGGTCAATGGTCATCATGGCGGAAGACCTCGTTCCTCGACACCTGCACATTAACGGGAAAGCAATCACGAATAAATATGTATGGTAGGCATAAACATGCATACATCGAAATGAAACGTTAATTACATACGCCTTTATATTAGTTTTTGCTTGAATAGAAGTCCAGTGAATTAGACTGGCAGAATACTCCAGACGCTGCCCTTGAAAGAATACAAACAAATACTTTTGTTTCGTGCATATTTACATACACCACCGAAAGAGCTTTGGGCGATAACAGAACACTGCAGAAATCAACTCCATCACTACGTGCCAAGGATTATCATCGCTTTCACACTCGTCTTTTCAAGAGTCCACGCTGAATTAACCCTTTCACCGCCAACGTCGCATTTATGCACCACAATTGTTTAATACCCATGTCACTAAAAGGCATCAAACCAAGGGCCTGTTATCCAAAGACATGGTTTTCTTTATTTGGGGAGGTAAGGATAATGTTAAATAATGCTAAATATGTCACAGGAATTCCCAATATTGCAGGGTTTTGGTTTTTTCTCAGTTAAGTTTAATGGTATTTTTTGGCTGAAAAATGGCTGGCGGCGAAAGGGTTAATGCATAAAGCAGTTACATGACACTGTTTTGTATTAGTTATGCCTACCACTGTTAACTGAAAACGTATCTACAAAAAGTTCAATTTTTAATTTAAATGCTTGACGTGTTCTCAATTCTGTACCACCACTCGTTTTCACATCACATTACACTACACCACCGATATGCACAAAAGAGGGAATAAATAACAATTTACTATCACAACCTAAGTGATAGCAACACTGACAATCAACAACGTAAGCATTATGCTATTCTTTTTAGCTGATAAGAGACAGAGGCCTACCAATGAAGGCGGGACAGAAATGGCCTGCAGCACCTAAGCCTGGAGATGAGCTGGCGCCGATGGTTGGTGTGCCCTTCTGTGGATGATGGTCATCAGGAGGGATGGTCCTCTTCCCATGACTATGGATGATGGTCATCAGGAGGGATGGTCCTCTTCCCATAACATTGGATGATGGTCATCAGGAGGGATGGTCCTCTTCCCATGACATTGGATGATGGTCATCAGGAGGGATGGTCCTCTTCCCATGACATTGGATGATGGTCATCAGGAGGGATGGTCCTCTTCCCATGACATTGGATGATGGTCATCAGGAGGGATGGTCCTCTTCCCATGACATTGGATGATGGTCAACTACACACATTCACGAGCACGCAAACGCATGCACTACGTAAGTGTTGAATTGAAACTGAAGCTTACCTGTGGAGTTTGGTGGTGGCGATGCCCAGAACGATGCAGCCAGTAGTTGGTCAAGCTGTTCAACGTGTAGTAGCCACACCAGTCATCACTGTCTGATGTCTCATGAGGTTGGTGGTGATGTTCAGAACGATGCAGCCAGTAGTTGGTCAAGCTGTTCAACGTGTAGTAGCCACACCAGTCATCACTGTCTGATGTCTCATGAGGTTTGTGGTGATGTCAGAACGATGCAGCCAGTAGTTGGTCAAGCTGTTCAACGTAGTACCAGTCATCACTGTCTGATGTCTCATGAGGAGTTTGGTGGTGATGTTCAGAACGATGCAGCCAGTAGTTGGTCAAGCTGTTCAACGTAGTAGCTACATCAGTCATCACTGTCTGATGTCTCATGAGGTTGGTGGTGATGTTCAGAACGATGCAGCCAGCAGTTGGTCAAGCTGTTCAGTGTAGTAGCCACACCAGTCCTCGCTGTCTGCGAGGTCTTCAGGAGGAGGTTGGTGGTGATGCCCAGAACAATGCGGCCAGCAGCTGGTCAAGCTGTTCAGCGTAGTAGCCACACCAGTCCCCGCTGTCTGAGGTCTTCGTGAGCAGGATGGGTCTGTGGAGGCTGGGCTGTGAGGAGGAGTGGCGGGAGTATTGCCCCCCCTGCAAACAGAGGACAGTTTGGTACAGAGGCAGTTCAACCAAAGACACTGAAAAGAAAAGATTAACATCCGGTCTCTTTTCCCTATATGAGTAGTGAGGACAGAAACACTGGTTATGTCCCTTTTAAACAGGACACATTTTACACGTCGATAGGCCAGTTGAATTCTCCGTTCAAATTCCAGTCTGAGTTTTTAGATAGCCTCCACTGTGTGTGGTGTACTGTTCCCACTAACGATAACTCTATCAGCCCGGTTCGCCGTAACTCTTAAGTAGTCCATCTTACCCTTTTAGAATCTTTGGTTCAACTACACCCCCCTGTCAGTCTGGGTTCATAGCATTCTTTCCGTCTTGCCTTTATCTTCTACTATTATTGAATGCAAGTTTTTAATTGTGTAAACGGATAAAATAAAATAAAACGTTAGATATATACTGACAGGCAGAAGTTCTGCACACACGCATTGCAAAAATCATCAAAAATGTAAATCAGATTCAAAATTAATTTTACTTTGGGTAATCCTAAATCATGCTGTGTGTACAATTGCATGATTTAGGATACACACAGCAAGATTCAGGATTACCCAAAGTAAAATTAATTTTGAATCTGATTGACATTTTTGATGATTTTTGCAATGCGTGTGTGCAGAACTTCTGCCTGTCAGTATATAAAACGATAGAGGTTGAAGTGCTCAATCTGCAGTAAGACAGGCAAGACTCAAACAAAAACGGAAATAACCGAGAAATGGAGGAAGGGGTGTTGATCTGCACCTTTGCCGAAAGTTTACGATCAGAATTAAGATATTTCATGGTCACGCTTTTACCTTAGAAAAGAGCATATTTACAATTCAAGTCATACTGTAGAAGACACCCCCCCCCCCCCCCCCTCCCGCACTTGCGTGTACGACGCTTAATCTTCTTTAGTCTTCTTTATTCAGTTTAGGGGAGGAGGGAGGGGATGGTATTTTTTCTACTAACGTACAAGCTACCATCTGCAGACGGTCGAGCCTCGGGAGAAGCCGCCCACAATTCTCTGAATACTCCAGTTTCGAAAACAAATCGGGACAGTTTCTTGACGGAGAGAGACACTGCGCCTTCGGAGTAGGGCCGTGTACACACATAAGCGGAGATTCCGTGCGGAAACCCATGCGCAATCCATAAATAAGTGAAACAAAGGGAAAAGATTTGCGTAGACTGTTATCCTTTCTTCCACTTATTTAGGGGTTTCCGTACGGAACTTACGTGTCTAATGTGAACCCGGCCCCCCGGTTCATGGGGAGAAATGTGAAATGAACGTTTGAAAATATAAAAAGCGTGGCAAATAATTGAGAATCCTCGTCATTCTAAAAATGATCATCTAACTTGGCCCTTCGGTTAACACCTTAATCCGTGTGTGAACGCAGGCATAAGATCTGGCGCACATGTAAAGATGTGCCCCCCCCCCCCCCCCTGCATTTCTCGGTTAATTCTATTTTTCCGTTATTGCCTTTCTTACCATACATAAAGCTGTATTTTAGGAACATTTTCAGCTAATAACCTTTTTGGAATACCAACCCTAGCCCTAAACCTAACCCTACCCCCCACTATGTACTGCAGTACACCGCGATTTGTCACAGTTGTGGTTCGTTGCGTTTTTCCGTCTTATAGGGTGGGGGGTAGGGTTAGGGATAGGGTTAGTATTTCCAAAAGGTTATTAGCTAAAAATGTTCCTAAAATACAGCTTTATGTATGGTAAGAAAGGCAATAACGGAAAAATAGAATTAACCGAGATAGGTAGGGATGGTAGGTAGGGACAAAACAAGCCCAATCCTTTTGAAATAAGCTCTTTCAACCAGTTTTCCGGAATATAAGATTAACCAAACACGTTAAGGCCTCTATTAATATCGAAGACATTTCGTTCGAAAGCTTACTTCAATTAAAAATTCGAAAACTGTTCTTAAATGTTATGGAGAAAGTAACAGTACTTTCAAATCAGGAACGAATATTAGGAAGAGAATGTCGTAGTTTTTGTCTTTAATTCCCATTAATGAAAGCAATGCATTTTAAGAGGCCACAATGCTAAAGGGGACGAATTCAGTTGATGGAGATAAATCGCTCACCTTTGTAAAAGACAAACAATGGCGGAGATCCGGGTCTGCCAACCTTCGCTCGCCAGGGACCGCCACGAAAGTGAAGCTGTTCTCTTTGCCGAGAAATCAGACCTGAACTCACTATCATCCCA
>CM065708.1:9280148-9285148 GCA_017654935.2 Phymorhynchus buccinoides | reverse complement strand
ATTTCTAAAGTATTTTCAAATCACGGAAGCTTTGTTTCAAAATTAGGAACTATTTCAAAAACATTTTCAAATGATGGATGATTTCTTTTAAAGCTTTAAACTTTAAAAATCAACTTTCAAATTCTGGGGAGAGAAAAAAAACCGTTTAGAAAAGGAGTTTTTTAAACTTTTGAAAAGTATTTTTCAAGCCTAGAAAGCTTTGCTATAATGAGATTTTTTTGTAATAAGAGCTTATTCTAAATAATATATAATCAAAATGATATAACATAAAATTGGAATGCAGTACAACAAGCGAAGAGTAGAATATAAACGAAAAAGAATGAAACATTTTTAAAGTATTTTCAAATCACTGAGGCTTTGTTACAAAATTCAGTAACTATTTCAAAAACATTTTCAAATGATAGATGCTTTCTTTCAAAGCTTTAAACTTAAAATTAAAAAAAGTACTTTCAAATTCTCGAGAGAAAAAAAAAACGTTTAGAAAAAGAGTTTTAAACTTTTGAAAAGTATTTTTTAAACCTCGAAAGCTTTGTTATAATGAGATTTCAAAAAAGAGCTTATTCTAAATAATATAGAATCAAAGTGATATAATATGAAATTGGAATGCAGTACATCAAGCGAAGAGTAGAATAAATAATAAACTTAAAACATGAATAGGGGAAGTGTCCGTAAATTGAATACCTTCACCTAGGGTTCAGTTACGTTGTAAGACAACACCACTCGAAAAAAATAGGCCGTCAAGAAAAGAGATTTAGAACCACAAGCTAAGACTTAAAATGCTAGAGAGGGGGGGGGGGAGAGAGAGAGAGAGAGAGAGAGAGAGAGAGAGAGAGAGAGAGAGAGAGAGAGAGAGAGAGAGAGAGGAGAGAGAGAGAGAGAGAGAGAGGGAGAGAGAGAGAGAGAGGGAGAGAGAGAGAGAGAGAGAGAGGGAGAGATAGAGAGGGAGAGAGAGAGAGAGAGAGAGAGAGAGAGAGAGAGAGAGAGAGAGAGAGAGAGAGAGAGAGAGAGAGAGAGAGAGAGAGTATCTTTTATTTGAACTGACAAATATGTATTACACCAATAACTGGCATTATAAGTAAGAAAACCTCACTTTTTTTAATATTTTATTTTTACTTTGTTTTATTATTTGTGTGTGTGTGTGGGGGGGGGGGGGGGGGGGGGGGGGCTCTAGGTACACTTTAAAGACCCAGTGACGTGCCACGATTAAGTCCCTTGTTTTTTTCTGGGTAGCTGTGACCCACATCCAAATTTCCCCAACTTCAAATTGAGGCTGCTCTTTAAACTGATGTTTCGGTTTGAATTTGGGGGCCGTTTATATAGATCCACCAGACCACGTGTCAAAATCACGGGTTTCACGTGTTTTCCCTCTTATAACTGGACAGAAATCCTGTTTTGACCACGTCTGACTCCCATATAAATGGCCCCCAAATTCAAACCGACACATCAGTTTAAAGAGCAGCCTGAATTTCAAGTTTGGGGGGAATTTGGATGTGGGTCACAGCGACCCAGAAAAAAACCCAAGGGACTTAATCGTGGCGCGTCACTGGGTCTTTAATAAAATAAAATAAAACAAAAATAACCGAAGAAAAAGAATGAAAGGGAAAAAAAAGAATGAAACAAAGAAAAGAAACACCCGAAGGTGCTGAATGGGAACCCTATTACGCACTGGCCTCGCACCTGCCCTACCAACACAAGAGCAGCCCTAGTATACGACCAAACAGACCCCTGTTGCGTTACAAAGGAGTAGTAGGGACACGCTGGGTATATTCTACTGGAGATTCGTGCATTAAGTTGCAAAACATCTTCAATTTACGCGCACTTCCCCTATTCGTGTGGATTTTTTTAAATGAAAAAAAGTTTAAAAGTGTTTCGACTAAACCTCGAGCTTCTTCAACGTCTCAATACACGTTAACATTTTTTCCACTTTCCCCATAGAACACGGCGATAGCCATGCACTCGTTTAAAGGACTGTGTACGCGTTAGCATTATTCGCAAAATATCACTATTCACCCCACCCCCCCCCCCCCCCCCCCCCCCCCCCCCCCCCACCCCCCCCCCCCCCCCCCCCCCCCCGTGGCAACACAGTGGGTTGTAGCCTAAGTCATATTTTATGAGTGGCCTAACACTGTGTTGCCATGGGGAAATAGAGAATATTTCCCCCCCTTCAGTATAAGCTGGCTGTCCTATCCTTCCGTCACGTTGAACAGACCCTTCCGCCTTACCTCTCCAGTGCTCTTCACACCTACACTCCTTCCCGCGCACTCAGGTCCTCGAACACAAAACTTCCAAAAACAAATCTAAAATCATTTTGATGACCTGCAGTTTCAGTTTCAGTGCCCCTACTGTTTGGAATTCCCTCCCAGTCTATCTCCGCCATGAGCCAACTATCTCTACTTTCAAAGCTAAACTCAAGACTCACTACTTTCCAAGCTCATTCGGTTTGTAATTTTTTCCCTTCTTGATCTTGTACCTTGGGTGAATGATTGGGCAATAATGTCTTGTGTGACTGCGGGTGTATCAGTGAATGGAAGCGCCTTGAGTGTAAACTAATTATAGAAAGGCGCTATAGAAATGCTATCAATTATGATTATTATTAACGTGTACACAGACCTTTACGTTACTCGCATATCACATGTGAAAAGAGTGGGGTGGGGTGGGGGGGGTGGGGGGGGGGGTGAACGTGTACTAAGACCTTAAAAAAAACGTAGCTGTCATAGATTCGGGGCTATGTTTGGTTTAGTAGCGACGAGCCATCAAGGCCAGGGATGTCGTCATCAGTGACGTCATGACCAGGAATGACGTGGCGACAGTGGGTCCGTGACGACAGCCGCCGTTGTTGTCGTCACTGGTCTTCCAGGGGTCGGTGATCTTGGGGCAGGCCGTGAAGAAGTCTTCCACGGTACACGATATGTTTTGCTGCCCTACAAAACAACACGCAACAATAGGATACTGTAAACGGTTATTATCGTATCAGTAGTAGTAGTAGTAGTAGTAGTAGTAGTAGTAGTAGTAGTAGTAGTAGTAGTAGTAGTAGTAGTAGTAGTAGTAGTAGTAGTAGTAGTAGTAGTAGTAGTAGTAGTGGTGATGGTTTGATATGGGCCTCGCGGGCCCTTGTATGCCCTATCATTGTTCACATGTCTTGTTTTTGTGTTCATATTTTATTGTATTGGTGGTTTGCAATAATTTTCCTACTCTACATATCCTGAACAATGGGAATGGACAATATTTGTATTCACCAAATTCCGTTAAAAAAATGTTTTTAATATTTGGTTCTTTATCCAGAAGATTTTTAAACATATTAGTACTTGGTGCAAACTTAATGTTAGAAAACGTAATGTTAGATGGCAAAGAATTAATTCCAATATTGAACAACCATGTTAGAAAAGGAAAATTTACGAATGTTAGTCTTAGAACGATTCTGAAAAAAAATTCCCATCAGAACTTAAAGTACAAAATTCTTGTAAATCAATGTTGTCAATATGGTTACAAAATCTTATATACTTAAATGAGATCACCTCTCACTCTTCTATCCTTTAGTGAAGGCAATTCCAGGGATGTAAGTCTTTCTTCTTAGGTCTTATTTCTGCACGCTTTTACTAATTTAGTGGCCCTTCTTTGGACTTTTCCCAAGGAAATACTTTGCTTTTAAGAGCTGGAAACCAACTACATTACCATATTCAAAATGCGATCTAACCAATGCCGTATACAACTTCACAAAGACTTCATTGTTTGGATAATCAAAAGACCTTTTTGGTTCGCCTTTTTTAATAACCTTACTTACTATCCAAACCAGTCTGCTTATCGAGCAGGTCACAGTACTGAGACAGCCCTCTTGAAGATAGCGAACGACCTGCTCACTGCCTTGGATGAAAACAAGGTTTCTCTTCTCTCTCTCCTTGATCTTTCTGCAGCGTTTGATACTATTGACCACTCTATCCTCATTTCTAGACTTCACACCTCCTTTTGTCTATCTGGGGCTGTTCTTTCCTGGTTTTCTTCCTACCTCTCTGATTGCACACAGACAGTTGTTGTCAATGGTTCTTCATCTCTTCCAAAAGGTCTTCAGTTTGGTGTGCCCCAAGGTTCAGTCTTAGGCCCTATTCTTTTTGTTCTTTATACCCAACCTCTCTCTGCCATCATCAACCAGCATTCTCTTCTACATCATAGCTTTTCTGATGACAATCAGCTGTACATTTCTGCCCACCTGAGTCAGTTAGATCAAATGATTTCTTCTTCTAAGTTGTGCATCTCTGCTGTTAAAACATGGATGTTTTGCAACAAACTGCAGCTAAATGCTGAAAAGACAGAGATGATTCTTGTAGCCTCTAACCACACAATTAAAACTCAGGTTCTCCCAGGTTATGTCAGCATTGATGGCACTGAGATCAAGCTGTCAGCATCTGTCCGCAATCTAGGTGTTACTTTGGACCAAACCCTCTCTTTCAAACAGCATGTTTCCAATGTTTGCAAGTCTTGCTATCTAGAACTTCGAAGAATTAGTTCAATCCGCCGTTTCCTCTCTCAAGATGCCATGAAGACTCTAGTATGTGCTTTTGTTCTGTCTCGCCTTGACTACTGTAACTCACTTCTTGCTGGCTGTCCATCAACTCTCATCTCTAAGCTCCAACGGGTCCAGAATAATGCTGCTCGTCTCATTTCTCGCTCCCCTAGGTACGATCATATTACTCCGGTTCTTCGTTCTCTACATTGGCTCCCAGTTCAATCTCGCATTGACTACAAAATTCTCCTCCTTGCCTTCAAGTCACTGAATGATCAAGCTCCCTTATATCTCTCTGATCTCCTTCATCTCTATGTCCCAGCTCGCCAACTACGTTCGTCTTCTGATTCTCGTCTCCTCTCCCCTCCCTCCATCCGTCTCAAATCTACTGGCCAACGTTCTTTATCCTGTCAAGCACCATCTCTTTGGAATTCTCTGCCTTCTCCTCTCCGACACTCCAACTCAATCTCCTCATTCAAAACCTCTCTTAAAACCCATCCTT
>CM065708.1:9267648-9270148 GCA_017654935.2 Phymorhynchus buccinoides | reverse complement strand
AGAGAGAGAGAGAGAGAGAGAGAGAGAGAGAGAGAGAGAGAGAGAGAGAGAGAGAGAGAGATCAAAAAGTGGTCAAGAAGGTTGGGGTCTGTGCCGATCGTGGTTTGTCCCCCGGGGGGGGCGGGGGGGGGGGGGGGGGCTTCGGTAGCCGGATTGGCCTGACCGGAACCATGAAACGCTGGTGGAGATCTCTATTTTTTTATATTTCTTTTTTTGTGATTTTAAAAAAAAATTCATTTTTGTAAAGATTTTTTTTTTTTCAATACGCGTATTGAATCAACAAACAGAAAACGGGAGGGTCCCGATTCGCCGTTTCTCTACTCGCCGTATAGGTGTCTATTCGCCGTATAGGTGTCTACTCGCCGTATAGGTGTCTACTCGCCGTACTCGCCGTCTTTAGTCCAAACCGCATAGCAGTGTCAAATCGCCGGGGGGTTTCCATGCTATTTCGCCTTATTCACCGTTTACTGAATTGATGCCATGAATTGTGTTCTTGCTTTTGGCCGTATGGCCGGTGTGGCGTTCTCAAAATGGATTTGCTCTCAACATGTCTGCGCATGTGCGAAGAGTTAGGGATAGGTTTAGGGTTAGGGATAGGGATAGGTTTAGGGTTAGGGATAGGGTTAGGGATAGGTTTAGGGTCAATTTAGTGTCGAATACACAAGAGATAAAATTTGACTACGGCTTCTTATCCCTGGTCTATGCAGCGAAATGCAACAGATTGTAAAATCGGAAAAAAACTTATACGGCGAGCTAGAAAACGGCGAGTTGGGAGACGGCGAATCGGTACCTCGCCCAGAAAACAGCTACAATAGAGATATCTATTTTTGTTGGTCGCACTTTGTCGGTCCAAAATTGTCGCACATATTGTAAAAGAGAAAGAAAAGTACAGAAAGAAAAAAATACTTGGGCATAAAGTAACATTTCAGTTGTCATATCTACAGTCCTTCGATATGGAAAAAATTATATACTGAACAGAGCACATGAATCTTCATTTTAAAGCGTACAAAATAATGAACGTACGTAATACAGACACTGCAACAGACACGACGAGTATGCGGTGCTTCTTTCGATGAGTATAAGCAGGATATATAGTTATAAATGTTTTCCAAAAGATATAAAAAGTTACGAAATGGTGCAGAGATAACATTCTGGTTTACAGATTAATATTATTGAAAAGCCAGGGGAAGCGACTCAGTGTATGTAATGATTGGAGTGGTAAAAATAGACCGCACTTCAAATCGAGGCTGCTCTTTAAAATGATGTTTCGTCTTCAATTGTCGCACGCCACAAACGATTGCGAATCCGCGCTTGTTTATTTTTATTTTTTCTCAGTTGTTTTATTTTTGTGCCTCCTGTGGCTCCAAACGACGCTGTGTAATCATCCAGTTGGATGCAACTCAGATTCAGAGCTTAATTGTGATTTTTTGGGGCCAAAACAAAAAAGAAAAGGAAAAGAAAATAGTACTTCAATTCCTATTTAGGCCGGGTTCACATTAGACGCGAAAGTTCCGTACGGAAAACCCTAAATAAGTGGTTCAAGAAAGAAGGATCAAAGTTTACGCATATCGGGGAAATTTCAGACACGTGCGCAAATCTTTTCCCTTCTTTGTTTCACTTATGTATGGATTGCGCACGAGTTTCCGCGTGGAATATCCGCTTATGTGTGTGTACACGGCCTTACCCTATCAGAAATAGATAGATAGAGACAGACAGACAGACAGACAGACAGACAGGCAGACAGACAGACAGACAGAAACAGAGAGACAGTAAGCTTTGTCTACTCCCATAAGTGAAGACGTCCAAATTCTTTTTTTTTAAATGTTGTGGGTCTCAGCATGGGGCTAGATTTTGCTGCGTCGTAATTTTATGCATTTTATTTGTGTAGCCTAGCTGAGAGACAGACAGACAGACAGACACAGAGAGACAGCAAGCTTTGTCTACTCCCATAGTGAAGACGTCCAATTATTATTATTTTTGTTTTGGTCTCAGCATGGGGCTAGATTTTGCTGCGTCAGAATTGTATGCATTTCATTTGTGCGGCCTAACTGAGAGACAGACAGACAGACAGACATGCAGGCATACAGACGGACAGACAGACAGACACAGAGAGACAGTAAAGCTTTGCCTATTCCCTTAAAGGTGCACCCTGACGGATGAGTGTTTGCAAGAAACACATCGAGATCACCAGAAAGACAGCCTTTTCAAAGATCGGAACACTCACTTTGCTCTGGTTTCCTAGAAATCAAACCGTCAAAACGGCGATTCCTCCTTGGCGGAGATGCCGGAGAGAGAAGCCATTTTGGATGGGGGTGGGTGGGGTGAGGACCAAACCCATTGTGGGTTCAAGCTTTTTCTTTTTTTGTAGTGCAGTAAAAAAAATATAAAAAAAGCTATTTCCTTTGTTGTGAGCGAAACTCTTTTTAAATAAACTGCATAAAATGTACAACAAAGATAAATAAAAAGGCTTGTTTTGCGAAAAAGAAATCGTGCAAACAAT
>CM065708.1:9227648-9237648 GCA_017654935.2 Phymorhynchus buccinoides | reverse complement strand
GTTTTTTGTGTTAAAAATTTCCTGTATCGGTATATAATACTCAGAAATTAAACATTTTATAATAGGGTTGGGGTTTTTTGTGTTGAAAATGTCCTGTATCGGTATATAATACTCAGAAATTAAACATTTTATAATAGGGTTGGGTTTTTTTGTGTTGAAAATTTCCTGTATCGGTATATAATACTCAGAAATTAAACATTTTATAATAGGGTTGGGTTTTTGTGTGTTGAACATTTCCTGTATCGGTATATAATACTCCGAAATTAAACATTTTACAATAAAGGTGTTAGGTAACACTTAGACTAACTTTGGTTTAGATCCATCCGTTGTCTTCGAATTCCACCTCATCTGGTTTCGTCTGGCACCTACGGTGCCTTTGCTATATCACCGTACCATCCGCTCCCAAGTATTGCACCTTTATTAAAGACTAAGCTTTTTTACAGAAATATTCTACAATATTCTTTCTTATGTCACAAACTGGGTTATGTTCTTAGCAAATGTTTTGACTAAAGAGTCGATTAGCCTTTATTTCAAGCATTCGAGAAAACTTTGCAACTTTTTGTTGTTTTATTGCAGCGGATGTATCACGGTTGGAAATTGGCCAAATGTATAGACATATGGGCCAAATTCGGGCAAGGACATTTAAATGTCTTGCTTTTTCATCGTGTCACACAGTGATAAATAGATTACCCTTTATGTGGGATTCCTTATGTCATCAGTACAAGTGACAGTGCGTCAAAATGCGGAAATGACAAAAGTCAAATTATCATCACGATTTATTGGTAGGCCGAAGTATGACTAACAATCATCTCAAATATTAACCACTTTAATATTACATATTATTTGTGTATGAAGCAGAAAACATTTCTGGTTTAAAGTTAACACATCTTTCCCTGACAAATAAAACAGACAATTAGCCACAGGCAAACAGATGACCGTCTGCTTACAGACAGAAAAGCTGCAAATGGGCAGACAGAAATTTAGCCACAGGCAAACAGAAACTTAGCCATAAGCAGACAGAAAATCAGCATGGGCAAACAGATGATCGTCCGCTTACAGACAGAAAATCTGCCTCTCATAGAAAGGAGATTTGCCACAGGTTGCTACAGGAGGACAGATTACCTGCCACAGGCAGACAGAAAATGACCACAGGTAGACAGATAATGACCGCAGGCAGACAAACAATGACCACAGGCACACAGAAAATCTGCTATAAGTAGACAGAAAGTTCACCACAGGCAGACAGAAAACCAGCCGCTTGCAGGCAGAAAACCGGCCATGGGGAGACAGAAAATAACCACAGACAGAAAATTCGCCATGGGTAGACAGAAGATCACCACAGACAGAAATTCTGCCACGGGCGGACAGGAAATCATCCACATACAGAAATCTGCCACGGGCGGACAGGAAATCATCCACATACAGAAATCTGCCACGGGTAGACAGAAGATCACCACAGACAGACATTCTGCCACGGGCGGACAGAAAATCATCCACATACAGAAATCTGCCACGGGCAGACAGGAAATCATCCACATACAGAAATCTGCCATGGGCAGACAGGAAATCATCCACATACAGAAATCTGCCATGGGCAGACAGAAAATCATCCACATATAAACATCTGCCACGGGCAGACAGGAAATCATCCACATACAGAAATCTGCCACGGGCAGACAGGAAATCATCCACATACAGAAATCTGCCACGGGCAGACAGGAAATCATCCACATACAGAAATCTGCCACGGGCAGACAGAAAATCATCCACATACAGAAATCTGCCACGGGCAGACAGGAAATCATCCACATACAGAAATCTGCCATGGGCAGACAGGAAATCATCCACATACAGAAATCTGCCACGGGCAGACAGGAAATCATCCACATACAGAAATCTGCCATGGGCAGACAGGAAATCATCCACATACAGAAATCTGCCACGGGCAGACAGGAAATCATCCACATACAGAAATCTGCCACGGGCAGACAGGAAATCATCCACATACAGAAATCTGCCACGGGCAGACAGGAAATCATCCACATACAGAAATCTGCCACGGGCAGACAGGAAATCATCCACATACAGAAATCTGCCACGGGCAGACAGGAAATCATCCACATACAGAAATCTGCCACGGGCAGACAGGAAATCATCCACATACAGAAATCTGCCACGGGCAGACAGGAAATCATCCACATACAGAAATCTGCCACGGGCAGACAGGAAATCATCCACATACAGAAATCTGCCACGGGCAGACAGGAAATCATCCACATACAGAAATCTGCCACGGGCAGACAGGAAATCATCCACATACAGAAATCTGCCACGGGCAGACAGGAAATCATCCACATACAGAAATCTGCCACGGGCAGACAGGAAATCATCCACATACAGAAATCTGCCACGGGCAGACAGGAAATCATCCACATACAGAAATCTGCCACGGGCAGACAGGAAATCATCCACATACAGAAATCTGCCACGGGCAGACAGGAAATCATCCACATACAGAAATCTGCCACGGGCAGACAGGAAATCATCCACATACAGAAATCTGCCACGGGAAGACAGGAAAAGAACCACAGATGGACAGAAAATCAGCTATGAGCAAGCCATACAAACTATCCTCCTATCAGTTTTAGACAAGGACATCAGACAATAATCATGCAACCATTTAAGACCCCAAAACGAAGGGTGATAGTCTAGTACTTAATTGAAATGAGCAGACTATTATTACAGGGAATATACACAATCTCTTTTAAATGTCCATCTGCTTCAGAGACAGAAGCATAAGTATTTATGTGAATGCAGCGGAAATATTTGCAGTAGCTAGCCTGTTCTCCCCCCATTTTTAACCATGCTCTTTAAAAAAATATAAAAAATAAAAAGGGGGGGGGGGGCCACACATGTGTTTCATTCACACCAAGGCCAAGGGTTAATGCTACAAGCTAATGACAGCACCATAACAACATGCCAGACATTCTACCTTTCCTTCCCTCCTTTACAGTATGGCTCCCCCCCCCCCCCACCTGCGTGCGCATCTCGACCCTTCCAACGGAAGTGTCGCCATCTTAGTCCTTATTTGTGTGTAAACAAAGTGAAAATGTTATCTAAATGTGTAAAGAAAACATCCAGATGTTATAAATACAGTTTAGATAAGTTTCGAATTGGAACAGCCAAATACGCAGCATCGATCTGGCATTTTTCAAAAAAGGTTACTGACTAAGATGGCGGTCTCCCATAATATGGCGCTCCTTGTGGCCGGATATGACGACACGTGGGTACCAGCCATAGAGGGAAAGGGCCAGTAGCATACTAGGACACAGCAGACTCAAAGCAGACTCTGACGGCTGCATTCCTATAGGCCTACTAGCTTCAAAGGGAAGGAGGCGAGAAGCAAGAATGACAGGGACTGTGGTTTTGAGTAACAGCAGCAAGAGAGGTCACGGACCAAGGGGTGAAAACTGAGATCCTCACCTCATTCACATTAATAAAGTGGCAGAGCTTATCCCTTCCATCGTGTCTGATCTAAATACATAATGTTTCAAACTGCATAATTATGCTTTAGTACCTCATGGTTTTATCTGGGCCTACTAGATTTAAGGTCTACCTGAACTGAGAGGAGGGGCTCACTCAATGTTCTGATATTGAATGAATGTAAAGCCTATAGTGACTGTTGGATATAGTCAAGCAATGTTGGAAAACTGCAAAGCAGAAAACATTGCCTGGAAAGGATAATTGCTCACAGGCTTACAAGCTCCATACAATGTAATGCTATGATATGGGGCATGACAATAGTTATCTTCTTTGAGACACAAGGTTGCTAAATATAAAAGACCTTTACTAAGACAGGCATGGACACACAATGCATAAATATGTTTCAAACCACATAGCATTAGATATGCCAGTCCATCAGCAGCAAAGCTGCACATGCCCACAAATGTCCTCTTGATGACAGAATGTTGGACGGACATGTCTATGCTTACCAAGTTCTACAAGAACGACATAAGCTTGCCTGACAAGCAACAAAAACTTCGGACAGGCCACATGAGCAACAGAAATCAGAAACGTATTGTGTTAATCCATTTTGGAAAAAAAAGAAGCTACAGGCAAATAGTAAACACTGTTTCTCTAAATTAGCATAGGCACCGTAAGTGCCAGACGAAACCAGATGAGGTGGAATTGTATAAAACAAACAAATCTTACCTGATAAGATGACGTTTGTTGTAGATTCTACAGAATCTGTAGTGTAGTCTGGCACGGTGCAATATGCCCTTCCCAAAAATGTTTACCCACCCCTTGAAAAGGAAAGTAAATAAATAAGGAAAATAAATAAATAAATTGTGATCAGTGTTTACTCTTTGCACTCTCAAGACTGGGAGCGGATGGTAAGGTGATATAGCATATTGCACCGTGCCAGACTACACTACAGATTCGGTAGAATCTACAACAAACGTCATCTTACCAGGTAAGATTTGTTTGTTTTATACAAATAATCTGTATCTTTGTAATAATTATTCAAATTTGATTCACTGGGGATTGCGTTCATATGGCTTGCTATTCTGTGAATCTGACATCACGTGCCGTTCCAAGTTTCTTTACGATCGGTTCAGTGGTTTAGGCACAATAACATGGAACATCTTTTGATCAAATACAAACGCTTGTGTGCGCACGCACTCACACACACACACACACACACACATACACACAGACAGTTCTGGTAGCCCAGCTGGACAGAACTCTACTGGCTTGTATTTGTACTTCTCTTTGTCATCCAAGAGGCAAAACAATTTAAACTTTGGATTGGGTTTTGCCAGTGACTGTTTGCTTCTTTTTTTTAAAGGCACGAACTAAAAGCGCTTGAAAGTTAGGGAAAGACCTTACACTTGCTATACTACAACAACAAAAGAGATACAAAGCATTGGATTTGGCTTTTTGCCGGTAAAAAACCACCTTTTGCATAAACTAAAAGGACACGAACTGGAAAGCTGCGCGCGTTGCACCCACCTGGTCGAAGAGGAGATTTTTGATTGCCTCCTCGCAGGTGTTCATGGAGTTGGGGTTGGTGATGGAAGCGTTCTTCGTGTTGCACCGCGGGTCGATCAGCTTGGCCTTGCCTGAGGTCAGACTGAGCACGCCGCTGCTGGTCCTCTTGCAGCAGGTCCTGGGGAAGGTGAACAGGCGGGGTGCGAAGGTGGTGGACTGCCAGGCTTGGGTCGAGGTTGCCAGGGTGGTGCTGTACGGCGGCAGCGTCGTCGCGTTGAAGTCGCATATGAACGGGTCAATGAGTATGTCGCCGACCTGCACCACGACTGTTGTGGTGGTTGGAGTGGTGGTGGTGGTTGTGGTGGTGGTCGTTGTGGTGGGGGTAGTGGTGGTCGTGGTGGTTGTGGTGGTTGTGGTGGTGGTTTCGTTTCTGTCATCAGCAGAGGTCGGGGTTGGGGTTGTGGTGGTGGTGGTGGTGGTGGCCGTCGTCGTTGGTGTGGTGGTGGTCGTCGTCGTTGGTGTGGTGGTGGTGGTGGTGGTAGTGGTGGTGGTGTTCCATTCGTTCTTGAACCAGTCGCTGAAGTTGAAGTGATGGCAGGGGTTGAAAGTGGTGATGAACGGCGTGGTGGTTGGTGGGGTGGTGGGGTCTGGCAGGTTGTTCACCCGCAGGTACCAGGGCGTGTCCTTGAAGTTGTCCGTGCTGTTGACGCCGCAGCACTCTAACCACGACATGATGCTATCCATGCTGAGAGAGAACAGGCTGGTGGAGTTTGTCAGGCCGTCATAAGTCTTTTTCGTGGCCTTGATGGACGATACTCTCATCTTAGTCACAAGGTCGGTCCAGAAGGCCATGAGCATAATGATGCCGGCAAGCTCCATGATGATGGCCGTGGTGATAATGCCGCTGTACATGTACAGGGTCTTGGTGTTGCTGATGCCCGCAGTGCCAACAAAGCCCACCACCAGCGTCACACACCCGGACACGATCAGGCCCGTGGTTCCCTGCTTCACCAGCCCGGCGACATCGACATGTGCGATGGACGGGATATAGTGCCTGATGAATTTGTTGAGGTCCAATTTATCCAAGCTCATCAGGATCCCGAAAACCAACAGCCCTGCTCCCACCACCAGGAAGAAGAAGTTGATGAACAGGAAGCAAATGTTAAGCAGGTCGCAAGTGATGCAGGCCGGCTCTGCAGGCATCGCCATTTGGGGGGCAACCGGAAACGGAGGGACAACCGGCTGGGAGGGGCTAGTCGAGAGGCTCTCAGAGGTCCCTTTGGACAGGGTTTCCTCGTCGTCGCAGTCATATTCAAAATCAGAACTATCGTTCTCATTTTCGCTGGTTATTGAACTGGCATTTTGAGAAATGTCTATCATGGAAGCAAAATCGGCTGAATTAGCGTGATGAGTAAAGTCTGCCGTTGGAAGTAGCCCAGTCAAGCGGATGCTTTGAGAGAAGGGTTTTCTTGAAGGCAGTTCAGATGGACGAGAGCTCTGAGAAAAGTTTGTCGTTGAAAAATGCTGCACGGTTAAAGAAGCATTCTGGGTCATGCCTGTTGGCGGAACACTCATAGCTGAACGAGCATTCTGGGTACAATCCGCAGTCTGAGCATAGTTTGCGTTTGGGGTACTGCTCGTCGCTAAAGATTGCTCACTTCTATGAGCATACTTCTCACACTCTGTCACTAAATGGAGCTGTGCTGAATGAACATGTTGATTACAGTCTGTTGTTGAAGACTGCCCAGTGGAACAAGATTTCTGAACCAAGTCTGTATTCTGAGTAAAGTCTGGCGTAGAAGACTGCTCAGCTGAATCAGTTTTCTTATCATAGTCTGTCACAGAAGGAGCAATTGGAGTAGAGTCTGCATTGGGAGGAAAGTCTATCACTGTAGACTCCTCAGCTGAATGAGCTTCCTCATCATAGCCTGTCACTGAACACAGCTTTGCTGAAGGAGCAATTGGATTAGAGTCTGCATTGGGAGGAAAGTCTATCACTGTAGACTGCTTAGTAGAATGAGCACACTCTTCATACTCTGTTCCTGAATGCAGCTTTGCTGTATGAGCATTTTGAGCAAAGTCTGTTGTGGGTGAAGAAAGCTTAGACGAATGATGAGGATTCAGTTCATATTCTGTTGTAGAAGGCAACTTAGTTGAACAGACTTTCTGAGTGAAATCTGTCGTTGAAAACTGTTCAGTTGAATGAGCAGTCTGCTCAAACTTTGACTCTGAACACAGCTTTGCTGAACGAGGATTCTTAGTAAAATCTGTCCCGGGTGATTGCTTCGTTGATCGAGCATTGTGAACGAAGTCTGCATTCTGAGTGAAATCTGTCGTTGAAGGCTGCTTAGTTGAATGATCAATGTTCTCATGGTCTGTCACTGAATGCCCTTTACATGAAGAAGAACACCCCTTACACTGGTTCGCTGAAGGATGCATATTTCCCTGGACCCAGACTGAGGTGAGGTGAGTGGTCAGTGGAGGAGCAAAGAACTGGTCACCGCTCATGGTCAGACAACTGAGGTTGACACAGCAAACTCCGTCCTCTTCCTTTCTCTGGAACTGGGCATCCGCCAGCTTTGACCGTCCCATTGGGTTTCTTCTGAAAGGCATCTTTTTCCCAAATGTGTTCACGAAAATGGGCTAGCAAAATGTTACCCCCTGATAACAGCACTATTAGAACACAACAAACAGTGCGATTAACATTAGATGATTATCTTCACTTGGACTGGAAGACTGCTTGATCTGAAACCAAAGTGAAGAGTTACTGTATGAGCATTATTCATCAGTCTATGCGCTTCACTGATTACAAAAACAATGACAAGTTCACGTTTTTTTTCTTTTTCTTCAATGCTATTTCATCTTTAGGAAGTTTGAACGTTTGGGTCATTTCTATGTGTCCACGTGTCTATGTGTCCGAGTGTTAATGTGTCCATGTGTTGATAATTCATGCACTTGTATAATGCAGATGGCCAGTGGTCACTGCCACTGACCAGTGGTCACTTTCATTAAATTCCACAATTTGACTAACAGCTCAGTAGGGTGCCGTGAGTATTTCTGTACCTTGTACAATGTAGATGACCAGTGTTCAGTGACAATGACCAGTGGTCACATTGACGTAAATTCCGCATTTTAACAGCTTAGTAGTGTGTCGTGAGTACCGTACTACTGTGTCTTGTAGAATGTGCATTACCAGTGATCAGTGACAATGACCAGTGGTGAGTTTGACTTAAAAATCAAATTTTGATTCTTAACAGTTTATTTCCTGTCACCAGACAATTTTTGCACTTGTATAATGCAGATGACCAATGGTCATTGCCACTGACCAGTGGTCACTTTGACGAAAATTCCACATTTTCACTATTTAACAGCTTATTAAAGTATCATGAGTATCGTACTACTGTACCTTGTACAATGTAGATGACCAGTGCTCAGTGACAATGATCAGTGTCAATGACCAGTGGTCAATTTGACTTTAAAATCAAATTTTGATACTTAACAGCTTATTTCCTGTCTCCAGATAAATTATGCACTTGCATAATGCAGATGTCCAGTGGTCACTGCCACTGACCAGTGGTCACTGCCACTGACCAGTGGTCAGTTTGATGTAAGCACCACATTTTCACTGTTTAACAGCCTATTAGTGTGTCATGAGCCTTACTGTAGAATGTAGATGACCACTGGTCAGTGACAATAACCTGTGGTCACTTGGACACACACATAGCCACGTGGACACATAGGCACATGGACAAATTGACACGTGGACACCTTGACATTTGGACACATAGACACGTGGACAAATAGATACGTGGACACATAGACACTCGGGCACAAAGACACGTGGACACATAGATACGTGGATACATAGACACTCGGACACATAGACACGTCATTTACGGGCACAACGACACGTGGACACAAAGATACGTGGACATATTGACACATAGCCGAACGTTTGTAGATTTGGATCCAGATCCTCTCGTATTATTTTTCTTTTTTTACAGAGGATGGTGGAGGGGGTATCCCTTTTCTTGCTGGCATTACAACGATACTATTTTTTTTCAAAATCAAATAACACAAATAAGACGATTTTCGGGGGGGGGGGGGGGGGGGGGGGGGAACAACTAGTTAGCATTTCGTGAAAATTAGAGTTGCTTACCTCGACTTACTCGGTCAAATACCATAGCAACAATGGCGGGAGTGGGAGGGGGGGGGGGGGCAAATATTACAGGCCGTGTACACACATAAGCGGATATTCCATGCGGAAACCCGTGCGCAATCCATACATAAGTGAAACAAAGAAGGGAAAAGATTTGCGCACGTGTCCGAATTTCCCCCTATATGCGTAAACTTTTATCCTTCTTTCTTTCACTTATTTAGGGTTTTCTGTACGAAACTTACGCGTCTAATCACTAATATGAACCCGGCCTAAGGGGTACCCTTCTAAATCACATGTTAACGGACAGAAAGTTACCACTTTCAGATTGCTGTCATGCATTTTTGGAAAGGGGTGGCTCTACAGATGTCAAAAATATAGGCTTACATGATACATTGATAGCAATTGCCCCCCCCCCCCCCCCCCCCCCCATGGTAATCATCACTATTTGGGGGATCTACCTGATGGTAGAGTAACTTCCCCTGTTTGACCGATTGAATTAGGCAGGATCACTCCCTCCCATACACCATAAGTCAGATTAGAGTATACTCTCCTTAATTATTTCCGAACAATTCCTAGTTATCTAGACTAGTTCAGTATTTGACGAAAGAATGTATACATACTCCATACATATATTACTACATTATTATACATATATAATATACAATACATGATTCATCGTGAGATACACAATTTGGAACAATAGCTTGATATCTCTATCAACAGGTTGAAGTAAAACTAGATGACTCGAACATGTCGCATTGGGGACAT
Organism: Phymorhynchus buccinoides; assembly: GCA_017654935.2. Lineage (NCBI taxonomy): Eukaryota > Metazoa > Mollusca > Gastropoda > Neogastropoda > Raphitomidae > Phymorhynchus > Phymorhynchus buccinoides. The sequence continues at coordinate 9,227,729 of CM065708.1, read as the reverse complement.
TTCCACGACTAAGCTAAGAAAACTAGTCTTCATGTGGAACACATGACGTCATTTATAGTTTCGCCTTTGGGTCACGAACTT
>CM065708.1:9217648-9220148 GCA_017654935.2 Phymorhynchus buccinoides | reverse complement strand
ATAAGCCGGCTAGAACACCAAGGCTACATCAAAATGTTGTTATGCTCTGCATAGTTATAATGTTAGCATAATGATTATATCATCAGTCTACAAAATCCCCCGAAGACGGAGTGTGGCTGCTCACGTGGCGGGGTAATCAAAAAATGATCAAACACGTAATGCTCTCATCCCTACCTGATGCATTATGTACCATAGTGTTCAAGTGCTTCGGCTGTTGGGATGAACCCTGGAGTCTTTTAGCCAGGGTACGTCAACAACAATAACGCGTGGTCATGTTGGTCAGTGCGTCTGCACTGCGTCTGGTTCCTGTGTACGTTGTGTTAAGTGCATGTGCACTGATTTTCATTTGATTACGGTGCATGTTTACTTAGACGACCAAAATAGTTGGCATTGCGCGTGAGTGTGAGTGTGTGTGTGTGTGTGTGTGTGTGTGTGTGTGTGTGTGTGTGTGTGTGTGTGTGTGTGTGTGTGTGTGTGTGTGTGTGTGTGTGTGTGTGTCTGTGTCTGTGTGTGTGTCTGTGTTTGTGTCTGTGTCTGTGTCTGTGTCAGAGCGTACGTACGTGCATGGATGTGTGTGTACATTTTGAGTACTAGAATGTGAGTTTTTTTTCATCCCTTTTTTTAAATTGTTTTTTCATTTCTTTAATTTCAGTGCTCTCTCTCCTCTCTCTCTCTCTCTCTCTCTCTCTCTCTCTCTCTCTCTATCTCTCTCCTCTCTCTCTCTCTCTCTCTCTCTCTCTCCCTCTCTCTCTCTCTCTCTCTCTCTCTCTCTCTCTCTCTCTCTCTCTCTCTCTCTCTCTCTCTCTCTCTCTCTCTCTCTCTCTCTCTCTCTCTCTGGCACTCTCTCTGTGTATGAATCTCTCTCTCTATTCTCTTATTCGTATTCTCTCTCTCTCTCTCTCTCTCTCTCTCTCTCTCTCTCTCTCTCTCTCCTCTCTCTCCTCTCTCTCTCTCTCTCTCTCTCTCTCTCTCTCTCTCTCTCTCTCTCTCTCTCTCTCTCTCTCTCTCTGTATGCGTATGTATCCCTCTCTCTCTCTCTCTCTGTGCGTGCGTGTTTGGTATTATGTCTAGTCACAGAGAAATTCCGGTTGCTTCCACCTGGAGTGAGAGAGAGAGGAGAGAGAGAGAGAGAGAGAGAGAGAGAGAGAGAGAGAGAGAGAGAGAGAGAGTATGCGTGTGTGTGTGTGTGTGTGTGTGTGTTTGCGCGTGTGCGCGTGTGTATGTGTGTGTAATGTGTGTGTGTCTCTCTCTCTCTCTCTCTCTCTCTCTCTCTCTCTCTCTCTCTCTCTCTCTCTCTCTCTCTCTCTCTCTCTCTCTCTCTCTCTCTCTCTCTCTCTCTCTCTCTCTCTCTCTCTCTCTCTCTCTCTCTCTCTCTCTCTCTCTCTCTCTCCCCCTCTCTCACTCTTTTTCATTTGATTTTTGGCCACACGGAAATGGAACGATGTAAGCATCAAGTAATGTTTTGTGTTGTTTCCTTCTACCCTATTGTTCAAATGGACTTCATTGTTTTGATGTTGACAATGGCCATTTCGTATTGTATACTTGTCGATCACTCTCCCCCCTTGTCATAAGACCTATGTTAGTAATGACAATAAATATCAAATTCTCTCTCTCTCTCTCTCTCTCTCTCTCTCTCTCTCTCTCTCTCTCTCTCTCTCTCTCTCTCTCTCTCTCTCTCTCCCTCTCTCTCTCTCTCTTACTCTCTCTCTCTCTCTCTCTCTCTCTCTCTCTCTCTCTCTCTCTCTCTCTCTCTCTCTCTCTCTCTGTATCGGCTTTAAATTTAAAATGTGTAGGTTACATGTTATGAGTATGTAAAATAGAATTAGTCTTAATTTTGTGATGAGTTAAGTTTTACTTATATGCATGTTAAAGACGAGGACTAGAAAGTAGGTTTAGGCTTGATCTCGTTATGAGTAGTATTTATTTTTTAATATGTGTATTCGCTTGCAAACAATATGACTTGGTCTGCTTTTGTTACGAGTGTGTGTTTACTTTTTAATTTGTTTATGCTACAAATGAATAATGTAATGTAGGAATAGGTTTCATGTTGCCATGGGTACGTACATGTATTTACATTTTAAATTGTGCATGTTAAGATGAGTAGGTAAAGTAATATTATGTTTGACTTATTATGTGCATGGGTTTCTTTTCAAATAAGTACATTTTAATGATGAAGTATGATTGAGGTATTTTTTTTTATATGTTTGTGCACTTCTTTGAGTGTGAAAAGTAGGATTGGGTTTTATTTTCCCGTGTGTATGCGCTTACGTCACACATTTTGAATGTTAATAATTAGTATAGTTAATAATAATAGGTTTGATTTTGTTATTGATGTGTTACAATATAGGGATGTTTTTTGCATGCTTTACATTACTTTGTATGTGTTTATTTTCGTTTTCCATTTTCTACTTTTATAAATGTATTCTGTCCAGAGGGCTGGATGTAAAAAAGCATGTTATTGCTTACTCTATTACCCTCTATAAATAAAATTCATTCAATT
>CM065708.1:9210148-9212648 GCA_017654935.2 Phymorhynchus buccinoides | reverse complement strand
CTCTCTCTCTCCGCTCTCTCTCTCTCTCTCTCTCTATCTCTCTCCTCTCTCTCTCTCTCTCTTCTCTCTCTCTCTCTCTCTCTCTCTCTCTCTCTCTCTCTCTCTCTCTCTCTCTCTCTCCTCTCTCTCTCTCTCTCTCTCTCTCTCTCTCTCTCTAGTAGAAGAAGTAAATTGTAGTGAAAGAGGTGTTTTCTCATTTAGTTCTTTGTTTGTTTCTCTTATTCGGTCGGTTAGTTTTCTGTCTCTGCTCTCTTTTCATTGCTGATGTTGATGCTCTGCCTACCATGTCGTTGCTATATTACTGTTGTTGTCTCTGTTGGCGATGTTCCTGTCTCTCAATGTTCATTAATAGTATTAGCTATGTATTGCATGCTTAGAACCAAGGACAGAATGGAAGACGAGGCCCAGCCTAAATTCTTATCCTTGTAAAATAAAGTATTTGGAGTTTGAAGTTTGAAGTCTCTCTCTCTCTCTCTCTCTCTCTCTCTCTCTCTCTCTCTCTCTCTCTCTCTCTCTCTCTCTCTCTCTCTCTCTCTCTCTCTCTCTCTCTCTCTCTCTCTCTCTCTCTCTCTCTCTCTCTGCCTATATGGCCTTTAAAAAAAAATACATTTTGATGACTAGAATGAGTTTGTTATCCTTTTTTACTTTAAAAAAAAATAAAATTTTAAACCTGGATCCGATAAGCAGAGCGGAATGGCTCGACGTTTCCAGCACTGTCTGGATTTATCAGCTGTAGGGCTCAATGATGGAGGTGTTATGTTATGAATTGTTCTATATATTTTTTTAAGCCTCTTCACTGCCCCGTCACGGATATTTCCGCCAACTTCCGGTAACCTATAAATTGCCCCGTCACGGAAATATCCGTCATAGGGTTATTCTAAGAGTTTCGCTTTTTCTATCCATATGCTTTCCGCAGTATGTTTGATTGCATGTGAGAGTAGGTGTTATGTTACGAATCGTTCTAATTTTGTTTAAGCCTCTTCACTGCCCCGTCACGGATATTTCCGCCAACTTCCGGTAACCTATAAACTGCCCCGTCACGGAAATACTGATCCGTCATAGGGTTATTCTAAGAGTTTCGCTTTTTCTATCCATATGCTTTCCGCAGTATGTTTGAATGCATGTGAGAGTAGGTGTTATGTTACGAATCGTTCTATTTTGTTTAAGCCTCTTCACTGCCCCGTCACGGATATTTCCGTCAACTTCCGGTAACCTATAAACTGCCCCGTCACGGAAATATATCCGTCATAGGGTTATTCTAAGAGTTTCACCTTTTTCTATCCATATGCTTTCCGCAGTGTGTTTGAATGCATGTGAGAGTAAGTGTTATGTTACGAATCGTTCTATATATTTTTTTAAGCCTCTTCACTGCCCCGTCACGGATATTTCCGCCAACTTCCGGTAACCTATAAACTGCCCCGTCACGGAAATATCCGTCATAGGGTTATTCTAAGAGTTTCCCTTTTTCTATCCATATGCTTTCCGCAGTGTGTTTGAATGCATGTGAGAGTAAGTGTTATGTTACGAATCGTTCTATATTTTTTTTAAGCCTCTTCACTGCCCCGTCACGGATATTTCCGCCAACTTCCGGTAACCTATGAACTGCCCCGTCACGGAAATATCCGTCATAGGGTTATTCTACGAGTTTGCCTTTTTCTATCCATATGCTTTCCGCAGTGTGCTTGAATGCAAGTGAGAGTGTTCTCAAATGATAGTCATACTATATTCAATTCCCTTTCAGAAAAGCATAGGTTAGGCCTATATGCACTTTTATTCAGAAAGTTTTGCGATAGACTCGGCAACCTAAAACGGCTTGGCAAATAGTTGCCCCGGAACCGGAAACGGGCTCGGCAGTGAAAGGGTAAATTAATTTATGTTTTTATGTTGTTGAACGTTGTTAAGACTCATTAACGTGTGTTTTGCTATGGCTCCAACCCACCTGCGTGCGCATCTCGACCATTCCAACGGAAGTGTCGCCATCTTAGTCCTTATTTGTGTGTAAACAAAGTGAAAATGTTATCTAAATGTGTAAAGAAAACATCCAGATGTTATAAATACAGTTTAGATTAAGTTTCGAATTGGAACAGCCAAATACGCAGCATCGATCTGGCATTTTTCAAAAAAAGGTAAGGACTAAGATGGCGGTCTCCCATAATATGGCGCTCCTTGTGGCCGGATATGACGACACGTGGGTACCAGCAATAACGTGGTCGAACTTTACGTGGTAACAGTCCTGAGATGACCATAGCTGTTGACGGCACTACAATAGACTAATTAACTAACTAATCTCTCTCTCTCTCTCTCTCTCCCTCTCTCTCTCTCTCTCTCTCACATTTCTCTCTCTCTCTCTCTCTCTCTCTCTCTCTCTCTCTCTCTCTCTCTCTCTCTCTCTCTCTCTCTCTCTCTCTCTCTCTCTCTCTCTCTCTCTCTCTCTCTCTCACAAAAGAAATCCCTATAATTTGTTAACTACACCAAGCGTTTCTTGCTTGAAGGAATTGGG
>CM065708.1:9205148-9207648 GCA_017654935.2 Phymorhynchus buccinoides | reverse complement strand
GTCATTTATATGTTTACGTCGCATTTTGCAAGCTCTATCAACCATCCCTCATTTTTTTCTTTAAAAAAAAATTGTTTGCAAGTCGCTGACTCGCATCCTGCGGTTTCAAGCTTCGACACCATGGTTGCTATGGTTTGTCCGCCTTGGTCAAGGTAAACAACTCAAATTTTCACGAAATGCTCTCCCCTCTGGTTTTTTCCCCCCGAAAATCGTCTATTGCGTTATTCGCACTATATTAGACTTGAGCAATAATGACATCAGCGACGTACAGCACACAAGGGGTCCAACTGCTTTTAGTTCATGCCTATTTTTAGAACTCATCATCCGTTAAAATACCCATCCGAAGTTTTTATCCCTTCTTTTGTTTGTTGCTACCACTGTTTTGTAAGGTCTTTCCCTATCCCTAACAGCAATCTTTGAAACGAATACTTACCTAGAATCTATGTGATAGGAAATAACTTGAAAAAAAAATGAGCTCTCTGCGAGAAACTAGCTAAAATCAGCCACTCAGAATGTGGGGAATCCATGTGCTGTGGACGATTTTGGATAATAGCTGTTGATTTTTGTTATCTAAGTACAGTGGAACCTCCCTTATAAGACCTTCAAAAATCATCCAAAATGAGGTCTTATAAGGGAGGGGCCATATAAGGGAGGTAATTTTAATACTTGCCAAGAAGGGCAACGTCTCAAAGAAGTAGGTCTTATATGGGAGGGAGTCTTATAATGGGAGGTCTTATAAGGGAGGTTCCACTGTCGCTGAAGACCTATTCTGGTTGGTTAATTGCTGGGTTGGTTGTTTTCGTCTTCATTTTCTTTGTTTTTAACCCTTTCACCGCCAGCCATATTTCAGCCAAACATTTCCATTACATTTACCTGGGTAGAGAACAAAATCCATCTGCAGTATTGGGGATTCTTCTGTGACATATATAAAATAAGGTCCATCCCTACTTCCCAAAACTAACACGACAGGGTCTTTGGATAATAGACCCCAATTTGATGCCTTTTAGTGACATAGGTGTTAAATCATTGTGGTGCTAAAATGCGACTTTGGCGGTGAAATGGTTAATACCATGCATTTCATTAGACAATTTTGTTTGGGGTTGGGTTTCTATCCCCCGCGCGTGTTTCTTTTTATAGACTGATAAAAATTTTAAAATAGTTAAGACATTTATTTCATAAGACAATTTACTTGATGAATGATCAACTTAGGACGCTAGTTTTACCGCCAGGGGGGCAATCAAACCAGTAGGGGCTTAGTGCGTGATATTCTTAGTTGTGAGTAGTGAGAGAGAGAGAGAGAGAGAGAGAGAGAGAGAGAGAGAGAGAGAGAGAGAGAGAGAGAGAGAGAGAGAGAGAGAGAGAGAGAGAGAGAGAGAGAGAGAGAGAGAGAGAGAGAGAGAAGAGGAGAGGAGAGATGAGTCCCCAATAAGAATATCACGCGCCAAGCCCCTACTGGTTTGATTGCCCCCTGGTGGTGAAATTAGCGTCCTAAGCTGCTCATTGTCCTGTTCATTTTGCAGGAGACTTAAACATAAGACGAAAGAACGCCTGGCAGGCCGGAGGAACAACCACCACGGTATACCTTCTTGACACTCAGCCAGTCAGTGGATGACGAACGAACGGCTAACTGTCATGATGACGTCACTGAATAATGATGATGACGACGCCAATGGTGAAACGATCCGTCAGCACTACCAAGGTCACGGAAGAGCGCGGCAGATGGAGAACAGAACGCGAGACGATGACGAGAGTCTCCTCCCAGCAGCCGTGGAAGCCGTCCTTGCCTTTGGGCACGCCCCTGGTCTCGTGTTGTCAGTTTTCTCTCAGCTCGCGCGCACGTCCAGGGGAAGAGATTCTCGAGACGCCCGTGCCGGAAGTGAGTCCACCCGCGTGACAGGAAGTTGCGTTCGTTCGCGAGATGAAGTCTCCGTCTCTGCGTCTGCGCTTCTCTTGGCTGTGGAAGACGCAGCAGCAGCAACAACAGCAACAGCTACAGCGACAACAGCAGCAACGAGGCATCAAGTGAACGTCAGCGCCACTGGTGAGCATTTTGCAGCAATGGCGTCATCTCAAGAAGAGACTCTCAGTTCGTCTTCAACGCGAGTTCGAGACGACATGGAGAATGCTGCGTCCTCTTCCGCGATGACGTCATCCACGGAGAATCCGTCCTCTTCCGCGATGACGACACCCAGGTCTGGAAGAAACACAGTTGGGGCACCAGCGTCAGAAATGGCGTCAGTTATAGCCTCAATGACATCACCTGCTGCAGATCACCTCTCTGACGTTCGTTCTCCTCCTCCTCCTCCTCCTTCTTCTTCTTCTTCTTCTTCTCCTCCTCCTCCTCCTCCTTCTTCTTCTTCTTCTTCGTCTCCAATGGAGGAGGCCGAGGCCTCTTCAACAAACGCTACCCCGCTTCACGCTAACAGTTCGTCTTCTTCCTCCGCGGCAACACCCACCAACAATCGAAACCCGGAACCGGAAGCGCGTGACGATAACAGCG
>CM065708.1:9182648-9195148 GCA_017654935.2 Phymorhynchus buccinoides | reverse complement strand
ACACTATTCTCTTAGTCGCGGAGCCAGTGGCGCTAGAAGAGTTCATATGTAATGTTTCTTTTGGCTATATCTTTCGCCGTTTTGCAGTTATAGTCTCCAAATGTGGCATGTTGGTGCATTATTAACCTAAGGCTTTGCCGCTTGTTTTCCTAATCACTTTTTTTCCTAATCGCATAGACTGATGAATAATGCTTATACAGTAACTCCTCACTTTGGTTTCAGATCAAGCAGTCTTCCAGTCCAAGTAATGATCATCTAAAGTTAATTGCACTGTTTGTTGTGTTCCAATAGTGCTGTTATCAGGGGGTAACATTTTGCTAGCCCATTTTCGTGAACACATTTGGGGAAAAAGATGCCTTTCAGAAGAAACCCAATGGGACGGTCAAAGCTGGCGGATGCCCAGTTCCAGAGAAAGGAAGAGGACGGAGTTTGCTGTGTCAACCTCAGTTGTCTGACCATGAGCGGTGACCAGTCCTTTGCTCCTCCACTGACCACTCACCTCACCTCAGTCTGGGTCCAGGGAAATACGCATCCTTCAGCGAACCAGTGTAAGGGGTGTTCTTCTTCATGTAAAGGGCATTCAGTGACAGACCATGAGAACATTGATAATTCAACTAAGCAGCCTTCAACGACAGATTTCACTCAGAATGCAGACTTCGTTCACTATGCTCGATCAACGAAGCAGTCACCAGGAACTAAGAATCCTCGTTCAGCAAAGCTGTGTTCAGAGCCAAATTTTGAAAGGAATGCTCATTCAACTGAACAGTGTTCAGCAACATATTTTACTCAGGAAGTTCGTTCAACTGAGTTGCCTTCAACAACAGATTATGAGCTGAATTCTCATTCGTCTAAGCTTTCTTCACCTACAACAGACTTTGCTCAAAATGCTCATACAGCAAAGCTGCATTCAGGAACAGAGTATGAAAAGTGTGCTCATTCTACTAAGCAGTCTACAGTGATAGACTTTCCTCCCAATGCAGACTCTAATCCAATTGCTCCTTCGGTGACAGACTATGATAAGAAAACTGATTCAGCTGAGCAGTCTTCTACGCCAGACTTTACTCAGAATACAGACTTGGTTCAGAAATCTTGTTCCACTGGGCAGTCTTCAACAACAACAGACTGTAATCAACAAGTTCATTCAGCACAGCTCCATTTAGTGACAGAGTGTGAGAAGTATGCTCATGGAAGTGAGCAGTCTTTCACGGCGAGCAGTACCCAATGCACAAACTATGCTTGGAATGCGGATTGTACTCATAATGCTCGTTCAGATATGAGCATTCCGCCAACAGGCATGACTCAGAATGCTCCTTCAACCGTGCAGCATTTGTCAATGACAATCTTTTCTCAGAGCACTCATTCATCTAAACCGCCTTCAAGAAAACCCTTCGCTCAAAACATTCGCTCGGCTGAACTACTTCCAGCAGCAGACTTTACTCATCACGCTAATTCAGCCGATTTTGCTTCCATGATAGACATTTCTCAAAATGCCAGTTCAGAACCCAGCTCAGTGACCAACGGAACCCCAGACGATAGTCCTGAAGATGATGACGAGTACAGAAAGGCCTCTCAGTTTGGCCCCTCCCATCTGGTAGCTCCTCCTGTTCCGGTTGCCCCGAAAGTGCAGATGCCTGCGGAGCCGGCCTGCTTCACTTGCGACCTGCTTAACATTTGCTTCCTGTTCATCAACTTCATCTTCCTGCTGGTGGGAGCAGGGCTGTTGATTTTCGGGATCCTGATGAAGAAAAATGAGCTGGACCTCAACAAATTCATCCGGCAGTACGTCTCATCAATCGGCAACGTGGATATTGCTGGGCTGGTGCAGCGGGCAACCACGACCCTGATCGTGGCCGGGTGTGTGACGCTGATGGTGGGCTTTGTTGGCACTGCGGGCATCACCATCAGCAACACCAAGACCCTGTACATGTACAGCGGCATTATCACCACGGCCGTCATCATGGAGCTTGCCGGCATCATTTTGCTCGCAGTCTTCTGGACCGACCTGGTGAATAAGTTGAAATTAACGGCCATCAAGGCCACGAAAAAGTCTTATGATGGCATGACAAACTCCACCAGCCTGTTCTCTTTGAGCATGGACGCCGTCATGTCGTGGTTAGAGTGCTGCGGCGTCAACAGCACGGACAACTTCAAGGACACGCCCTGGTACCTGCGGGTGAACAACCTGCCAGACCCCACCCTCCCACCGATCACCACGCCGTTCATCACCACTTTCAACCCCTGCCATCACTTCAACTTCAGCGACTGGTTCAAGAACAACTGGAACACCACCACTACTACCACCACCACCACCACCACCACCACCACACCAACGACGACGACCACCACCACACCCACCACCACAACCACAACAACAACCCCAACCACGACCACCCCTGACGATAACGGAACTTTGAGCAACCAAACCACCCCCCCATCCCCATCCCCCCCCCTACCACCACCACCACCCCTACTACGACGACCACCACTACGACTACAACCACCACCACCCCAGCATTGTTGGTGCCGGTCGGCAGCATGCTCATTGACCCGTTCATATGCGACTTCAACGCGACGACACTGCCGCCGTACAGCACGAGCCTGGCAACCTCGACCCAAGCCTGGCGGTCCACCACCCCAGCAACCCGCCTGTTCACCTTCCCCAGGACCTGCTGCAAGAGGACCAGCAGCGGCGTGCTCAGCCTGACCTCAGGCAAGGCCCAGCTGATCGACCCACGGTGCAACACGAAGAACGCTTCCATCAACAACCCCAACTCCATGAATCCCTGCGATGAGGCAATCAAAACTTTGCTCTTTAACCAGGTGGGTGCAATGCACTGCTTAAATCCTATTTCGCATGCCATTTTATTATTTTTAACCCAAGTCCAAAGTCTTTGTACTTCTCTTTTGTTGCTGTACACAGCACCCCGCTACAACTGCTTTTAGTTTGTGCCTATTTTTTAGAACTCATCACCAGTATAAACCAATCCAAAGTTTTAATCCCTTCCTTTGTTGTAGTGTACCATTTGTAAGGTCTTTCCCCATCCTTAACATTCATTGAAAGGAATGCTTGCCTATGTGAAAGGAAGTAACTTGAGACAAATAGCTGTCTGGGGAAGCTAAAAGCAGTCAGAATGTGGAGGATTGGTGTGCTGTGTGTAGTATAGCGAGTGTAAGGCCTTTCCCCACTTTATAAGTGCTTTTAGTTAAGTTTAAGTTCGTGCTTATTATCTTTTAAAGCAAATAGCCAATTGCAAGATCCAATCCAAACATGTTTCTCTTGTTGTTGCATAGCACTTGTAAGGTCCAGGGCTCCCAATCGCCCCCGCAAAACAAGGGGTCCCAGGGACTCCTTCACTTACAGTATAGAAGGTCCTAGAGGTGGGACAGAGGGTCCCAGTGGCATTACGAATGTTAAAAAGAATTTCTCTAGTGCATCCCTGGGACCCCCTGCACATTCTCTTAGAGGGTCCTTTAGAATTTTAGTGCTTCATAGACCCCCAAATGGGGGTCCCTGTGAGCCCTGAAGGTCTTTCCCTAAATTTCAAGTCCTTTTTTATTCGGGCTAACAATGGCCACCGTCAAAACCCAGTTCAAAGTTTTGAGCCCGTTTCTGGTTGTAGTGTAGCACGTGTAATGTCTTTTCTTAATTTTTAAGTCCTCTGAGTTTGTGCTAACACTTTCCACCGGCAAAACCTAAATCCAAAGGGTTTTTCTTAATCCTTTTTCTTGCTGTAGTATAGCACATGTAATGTCTTTTCCTAAATGTCAAGTTCTTTTTAGTTTGAGGCAGTTATTTAGCACTTGCCACTGACAAAACCCAGTCCAAAAGTTGTATGCTATTTCTTGTTATTTTTAACACACAGCGTACACTCATCTGAGCCCACAATATTTTTGGTCATCTCAGGCGATACTGTAGTTATCTCGGCTCAAAACTGAACAGGGCCAGACCTGGGACACATTAGAGAGGGGGTTTATGAACAAGGGTGGGGGTTTGTGGGCCGGCATAGGACCCCGGTGGGGTCCGGAGCAACGTTGCCCCTTTTCTTTTCTTCTTCTTCTTTGTGGGGGGGGGGGGGGGGGGGGGGGGGGGGGTACGTGAGAGACATTCAGAGACCTGAGAGACATTCAGAGACCAGGAAAACAACATGCTAAACATATGGCACAACTGGGAGGCACAAGATTTTAAGAGACGCCCACAGATGTTGTCAGGGCCAACAGCTTTCTTAGTTTCAGTCTTTTAAACAAACATTCTACTTCCACAGCATCAATCACATTCTCATCCACACCATGCACACTCTCATCACTATTCACTTTTTCATTCACTTCTATCACAACATGGTCAAGCTCTTCTTTCAGGTCACTGATTTCAAAACGACAGTAAAAATCATTTGATTTTTCTGAAAAATCATGTTGGTCTTCTAGGGGCATGGCCGACGCTTGACTGATTTATTTATTTTTGCCAATGAGGGTTCTTAGTCCCTTCCAAGTGTCAGCCATATTTCCTTGTTGAAACTGACTTGCAACCTTTTCCTTGTAGACCTTTTTCTGTTCAGCTGTTAACGTTTTTTGAATGTTTTATCACCAGTTTGAAACACAATCTTCTTTTTGTTAATAGTTGATTTTAAAACTGTTGATACCCATGGCTTGTTATGGGGGAAAATCTTGATAGTTTTTTTTTTATGGATTATCATGTCTTGACAGAAAGATAATTAAGAAGCAACAACATCAATGGCTTCACTCACACTGTCACACGAATCGGTCAACACACTACATTCTGTACACTCAAAGCATCCTCTCAGTTCTTCCACACTCTCAGCCGTCCACATTTTCACACTCTTTCTCACAACTGGTTCAGTCTGTATTCTTGGGTCTATATCTGGGCATTAAACAGATAGAGTCATGGTCAGAGTTGCCAATAGATGGAAGACTAATAGATTTGTACGCATACTGGATGTTGCCATGGCAGAGATCAAGAGTCTTTTGATTTCGAGTGTAACATGTCACATATTGGCTTAAAAACCCTTTCATCACCACTGTCGCCTCTTGGCACCACAATGATTTAACACCCAGGGCCTGTATTCACGTTGAGATAGCATGAGACTTAGCATGATGCTAACTTAGAAGCTCTTCCAATGTCCTATAGGATTTAATAGGACTTTTGGAAGAGCTTCTAAGTTAGCATGATGCTAAGTCTCATGCTATCTCAACGTGAATACAGGCCCAGGTCACTAAAATGCATCAATAGAGAGTCTGGTATCCAGTATATGTTCTTAATTTTGGGAGGTAAGGATAGGCCCTATTTTATGCATGCCGCAAAGGAATCCCCAATATTGCAAACAAAATCTTTTCTCTACCCGGGTAAGTTTAATGGTAAATTTTGGCTGAGGAATGGCTAGCGTTGAAAGGGTTTTAAACTGGGTAGACAGGTTAAAAGATCACAATGATTAAAATTTCCCAATACAAAGCAAGGGGCGTCAGGGTTGATCAGCTGGAGGGAGCGCACAGTGTCGGCGATGTCGGCAGCAGCACGTGCAGCACAGGCAGAGGGGGGCACGTAACACACGGTGACGAACAGCTGACCAAACTCACGAGGGAGGTATCTGGGTCGAAGCGCCACAGATAACAGTTCAACGTCAGATGTACACAGTTGTTTCTTTACTGTCACACCAGCATTCATTAACGTACAGGCACATGCCGCCATCTTGTTTTTTAATGTGTCACCTCCCTGTCCATTCTGTATGGTACACCAAGCCCATCGATAGCCAACTGTCATCAGGAATTAAATCGCACGTCCAGGCACATGCCGCCATCTTGTTTTTTAATGTGTCACCTCCCTGTCCATTCTGTATGGTACACCAAGCCCATCGATAGCCAACTGTCATCAGGAATTAAATCGCACGTCCAGGCACATGCCGCCATCTTGTTTTTTAATGTGTCACCTCCCTGTCCATTATGTATGGTACACCAAGCTCATCGATAGCCAACTGTCATCAGGAATTAAATCGCACGTCCAGGCACATGCCGCCATCTTGTTTTTTAATGTGTCACCTCCCTGTCCATTCTGTATGGTACACCAAGCCCATCGATAGCCAACTGTCATCAGGAATTAAATCGCACGTCCAGGTTTCGATCAAACACATTAGACAGGCATCTCTACATTCATGCATGAAACGAGTGTTAGGTTGGATTTCGTCCAGAGTAGTGTTTCGCGTTAGGTCTCAAATGAACGGACACTGGCTAACATCACGGTAGGCATTGGTGGTCTGTTTTTCTCACGTCTCTCATGTCTCCTCTTCACTCCCCCTCTACGTCCTTTAGTATCAGCCTGGGATTATTTCCATCAAACTGAAAGAAGCAGACTTTGAGACTGAGATTGAGGGTCGTACACGCGAGGGGTGGGGGTGGGGGTGACGAATCTACATGTTTGCCCAAAATTGTTATGACCCAGATTTGGCTGATATATTTTTGGGGGTGTAATTATGCAAATAATCAATGCAGGAAGATGGTAAGACCCACCACGTCACGTGTCAAAACTACGGTTTTGACGAAATAGGATTTTACGCCCTCTGCGGTCTTTCGACCATGTGGGGCATTTTTAAATACAAAGATGGTGGGAACAATGCTGTAGGCAATGCCCGGAGGCAGTGCAACACCAGTAAAGTCCCGATTTTTTAACAATGCATATATGTGTAGCAGTATGATTTGAAAACCACGGTTTTCGCATGTTTTCCCTCTTATATAGCTGGTGAGAAATCTTAAGAAATCTTCCAAGCGTAAGAGGGTATGTGACACGCGACGTGGGGGGTCTTTAAAACTCCAGTTTTTATGCAGTTTGAAAATATTGATTAAAAAAATGATGATGATGATGATGATGATGTTGACGATGACGATGATGATGATGACAACAACTATGTTGATGACTGCGATGATGATAGCGATGATGATGATGACCACGACAACAAGGCAATGAAGACAATGGTGAAGACGTCATTGTCAACGAAAATGACAACAGCCGAAGACGATGACAATGATGATGATGATGATGATGATGATGACAACGACAACAGAGCTGCTATTACTGATACTGCTGCTGCTGACGATTACGAAATGAAAGTTTTGTATAAGAAATTTTCACGAAAAAGCAACATTTTTCTCTTCTCTGGAAAATGGATAGGGTTAGGACCAGCCTAGAATTATTGTCATGAAACGGAAAGCATTAGCCAGGCTTTAATATTAGCATTAAAGCGGAATTACCTCCCTATCAAAGACCCACCACGTCACGTGTCAAAATCACGGTTTTCACGTGTTTTCCCTCTTAGGGGAAGACGGGGTAAAAAGCCCATGGGCGGGTAAGAAGCCCATGCCAATTATCTCATGAAATAAAGCAAATTTCAGTCAAATTTGTCCATGAGACGAGTGTTGATGTCTCATGGACAAAATGTGACTGAAATTTGCTTTATTTCATGAGATAATTGGCATGGGCTTCTTACCCGCCCATGGGCTTTTTACCCCATGTTACCCTATATCGCTGGCAAGAAATCTTAAGAAATCTTCCTAGCATAAGAGGCAATGTGACACGTGACGTGGGGGGTCTTTAAGACCCTTTTTTTTTTTTTAGACTCCCTGCCACTATAAAGACCTACTTCTCCGAGACATTGCCCTTCTTTGTGAGTACAATGGAACCTCCCTTATATCACAAGACCTTCAAAAATCATCCAAAATGAGGTCTTATAAGGGAGGGGTCTTAAAAGCGAGGCCGTTTTAATACTTTGCAAAGAAGGGCAATGTCTCGGAGAAGTAGGTCTTATGTGGGAGGGGAGTCTTATTATGGGAGGTCTTGCAAGGGAGGTTCCGCTGTACTAAAATTGCTACCCTATTATTAAAGACCTACCAGATCACGTGTCAAAATCACGGGTTTCACGGGTTTCCCCTCTTATAGCTTCTGGTAAGAAATTTTGATTTGACCAGGTTTGACTCCCATACAAATGCCCCCAGATTGAAAACGAAACATCATTTTAAAGAGAGCCTCAATTTGAAGTTGGGGGCATTTGTATGTGGGTCACAGCTACCCAGAAAAAAAACCAAGGGACTTAATCGTGGCGGGTCAGTGTGTCGTTAAGTATACAACTCCCTCCCACTTAAAGACCTTATTACCCGGCCAGAGGCCGAGGTATTGCGATTGGTTTGTGTGTGTGTCTGTGTGTCTGTCTCTCTGTCTGTGTATCGATTATCTTAAAAACTACTGTTTGGATTTTGATTAAAATTGGCAGAGGGGTAGACAGCTTGAAAAGGAAGCTTCCTTTCGTTAATCAACACCGTGCTGACCTTGACCTTGAAGTTTGACCTTGAAAACCGAAATTTCCTTCTTTGGGCAATGTAATATCCCCCCAGCTTTATTTCGTGGACTAGTGAACAGAATCGCTTCAAATGTTGTGTGGTGGTGTACCATGGTGCAAGGAAGTTTGTATAAAAGTTCAGCTGTATCTCGTGAACTACTGAACAGAATCGCTTCAAATTTTGGGCTATGTATTTTATGCGTTCTGTAAGGGTGGAAAGTGGTGTGTTTATTGGGGGGGGGGGGGGGGGAGAGGGACATGGTGCAAGGAAGTTTGTATAAAAGTTCAGCTGTATCTCGTGAACTACTGAACAGAATCGCTTCAAATTTTGGGCTATGTATTTTATGCGTTCTGTCAGGGTGGAAAGTGGTGTGTTTATTGGGGGGGTTTATGGGGGGGGGGGGGGGGGGGGTTATTGAGGGGTGGGGGGGAGGGGACATAACTCTGGCCGGGTTTGCATTGTCACAATGCGTTGCTGCCGCTCCGCGATGCCCTTGTTTTGGGTAATGTTTTTGTTTTTAAAGGTCTTAATAGGGTGGTTCCAATGTACTAGTATTTCTAGTCACATGTCTCTCTGCGAAATTTGGGCTTCTCCCACCCGGAGAGCCCGTCGTCACTAGAGCAGCAGCATTCTTTTTCTTTGTAGTCCCAGTTATATAAGAACGGGACTGCATTGCGAAGAGGGACGAGAGCTGTGCGTTTCTCTGCTGTGTGTGTGTGTGTGTGTGTGTGTGTGTGTGTGTGTGTGTGTGTGTGTGTGTGTGTGTGTGTGTGTGTGTTGTGTGTGTGTGTGTGTGTGTGTGTGTGTGTGTGTGTGTGTGTGTGTGTGTGTGTGTGTGTGTGTGTGTGTGTGTTGTTGTTGTTCTTTAATATAACGTCTTTTCACTTAAAAGTGATATTAGACAAGAAAAGTGATTATGTGTGTGTGTTGGGGTGGGGTGTGTGTGTGTGTGTGTGTGTGTGTGTGTGTGCGTGTGCGCGCGCGCGTGTGTGTTTGTGTGTGTGCGCGTGTGCGTCGCGCGCGTCTCTGGGTGACCGAAATGTGTTCCACTTCATAGCGCTTAAGCCACTGAATCGATCTTAACGAAACTTGTTTTCTTTATATGTCTTTACCCCACCACCCAACCCACCCCACTACCCCACCACCCCACCACCCCCACCACCCCACCACCCCACTACCGCACCACCCCACCCACCCTCACCCAGGCTTTCTTGATCGCGTCTGTCATCTTCACCGTCGTGGGCGTGGAGTTGTCGGCCGTGTCCAATTCCATGAGCATCATCAAGCAGATCAAGAAGCGGCAGAAGGAGCACGACAAGGCCATGCTGGCCGCCCAGCAGGCGGAAGCCATGGCCCAAGCCATAGTGCAGCAGCCGCAGCCCATCCTGCATAAGAAGCGGAGATCCTCCGAGAAGAAACCGGACTCGTTTTTTGAAATGATCGGCGAAGCTTTCGCCAAAGGCTTAGGGATACCGCACGGTCATAAACACGGAAAGAAGAAGCGGAGAGACTCCGAGGAGGCACCGGCCTCGTACTTACACATGATCGCCGCTTACATGGGTGAGAGCTTGCCGAAGGACTCTCCGGAGAATTCGTCGGAGGGGGAGGTTTCCCCGGTGGTTTCCACCGCCTCGATGTATCCTTCCGAGGGGAATACGGCGATGGCGGCAGGGGGGCCCGCTCTGCATCCGTCGCCCGGTCTTCCGGCCATGGGGCATCCTGGAATGATGGGGGCCATGCCCATGGGGGCTCCACCGGGAACCACGCCCATGATGGTGATGGGCCCCGGGGGAGTTCCGCAGATGACCTACGTTCGCATCCCTCTCCAACCTCATGGAGCGCCCAATCTGCCGAGATCTGTCTGAACCTGAACCTGAACCTGAACTGAACTGAAACAGCGTTGGGTTTAGAAGACTGGGTGAGGAGGGAGGGAGAGAGAGGGGGGGAGAGAGGGAGAGAGAGAGCTAGAGAGAGAGGGGGGGGAGAGAGAGAGAGAGAGAGAGAGAGAGAGAGAGAGAGAGAGAGAGAGAGAGAGAGAGAGAGAGAGAGAGAGAGAGAGAGAGAGAGAGAGAGAGACTCAGTGCCCAATCTGCAGAAATCTGTCTTAACTAAAACTGAACTGCAGTGGGTTAGAAGACTGGACGAGTAGGAGGAGAGAGAGGAGAGAGAATGGGGAAGAGAGAGGGGGGGCAGAGAGCGAGAGAGAGAGAGAGAGAGAGAGAGAGAGAGAGAGAGAGAGAGAGAGAGAGAGAGAGAGCACAAAGAGAAAGAGAGAGAGAGAGAGAGAGAGAGAGAGAGAGAGAGAGAGAGAGAGAGAGAGAACACAAGAGAGAGAGAGAGATAGAACACAAAGAGAGAGAGAGAGAGAGAGAGAGAGAGAGAGAGAGAAGACAAGAGAGAGAGAGAGAGAGAGAGAGAGAGAGAGAGAGAGAGAGAGAGAGAGAGAGAGAGAGAGAGAGAGAACACAGCAGAGAGAGAGAGAGAGAACACAAAGAGAGAGAGAGAGAGAACACAAAGAGAGAGAGAGAGAGAGAGAGAGAGAGAGAGAGAGAGAGAGAGAGAGAGAGAACACAAAGAGAGAGAGAGAGAGAGAGAGAGAGAGAGAGAGAGAGAGAGAGAGAGAACGCAAAGAGAGAGAGAGAACACAGAGAGAGAGAGAGAACACACAAAGAGAGAGAGAGAGAGGGGGGGGGGGCGCTTTTTGATTCATGTCTTCTGTGCAGACTCTTTTTGATGAGAGAGAAAGAAGAAGAAAAAGCAAGAAGAAGAAAGACATATTGGCGCACAGGATGCATGCGTTGTGAGTTCGTGTCATCCATTCCACCGGCACACACGGCCTACACGTACCGAATGCCTCCTAAATATAAAAGAACATCCAATAAACGGGGTTAATAAAATATGTTCAAATTCTGATCGCTTCTCGGCCTTTTGGCTAAGACAGTGATTCAGGAACATAAAATTTTTTTTATATCCTGGTTGGTTTGTTCAGCCCGTCGTACATGGCGAAAGCCGATACGCGACGTTAAACTGAACTTCCTTCTTATTTATAAAGTTATAGTAATATATATATATATATACATCCAATAAATTATGGATTGGTTATATTTATAAGCAATAATTAATTCGCCTAATGTTGCTTCGTTTCAATTATATTTTCTTTTACGTTATTTCTGTAAGGATTTACATTATTTCTGTCAACGTCATTTTTTAATGAAAATTTAGGCTTTACGTCCTTCTCGACCTGAACGAAATTTAAAGTTTAACGTCCTCTCGACCTGGGAAGGCACATATGGGACATCGTCCTCTCGACCTGAATGAATGAAAATCCGTTTAACGTCCTCCGGTCTGAAACAGACACATATGGAACATTAGTAGATATAAAGATGGTGAGAACGATCCTGGAGGCAATGCCCGGAGGCAGTGCAACTCCAGGAAAGTCCTGAATTTTTAACGATACAGATGTATAAAGTTTTCAACTCTTGAAAAACAAGTTAACGTTTCTAGTGAATGAATGAAAAATGGTGTTTTACGTCCTCTCGGTCTGGAACAGACACAAATGGGACATTTGTAGATCTACAAAGAGTGGTGGGAACAATACTGGAGGCAATGCCCAGAGGCAGTGCAACACCAGTAAAGTCCCGATTTTTTAACAATACAGATAGGTGTAGCAGTAACCACTCCTCGGGTAAACCTCATCGGCTATGGTACCGCCACATTTTTTAATGAATGAATGAAAAAATGGTGTTTTACGTCCTCTCGGTCATAGACACATAATTATTATGGGACATTTGTAAATACAAAGATGGTGGGAACAATACTGGAGGCCGCCGCAATGCCCAGAGGCAGTGCAACACCAGTAAAGTCCCGATTTTTTTTAACAATAAAGATCTGTGTAGCAGTAACCACGCCTCGGTTAAACCTCATCGGCTATGGCACCGCCACGAATAGGGGAAGACGGGGTAAAAAGCGCATGGGCGGGTAAGAAGCCCACCCCAATTATCTCATGAAATGAAGCAAATTTCAGTCTCATTTTGCCCATGAGACGAGCGTTAATGTCTAGCATTCGTCTCATGGGCAAATTTGACTGAAATTTGCTTTATTTCATGAGATAATTGGGGTGGGCTTCTTACCTGCCCATGCGCTTTTTACCCCGTCTTCCCCTA
>CM065708.1:9105148-9177648 GCA_017654935.2 Phymorhynchus buccinoides | reverse complement strand
CTATCTTCATTTGTAGAGATGTTGCCATGGTTTGCTTCTTTTGACCATGTCAATTATACCAGATGGGGGGTTGTGTTTCTGGCAGATATGAAGATGCTCCCTTTCACAGCCCCAGAAGTATACCAGGGATTTATGGCAGGTGACTTTGTAACAAAGGAAACAACACACAAGTTCAGTCAAGTCCCTGATGACCAAGCACTTGAGCACGTGAACAGAGCTGGCAAGGTTGCAGGTGGCCTGATTGGAATCACGCGGACTGACTCAGCAAGGGATAGGTGGTGTTTGACTTATAATGAAAGAGCCCAGCTTTCTGAGGACACCAAAGCAATGTTCAATCTGTCATCCAAACAAGATGATGATGACGATGAGGAACAAAGCCACAAGGAGTCTGGATTGACCAGAATGCGACAAGACCAAGATGATGTTCAGAAAATCGCATCCCAGTTGGAAAAAGTCAATCCATTTGAGCAAGAGTCATCTCATTTGATTGTTCTTTCAACAGGAGACATAGCCAGTCAAGAAGTCACAAATGATCTGCTGCTGGCAGAGGAAGTGGGACAAACTGCAATCAAGGACTTCGTCCAAGAACGCCTTATTGCAAAGAGGGATAGTTTCCACAGTAGCATCAAAGCCAAGAAGCTGAAGACTTTTGGCTCGATGTATACTGCCAAGGTCAGCATTGACAAACAAAAAACGATGGCGGTCAAAGCTGACAGAAACCTCTTCCGACGCATGATAACTGCAATGGAGGCAGGCAAAGATGTTGATGTCAGCAGGATTCTTGAGCAAGAGGTCTGTCCTGTCCCGCTTTCCTTGGCAACACCAGACCAAAAACTTCGGCTTCCTCAGAACAAAGCTGACTTGGCTAAGATTCTCCAGAAAGGAGTGCAAGGAGAATATTCCAGACAATGTTCACTCCACTTGTACCATTATAGACGGCATGGCCACTGTGCATGCGCTTGCAAATCACGCTGGAGCAAAGACTTTTGGTGAATGGTGTGACAACTTTGGTCGTCACATTGCCTCTCATTTCTCTGATAGTTGCACTCGTGTTGATTTGGTGTTTGACAGATATGAAGATCAGTCAATCAAGGCAGGAACCCGCAACAAAAGAATTGACAGGAAGAACATGGGCATCAAACGACAAATTGAACACAGAGGTCAGAACATTGGAAACTGGGAACGGTTCATAAGCCTACAGGAAAATCGTGCAAGCCTGACAAACGTTCTGTGTTCACAACTGAAGGAGACATTTTCACATGAAGATGGGAAATAGCTTGTCCTCAGTGGAGGCTTCAAGGAACCCACCAAAGTATGGTCTTCAGCTGAAAGGGATGTATCTGCATTGAGAGCAAACCATGAGGAGGCAGACACGCGGATTGTTCTGCATGCTAGTGAAGCCAAGCAACAAGGTTTTGTCCAAGCAACAAGTCATCCATGCAGGCTTCCTTCCTAAGCACCCTAACAAGTATCTCCAATTCAATTATGTACAATCCACAGCAATGCAAACCAATGCTTTGTTTAAACTCAAAAACGCTTAAATTTTTACATGTTTAAATATATATTTCATTTTTATGAAAAAGTTTACAGAATTTTGTTGATTTAACTATCATAATTGGATTCCTCGTGTACAAAAACATATAAATAGACGCAAGTTTCACAAATTTATCCCAATTACAACCTAACAGGAGATATGACAAATTCTGTGCAGCGGCCATTTTGAAAACTGTCATGGCGGCCAAACTAACCATATGCCAGGGTGGCAACAAGGTCAGCTGTGTTCCCCAACATCCCTACAACAAATCTAAGCTTTCTCCCTGCTTCTACCCAGCAAGGTTTAGCAAATTCTGTTTTTTGGAAGCTACAGGTTTCAGCCTCCTGTCTAGAGAGAGAGAGAGAGAGAGAGAGAGAGAGAGAGAGAGAGAGAGAGAGAGAGAGAGAGAGCGAACGAACGAACGAATGTTGTTGTTTTTTTAATTGAGGGAAAGCAGAATAAGCACAATAACCGGCTTTTTTTCATCCGGCCCTCCGAACAAAAGAACAGAAAAAAAATACAAATAGAAAAAAAGACATCGCAAAATACAAGAAAAAACAACGTCCTTAAATCAAGGTCGTAAACGGACGCACCGTGCAAGGCATATAAATAAGATAAAGTACATCAACTTTAAAGAGAGAGACTGAGTGAGACAAGGACAGACCGTGACTAGAACAGACTGACAGAGAGAGGGAGGTCAAAATAAAAGAATTGATGGAAGAAATGAAGTAATGCATGCAGGAAAAAAGAATGCATAGTAAATACAATGTACATATAAGAAGACTTAACACATAAACATGTATTCATGTTCTTCGTTCCCTACATTGGCTCCCAGTGCAATCACGTATTGACTACAAAATTATCCTCCTTGTCTTCAAGTCACTGAATCAAGTCGCTCCATTATATATCTCTGATCTTCTTCATCTCTATGTCCCAGCTCGCCAACTACGTTCGTCTTCTGATTCTCGTCTCCTTTCCCTTCCCTCCATCCGTCTCAAATCTGCTGGCCAACGTTCTCTTTCATGTCCAGCACCCGGCTTCTCTTTGAAATTCTCTGCCTTCTCCTCTCCGACACTCCAACTCAGTCTCCTCGTTCATAGCCTCTCTTAAAATCCATCTTTTTTTCTGCTGCACCCTTAATATTTGATCAGTTGTCTATCATTGTGTGCACGTGAGGGGAGATTGAATAAGAGGTTTGTGGTGTGTTTTGTGTGTGTGTGTGTGTGTGTGTGTGTGTGTGTGTGTGTGTGTGTGTGTGTGTGTGTGTGTGTGTGTGTGTGTGTGTGTGTGAGTGTGTGTATGTGTGTCACAGTAAGCATGCATGTGTGCGTACATGTGTGCTTGTGTGTTTTGGTTTTGTCAGTTATGTGTGCACGCATGTGTATGAGTGTGTGTGTCTGTATGCATGTGTGTGTGTGTGTCTGTCTGCGTGCGTACGTTGTATGTGAATGTATTTGTATGTGTATCCTCTCCGGTTTGTGTATGTCATGGTCAGTCCGTGCAACTCAGTTGCTATGGCTTACTGAATGAAAGATGAATAATGAGTCGGTGTCGATCGGTGTGTGTGTGTGTGTGTGTGTGTGTGTGTGTGTGTGTGTGTGTGTGTGTGTGTGTGTGTGTGTGTGTGTGTGTGTGTGTGTATGTGTACGTGTGTGTGTCACAGTGTGTGCGAGAGAGAGAGAGAGAGAGAGAGAGAGAGAGAGAGAGAGAGAGAGAGAGAGAGAGTTGTTTTGTATTTTTGTTATCTACTTGATGAATAATTGATTGTAAAGCGCTTTGGGCTCATTTGAGGTAAAGCGCAATATAAATGTACTATTGAGAGTATATAACAAATGAGAGATTTGGAAAAGGATACAAAGCCATTCTTGGATATCTGAGAGATTGATTGATTGATTGAATTTTATTTATAGAGGGTAATAGAGTAAGCAATAACATGCTTTTTTACATCCAGCCCTCTGGACAGAATACATATATAAAAGTAGAAAATGGAAAACGAAAATAAACACATACAAAGTAATATAAAGCATGCACAAAAAAACATCCCTATATTGTAACACATCAATAACAAAATCAAACCTATTATTATTAACTATACTAATTATTAACATTCAAAATGTGTGAAGTAAGCGCATACGCACGGGAAAATAAAACCCAATCCTACTTTTCACACTCATCTTTAAACATTCAAAAATAGAGAATAATAATAATAATAATAATAATGGGAATTTATATAGCGCTCTTTCTCACATGAGCTCAGTGCGCTTTACATTGATAACAAGAACATTAAAGGCAAACAAATAATTAATCATTAGAAAGTAAAATAAGCACGATGCTTACACACAACGTTCTCTTACTTCCTTACTCACACACACACACACACACACACACACACACACACACACACACACACACACAAACACACACACGCATACGCACACGCACACTCGCACACAATTAATTATACAAGAGTAAAATATTTACAACATGAACATTCTAAGAAGAAACATAGAGACCACATTCACATTCCCAATCAAGTTTGAATACAATACTGCAACTTGAAATAAAATCATACTGCCATCGACATACCAATTACATGACTAATTATAATAGACAAATTTGAGAAGTGCACAAACATAAAAAAAAATACCTCAACCATACTTCATCATTAAAATGTACTTATTTGAAAAGAAACCCATGCACATAATAAGTCAAACATAATATTACCTACTCATCTTAGCATGCATAATTTAAAATGTAAATACATGTACCCATGGCAACATGAAACCTATTCCTACATTACATTATTCATTTGTAGCATAAACAAATTAAAAAGTCAACACCCACTCGTAAGAGAGAGAGAGAGAGAGAGAGAGAGAGAGAGAGAGAGAGAGAGAGAGAGAGAGAGAGAGAGAGCAAGAGAGAACGAACATGCATTATGCATACACAACCACACATACATGCATGCACGCACATAAACGTGTGCGCGCATACACACAAGCAGAACTCGTTTTGCCCCTGGACCCCGGCCTAAAAAAAGTTTCAAGCACCCCCCTTCAAAAGTCTGTGATCCGGTCCTGAAATAGAAAGCCAAAGCTGCCATCAAAGCCATAGTAAGGTAGGCCAGAGATATAGAAAGAGAGGTAGGCCTAAAGCTTGAGGTTAGGGGTGGTGGGTGGAGGTTAGCCTACTTTTCATTGGCCATTCTTCAAGTTAGACGCTTTTTCATTGGATTTATTTGGGTAGATCCCTTGGTGAAAACGTTTACGTAATTAATGCGTTTAAATGATACAAATACTAGTCTAAATAGTTTAATACATTTAAACAAATATGCATTAAGTTGGAAAAGGGGTTTCCAGTTGTTTGTCACGCTTTTAATCGTCTGTTAAATGTTTTATAAGCTAAACCCTTTTACACAATAACGGATCCTTGAAGTCACGTGATGTCGCTCAGCTAGGGACTTTTTCTTTTAGTCTCCATCTTCCTTAGTGTTGGAACGAGTTTTAACAAAGCTTCATAACATGCCTAATGGTTCTTCCCAAAATGGACCGGGTCTAGAACAGCAGGTAAAGTTAGTTGGTTTCATTGGCTAGGTTTCTAGAGTTAACACGAAGCTTTTGGTTGAAAATTCAATGTTTTAAAAATGTACACCGGTGACCCCACGCTTCCACCGCGTGATCAACATGGCGGACGTTGGCCTAGACATGAATTTTACCTTTTTTGTGTCTTGTCTAATTCAGTAATTGCCAGGTTGCCTTTGTGTGAAAATTCAAAGGTAACCTTTTTGTGCAATTTCCACATTTTGCACCATAAGAGAGAGAGAGATTAGGATTAGAAATAGGGACTCGATGGCGGAAATAACCCTTTTTTTGGTAAAGGTAAAGATGTGCCGCCACCCCCTGCATTTCTCGGTTAATTCTATTTTTCCGTTTTTGCTTTTCTTACCATACATAAAGCTGTATTTTAGGAACATTTTTAGCTAATAACCTTTTTGGAATACTAAACCTAACCCTACCCCCCACTATGTACTGCAGTACACCGCAATTTGTACTCGCAGTTGTGGTTCCTTGCGTTTTTCCGTCTTATGGCTCCCCCCCCCCCCCCCCCCCCCACCTGCGTGCGCATCTCGACCCTTCCAACGGAAGTGTCGCCATCTTAGTCAGATTTGTGTGTAAACAGCATCGATCTGGCATTTTTTAAACAAAGTTACTGACAAAGATGGCGGTCTGCCATAATATGGCACGCTCCTTGTGGCCGGATATGACGACACGTGGGTACAAGCCATAGGGTGGGGGGTAGGGTTAGGCTTAGGGATAGGGTTAGTATTCCAAAAAGGGTATTAGCTAAAAATGTTCCTAAAATACAGCTTTATAGTTTATGTATGGTAAGAAAGGCAATAACGAAAAAATACAATTAACCGAGATATGTAGGGGGGGTGGCACATCTTGACCTTTACCCTTTTTTTTCCCCCTTAGTTTTATGCTAACTAGTTGAATGAGGATTATGAAGAAGAGGTGAGCCAGAAAAAAAGTTATTTTTGCGTTTTCCCCCTAACATTTTCATCCAGTCTTCAATGAACACCGGCGTTCTTCTTTGCCTCAGGCAGGCAATTTCATCAGGCTGAAGATTCTGCTGCACTTTGGGGGGTAGTATTACTAACTACTAAGTAAGAAATGAAATTAGAAAGCTGAGGAAATATGCTGGTCCACAAGCTCCTAGTCCTACATTATCGTGAGGAAGTTTCTGATCCAGGAGCTGATCTGCCCGGTGATGCCATAATGCAACTTCCTCACGGACGTTGTACCAGAGGACTGGAAGATGGCAATTGTGATGCCTATTTTCAAAAAGGTTGAAATTCTACAGGCCGGAAAATTACTGTCCCATCTCACTTGCCAGAGTGCCAGGCTGTAAATTAATCCTCGAGCACATCCTGGTCAGCAAGATAATGGGTTTCGCCGAAGCAAACAAAATCCTGAGGGAGGACCAGCATGGCTTCAGGAAAGGCCGTTCTTGTGAAAGCTTGCTTCTCGGGCTTGTGGACGAGCTCACTTGCAACATGGAGAGAGGCAAGCAGACGGACATCTTCGTGATGGATTTCTCCAAGTTGTTCGATAAAGTCAACCATTCCCTGCTGGTCCACATGCTCCAACATTATGGCATCACTGGGCAGATCAACTCCTGGATCAGCAACTTCTTCATGGACAGGAAGCAAGCAGTGGTTGTGGACGGCGCCAAATCGGAAACAGTCCCAGTAGAATCAGGAGTCCCCAAGGGATCAGTGTTAGGGCCTACCCTTTTCCTGCTCTACATAAATGATCTTTTAAAAAAACCTCAACCTCCAGGTTCTTTGTTGACAACACCCTGTGCCATAAGACCATGGAGTCTCAGAGAGACCAGGCCTCTCTTCAGCAAGATTTGGACCGCATGGCTGACTGGGAAGAAAAGTGGAGGATGAAATTACATCCCGAAAAGTGCCAAACTATGCACGTGTCCGGATAAAAGACCCCCAAGCCGGCACTTGTCACCTTCACGGCCAGAGACTACAGACAGCAGAAGAAGTCAAGTAAGTGGGTGTCACAGTCTCCTAAGATCTGTCATGGGACACCCACATCAACAACACCGTAAAAAAGGCAAGCAAAACCATCAGCTTCTTCCGACAAAATTTGAAGATTAGGCTCCATCTCCGTCCCGAAAGGAAACTGCCTACAATTAGTACAAAGCCTTGGTTCGTCCCACCCTTGAATACGCCGCTCCTGTCTGGGACCCTCATACAGCCAAAACCACCGGCAAGATTGAGAGGGTCCAGTGCCGCGCAGTAAATCATCACCGCCAAACATCCAGCGTGGACATGTTGACCCAGCTGCAGTGGCCTCCTGGCTCCAGTCTCAAGGACAGGTGACACTCCGTAAGGCTGGCCACCTTTTCAAGTTCCACCATGGAGAGAACCTTACACCAGCCAGTCCCCCATCCTCCATCTCCAGGCCTCTCCCCCAAATTATGCTCACCCCCTCCCATTCAATCCCGCATTGAGTTGATCATCTGGGCAGCAAGTCTTCTACCCCTCCCCCCACCCCTCCCCCCCCCCCCCCCCCCCCCGTCATAAGCGTCATAATCATCAAATTGTTGATGGAGGACACAAGAAGATCCTCTGTCAATTAGTAAAGCTCAATACAGCTGAGCTCTCAGGGACATGCTCTTTTCTGACGATGCCTCGGTCACTGAACAAGAACTACACTACAGTGTCTCATGGACAAGTTTTCACAACTGTGACAAGACTGCAAAGACCGGGCTCACCATCAGCCCGAAAAAGCAACAACGTACTGGGCCAAGATGTAGACACCTCACCTATGATCACCATCGACGGTTGGTGAGTTACTAGCTAGCTACAACATACTCCAGACAGGAGCGAAAATGAACAGCTTCCGACATGCGCTGCCTCTGTCGCATCCTCGGCATCAAATGGAGTGACGAAGCACCAAACTCTCAGGTCCTCGTCCGCGCTGGCCTCCCCACTGTGTACACGCTTCTTAGAATCTGGCTCGGTCATGTTCACCGAATGAGAGATGGCCGCATTCCAAAGGACATCATGTACGGCGAATTAGCCACTGGAAAGAAGCTGCCCTTAGCTGATATACAAGGATGTCTGCAGGCGGGATCCGAGAATTCTCGACATCAACGTCGAGACCTGGGAGAGGACACAGCAGTCGACCGAAGTAATTGGCAAAGTATACTCCAGAGACAACTCAAGGAGTGCGAAGAACAGATCCACAACCTGGCCGAGAAGAAAAAAGTCAGAAGAAAGGCAAGCTGCAGTGGAAGCAGCCCCTCATCCAGCCACATGTGCACCCGTTGTGGTAGGGACTGCCACTCCAGAATAGTTATGACCAAGTCACAGGAGACGTTTGTTCTCAGCTGTGATTCTAACGTGGTCCTTGCCTGGTCTAGGGTGCATATTAAATCCATGGTCAAATCGACCGAGACCTACTACTACAGAGCTTCAGATTTGACTTCATGTGTCATATGACCCATTTCTGCTCAAAATGAGGGGTCAATTTTCAAAATGATGGGCCACTTAAGCGCGCAATGGTTTAATTAATTAAATGGCTGCAGAACTGTATGTGCCAGACGGGCGGATCTCAGCGTGTTGACGTACATTTTTGACAGAAAATATGTGTGATTGGCGCGGGCGCGCCGACAATCTGAAGTTCTGCTACTACTGGATGGAAATCTGTTTAACGTCCTCCGGTCTGGAACAGACACATATGGGACATTAGTAGTTTAACCCTTTCACTGCCAATGTCGCATTTTTGCACCACAATGATTTAACACCCACACCATTAAAACTCTTGAAATCAGGGTCTAGTATTCAATGATATTCATCATATTGTGTTCCTGAGTTTGGGTAGTAAGACTTGACCCTATTTTAAATGTGTCAGAAAAATCCCACAATATTGCAGACGAAATCTTTACTGTAGCGAAAGTAAGTTTACTTTAATGGAAATGTTTGGCTCAAAGATGGCTGGCGGTGAAAGGGTTAAAGATAGTGGGAATGAACATGGAGGCAATGCAACACCAGGAAAGTCCCAATTTTTTAACAATACATATGTGTAATCTGTATTCTGCTACTACTGCTATTACTTTTTGCTTTTATACTAAATTATAGTGCTTTATAGACCTCAAATAAATGGGGGTCCGCTGACCACGGTTTTATTGTGTGTACAGTTTGCTGGTCTAGACATCAGTGGTGGAGGGCGCGGACGAGACTTTGGTCATCAGGGGGGACACCAGGGTTTCCCCCCTGCGGGTCCTGGACCGGCACCCAACAGTGAGTCCAGCATTTTTCTTTAACCCCTTGACTGCCAGAGGAAATTAAAGAAGAAAAAATCATTGTACAAATCATGACATGAAAAAGACCAACTGATAGAGCCAATCTGGTAAAAATGGTCTGGGGATATAACTCTCTTGTCTGTGCAAGAGCAAAACCAATCGGAGTTATTCATCTTCATCTGATGACGTCATCAGTGATGTCATCAAGTCAGGACGTGATACGTTTTATGGCAGTCAAGGGGTTAATTTTATTTCAAGTGTTCGAGAAGCGCTTCAGGGAGTATCTGGGTTATGATCAAAGAACATGGATCTGGTTTTTTTAAAATTATTTTTTAACATGGTCGATTCTCCCTATAACCGGTATCAAAACCGATCCCAGCGAAACAAATCAAGAACAAACAAGAGGCAAAGCCTTCAAGGCTCACGTCTGAATTTTATTACTATAGCAGGCATGGGAATTCCCATGACAATTCCCATGCCTGTATAGAGAGAATACTGTTATGTAGACACTTGTGCATCTGAAAACAGAATTAATTTTTATTTTACTGTGTAAATTAAAATTATTTCTATGCATTAAATTACCCCTACCCCTTTCTTTCAAATTTAATTATATGTATGTTTATATATGCATGTAACATAGTGGAACCCTATTTTTATTTTTGGCAAACAAGTAAAATTGAAAAGCATATTGACCAAGCTTTCAGAAAAACATAGTGACCGCTCCCCCCCTCCCCCGCCGGGGTAAGGGGGGTCTACGGACACCTGTAGTAGGCCTACAGTCTTTGCCTGTAGGTCTAAGCCTCTTACTCTTAGAAAATTAATAATTGAAGTTGCGTAATTCGTAAGGCCATACTCCTGATCTGTTACTGTTTTAAACTGATTGTTCATGCGATGAAAACTTGTTCCACATCATCTACATTTCTGTAAGATATTTTATATTAGTCCTAATATTTTATTTTCGTTTCGTTAATTCCCCCCCCCCCTCTGCCTCAAAGCAAAGGTCAAGGTCACAGCCAGCAAGCTCATCCATGTTTATCTTCCCCTGCACAGTCTTTGCACATGGTGATCAATCGTCTAGGCCTAACAAAGGATTCGTACGTCGAAGGCAGTGAAATCGACGAACCCTGGATTTTCAGTATATATTTTTTCAAGACTGAAATGAATGTGGGCTAAATGTTAAGTACGTCTTGATTATGAGGTAAGGCATGATCTCTTATTCTCTAGGCCTAAGCCTTGTTGCCGGAAGTGCGGTAGGCTAAGTATTGCATGCGCAGAGATGATGTGCGAATGAACACGAACAACCGTTACTCAAAGGCGCAAATAAAACGAAATAACCGGGCCGTCAACGCATCCATTTGTTACAGAAAATATAAGTTAATGACGTTAAAATGTACCTATTTGTACACACCTGAAGTCTTGTGTTTCTTTTTAAAGAGCGTTTTTGTATATCTAATGGAGAGTCTTCGTTAAAATGTACCTATTTGTACACACCTGAAGTCTTGTGTTTCTTTTTAAAGAGCGTTTTTGTATATCTAATGGAGAGTCTTCTTTCCAGTATCTCCTACTCGGTACAACACAACAGTAATCTCTGCAACAAATGATTTTCTTTCTTTTGTTCCTTACCGATGTATCTGACTGCTTTGATCGTCATGACTTGAAGGCTCACGTCAAAATCAAGTAT
Source organism: Phymorhynchus buccinoides (assembly GCA_017654935.2). NCBI lineage: Eukaryota > Metazoa > Mollusca > Gastropoda > Neogastropoda > Raphitomidae > Phymorhynchus > Phymorhynchus buccinoides. The sequence continues at coordinate 9,166,609 of CM065708.1, read as the reverse complement.
CCTGCTAACTTTAACCCTCTAACATATGTTTTTTTGAGAAAAATGACAACGTTAAAGTTTCAGTGGAGAGTGAGTCTTCTTTAGTTTGAAGAGTGTGACTGAGTCAAGGTTAAAGGTTGCACAACAGTAATCTCTGCAACAAATGATTATCTTTATTTTGTTCTTTATCAATGTATCTGACTGCTTTGATCATCGTGACTTGAAGGCTCACGTCAAAATCAAGTATCCTGCTAACTTTAACCCTCTAACGCCTTATATGTTTAGAGAAAATGACAACGTTAAGGTTTGAGTTAAGGTTAAAGGTCGGGGCCACGGAGACACACACACACACACACACACACACACACACACACACACACACACACACACACACACACACACACACACACACACACACACACACACTCTCTCTCTCTCTCTCTCTCTCTCTCTCTCTCTCTCTCTCTCTCTCTCTCTCTCTCTCTCTCTCTGTTTTAAAAAAACGACGTGAGCCAAAAACGGTGAAACTTACATCAAAGCCTCTGTTAAAACCGTTTCAGTCCTAGCTAAATGTATCAGTCCCTGGGACTGACAGGTCAATTGTTTCTTCTTCAGAATTTTGTTTCTTTTTATCAGTATTGTACTGTTTAATGTGATCACTGGTGTCTCCATTATATAATATGTTTTGAGATACATGTTCATGGATGCTCCTGCTTTCAGAATGTCCTGAAATGCAGGATTTTTTTTTATTGCCTGGAGCCGGTGTCACCGGATTATGAGAATTTTATAAGCAGCGAGTGCCCTATTTATAAACGTTTTTGTTGGTTTCTCATGTGTAGAATATAAAAGAAAATACAGATAAATATTTACATCCTTCACCAGGAACTTTATATTTTTAGGATTCTGGGACCCCTGCCTTGCAGGATTTTTGAAATTTCCCAGGATCACCCATGCATGTTTTAATCTAAGCAGACGCACTTAGTCTAAAGTGTTCATGAATGGCGTGTGTATTCAGACCCGTTTACTCTCCCGGTTTTGCCTGAATTATCCTGGGAATTTGCAAAAATTCTGGGTAAAATGATAAATTCCGGGTGAACGCTGAAAATCCCGGGATTTTGAAAAAACGTCTATTATTTGTTTCCGTTTGTATGAAAAGACGCAAGGGTTGTAGTTTTGCGCCAAACATGTCAGGCAAGTCAACCGCAGGCGGCAAGCGCCAGAAATTTTCGACAAACGACAGCAGTGATAGGGTGAAATGGCCAAGAGTGGAGCAGAAGTTTTATCAAAAGTATTTGAAGGTGCCAGGAATAGCAAGTTCACGCTTGGGAGACGAGCATGCACACTGCAAGTACTGCAACGTGGACTTAAAAATTTGGCATGGCGGCATAAGTGACATTGTGATGTGAATTCTGTTTTTTTCCACTCAAATTCCCGGTTTTTCTGTGGTTAATTCCAGGTTGTTCATTATAAGGGTAAACAGGTCTGGTGTATGCTACCAGATGTTGGCAAACCCCCCCCCCCCCCCCCCCCCCCTCGACCCTGTGGGTCTTTAGTGTTCATGAATGGTGTGTGTTTCCAGATGTTGGCAACTTCCCACCTGTGCGGTTCCCTTCCTCAGCGGATCAGATGGTTTTCTACAACCAAGGTGATTGAGCGTTTGTCGCTGCTGTGTATGCCTTGCTTCTGTCCTGTGTATTCAGCATTTCAGTTTTTAATTATTTTTTTACCATAAACTGAACTTTAGGTTTTAAAAAAAAACCCCCCCCCCCCCCCCCCCCCCCCCCCCCCCCCCCCCCCCCAAAAGTCCGTCACAAGTGATTTGGGCCGTTTTGAACTTGTTTGTTCTAACCTGAAAGTCTCTCACGGGTTCACTTGAAAACAGCATGGTGATGCCATATTGTTTTCAAAAGACAATGTAATCATTTTATGCGGCTTATCGGACTCGGAACTATCTCTGTCCATCATTGTATTTGTCTATCTGTCTCGTTATCTCTCTCTCTTGCGATACCCCCCATGAATCGTCCAACGGGGCTCTGCCCCTGTACCCTGCTGGGGCCCGTGGCGGCCCCTGGACCCCTGTCTTTCAGTTTGTTTGTCATTCTGGGGAGTTGCACCCATGACAGTCGGGGATCCCCATGTGGGGGTCTTTGAAGTACTAAAATTCTAAAGGACTAAATTCAAAAAGACTGCAGGGGGTCCCAGGGATGCACTAGAAAAATTATTTTTAGCATTCACAATGCCACTGGGACCCTCTATCCCCGCTAGGACCCTCTATACTGTAAGTGAAGGAGTCCCTGGGACCCTTTGTTTTGGGGGATGATTGGGAGCCATGACTGATCACACTTGGAAAACTAGTCCCAGGGAAACGAAAACCACAAGGCCAAAATTTGTTTATGTCTGTCTGGGGTTTCATCAGTTTGAAAAATAGGGTAGGTAGGTACTATTTTTTTGTTTTTTAAATCTTGTGTTCGGGCCATGTGGGAATATATATATAAATATATATATTTCAATATAAAAAAACCAGTATACTTTTGCACTTATAATGTTTTATGTTTCTGTTTGCTCACTTACTTTCGTTCTCTTTTTCCCATTCATCACAAATACGTTTAGGGTCGACAGCCCAAAACTAGGGTAGGTAGGGAAACAGGAAACCAACATTTTTTGGTGTGCCCAATATCGAAGCTTCTGTTAAAACAATTTGTCAGTCCTAGCAAAAAAATTATCAGTCCCTGGGACTGACAGGTCAACATTTTGTTTCAGTATTTTGGTTTTGCAACCTGTATTTTACTGATATTTACCAGTAAATGCGATCACTGCATGATATTGTAATTTGTTCAGTGCAGGGATCATTCAGTCATCGGTCATTGACTCATAAACCTTCGATTTTGACCTATGATTTTAGCAGGTAAGAGGTCATATGACTGATTGATTTTACGTCGAAGATGACAAAAACTTCAAGAATTATGTCCGTCTGCTAACTTAGCTAACTCCGAGAAAGAGAAATACAAAGGAAATTGATTAAAATCTGCATTAACTATGATGAAAGGAGGCATTTGTTTGCTAACCTCGACTTTGCATGGTATGTACACCGATAAATCTGACTTATTATTTTTGGAAAATGGCCTGTTAATTTTTTTGACAACTGGTCAAATGACCTATGATGTCCTTTGGCAAAAATGATCCCTGCAGTGTTCTCTTTTGCCTGTAGCTGTCAATAGCATTTTTCTTGTGTGTGTAGTGGAGATGGCTCTTGCAGGGTTCATAGGGGCCTTACCAGTCCTTATAAGTCTTGACCAATTGAAATTTCCAAGTAAGGCCTTACAAGTGCTTACATTCACTTCAAGGTCCTTACAGGTCCTGACAGCTGCCCTGAGCAGCAAGACCATACTCAAAATAGATTGCAGAAGCAGCACTTTTACACTTGAGAAACATCGCTCAGCACTTACCGGTACTTCACCTTACCCCCCTCCACCACCTTCCCGTTTCAACTGACCGCTTAGCAGACGAACGATGCACCGCGAGTTGTCAAGAGAAATTGGACTGAAATCTCGTTCTTTATCCTGGTGTCGTTTTGTGAGAAAACGCATATATCTGTGTCAGCCATAGTTTTTCATCTGCTTAGACATTGTTCAGAATTCTGGGAAAGTGTTCCTTTCAAGATCGTTGGCTAAAAGATGCAGATTATCCTTAGGCCTACAGGTCCTTACAAGGTCCTTACTTGGGGATAGCTGAAAGCCCTGGGAACCCTGTCTTGATGTAGGTGCCAGCAGGCTGAGCTTGTAAGCCCCCCCAAAATACCTTGTTTTCCCAAAGCAATTACTCTCAGGTGATGCGTTTGTTAGCAAAATGTTTTATATGACATTAAAGATCATTGTTTCATCTTTCCAATGATGTCTTTGTTTTTAATGTGTGACGTGTGTGTGATTTTTTACAATTTGTTAAAAGCGGTTGAGGTTCGGCTATTTTTGGCCGCCGGGACAGCTTTTTTGAGATCGCGATTTTCGGGTTGCCGTCTTTTGGCTTTGCGCAGGGTCTCGGGTTGCATTGTTCATGCATAATGTGACCAGAAATGGAATCTAGAGACCTTCAGCTTTAACATGGTGTAAAAAAAGGTTCATAAATGTTAAGTTAATACGCAGAAATCGCGGAAAGTAAAGTTCTAGTGAAAATTTCGGCCCTAAAACAACACCAAAACCACCCGAAGCCTACCCTCGTTAGAATCAGCGAAGTTTCCTCTTTCTTTTGGGCTAAAGATTAAAACCATTGGCTAATACGGGAAACCCTGCTTGCCAATGAAACGCGAACACCCATTGGTTCAATCAAACTTTCATGCTTAACCATGGCGGCACCAGACAGCGGACGTATCCCAACGGAGTTTGTGAAGAAATACAGAGACTTAATCGGCAAGAAACGTCATATACTTGATTCAGGCTGTATATAAGACATTTTTGATTTGATTTAAGGTCATTTTAGTGATCGGATTGTTTTAAAAAAAACATTGTTGTTGATCGAAACCGTCGTGTCTATCTGAGTTTGCTTGACGCTGTTGAATGGCAGGAACGATCGTGGGATCGAAGGGGGTGGCCTAGAATTTTGTTGTTTGTTCTGACTTTTGTCTGTAATTTTACTAAGTTGCATCAAATTGTTTTCATTAGATGGTTCATCTATGTTGCAATTTATTTTCATGATCAAAATGTTGGTCTAAATAGTTGAAAAACAATGCCGAATCTCAACATTTTTAACTCGGTCAGACTCATGAATATTAATGAGCTCAGCCTCGATGTGGTTTACATAGCAGGCGAAGCTTTGCCCTTTGTCGCGACTGTTCGATCACGCAAACAAAGTTATTTACCAGATAAAATATACCACAACTAGCCCCCTAAATGTTCAAAAACTAAAGTTTTCAAGATAATGAACATGATCTGGGCTTTCAAAATCGTTCAGCTTCGGAGTTTTGCATGCTTGTTTGATTCGAATTTAACTTCAAGTTGAAACTTTGATAGGCTTGCTGAGCCTGAGTTGCTCACGCTTGTGATGCTGTAGCGCTGGTCCTAGCACTTCGTTTGCAGCTTGCATTCTATTTCTAGAAGTAAACAACTATCTCTTCTTCATTGAAAACACATCGTGTTTTTTCCAACCTAGATGTCTTAATATTTTCAGTTGAGTTCTCCATTTTCACTTAAATGAAGGCCACACATGACACCCCCCTCCCTCTCTCTCTCCCTCTCTCTCTTGCAGTGTCATACAGAGACAGTGTTAATATATACACACACAGTCACGATCTTCAAACATACAGTCACACACACACACACACACACTGCTCCACAAGCATACAGTGAGTGACACACACACACACATACAAGCACACTGATCTACATACAGTGACACACACAGTCAACACACCAAGACACATACATGCACACAAAGATATACACATAGTGATAGTACTGATACACACACACAGTCACACACACACAGACACTCACACACTGACACACACACAGACACTCACACACTGACACACACACACACCACATAAATAACACACACTCACACACGCACCACACAAATAACACACACACACACACACACACACACACACACACACACACAGAGTAATCGATGATGCAATTCAACTCATTGTTTGAAAGTATTACAATTTTTTTTCAACAGTGGTAAACATTTTATTTTTAAACCATTGGGAATAAATTGTAGATTCCTGCATCTCATTTGAAAGATCTTTGAAGAATATGATAAATACAGTTTAAATTATGAAAATTGGACAATAATTACTCTCGCAATGTTAAAATTAAATTTTAAGCGTTTTGGACGCCTGTGATTTTTGCGCGATTAGCCATTTTTAGCCATTTTTATCTACCTATTACACAAAATATGGTTAATGCAGATGGCTGAAAAAAATTAGGCTTCCACAAATTGTTGCTGACGACAACTATGCAAGATATGGGCTGTTTCAGACTGATAGATTACGTATGACATGGTCCATAAATCATAAATGGCAGGACAACTTGCAAGATATGGGCTGTTTCAGACATGGTCCATAAATCAGGCTTCTACACAGATTGGCATTTTGGGTCCAAAATGGCGTCTTTTTAAGCGTCACGTTTTATGCAATATCTCGGCTTCTAATTAAGATAGAAACAAAATATTTGTTGTGTTGTATTCTGTTTTTGGCCCTCTTTGCATTGCTATTATTTTTTTGGCTGCATAATGTAGATGTAATTTTGACCTGCCGGTACATACTTGATGGTTTTCCCTTCCTGTAAAGTCTAAATTAACGCACAAGCACAATATTTCTAGGACTTTTGTCCAAGAGCATGTTCTGGCAAGCTGTGGCTTGACATGGGAACTAAAGGAGTTTGCATGCACACCCCATAAACACATACACACACAGTGGAATCTGGCTGTCTCCCAATGTCTGGCTCTTTGTGTGTGTATGTCTTTCATTTAACCCTCTTGTGCCTGACGCTCTGTGCTCTCAATCACCTCTGAAATCCTAACCCAAGGGACGTCACTCCGTACAAAAGGGGGGGTAGCATCAGAAAAATAATAAAATAAAATATACCATGCCAGATTTTTTTGTTTTGAATGTGTTGCCGAGATGTCTGTCTGATTTGAAAAATGAATTTCAAGATGTTATGGGGATGCATGGCTCCACAAAAAAAATCAAAATGCCAAAGTGTATTCGCAAACTGCATTCACTAGTCATTCACTGCCTACTTTTGCAGACTGTTGAAGCCTAAGACGACTGAAATGGAAATGTAGATCAAAATCATTCACTTACCCTTTCACTTCACGATCTTATAATTCCTATCACAAAAAAAGGAATTTTCATCGCTGTCATCACTCAGTGGATGCAATAACGACTCATCATCCATGATGTAAAAGTCGGGGAAATGCCGATGTCAGTAACATGACTTCAAAAATCGCATCGATCGAACAAACACAAGCTCACTGCCGAAATAGGTCAGAATACACTCCTTACTCATCACTTCGCAATCTCATAAGTCCCATCTTTCACAAAAATAGGACTATTCATCGCTTTCCTCAGTCAATGGACGCCATAACTGTTCGTCATCCATATTGGAAAAATCGCGAAAATGCCGAAGTCGGTCACTAATTTTCAAAATTCATATCTTTCAAACCAATCGGTCTAGAAGCCATTGCAAGCAACAGGACGGAAGCGTAATCTATAGCGAAAGCGAGGCTGAAGCGCTCACGTGACTGCCATGTGATAGAAACAAAATGGAAGCGCCCAAACCGGCCACGTGGAATCCGTACGTTCCTGAACGTTCTAGACGTTTCCGATCCATTATTATTTTTTTAACGTTCACGACCGTTCACCGCACAAGAGAATTAATGTCTATCCACTTCTCGTGAATATTAGACGTGTGTGTGTGTGAGAGAGAGAGAGAGAAAGAGAGGCAGACAAAGAGAGAGGACAGAGATAATGATCGAGGAGGCATAACTTGTTCAAAGTGGGATGATGATGATGATAATCACATGGATGCTCCTGCTTTCAGGATGTCCTGAAATGCAGGATTTTTTTATTGCCTGGAGCTGGCGTCGCCGGATTAGGAAAATTTAAGAAGCGACGAATTTCCTATTGATCAATGTTTTATCGGTTTCTCGCATGTGTAGAACATAAAAGAAATGACTACAGATAAATATTTACACGCCTTTGCCAGTAACTTTATATTTTTGTTAGGATTGTTTGTCAAGTTGTTAACTGGGCGGCCCCTGGACCCCTGCCTTGCAGGATTTTTGAAATTTCCCAGGAGCACCCATGTAACCATGATGATGATGATGATGTCAGCGATGAGTGCCCTGTGCAGGTGGCAGCCGCTACGTCCCCCCTCACATGCGGGGGCAGCCCGCACCCCCTGTCATGACCCCCAACCTCAGCCAGCCCCCACCCCCCACCGGCCCACCCCCGCAGGGGGGTTGGAACGGACCGTCCCCGCCAGCCCCCGGAAGAGGTAACTTTTTGGGGTGGGAACGGGGTGAAGGTGGCTGGGGGGTGGGACGGGGTAAGGTTTGAGGTGGGGTGGAGGAGGTATGCTACTCGTATGACCGGAAGCACTACCACTTCCTCCCGACTTCCGGTAACTTTTTGGGGTGGGAACGGGGTGAAGGTGGCTGGGGTGTGGGACGGGGTAAGGTTTGAGTTGGGGTGGGGTGGAGGAGGTAAGCTTTGTAACGCTTTGAAGGCTTTTTTGAGTAAAGGCGAGAAACCAGGGGATTGAATTGAAAGAATGAATAAAGAAGCGGCCCAAAAGCAACATTTTTCTCTCTCGTAAAATGAAAAGAATTAAATGTTTGTTGATTTTTTTTCGCTCTTCTTAGTAGGCGAACAGTTTTTCCGTGTTTTAGTTCAGTGGAACCTCCCTTATAAGACCTCCCATTATAAGACTCCCTCCCATATAAGACCTACTTCTCTGAGACATTGCCCTTCTGTGTAAGTATTATAAGACCCCTCCCTTATAAGACCTCATTTTGGATGAATTTTGAAGGTCTTATAAGGGAGGTTCCACTGTATAAAGACTCGAGAGGAAAGCTGGACAATCTTCGGGAAAAGAAGGCCCCCCTTCCTCTTTTCCTCCCTTCCAGTGAAGTATTGGATTTTCTTATCACAAGTTTGTCCTATCTTTTCCCCATCGTTGGTATATCACTGCATTGCTCTATTGATTTCTGCCAGAGCCAGGAGATTTTTGTCATTATTGGATTTTCTTATCAATCCCTGTAGTGGCGCATCACTGCTCCGACGGGAGCCTTGTCAGTGCGTTTTCCCCCTTGTATGTCGGGGCTCCCAATCGTCCCTCAAAACAAGGGGTCCCAGGGACTCCTTCACTTACAGTATAGAGGGTCCTAGAGGCGGTATAGAGGGTCCCAGTGGCATTGCGAATGCTAAAAAGAATTTTTCTAGTGCATTCCTGGGACCCCCAGCACATTCTTTTAGAGGGTCCTTTAGAATTTTAGTACTTCATAGACCCTCAAATGGGGGTCCCTGGGAGCCCTGTATGTCTTAGCTCTTTCCTTGCATAATAAAAAAAAGTCTTGTGTATGTATTCCCCCCAGACGACAGAGGGGGGTACGGAGGAGGTGGAGGACAGGAACGTAGTAGCGGCTACAACAACGATCGTGGCAACTACAACCAGGACCGTGGCGGCTATGGGGGCGGCCGCGGCGGCGGCGGTTATGGCAACGATTTTCGCGGGGGGAGGGGAGGCGGTCCCCAGCAGTACAACAACTTTGGGAACAGGAGGAGCGCTGGGAGGGGGGGGGTTTCCAGGGACGCCCCGATAACAGGTAACTGGTATAGCACTGTTGAGAAATGAAAACGGAAGTAACAGAGTTCTGTGCCTGTTAGGACACTTAGTTCCGGTTAGAAAATGCTGTAAGCACGGCATGGCTGCTCCGTAACTGAAATAGAGGGGTGTTTCATTGCTCAGTTATCAGCTTGGAGATTTAATAATATTAAGTCCTGGTTCATGGTTTTTTCTTAAAGTGTTTACATTCGTTGACTCTAAACAGTTATGTTCTTATTTGTTTACTTGATACGACCACATTAATACCCCAAGACTTGAAGACATGAACAAAATATAGTTGTTGTTTAAGGTAGGTAACTTCCGTTTTTTAATTCTATTTTTGAACCGGAACTACCCAAACCGACTTCAGAACGAGACAGTAGAGAAAGATAACCCCAAAAGACCGAATTATGAGACAGTGCTATACGTCTTCTCTTTCACAATGTGTGAATGTGCAGACCTGTTTACTCTCCCGGTTTTGCTGGAATTATCCCAGGAATTTGCAAAAATTCTGGGTAAAATAATAAGATTCTGGGTGAACGCTGAAAATCCCGGGATTTCGAAAAAACGTCTATTATTTGTTTCCGTTTGTATGAAAAGATGCAAGGGTTGACCAAAACCTTGGAGTGATAGGGTGAAACAGCCAAAAGTGAAGCAGTTTTCTCAAAAGTATTTGAAAGTGCCAGGAATAACAAGGTCGCGTTTGGGAGACGAGCATGCACTGCAAGTACTGCAACGTGGACTTCAAATTTCGCACAGTGCGCTCACAAGATACCTTTTAAATCAGGGTTTTATCGCGAGTCATGTACCGATGTGAAATCTGTTTTTGTTTTTTTCTCAAATTCCGGGGTTTTCTCTGGCAAATTCCAGGTTGTTCATTATAAGGGTTAACAGGTCTGGAATGTGTGTGCGTGATAGAAAGAGAGAGGGGGAGGGAGAGTGAGTACATAGGTCGCTGTCCAGTTTTGTTCAACGTTCTGATTGTTGTTATTTGTTGAGTGGATATTATAAGTGCATGGATGCTCCTGCTTGCAGGATGTCCTGAATTGCAGGATTTTTAAATTGCCTAGAGCCGGCGTTGCCTGGATTATGAGAATTTGAGAAACAATGATTTTCTTACACACGCACACAAACTTGTACAATAAAAAGGGCCTATATAAAAGCATTTGCTATATTCAAAGGAATGTAGCGCTTGTACTAGTCTAGAGGGGTGAATAAAGAGCAGTAAATGTGTGTGTATGTGCGCTGCTCCTGCACTCCGCCGGGGCCGCCCCCTTGAAGATTAAAACATTTTTTTCTATGAGCACCCATGATTTATATCTTCGAGTTCTCCTCTTTCACAGTGTATGAGTGTGTGTGTGATAGAGAGAAAGAGCTTGTTCGTGCACGTTTTGTATGCTATCATTTTCATTATGTTCTGTTCCATTCTCTTGTTACTTGTGGCAGCCAAAATTGTATAATCTACTTGTGTTTGAGCGCCTTGTATAAGCTTTAAGCTTGTTGTGCTCGTTCCAATTTGTTTATGTTGCTGCTTTACTATGTGTTATTCAATAATTAAAAAAATGTTTAAACCAAAGAGAGAGAGACTGTACATAGGTCGCTATCCAGCTTTGTTCAACACTCTGATTATTTGTTGATTGGATATTATCTGTACGCTAAAGCGATTTGGGTTGATTCGAGGTAAAGCACTATATAAATACTCGCATAGAAGGCATAAAATTAGGGCTCGTTATCGAATGCTGTTAATTGTAGGAGAGAAAGATTGGCCTTATTTGAACATTGATCAGGGTAGGACAGTAACTTTTTTTGCAACCTGCCCTGGGGGCAGGTAGACACATTTTTTACCTGTCCCCCAGTTTTAGCCACCTGCCCGATAAATGAATGTCATGAGTGAAAAAGCTAGTAGAAAGAGTTCATGATTGGCCATCCTGTCACACAGCTCCTCTTTTTTTTTTCACCCATGATAAGCAAAATGTTATCTTGACATTGTTAGAATCTGCAGTGCAGAAATAAAACGTTTATCTTGCAAAAACGTTGTTTTGATTTCTTGTCGGAACCCGAAGCACATGTCATCTGCCATTTTGCCAAAGGCTGTCTGCAATTGACTGGCTAAGTATGCTTCATTCTGATTGGATAATGAATTTTCTTTAGCCAATCGTCCTGCTCGATACAAATGGCTATCCGATTTTGCAGAAGTGATGCTAACATCAAGTCAAACTACTCGCGATCGTGGTGATAGTAGGGCCTATCATTGTTGATGTAGCCTGCGTTGTAGGCCTAGAACCTGACTTGCGGTTTTTACAACAGACTGAAATAAACTGGGTGAGATTTTTTTTCTAATCACTTGCACTTGCCCGGCGGGCAGGTCGTCGAGTTCGCCACCTGCCCGACACTTACACTACCTGCCCTGGGCAGTCGGGCAGCCGTTACTGTCCGACCCTGTTGATGCATAGGGGGATTGACAGTATTGCAGACAATTTATTTTCCCCCCAGATGAGTTTGACAAGTACCGAGGATCAAAAAGTGATGGGACAAACTGTGATAAACAACAGAAGTCAATAGGAGAATGTCCTGGCTGTGGCAGAAAGCAATAAAAGTTCACCAGTGCAGGGTTCGTAGCAGTTGGGAAGGTTTGGGGAAAATAGACTTCATTTTCAAGGCCCATGAAAGTTTGTGAAAAATTAAAAAAACAAGAGTAGTGCAGACCTGTTTACCATTCCGGTTTTGCCGGAATTATTCCGGAAATTTGCTAAAATTCCGGGTGAACGCTGAAAATTCTGGATTTCGAAAAACCGTCTATTATTTGTTTCCGTTCGTAGGAAAAGACGCAAGGGTTGACCGAAACGTGTACCTAACACACTACGTCATCAGAAAAGGGGTTGTGCTTGACGTCACATGCATTTATTTTCATTAGTTAAAGGGGTGAAATAATGTTTTTATTTTGGTCGATCTATTTCGGGACTGAGCTGAGCAAATGGTGGCCAGACTTTCACTGTCGATTCGAAGAGCTTTCCAGGCAGTTTTTTAATGGTAGAGATTGTAATTAGGGCTTGAAATGAGTCAATTTAGATTATATTATCACTGGAAATTACGATGATGTGAGAATTTTGAAGTTTTCAACGGAAAATGAAGTGAAAATTGATCGCGATGGCGCCGAGTTGCAACTTTGCATCCGCCGATCCGCGGCCGAGTGATTTTTCTCTGTCCGATCGTGGACATTTCCAGGTATTTTGCTTTTTCCAGCTTGTTTTATACTAAAATTGACTAAGAATTAGTGACTGAATTTACTAATAAAACTTTTCTGGCAAAATTGAGCCAAGAAATCATCAATATTGAAAATCGACGCCGATGTTCGCGGAAAGGAGAAGAAGAAGAAACCCCTTTATCGCGAGTCGTGTACAGATCATGTGAATTCCGTTTTTTGTTCTCAAATTCCGTTTTTTTGTGTGTGGCAAATTCCGGGTTTTTCATTATAAGGGTAAACAGGTCTGGTAGTGTCTTTGAAAGTTTTTTGAAAGTGTCTTTGTGAAAAGTCTTTGAAAGTGTCTTTGTGAATTTTGATCTACTGTCAAATCTTCATCAATCTGCCCCCCAAATCGCCCAGGACTATAATTTTGAATCATCGTGCCAATAAAAAATAATTATAATTATGAAATAAAATGAATATTTTGATGCTTACGATCGGTGCGACTTGCTTTCGATTTTTAGCCGGAATTGACGCAAGTTGCTTGACATCCGGGTCTTTATGTGCGGCTGCCAAAAAACCTTTGATGTGGGAAAACCCTAAAGTTGGGCGGCTTGCCAAAAAACCTTCGATGTGGGAAAACCCTAAAGTTGGGCTTTGAAAGTTTGTGAAAAGTTTGGGAAAATTAGGATGCTGTTTGGCTATGAACCCTGCAGTGTTAAAAATTTAATCAGACATTTTGTCCTGACGGGGGAGAACACAATGTGACAATAGGACAATTTTCATTTTTAATAGGTCAATGTCCTGTGACCGGTGCCTCGGGACATCACTGGTTTGACAAGACTTTTTTGGCTGAAGGGTTAACATTTGATTAGCATTAGGCCAACAAAAAAAAATGTCTGTTTGGGGTTTCATCAGTTTGAAAAATAGGGTAGGTAGGTACTAGGATTTAAAAAAAAAATTCTTTTAGACTTGTGTTCGGTCCATGTGTGTGAATTACTGAATATATTTATATATTCTAATAAAACAAAACTGTGTAGTGTTGTGGTGCTGTGGCCGAGGTGTTTGCATTCATTCAACATTCATTCCGGCCCTGACACGAGACGACCAAGTGTTCGAGTCGACTCCTATTTTATTATGTTCTTCTCTTCTCGCCTCTCCTCTCACAACTCATCACCACTCCCGCGCTCGTCACAAGTCTCGCACAATCTCCCTCTTTCTCAGCCCTCCACGCACGGGCTTCTCGTGCAATTCACTCTCATACATCCTCCAATGATTGTAACGGCGTCCCGACGTTAGAAACACTACAGTATATGAAGAAAAAAATCAAATATTTTCAATGGTAGTCAATAATTAGCAAATAAATCTCGCATATTGATTTCCGTACGTTTTTTAAAATTATTTTTTAGTCCAATAGAAAAAGCGCATTTACGCGCGTCTCTCACATCCCTGTGTTTCACTCTCTCACAAGTGTATACTTTTGCACTTATGATATTTTATGTTTGTTTCCTCGATTACTTTCGTTTTTGTTGTTGTTTTTTTCCCATTGATCAAAAAAAAAGTTTAGGGTCGGTGGCCAAAAACTAGGGTCGGTCGGGAGACACAGGGATGTGAGAGCTGCGCGTAAATGCGCTTTTTCTATTGGACTTAAAACTAAATTAAAAAACGTACGGAGAGAGAGACCATCGTACAGATTGTCGAGTTAGGTAGCCTTTCTTCACGCACACAGTGAAAATGAAAGCAGTTTGTAGCGTGAGTACATTCCCTTGACTGAATTTTGTAAGCTTCTCTGTGGTTGGGCAGTTACGTGCGATGGCAATGCGTCATTTTTATGTGTTTGGCGATGATTTAGAAGGAAGATTCGGATGTTTTCAAAGTTATTGAGTGACTGTTCCATCAAAATTATTTATTACACCATAGATGTGAGGAAAGGAGAGATTGACAAAGGATGCCAACACACATTTGACAGGGATTGGACAGTTAGATCCGTGTAGACGAGCCGCAGAATTTTTTTTATTTCTGAGGCAAAATCTTGTTCGAGTACTTTGACGATACCATCGACTACGCTTTTTTTGTTTTGGGGGACCCCTCACATCCCTGGAAACAGGAAACCGACATTTTGTTTTGTTTTTGCCTTAGAAATTTTTGCATTTTCTCTCAATCTTGTTCAGGGGCGGAGACAACCGCAGTTGGGGGCCTCAGGGAGGGGGTCGTTTTGACCGCCAGGGGGGGCCACCCATCCCCCCCCAGAATAGCCGCTGGGACGCGTTGATCGACGACCGTCAGCGGGAGCGTCGCACCGGGGGAGGGAACGTGGGCCAGGGCTACAACCGCTGGGACAACCGCCAGGACTGCACCAACGACGGGAAGGAATGGGCCAACCCTCTGCCCCCTAACGAAAGGCTGGAACAGTGAGTGGTGATGTTGTTGTTGTGGGTTACAACCGCCAGGACTGCACCAACGACAGGGAAGGAGGACTGGTCCAACCCTCTGCCCCCTAACGATCGGCTGGAACAGTGGTGATATTTTTGTCTGTTGAGGGACTGTTGAGGTTTTTGTCTGTTGAGGTGCATGTGGGTGTGTCTGAAGCCTGAATTCAGGCACTTTGATGCAAGTTCAGGCAGTGGTCTGCCTGAAGATACTGATAGTGCTCTTCTCGTTCTCTTCTTGCTCTTAAATTGACCAATATTATATAGCAAGGGTTATGATGGAGAGCTCAGGCAAACGCTTTGGTTGCCTCATGCACCCTTGTGGTGTTGTGAGTTAGAACCACTGGGACAACTGACAGGAGCGTTTAACTCTTCTACTACCAAGTATTACTTAGACTGTTTACTGTTGAGCACCAAGTAATTTTTGCCGCTGCACTGATTTTCGCACACACTCACTTTAAAAATTCATTAAAAAAATACTCGCTCGAATCATCTCTAAAATTACCTGTGTCGATCTGCTGCTGCAAACCCAAGATCGTTTCAACACTTTCGATGCTCTTTTTGATTCGCCTAAGTTCAGATTCTGCCACTTCTTTCACAGTAAATGCTTCGTCGTCACTGTCGCCATCTTGTAGAGGTTCACGCCAAAAGTCCTCAGTTTCCATCGTCGAAAATCGATTGAAAATTACAAAATTTAGCCTACAAATGCAGATGGCGGAAGATTGTGCTTTCCCTGAGCGAACTGCGCATGTCACGGAAGTAAAGGATGTGATGTCACTTCATATAAATAGCGCAAAGGGGGACACCGGGGTTTCCCTAGTATCTGACGGTCAAACCCGCCCATGGCTAGCAACGGTATACAGTAACGGTATACAGTAAACCGGGCGGTTCAACCTGCTGATGGCTGCAAAAGAGTTAATAATGGACCATTTGCCACGGTCGAGCGACCTTGAATTTCAACGAAAGGCTTGGAATACGATAGGTAATATAACTTGGGTCAAGACATGGGGGCAAAAGTAGTCTAGACAGTAGTCTGCAGGGTAGACCTGATCCTTTTTTAGCTCTACTCTGCTGCTACCCCTTAACGATCTTAACCCTCTTGTGCCTGACGCTCTGTGCTCTCTATCACCTCTGAAATCCTAGCCCAAGGGACGTCACTCCGTACAAAAGGGGGGGTAGCGTCAGAAAAATAATATACCCTAGCAGATTTTGTGTGTTTTTTTGTTTTGAATGTGTTGCCGAGATGTCTGTCTGATTTGCAAAATGAATTTCTAGATGTTATGGGGATGCATCGCTCCACAAAAAAAATCAAAATGCCAAAGTGTAGTCGCAAACTGCATTCACTAGTCATTCACTGCCTACTTTTGCGGACTGGTGAAGCCTAAGACGACTGAAATGGAAATGTAGATCAAAATCATTCACTTACCCTTTCATTTCACGATCTTATAATTCCTATCTTTCACAAAAAAAGGAATTTTCATCGCTGTCATCACTCAGTGGATGCAATAACGACTCATCATCCATGATGTAAAAGTCGGGAAAATGCCGATGTCAGTAACACGACTTCAAAAATTCGCATCGATCGAACAAACACAAGCTCGCTGCCGAAATAGGTCAGAATACACTCCTTACTCATCACTTCGCGATCTCATAAGTCCCATCTTTCACAAAAATACGACTATTCATCGCTTTCCTCAGTCAATGGACGCCATAACTGTTCGTCATCCATATTGGAAAAATTGCGAAAATGCCGAAGTCGGTCACTAATTTTCAAAAATTCATATCTTTCAAACCAATCGGCCTAGAAGCCATTGCAAGCAACAGGACGGAAGTGTAATCTGTAGCGAAAGCGAGGCTGAAGCGCTCACGTGACTGCCATGTAATGGAAACAAAATGGAAGCGCCCAAACTGGCCACCTGGAATCCGAACGTTCTCGGCATTTACGATCCAATTTTTTTCTGAACGTTCACCGCATAAGAGAGTTAAACAGACTGATTTGCTTTGTGTTTGTAGTGTCATAATCTGAACATTTTAGCATTTTTTTAGCATCATGGGTGCAACTTTTTCCTTTTCATAAAATTTCCTTTAAAAAAAAAAAATCACCTTGTTTTTAAATTCAACGCACACACCACAAAAAAAAAAAGGCAACGGCAGATCAACTAAGTTCAAACAAAAAGGAGTGTTGTCTTCCTTCATTTCTTACTTCCGTTGAGTGACCACAGTCACACATCTGTAAAAGTTCTGTCACTTAAAATGTGGGGATATTTTGCGGAAGAAGCGCCTTTAAAAACAACACATGAGCTCTTTCCGGGAGTATAGAAAAATGCCTCATTATTTTATAACATGTAGTTCAAGGCTTATCGGACGCATTGCCCCACCGAACCCACCCCCACACTAAGGCTCTGCCCCTGTAGGATAAAGCTGTAATATTGTAACGTGACATCGTGTTTGTTTAATTCACAGGGAGCTGTTTGGTGGTGACAACACGGGCATCAACTTTGACAAGTACGAAGACATCCCCGTGGAGGCCACAGGGGACGACCCCCCTCGACACATTGAAAGCGTACGTAGCGCTCTCTTTACTAACCATCCAAAGCTCCCAATCGTCCCGCAAAACAAGGAGTCCCAGGGACTCCTTCACTTACATTATAGAGGGTCCTAGAGGCGGGATAGAGGGTCCTGGTAGGGTCCTAGTGGCATTGCAAATGCTAAAAAGAATTTTTCTAGTGCATCCCTGGGACACCATGCTCATTCTTTTAGAGGGTCCTTTAGAATTTTAGTGCTTCATAGACCCCCAAATGGGGGTCCCTGGGAGCCCTGCCATCATTCGAATTAAACAAAAAATCTAAATTTAATAGTACTTTATTGTCCTTTTACAGGATATTGTTTATGCAACGATATAAAAACATTAAGACAATAAAAGATAGACATTATAAACTAAGATAGATACAGCAATAAGGATAACCCACACACACTCTCACAGATACACACACACGCACATCCAGCCGGCTAGCCAGCTAGTCATGCATTGTGAATACACCCATCCATTCATCGAGATGTAGCGTAAACATCAGTGCAGAAAATACTCATCAACATACACGTGCACACACACACCACACACACCACACACCCACACACTCTCACAGATACACACACGCACATCCAGCCGGCTAGCCAGCTAGTCATGCATTGTGAATACACCCATCCATTCATCGAGATGTAGCGTAAACATCAGTGCAGAAAATACTCATCAACATACACGCACACGCACACACACACACACACACACACACACACACACACACACACACACACACACACCATCATCACCATCACGATCACCATTGATTTTTCTAACCCATCAAACCTTAACTCACAATAGACAGAAATTATTCCTCCTCTACTGCAGCTGTCGGTTGTGTACTCAAAATGTGTGTATAATGTAACACGCTAAGGCCCGAAGTGTAAAAGAACGTAAAAACTCTGTGTAAATGTCACACTTTTGCTGGCCATACAGTTCCGGAAGAACGCGTTGGGATGCGATTCCGCTATGTCTGGTTCAAAATTTTGCTTTGGAATTTTGATTTTGAAGGCAAAATGTATGAAATTTCCTTGAAATTTTGTGTCGCCCGAGCTGTGTCGGAAATTGCCGAATCTACCTTGGAAAAAGCAAAGAATGCTGAACCTGTGTTTCGTAACCACCCTCGCTCTCTCCTCCCTCCTCGCTCTCGCACAACGACAACAGTGCTAATAAAGTTTGTTACTTCGTCTCGCCAAATTTTCTCAAATCAATACATTGCTTCCAGTATTGCATCTTTATTCTTTAGTATGTGGTGCGGGGAACTAACTCTCTTACAGGTAAAGGTAAAGATGTGCCACCCCCCCTGCATTTCTCGGTTAATCATATTTTTCCGTTTTTGCCTTTCTTACCATACATAAAGCTGTATTTTAATATATTTTTAGCTAATGACCTTTTTGGAATACTAACCCTGCCCCCCACTATGTACTGCAGTACACCGCGATTTGTCACAGTTGTGGTTCGTTGCGTTCTCCGTCTTATAGGGTGGGGGTTAGGGATAGGGTTAGTATTCCAAAAAGGTTATTAGCTAAAAATGTTCGTAAAATACAGCTTTATGTATGGTAAGAAAGGCAAGAACGGAAAAAATACAATTAACCGAGAAATGTAGGGGGGGTGGCACATCTTGACCTTTACCAATGTTTTATTTCTGGACCCGTGCGGGTGTGACTAGTGTATGTATATTGAAAAGCAAAATTGATGAACGCATGTTCTGTCTGCTGTGTGATGACTCAATGTGTCCTGTCAGACTGCTGGTCTGAAGAAAAAGCATGGCTTACCTGATGGCAGACAGTACAAAGGTGAATGAATGAACAATGGTGTTTTACGTCCTCTCGGTCATAGACACATATGGGACATTTGTAAATACAAAGATGGTGGGAACAATACTGGCTGCAATGCCCGGAGGCAGTGCAACACCAGTAAAGTCCCAAGTTTTTAACAATATAGATATGTGCAGCGGTAACCATGCTGTATATAAGCAGCGACAGTACAAGGTCTTTTTGTTATTTGTTAATATACAGTGGAACCTCCCTTATATAACCTTCAGAAATCATCCAATTTGAGGTCTTATAAGAGAGGTAATTTTAATACTCACAAAGAGAGGCAATGTCTCAGAGAAGCAGGTCTTATATGCGAGGGAGTCTTATAAGGGAGGTTGCACTGTTAATTTTTGTATTGATTTGGTTGAACATCTTGCATACAAGTCGGCCCAAGTGTAGAAGTCGGCCAAAACCGGACATTTTTTCCATCATGCACAAAATTCTGGTTTGTTATACACACACTTAAGAATGAAGAAGCTTCTCAATTGCGATGATAGCTGTGCTTCAAAAGACAGATTTTCTAAAAAAAATTCAAAGTGCTTAAAAAATGCAAAAGCTAGAAGCTTATAACAAATGCGAATGCAAGAGGGTTCAGTCGCTTGTAGGTAATTAAACATTAATTAGGCGTTTGTAATTAAGTAGGTAATTAGGTATGAGTAAATAGTTGATTGGTCAGACTGTGTTCAAAAGAAAGCATGGTTTACTCGACAGTAGAAAAAAACATTCTCTGTCTGCCTGTCACTAGTCTCTCTCCTCTCACCCCTCCCCTCTGTCTCTCTCACACTGTCTGCTGTGTGATGACTCAATGTGTCCTGTCAGACTGCTGGTCTGAAGAAAAAGCATGGCTTACCTGATGGCAGACAGATAAAATATGAGATCTCAGGCTGTTTTGATTACCGATGATCGTTTACTGGAGTAGGAAGGTAGGTATGTTATAAATATATAAATGTAGGTAGGTAGAAAAATAGACTGGTCAGTATGAAGTAAATAGCTGGTTTGTTGGTTAGACTGTTTTAAAAAAAGGACAGAACATATTCTCTCTCTCTCTCTCTCTCTCTCTCTCTCTCTCTCTCTCTCTCTCTCTCTCTCTCTCTCTCTCTCTCTCTCTCTCTCTCTCTCTCTCTCTCTCTCGACCTAATGAATCTTAAAGAATTTGTTTCAAAAACATGTTCAATATTTGATATGCTTATGTTATATGACTGGCCTTTGTAAGGGCCGGTGGCCTCTAGAAATTAAGACTTGTTCATTGTTCTCTCTCTCTCTCTCTCTCTCTCTCTCTCTCTCTCTCTCTCTCTCTCTCTCTCTCTCTCTCTCTCTCTCTCTCTCTCTCTCTCATTCTTTCTCACTCTCACACACACTGTCTGCTATGTGATGACTCAATGTGTCCTGTCAGACTGCTGGTTTGAAGAGAAAGCATGGCTTACCTGATAGCAGACAGATATGTACGAGATCTCAGGTTGTTTTGATTACTGATAATTGAGTAGGCAGGTAGGTATGTTATGTAGATAGTTAGGTAGAAAAATAGACTGGTCGGTATGAAGTAAATAACTGGTTTGTTAGAATGTGTTAAAAAAAGGACAGAATTCTCTCTCTCTCTCTCTCTCTCTCTCTCTCTCTCTCTCTCTCTCTCTCTCTCTCTCTCTCTCTCTCTCTCTCTCTCTCTCTCTCTCTCTCTCTCTCTCTCTCTCTCTCTCACTCTCACACACACACACACACACACACACACACACACACACACACACACACACACACTGTCTGCTGTGTGATGACTCAATGTGTCCTGTCAGACTGTTGTCTGAAGAGAAAGCATGGCTTACCTGATGGCAGACAGATAAATTATGAGATCTCAGGCTGTTTTGATTACTGATAATTGTTTACTGGAGTAGGTAGGTAGGTAGGTATCTTATCTAGACCTGTAGTTAGGTAGAAAAATAGACTGGTCGGTATGAAGTAAATAGCTGGTTGGTTAGAATGTGTTAAAAAAGGACAGAACATTCTCTCTCTCTCTCTCTCTCTCTCTCTCTCTCTCTCTCTCTCTCTCTCTCTCTCTCTCTCTCTCTCACACACAAACACACACACATACTGTCTGCTATGTGATCTCAATGTGTCCTGTCTGTTGTCTGAAGAGAAAGCATGGCTTACCTGATGGCAGACAGATAAAATATGAGATCTCATGCTGTTTTGATTACCGATAATTGTTTACTGGAGTAGGTAGGTAGGTATCTTATCTAGACCTGTCGTTATCCCTATCCCGGTATGAAGTAAATAGCTGGTTGGTTAGAATGTGTTAAAAAAGGACAGAACTCTCTCTCTCTCTCTCTCTCTCTCTCTCTCTCTCTCTCTCTCTCTCTCTCTCTCTCTCTCTCTCTCTCTCTCTCTCTCTCTCTCTCTCTCTCTCTCTCACTCACACACACACACACACACACACTCTGTCTGCTATGTGATGACTCAATGTGTCCTGTCAGACTGTTGTCTGAAGAGAAAGCATGGCTTACCTGATGGCAGACAGATAAAATATGAGATCTCAGGCTGTTTTGATTACCGATAATTGTTTACTGGAGTAGGTAGGTAGGTATGTATCTTATCTAGACCTGTAGTTAGGTAGAAAAATAGACTGGTCGGTATGAAGTAAATAGCTGGTTTGTTGGTTAGAATGTGTTAAAAAAGGACAGAACACTCTCTCTCTCTCTCTCTCTCTCTCTCTCTCTCTCTCTCTCTCTCTCTCTCTCTCTCTCTCTCTCTCTCTCTCTCTCTCTCTCTCTCTCTCTCTCTCTCACCCACAAACACACACACACACACACACTGTCTGCTATGTGATGACTCAATGTGTCCTGTCAGACTGTTGTCTGAAGAGAAAGCATGGCTTACCTGATGGCAGACATATATATGAGATCTCATGCTGTTTTGATTACCGATAATTGTTTACTGGAGTAGGCAGGTAGGTATGTTATGTAAGGAGTTTGGTAGAAAAATAGACTGGTCGGTATGAAGTAAATAGCTGGTTTGTTGGTTAGAATGTGTTAAAAAATGGACAGAGAGCAGACAGAACATATTAGCTCTACCACTTGTTTGTTTAGTCGGTCGGTTTTGTAGATGAAAGCTAGGCAAGTAGGTGAATTGCTAGATAGGTATGTGAAGGATAGGTAAGTTATTAAAATACCAGGGCCTGTATTCACGTTGAGGTAGCATGAGACTTAGCATCATGCTAACTTAGAAGCTCTTCCAAAAGAGGACTTTTGGAAGAGCTTCTAAGTTAGCATGATGCTAAGTCTCATGCTACCTCAACGTGAATACAGGCCCAGATTAGTTTGTTAGAAAGAGAAAGCACTCTCTCTCTCTCTCTCTCTCTCTCTCTCTCTCTCTCTCTCTCTCTCTCTCTCTCTCTCTCTCTCTCTCTCTCTCTCTCTCTCTCTCTCTCTCTCTCCCTCACACACACACACACACGTAAACATACTGTCTGCTGTGTGATGACTCAATGTGTCCTGTCAGACTGTTGTCTGAAGAGAAAGCATGGCTTACCTGATGGCAGACAGATAAATTATGAGATCTCAGGCTGTTTTGATTACTGATAATTGTTTACTGGAGTAGGTAGGTAGGTATCTTATCTAGACCTGTAGTTAGGTAGAAAAATAGACTGGTCGGTATGAAGTAAATAGCTGGTTGGTTAGAATGTGTTAAAAAAGGACAGAACATTCTCTCTCTCTCTCTCTCTCTCTCTCTCTCTCTCTCTCTCTCTCTCTCTCTCTCTCTCTCTCTCTCTCTCTCTCTCTCTCTCTCTCTCTCTCACACACACACACACACACACACTGTCTGCTATGTGATGACTCAATGTGTCCTGTCAGACTGTTGTCTGAAGAGAAAGCATGGCTTACCTGATGGCAGACAGATAAAATATGAGATCTCATGCTGTTTTGATTACCGATAATTGTTTACTGGAGTAGGTAGGTAGGTATCTTATCTAGACCTGTCGTTATCCCGGTATGAAGTAAATAGCTGGTTGGTTAGAATGTGTTAAAAAAGGACAGAAACATTCTCTCTCTCTCTCTCCTCTCTCTCTCTCTCTCTCTCTCTCTCTCTCTCTCTCTCTCTCTCTCTCTCTCTCTCTCTCTCTCTCTCTCTCTCTCTCTCTCTCTCTCTCACACACACACACACACAACACACACACACACACACACACACTGTCTGCTATGTGATGACTCAATGTGTCCTGTCAGACTGTTGTCTGAAGAGAAAGCATGGCTTACCTGATGGCAGACAGATAAAATATGAGATCTCAGGCTGTTTTGATTACCGATAATTGTTTACTGGAGTAGGTAGGTAGGTATCTTATCTAGACCTGTAGTTAGGTAGAAAAATAGACTGGTCGGTATGAAGTAAATAGCTGGTTTGTTGGTTAGAATGTGTTAAAAAAGGACAGAACTCTCTCTCTCTCTCTCTCTCTCTCTCTCTCTCTCTCTCTCTCTCTCTCTCTCTCTCTCTCTCTCTCTCTCTCTCTCTCTCTCTCTCTCTCTCTCTCTCTCTCTCTCTCTCTCTCTCTCTCTCTCTCTCTCTCTCTCCACACACACACACACACACACACTGTCTGCTATGTGATGACTCAATGTGTCCTGTCAGACTGTTGTCTGAAGAGAAAGCATGGCTTACCTGATGGCAGACAGATATATATGAGATCTCATGCTGTTTTGATTACCGATAATTGTTTACTGGAGTAGGCAGGTAGGTATGTTATGTAAGGAGTTTGGTAGAAAAATAGACTGGTCGGTATGAAGTAAATAGCTGGTTTGTTGGTTAGAATGTGTTAAAAAATGGACAGAGAGCAGACAGAACATATTAGCTCTACCACTTGTTTGTTTAGTCGGTCGGTTTTGTAGATGAAAGCTAGGCAAGTAGGTGAATTGCTAGATAGGTATGTGAAGGATAGGTAAGTTATTAAGATACCAGGGCCTGTATTCACGTTGAGGTAGCATGAGACTTAGCATCATGCTAAGTTAGAAGCTCTTCCAAAAGAGGACTTTTGGAAGAGCTAAGTTAGCATGATGCTAAGTCTCATGCTACCTCAACGTGAATACAGGCCCAGATTAGTTTGTTAGAAAGAGAAAGCACTCTCTCTCTCTCTCTCTCTCTCTCTCTCTCTCTCTCTCTCTCTCTCTCTCTCTCTCTCTCTCTCTCTCTCTCTCTCTCTCTCTCTCTCTCTCTCTCTCTCTCTCCTCTCTCTCTCTCTCCCACACACACACACACACATAAACATACTGTCTGCTGTGTGATGACTCAATGTGTCCTGTCAGACTGTTGTCTGAAGAGAAAGCATGGCTTACCTGATGGCAGACAGAACAGAGCTGTTTTTGTTATTTGTTTATATATTTATGACATACCGCATTTTACAGACTATATAGAGGGTACGCCATACTATAAAGCGCTTTGTGCTCGATAAAAAGCGCTATGTAAGTGTTCGTTTATTATTATACTAGAATTATGTATCGGAGGTTGCCTCACTCAGCTGAGGCTGGTCAGAAAAATGCTGGGAGTTCCCACTTTTCACATGCCGCGTGCCGGGACGTTTTAAATCTAATAAGCAAATTAATGGATTCAGGGCTCCCAATCGTCCTGCAAAACAAGGGGTCCCAGGGACTCCTTCACTTACAGTATAGAGGGTCCTAGAGGCGGGATAGAGGGTCCCAGTGGCATTACGAATGCTAAAAAGAATTTTTTTAGTGCATCCCTGGGACCCCCTGCACATACTTTTAGAGGGTCCTTTAGAATTTTAGTACTTCATAGACCCCCAAATGAGGGTCCCTGGGAGCCCAGATTCCTAATGTGAAGTGATGTCTCTCGACTTGCGTCTCTATGTTTCGCGCACTGCCGCAATTAATCAGTGATCGCATTTACTGGTAATTGTCAGTAAAATACTGATTGCAAAACCAAAATACTGGGAAAAAAAACTGACCCGTCAGTCTTAGAGACTGATAATTTTTTTGTTAGGGCTGATAAATTGTTTAACAGAGGCTTTGATATTGTGGTTTTCACTGGGTTTTTGTTTCACTGGGACTGGTTTTGACATTGGTTGTTGGGGGGCATTGTCGCTGATAGGACTGGTTTTCAAAATTCCTAGTAGCGATCACTATTAATTGACATGATTTTGTGACGTCTTGTTTCAGTTTGAGGACTGCAAGCTAGGAGAGATCATCCGCAACAACATCGTGCTGAGCAAGTACAGCAAGCCCACGCCCGTGCAGAAGTTTGCACTGCCCATCGTGCTGGGCAAGAGAGACCTCATGGCATGTGCTCAGACTGGTGAGGAGAGAGAGATAGAGATAGAAAGACAGTGAGAGAGAGAGAGAGCCCACGCCCGTGCAGAAGTTTGGACTGCCCATCGTGCTGGGCAAGAGAGATCTCATGGCATGTGCTCAGACTGGTGAGGAGAGGGAGAGATAGAGATAGAAAGACAGTGATAGAGATAGAGATAGAAAGACAGTGAGAGAGAGAGAGAGAGAGAGTCCACGTCTGTGCATAAGTTTGCACTGCCCATCGTGCTGGGCAAGAGACCTCATGGCATGTGTCCAGACTGGTGATGAGGGAGAGATAGAGTGTGTGCGCGCGTGTATGTGTGTGCATACGTGTATGTGTGGGTGGGTGTGTATATGCATGCTTATTTGCGTGTGTGTGAGCGATTATTTGTTTTCTTTTTGTTGAATTTCTTGCTTTTAATTTTTGTTGTTGTTAAGCGCATAGAGCTCCACATTTGGTGGAGGAGTGCGCTATATAAATGATTCACTATTATTATTATAGAGATAGAAAGACGGTGAGAGAGAGAGATAGAAAGACAGTGGGCGAGAGAGACCTTATTGCTTGTGCTCAGACTGGCGAGGAGATGGGGAGAAAGGAAGAGACGGAGAACTCGTAAAGAGATAATTTTGTTTTAATAAATTGTGAAAGTTTGTGTAAAATCAGAGTTATTACACTCGTGTCATGCTTCCCCATTTTGAAGGCAAGATTTTGAGAATTAAATAAAAAATTTTTTTTAACCCTTTCATCACCACTGTCGGAGTGTCGCCTCTTGGCTTCACAATGATTGAACACCCATGTCACTAAAAGGCATCAAATGAGGGTCTGGTATCCAGTGACCTTAAATGTTCTTAATTTTGGGAGGTAAGGACAGGCCCTATTTTATGCATGTTACAAAGGAATCCCCAATATTGTAAACGAAATATTTTATCTACCCGGGTAAGTTTAATGGTAAATTTTGGCTGAAGAATGGCTAGCTTTGAAAGGGTTAAAGAAAAAAACACCTCGCAATAGTTGTCAGCAGTTGCAGATGCATAGCATTGTGAGAATAGTGCGTGGGTGATTCAGACCTGTTTACCTTTGCGATTTTGCCGTAATGTTTACGAAACAGTGGTCTAATTACGGTGACGAAACCACCCCCCCAAAAAAAAACACCCACCACTACAGTTCCATCGGCAAGCGATGCTTTTCAAACAATGCGGTGAAAAGTCATTCCGGTTCCCAGCATACAATGTGCGTCAAACAGGCATGAAAGAGTTCCGCTTTTCGCGGAAAATCCGCGTAAATTTTTGAAAACTTCCGTTGAAAAAAAAAAAATCCGCGTAAATGAATGAGCGATCTTGCCTTATTCGTATAT
Organism: Phymorhynchus buccinoides; assembly: GCA_017654935.2. NCBI lineage: Eukaryota > Metazoa > Mollusca > Gastropoda > Neogastropoda > Raphitomidae > Phymorhynchus > Phymorhynchus buccinoides. The sequence goes on along the minus strand of CM065708.1, from coordinate 9,139,654 downwards.
GTACAAGTCTGTATTTGGCGATTCTCAAACTGGTTAACCGGAAGTCGCTTTAGCTCACTCGCTTCAAAGTTGCGCGAAGGAAGGCGAGATGAGTATCTCTCGCTCACGAAAAGCATCGATGTTAGTTGAAAATGTGTGTGGAAGGCTATTTGAGCCGACGAAATGTTCGGCCCCCCTCCCCGCTGAATCAAATTTGTGACGTGAGGTAGGTGGTTTGAAAAATTGTTTTGGGAATGTCGCATAGCCCCCCTCCCCCCCCCCCCCCCCCCCCGTCAACAAAACGTCGGACGATATGTGAAAATCCGGATGGAAGGATTTGTGCTCGGCTGAAAAAAAATTTCATTGTTTGAAGCTTGTAAGCTGTCTGCGTTTAAAAAAAATTTTGGAGGAACGTTTGCCCCCCCCCCCCCCCGGTCAACTAAACTACCGACGTGAGGTGAAAATCCGGGTGGAAGGGTTTCTCGGACGAAATTTTTTCCTCTTTTTTGATCTCCATCCACTTTCATGCCTGGTCAAAGTCTTTTCATTCTTATTCAAGATGGCGTCAAAGCGACCACGTGGTGAGTTTTTTGTTTCAGAAATTGCGAAGTAGGGGTAATCTAGTGTGTGCAGTGTTGCCAAATGATGAGAACTGATGGTTGGTTGTCTGAACATGACGTGTGGATACCAGCATGGCTTAGCTGATGGCACCTGTGTCACTGTGTCCTTAGCTGTTTAGTTATAATAATAATGAAGAATATGTATATAGCGCGATACCCCATAGTGGGCTCATCGCGCTTTACAAAGGCATCACAAAAATATTGGGGGAAAAATAAATACACAAATTATTCAGGCACATACTAATTATATACTTGGCAGTAAAATCATTAAAAAAAATCCACACAGATTAAAAAACATCAAACAAGACCTAAACCTGTATAAAATAGCATGTCGCACCAAACAATGAATAATAAAAACTTCGAGACACTCAAATCTTGCTTGTAAAATGAGAGAGAGAGAGAGAAACACGCTCTGAAATTTAAGCCCACTTATACAGTGCAAATGAACTGTACATAACACTGCCATAACATACTCTCTCACACGCAAACACAAACATGCGCGAAAGCGTGCACAAACACAGCACACGCACACACTTACACACTCACTCTCACACACACACACTCACTCTCACACACACACACACACACACACACACACATGATGTTAAACAAGTACCATGTGCGCAGTGATGATTCTAGAGCGCGTCCTGGGCGAAATCGTGCGAAATTTACGCTGATGACGCCTAAATGAAAAGCCAGTGCGTCCCCTATGACGCTAGAAAAAAAATGCGGACGCGTTTTTAAACCACCAGTGCGACATTACAAAATTGCACTGCTGCTTTGCGTATAGCCAGTAAGCCGGAAATGAATAATCCCCTTTCGCGCGCGCCATTGGACGTCGATGCTTTATCACGAGTTGAGTCTTATGAGTGGAGCGCGTCCGAGTGAGAAGATGGAGTAGTGAGAGGTCTGGTGCTGTGGCAATCGTGAATAATTCTCGGGAATAAGGCCACTGGATATTTATGTTACAACAACAATCATGAATGTTAATACAAAGAAAAAACTGCATCCTTCATCTGTGTTTGTGGTTCCCATGTACCCCTCAGCTGGATTTAGCAGAATGTGGCTGTTTATACCCGACGTCTGAGGTAAGACATGTAACTTGTGAATACGTTCTGTCTCTGCTTTATTGTTTAAGTCATGTTTGTTGAGTCATATTACATTATGCATGGGGAGATATCTCATAAAATCTGTTTGTCTTCTGGGACCCCATTTTTTTTACCATGAAGAGTCCCTAGGACCCTCTTTTTTTATCTTTAGGGGTCCTTGGACCCCCTTTTCTAAAAGTCTAGAATCATCACTGTGTGCGCGCGCGCGAAGTTGCTAAACAAGTACCAGTACAAGAACAGAACAAACTAAAATGAGAGTCAGAGGAATAAACCCCCCCCCCCCCCCCCCCACATTTCCATTTTATTGGGCGAATAAAGATTGTGATTGTTATTCCTGCCTTTCGTTGTTGTTGTGCAGGCTCTGGGAAGACGGCTGCCTTCCTGCTGCCCATCCTCAACCAGGTGTATGAGAACGGGCCGGCCCCCGACACCGCCGGGCAAAACCAGGTCAGATAACCAGTCACTGTTGACAGGGGTGCATGTGGGTCTGGTCTGCCTGAAGCCTGAACTCGGGCAATTTGATGCTGGTTCAGGCAGTGGTCTGTCTGAAGATATAGGGCTCTTTATGCTATTTTTCCTCATGAACTGACCGTTTTACAGGCATAAGATTTTTCTAGCCTTTAGGCTGATTTCAGGTTTTTTGATGGCCCCAGATATCTCATTTTTTAGATGAAAAAAAATGAGACCAAATGAGTATAGAAAAATAGTGTGGAATCTCCCTTATAAGACCTTCAGAAATCATCCAAAATTAGGTCTTATATGGGAGGTAATTTTAATGCTTACAAACAGGCATCAGAATTGTCAAAATCAGAGGATTAAGAATTTCTGACAGAGGATTGGCTTCTCTTGTCAGAGGTTTTGCCTTTTTATTCAGTGTTAATTACTGTAATCCTTTGTGTTAAATAGCATTTAAAAGTGATTTATCACTATATTAAGCTTTTTGGTGGTGTTGGGAACTCATTTGAGTGTTGTCCCTCTTTAGTCAAGGACCTTGATGGCCCTTTTACTGCAGTTTTCAGAGGATTGGACTTCAGACTATTCTGATGCCTGACAAAGAAGGGCAATATCTCAGAGAAGTAGGTCTTATATGGGAGGGAATCTTATAAGGGAGGTTTCACTGTACCTCTTATAAGTGATTAAAAGTGAACTAAATATACATGGATGCAACCTTGCCTCGGGTACAAGGCAGCGCCTGTTTTTAAAAATTTTGACCACAAAAAAAAATTTGATGCAAAGTTCATTTCGTTTCTGTTCCAAGCAACATCCAGACCTGCCTACTGCTACGATTTGGCCGTAGCAGCTTCGAAAAATAAAGCTTTGCTACGGAGCTACGGCAACCTTAACGTTGCTACAGAAAAAACAAATTGCCGCCGCATTTTACTTTTGCTTATGTCGTTCCCGGTTTTGTTGGGTTTCTAAGAGCAGACGCCGTGTCACGCGCGATAACCTAGTCACTTCCGTTTTTATCAAAGTGACTGCGCATGCGTTCTTATTATTTTCTCTGACAAAAATGGCGGACTCCAGCAGCAGTAGCGATTATGTTTCAAACGAAGAAAAACGAACGCAAACCAGAAAACGAAAATCATCTGGCACACCATCTTGTTCTAAGAAAAAACATAGGCCTGCCGCACAAGTTTTTAAAATAGCTTGCACGGAGGAGTGGCCTTGCATCGTCAGAAGTTGACTCGGTGCGAACCATGCTCGTTGCAATTCAACCTCTGCCATGCGGACTTCTCTGTGAATCATGGCGGTAGAGACGATTGCCGTCAACACGTTCAATCGGCGAAAATATTAAGCAGTGCGTTTCAGCTCAGGAAGAGAACAAATCGATTGCCGTTGTTTGTGGATGCTACGGAAAAATTTGCCATGCTACTGAAAATTGATGGCTGGGCTACTGATTGGGAAAACTCCAAGTAGGCAGGTCTGAACATTGCTCTTCAGTTGAGAAGAAGCAAATAGCAGCTGGAAGTTTTAGTCGCAATAGCTGTGTGCGAAATTGCTTTGTCAACCAAAGGCATTCTTGTTGTTGCATGTAGCGTCCTCCATCAACAATTTGATGATTATGACGCTTCCTATCGTAAATTTATCGTGATTCTGGGACCCTCACAATTTATCCTTATGGGAAATGCTGTTAACTTCATAAACAGATATCATTATGACGCTCTCATGGGCTAAAAAAACAGGGTCTCTCAAGAGGTCAAAATCCATGCACCATGCCAAAATCGAAGATCCAAAATCCATCGCAAGATGTACCCCATCTCTCTGATTCTGGGACCCTCACAGTTTATCCTTATGGGAAACGCTAACTTCATGCTTAGAGATATTATTATTGTGACGCTCTCGTGGGCTAAGAACGGTCTCTCAAGAGGCCAAAAGCCATGCACCATGCCAAAATCCAAATGTCTAATAGTATGTACGTTTACTTGTGTATTGTACTGTATGTCTCTCTGTGTGTTAAGACACGCGGGTACGGCCGTCGCAAGATGTACCCCACCGCTCTGATTCTGGCCCCGACACGAGAGCTGGCCTCTCAGATCTACGATGAAGCTCGCAAGGTAAGCCTTTGTCGCTCTGCCCATCTGCCTTTCTGTCTGTCTACAGCATAATAATAATAATTTTATTTCATATAGCGCTAAAATCCATACAGTAGTATGCTCGATGCGCTTTACAGTAGCAACATTAAAAACATGCATTGCAATCAACAAGATAGTCATACTACGAACTTTCCAGTGCAAAGAAATAAAGTAACAAAAATAACATGATTCTGTCTCGCAATTTTTAGACATCCACCCTCATTCACCAGCACTGTCACTCTCTGATAACATCTCACCCTCACAGAAACTAATGAAAATGTCAACAAGCAGTAGGAAGGAATGCACCAATACATGCGTACACACCCCCCCCCCCCCCCCCCCCCCCCCCCTCTCTCTCTCTCTCTCTCTCTCTCTCTCTCTCTCTCTCTCTCTCTCTCTCTCTCTCTCTCTCTCTCTCTCTCTCTCTCTCTCTCTCTCTCTCTCTCTCTTTCTCTCTCTCTAATACATGTGGGTCTGCCTGAAGCCTGGATTCAGGCAATTTGATACAGGCTCAGGCAGTGGTCTGTCTGAAGATCTCTTCTCGTGTTCTTAAATTGACTGTTTTAGCAAGGGTTATGATGGAAAGTTCAGGCAAACACTTTGGTCACCGCATGCACCCACAAATTAATAGCTGGCCAGAATTAATAGCTATCGGATCTATGTTGAATCCCACAACATAACTTTCTCTCTCTGCCTCTCTCTCTTTCTTTCTTTCTTTCTTTCTCTCTCTCTCTTGAAATGTCTGACCAAGGCCTGATTCATGAACCCATTTACATACATGCACGCATACACACACACACACACACACGTACGTCTTTCTCTCTCCCGCCCCCGTTTTAAAACTTTTAGTTTTCATAATATGCAATTACAATGCATACAGAAACAAATAGGTCAACTTTACAGGCACAATGCATGAAATACATGCGCATACATACATATCTGCATGGATACATGCACATACACTCCTCTCCAACCCTCAATTCATCCGGATACAGCAACACTCTCCTAGTCCCCCTCTCTCTTTTTCTCCTCTCTCTACCTTTTCTCTCTAGTCTCTGTCTCTCTCTCTCAGACATGACAGTGCATGATGAGAGACAGTGTTGGATTCCCCTACATGATCCACCATGATTGAAAGTCACCTCTGATCACTGTTCATGTATAAATCTTGATTCTCTATCGGCGCACGTTTCCGACAGTATTTTGCCTGGAAACAGATTTGACTAATGTTAAGATTTAACTTTTAAATATTTCGACTACTAATTTAACCCTCTTGCATTTATTCTGCCCCAAACCGCCCAGCCGGAAGTTGCCTCTGTGTGTTAAAACAGATTTGACTAATGTTAAGATTTAACTTTTAAATATTTCGACTACTGATTTAACCCTCTTGCATTTATTCTGCCCCAAACCGCCCAGCCGGAAGTTGCCTCTGTGTGTTCAAACAGATTTGACTAATGTTAAGATTTAACTTTTAAATATTTCGACTACTGATTTAACCCTCTTGCATTTATTATGTCCCAAACCGCCCAGCCGGAAGTTGCCTCTGTGTGTTCAAACAGATTTGACTAATGTTAAGATTTAACTTTCAAATATTTCGACTTCTGATTTAACCCTCTTGCATTTATTCTGCGCCAAACCGCCCAGCCGGAAGTTGCCTCTGTGTGTTCAAACCGCCCATAGCTTGCCCCCAAACTCTGAGACGTCCTCTGAAGGCATTTTCATCACGCGCTAAGTTCTGGCTTGTTATACACACAGACACACTATGAAGAAGCTTCTCACTTGCAATGATGTGATAGTAACTGTATGGCGCTGTGTGCGCTTCAAAAGACAGATTTTCCTGAAAATCTGTGAAAGAATCTGAAAACTAGTTTTGTCTGTAACAAATCGTCGGTGAAATTCAAAAACCTTGTCTCAATTTTGGTAGTTTTGAGAAAAAGGCCATTTAAAAATTAAAAAAATCAACCGCATTGGCCACAATTGATTAACTGTTAGGAATATATTGTTCAAGACATTGCGAATTTAGTCCTGCATTTAGTTAAAATTACTTAATTCTTTTTTTTTAGACTTGAAAAGAACGAAGATAAGAGTTTTTTGGGACTTGGGAGTTTTTCGTCTATTTTCACAACCTCGTTTACCCCAGATAGAAAGTCGTTAGAGATACAAGCTTTTGGTGGAAGGTGGCGGGAAATATTAGAGAGCTGACTATGTATCTAACTCGGAACCCCCCAAAATTGAGATACAAGGTTTTTGAATTTCACTGACGAAATGCGAATGCAAGAGGGCGACTGAATCTGTTTTTAAGGTTATCATTTTTGTTCATTGTTTTTTTATCCACGCAACGCAGTTTGCGTACCGCTCTCGGCTGCGTCCCTGCGTGGTGTACGGCGGGGCGGACATCGGGGCCCAGATGAGGGACCTGGACCGGGGCTGCCACCTGCTGGTGGCCACCCCTGGACGACTGGTGGACATGATAGAGAGGGGCAAGATCGGACTGGACTACTGCAAGTGAGTCGGTGATACAGTATGAAATAACATCACATGGTAATAATGGTCAGTGGTCACCCCTGGACGACTGGTGGACGATGATAGAGAGGGGCAAGATGATAGAGAGGGGCAAGATCGGACTGGACTACTGCAAGTGAGTCACTGATACAGTAATAATGGTCAGTGGTCACCCCCTGGACGACTGGTGGACGATGATAGAGAGGGGCAAGATCGGACTGGACTACTGCAAGTGAGTCACTGATACAGTAATAATGGTCAGTGGTCACCCCCTGGACAACTGGTGGACGATGATAGAGAGGGGCAAGATCGGACTGGACTACTGCAAGTGAGTCACTGATACAGTAATAATGGTCAGTGGTCACCCCCTGGACAACTGGTGGACGATGATAGAGAGGGGCAAGATCGGACTGGACTACTGCAAGTGAGTCACTGATACAGTAATAATGGTCAGTGGTCACCCCCTGGACAACTGGTGGACGATGATAGAGAGGGGCAAGATCGGACTGGACTACTGCAAGTGAGTCAGTGATACAGTAATAATGGTCAGTGGTCACCCCTGGACGACTGGTGGACGATGATAGAGAGGGGCAAGATCGGACTGGACTACTGCAAGTGAGTCACTGATACAGTAATAATGGTCAGTGGTCACCCCTGGACGACTGGTGGACGATGATAGAGAGGGGCAAGATCGGACTGGACTACTGCAAGTGAGTCAGTGATACAGTAATAATGGTCAGTGGTCACCCCCTGGACGACTGGTGGACGATGATAGAGAGGGGCAAGATCGGACTGGACTACTGCAAGTGAGTCAGTGATACAGTAATAATGGTCAGTGGTCACCCCCTGGACGACTGGTGGACGATGATAGAGAGGGGCAAGATCGGACTGGACTACTGCAAGTGAGTCAGTGATACAGTAATAATGGTCAGTGGTCACCCCTGGACGACTGGTGGACGATGATAGAGAGGGGCAAGATCGGACTGGACTACTGCAAGTGAGTCAGTGATACAGTAATAATGGTCAGTGGTCACCCCTGGACGACTGGTGGACGATGATAGAGAGGGGCAAGATCGGACTGGACTACTGCAAGTGAGTCAGTGATACAGTAATAATGGTCAGTGGTCACCCCTGGACGACTGGTGTTCTTTTTCAAAGTCAGTGGTTTTCGTGCTTTTCCTACGCTTTCAGCCATCTTTTTTACAACAAGGGAAGCGACTCCGCTTTCAGGCCCTTGACCGTAGTTGTTTCCCTTTGCTCGAAGTCTATGCAGACGACAACGGTCGTAAAAACCAACAAAATAGCGGTCGTAATTCGCGTTTTAGAGGAATTCGTTTAAGAGAGGTTGTTTACATAGTAAAATGCATCCGTGCCAACAAATCCGGTCTCAAATGAGAGGTGGTCGCTTAACAGAGGGTCGTAAAATAGGGGTTTGTCTGTATACAGAAAAGAGACGCGGGTTCAGTCAGTGTGGCCAGTGTGTGATACACAGTGTCCCTACATGATCCACCATGATAGAAATTCACCTCTGATCGCTGTGCCACTGTCTTTTCATGGGCAGGGTTCCCACAAATACTTGAAAAGTCCTGGAAAACTAGCAAGGCCTTTTCCAGGGCTTGAAAAGTGCTGGAAAAACAGCACAGGCCCTAAAGCTCCTGGAAAAGTCCTGAAATTTTCTTAATTTGCTGACCAGATTCTCAATTTTCAAGCAAGCAAAACCAACACTCGATCTCTTTGAAAATATATATAGTAAAACAAAGTTAGCACTTTTTTTTTTTTAATTCAAACTTTTGACCGCCTGACGACCATGCTACTGCATGTGGACTTTTGGTGTGTGTAGGTTTGGTAGTTTCAAGTAATTAGAATAGTTCAATATTAGCATACCTCTTACCGTAATGCTTATCCATATTACAAGCAGTATTTTCAGTCCTTGAAATTTACCAGCATGGTCCTGGAAAAGTCCTTGAATTTTTCTTTTGAGAGATCTGTGGGAACCCTGCACGGGTTCAATCTCAACTGAGAACAACGGTGGAATATTTTTTACATTACGGCTGGCGCCACACGCGTGTAAAATCGTATGGGGCTGCGATGCGATTGGGTCACGTGAGTCATGATTCACGTGAAATACTTGTCTAAAATAAATTGACCATGCTGTAACTGTTTTCGATGTCCAGTTTCCTTGTTCTGGACGAAGCTGACCGTATGCTGGACATGGGGTTTGAACCCCAGATCACGATCATAATAAAAAGCCACAACTGACCATGCTATAAATAGCCATAACTGACCAAGCTGTAACTGTTTTCGATGTCCAGTTTCCTTGTTCTGGACGAAGCTGACCGTATGCTGGACATGGGGTTTGAACCCCAGATCATGATCATGCTATATAAAAAAAAAAAGCCACAACTGACCGTGCTGTAACTGTTTTCGATGTCCAGTTTTCTGGTGTTGGACGAAGCTGACCGCATGCTGGGGTTGAACCCCAGATCATGATCATGCTAAAAATAGCCACAACTGACCATGCTATCAATAGCCATAACAGACCATGCTATCAATAGCCATAGCTAACCATGCTGTAACTGTTTTCGATGTCCAGTTATCTGGTGTTGGACGAAGCTGACCGCATGCTGGACATGGGGTTTGAACCCCAGATCCGCCGCATTGTGGAGAAGGACACCATGCCTACCACTGGGAAGAGACAGACCCTCATGTTCTCTGCTACCTTCCCCAAAGAGATTCAGGTTTGTGTTGGAGAGAGAAACAGAGAGAGAGAAAGACGGAGACAGAGTGAGGTGGGAGAGATGTGTGAGAGAGAAACGGAGTGAGAGAGGGAGAAAGTGAGAGAGAAAGACAGAGACAGAGTGAGGTGGGAGAGATGTGTGAGAGAGAAACAGAGTGAGAGAGAAAGAAAGAGAGAAACAGTGAGAGAGAAAGAAAGAGAGAGACGGAGTGAGAGAGGGAGAAAGTGAGAGTGAGGTGGGAGAGAAGCAGACCCTTATGTTCTCTGACACCTTCCCCAAAGAGATTCAGGTTTGTGTTGGAGAGAGAAACAGAGAGAGAGAAAGACAGACAGAGTGAGAGAGGGAGAAAGTGAGAGTGAGGTGGGAGAGAAGCAGACCCATATGTTCTCTGACACCTTCCCCAAAGAGATTCAGGTTTGTGTTGGAGAGAGAAACAGAGTGAGAAAGAAAGAACGTGAGAGAGAGACAGAGACAGAGTGAGGTGGGAGAGATGTGTGAGAGAGAGACAGAGTGAGAAAGAAAGAAAGAGAGACAGAGTGAGGTGGGAGAGAGAGACAGAGTGAGAGAGGGAGAAAGTGAGAGTGAGGTGGGAGAGACAGATCCTTATGTTCTCTGACACCTTCCCCAAAGAGATTCAGGTTTGTGTTGGAGAGAGTATGTGAGAGAGACACAGTGAGAGAGAGGTGGGAGAGAAGCAGACCCTTTTATTTTTGCTTATGCCGTTCCCGGTTTTGTCTGTTTCTAAGAGCAGACGCCGTGTCACACGCGCAATAACCCAGTCACTTCCGTTTTTATCAAAGTGACTGCGCATGCGTTCTTATTACTTTCTCTGAAAAAAATGGCGGACTCCAGCAGCAGTAGCGATTCGGGAGATGTTTCAAATGAAGAAAAATGAACCCAAACCAGAAAACGAAAATCATCTGGCACACCATCTCTGTGAATCATGGCGGTAGAGACGATTGCCGTCAACACGTTCAATCGGCGAAACATAAGCAGTGCGTTTCGACTCAGGAAGAGAACAAATCGATTGCCGTCGTTTGTGGATGCTACGGAAAAATTTGCCATGCTACTGAAAATTGATGGCTGGGCTACTGATTGAGAAAATTCCAAGTAGGCAGGTCTGCATACTACCTTACCCATTATGGCCTTATGGCCTGGGAACGCATGAGAAGAAGAAATCAATGTGCGTTGACTTTTTATTCTGTTTGATTCAGCTGCTGGCTCGTGATTTCCTGGAGAACTACATTTTCCTGGCTGTTGGGAGAGTAGGCAGCACCAGTGAGAACATCACGCAGAAGGTGGTCTGGGTGGAGGAGAGCGAAAAGCGATCCTTCCTCCTGGATCTGCTCAATGCCTCGGGTAAGACTTGAGAGAAACGGAGACACAGTGGGAAAGACGGAGAGAAAGACACAGATGGTGGGGGTGGGGGGGGGGAGGAGTAGGCAGCACCAGTGAGAACATCACGCAGAAGGTGGTCTGGGTGGAGGAGAGCGAAAAGCGATCCTTCCTCCTGGATCTGCTCAATGCCTCGGGTAAGACTTGAGAGAAACGGAGACACAGTGGGAAAGACGGAGAGAAAGACACAGGAGGAGAGCGAAAAGCGATCCTTCCTCCTGGATCTGCTCAATGCCTCGGGGGGAGGGGGTGGGAAAGGGGGAAAGACACAGAGTAGGAGTAGGCAGCACCAGTGAGAACATCACGCAGAAGGTGGTCTGGGTGGAGGAGAGCGAAAAGCGATCCTTCCTCCTGGATCTGCTCAATGCCTCGGGTAAGACTTGAGAGAAACGGAGACACAGTGGGAAAGACGGAGAGAAAGACACAGATGGGGGGGGGGGGGGGGGGGAGGAGTAGGCAGCACCAGTGAGAACATCACGCAGAAGGTGGTCTGGGTGGAGGAGAGCGAAAAGCGATCCTTCCTCCTGGATCTGCTCAATGCCTCGGGTAAGACTTGAGAGAAACGGAGACACAGTGGGAAAGACGGAGAGAAAGACACAGATGGGGGGGGGGGGGGGGGAGGAGTAGGCAGCACCAGTGAGAACATCACGCAGAAGGTGGTCTGGGTGGAGGAGAGCGAAAAGCGATCCTTCCTCCTGGATCTGCTCAATGCCTCGGGTAAGGACACAGTGGGAAAGACGGAGAGAAAGACACAGATGGGGGGGGGGGGGGGGGGGGGGGGGGGGAGTAGGCAGCACCAGTGAGAACATCACGCAGAAGGTGGTCTGGGTGGAGGAGAGCGAAAAGCGATCCTTCCTCCTGGATCTGCTCAATGCCTCGGGTAAGACTTGACAGAAACGGAGACACAGTGGGAAAGACGGAGAGAAAGACACAGATGGGGGGGGGGGGGGGGGGGGGGTAGGCAGCACCAGTGAGAACATCACGCAGAAGGTGGTCTGGGTGGAGGAGAGCGAAAAGCGATCCTTCCTCCTGGATCTGCTCAATGCCTCGGGTAAGACTTGAGAGAAACGGAGACACAGTGGGAAAGACGGAGAGAAAGAGAAAGCAGAACACAGAGGGGGGGGGGGGGGGGGAGAGAAAAGACCAGTGAGAACATCACGCAGAAGGTGGGGGGGGGACGGAAGGAAAGACACAGATGGGTAGGGGGGGGGGGGAGGAGTAGGCAGCACACAGTGTAGGCAGCACAGTGAGAACATCACGCAGAAGGTGGTCTGGGTGGAGGAGAGCGAAAAGCGATCCTTCCTCCTGGATCTGCTCAATGCCTCGGGTAAGACTTGAGAGAAACGGAGACACAGTGGGAAAGACGGAGAGAAAGACACAGATGGGGGGGGGGGGGGGGGGGGGGGGAGGGGGTGGAACATCACGGAAGGTGGTCTGGGTGGAGGAGAGCGAAAAGCGCTGGATCTGCTCAATGCCCGGGTAAGTGAGAACGGAGACACAGTGGGAAAGCGGAGAGAAAGGTGGGGGGGGGGGGGGGGGGTGGAGGAGCAGCACCAGTGAGAACATCACGCAGAAGGTCCTGGGTGGAGGAGAGCGAAAAGCGATCCTTCCTCCTAGACCTGCTCAATGCCTCTGGTAAGACGACTTGAGAGACAGACACAGTGAGAAAGGCAGACAGACAGACAGAGAGGGAGACAGATGAGTGGGGAGTGGGGAGTACTAGTGAGAACATCACGCAGAAGGTTGTCTGGGTGGAGGAGAACGAAAAACGATCCTTCCTCCTGGATCTGCGACATTGGCGGCAAAAAGTGATGAAGTACCTAATACCTAGTCCCGATGTTAAGGTGTAAGCTGGCAGTTTGGTCTGGTTTGCATTTTGCTACCCGTGTTGGCTGACTGGGTCGTACTCGTGATTTCGGTACGCGCATGAATGTCTTTTCTGTGTGTGTGTGTGTGTGTGCGCACGTGCACGTGTGAAGTATCAGATTTGTATTTAATATATATATATTTCTGAATGTTTTGTGTTTATTACCACTTATTTTTGTTGTCTAATGTGCTCTTTGGATAAAGAGCGCAACAAATGTCCATTATTATTATTATTGTTATTATTAAGCCATAGTGAATTGATGAAGGCTATGATAAAACAGCGGGACCCGAGTCGCTGACCCTGGTATTCGTGGAGACCAAGAAGGGAGCCGACTCTCTGGAGGACTTCCTGCTCGGCGAACGCTACCCGGCCACCAGTATCCACGGCGACCGCTCCCAGCGCGAGCGGGAGGACGCCCTGCGTATTTTCAAGAAGGGAGACTGCCCCATCCTCGTGGCCACGGCTGTGAGTAGGGGGAGGGGTTGGGTTGGATTAATTCATGTCGTAATTGGCATTGAACAACGCACATGGAAACTTGTCTTCCACCTTGTGAAATAAGCAGGCATGGTAGCCCCTCTGCGAATCGCGGGAAATCCGCGAAAGTTAAAATTTGACAACCCCCCCCCAAAAAAAAAAAGCCAGGGTAAAAATTTGGTCGGGTGCCTAAAAATGACGTGTGTTAAAACCTATGCAATCGGTTCGCGGAACCGGATGTGAATGACTGAACAAGCAACTTCCCGCCAAAGTTAGCAGTCATGCGCGGCCTAGCTCACGCAACCCGTTTCCAGATTTGAGATCCTTGTGCTTCTTTTTTTCTTCTTCTTCATTTTGATGCCCAACATCATCATTTTAGTTTGAATCGACATCTTTCAAATGAAATGCAGAATCGGTTGGATATTCTTCCGCGAAACTCACTTTGCCCCCCACTACCATGCCTGAATAAGATGAGATATATCAAAATAAAAATATGAAACGTAAATTTACATTAAACCAAATATGTAACTCTCACACCACACCCAATCATTCATCCGCTATCTTGCTCACTCATGCAACCCACCACGACTTCCGCCTTCATTTTTAACCCTTCACGCATAAAAAGGAATGAAAGAGGCTGATATATTATCTTCTAATTTCACCTGACGATTTATTATGTATGGGTGCTCCCCATGGGGATACTGGGGGGGAGGGGGGGTGTGTCTTGTAAAAATAGTTCCCCCACCTTCTTGAAGTTGTATCTTACTTTATTGTGCCACTCTTTGACTCTGCCTTTTCCCTTTGGTTTCTGTCATCTATTATCTTTCTGACTTACTAAGGCCCTTACTTAAACTTAGACTTGTTAAAGCATGTAAAAACAAGAACTACACAGAAAGATTAGAATTTCTTAATTTGCCATCTCTCAAGGGAAGGAGATCTCATACAATTATAAATAATTCTGACGATATTGAATTCGGTGATTTCTTTGTCAAGAGTACAATGGATAAAACAAGAAATAGTATGGACAAGTTGTTTTTAAGACCTTCAAATACTAACAAACGAAAATGTTTCTTCTCTAACAGGATTGTTCAACATTGGAATAACTTACCAACTAACATCAAACAGGCACCTAAGATTAACACTTTTAAAAAATCTTCTGTACCAAGATCCTAATACGATAAGAGCCTTCAATTCTTTTGATGATTAAAAATGATAGTCCATTCCAAAAATTTTATAAATTAATGAAGACTAGTTTAGCTTAGGTTTGCGCAATCATTGTGAAACTTAGTCAAATTAAACAATCAAGAAAGGGCCGAGAGACCCACTTCTAGCCCTATTACACTACTACTACAACTATTTGGGATCAGCTAAAAGCCCTGGGAACCCTGACAGAGCTTCTGGCTGAATGAGAGGGGGTCTGGTCAGATGATGGATCGACTTTGTGCATGTCTAGATATTGTTACTAACATGGATGCTCCTGCTTTCAGGATGTCCTGAAGTTCAGGATTTTGTGTCCAGGATGTCCTGAAGTTCAGGATTTTTTGTCCAGGATGTCCTGAAGTTCAGGATTTTTTGTCCAGGATGTCCTGAAGTTCAGGATTTTTTTTATAGCCTGGAGCTGGCGTCGCTGGATTATGAGAATTTGAGATGCATTTTGCTGGTTATAGAGGTCATGAAGTTTAACCAGAAGTGAGAGTGCAACGAGAGTCTGTCAGTTACATTGGAAACTGTTGTGTCTCTTCAACTTCCAGGGGGCATTGCGCCCCGGAACCCCCCAGGAGGGGCGCTGTCCCTGCACTCCGCCGGGGCCGGGGCGACCCCTGGACCCCTGCCTTGCAGGATGTTTGAAATTTCCCATGAGCACCCATGTACGAATGTTAATGTGTGTTGATTCGTGGTACGCTGATCGTGTTGTCCCACCAGGTGGCGGCACGAGGTCTGGACATCCCGAACGTGCGTCACGTGATCAACTTTGACCTGCCCAGCGATATCGAGGAGTACGTTCACCGCATCGGACGAACGGGGCGCGTCGGAAACTTGGGTACGTCAGAACAAACTTCCTCTCTCCCTCCGTCAGCGACTGACCCTCTGCTTTTTTAAAAGATGTATTTTTGCTGTCCCATCTTCTGGGCCGTTCAGTGGCGTTGCTCCTATGCCGCTCATACTGAGTCCCAACTCGCAGCCACACCTCCGCATGTTCAGGTCGCAGAATCCGAGACCAGCAGTCCAAGAGGAGCGAATCTATGTTGGGCCGTCAGGAGGCAACTCTGCTTTTAAGTCGAACCTCAAAACCCACCTGTTTCCCCCGTCATTGAAGCTAATTCTCTCTTGCCTTTAGGTCTATTTCTCAAACGTGTGTGTTCGTCTTTGTATAGCGTCTTTGTTTGAATACGTTACGAATGTTTCACGTGTGTGTTTTGTATCGGAAAACAACACTAAACCTTCTGCACCACAAATGTCCATCATAGTAGTTCACACAAACGAAAATACATGGATGCTCCTGCTTGCAGGATGTCCTGAATTGCAGGATTTTTAAATTGCCTAGAGCCGGCATCGCTGGATTATGAGAATTTAAGAAGCAACGTTTGTATTGCACACACACACACACTTGTACAATAAAAGGGCCTATATAAGCATTTGCTATATTCAAAGGAATGTAGCAATAATAAGTGTCAATTCATTGTGCCAAGAGGCGACAGTTAGGCGATGAAAGAGGAGTTAACTCACTCGGGACTGGCCGAATTATTTCCCCTTGTTCTGTGGGGACTGGGCATTCGACTAGGTTCGTAAAACGATCACCAAAACCAAGTCATGAAGAGTTAGGCATCAATATTTTCAGAAAAGATTAGCAACACCATGCACTAAACGATCGTAAAATATCAGATTCCTTACCTTCGTCGTTTGTCTCCTATTGACGAAAACAGCTAACACATAGAAAGAAGGAAAATTTCACATTCCGATCTTTGACCCCCCTCTACAACCAAAGCTGAATGTTTAAATTCTGCAATGATTGGTTGATTTCAAGAGAGGCAAGGTCAAAGCAAACTGAAAATAGGTTATGACTTCGCACCGGAAAGATGGTTACACGCCAGAAATCAAAACCTCTTGAAAACTCGCCGGATCCGGGCCATTTGTCCTAAACGGTTGTGCGAGCCGTGAGCTGGATCCGGCTCATTCATCATGAGTGTGTTTTTAAAAAATACTGTTGTGTCCAGGCCTGGCGACATCGTTCTTCAACAAGAAGAACAAGAACATCACACGGGACATGCTGGAACTATTGTTTAAGCCTACATACATTTATTGAGACTAATGGAAGCTACACTGCATTTACCTATGCAATACTATTATTGTCACCAGGCCTGGCGACGTCGTTCTTCAACGAGAAGAACAAGAACATCACGCGGGACATGCTGGAGCTGCTGGCCGAGGCCAACCAGGAGATGCCCTCCTGGCTGGAGTCCATGGCCTACGACACCAGACCGTCTGGACCACGCCGCGGCGGGGGAAACAGGAGGTAGGTCCAGGAATATTCAGCAGGCATGGTAGACCTACGCGAATCGCGGAAGATCCGCGAAAGTGAAAATTTGACACCCCCCAAAAAAAAAACCGGGGTAAAAATTCGCTCGGGTGCCTAAAAATTACGTGCGTTGAAACCTATGCAATCGCTTCGCGGAACCGGATGTGAATGACTGAACAAGCAACTTCCCGCTGAAGTTGGCTGTCCTGTTTGGCCTAGCTCATGCCACACGTTTCCAGATTTGTGATCCTAGTGTTTCTTCTTCTTCATTTTGACGCCCAACTTCATCATTTTAGTTTGAGTCGACATCTTTCAAATGAAATGCAGAATCGGTTGGATATTCTTCCACGAAACTCACTTTGCCCCTACTACCATGTCTGGTTCAGGGAAAATAGGGCATTAGACTAGACTAGTATCGACTGCATTCACCCCCCTGGCTAGAGTCTGGCCTACGACTCCAGACCGTGTGGACCATGCCGCGGATGGGGAAACAGGAGGTAGGTCCCGGAATATTCATGGAAAATAGGGCATTTGCCACGGACAAGGTCGTACGATAGACAAGACTTGTATCGGCTGCATTCACCCCCCTGGCTGGATTGGGGCAGGTTGTGTCCTAGCTGGAGTCCATGGCCTATGATTCCAGACCCACTGGATCTAGGAAGTAGGCCCCAAAATTGTGTTAATGATAGTTGGAGAGAACAGAAAGAAGGGGGGGGGGGGTGCGCTCTGGCTGGAGTCCGTGGCCTACGACTCCAGACCATCTGACCAAGGCGCCTGTAGGTCCCAAGATATTGTTAATGATAGTTTGGGGTGGGTGGGGGTGTGCGTTAACTCTTCTAACACCATGGCCGAATGTATTCGCCCAGTACATCACACTTCACTCCCACCAAATGCAAAGACATTCACATTGCCTGCCGCGTGTTTCTCTACTTTCATGGATGCTCCTGAAATGCAGGATTTTTTTTTATTGCCTGGACCCGGCGTCACCAAATTATGAGAATTTGAGAAGCAATAAATTTCCTATTTATAAACGTTTTGTCGGCAACCCAAAGGACCGTAACTCCTCCCAAATGCCTAACTCATGCCGTGTTTTTCCCCCTTGCAGGTACAACAACTCTGGTGCAGGTTTCGGCGGGCGCGACTACCGCCAGAACAAAGCCGGAGGAGGCAACAAGGGCTTTGGCAACCCGGGGGGCTTCGGGGGGCAGGGTGGGGGCTTCCAGCAGCCCTACAACCCCGGCTACGGGGGCTACGGCGGCAACTACGGCAGCTCCAACCAGGGCAACGACTGGTGGGGCAACTAGAGCAACGGTGAGTCAGGTGGGAGGCGCACACACACAGCAGGGCTCCCAGGGACCCCCATTTGAGGGTCTATGAAGTACTATAATTCTAGAGGACCTTCTAAAAGAATGTGCAGGGAGTCCCAGGGATGCACTATGAAAAATCTTTTTAGCATTCGCAATATCATTGGGACCCTCTATCCCTCCTCTAGGACCCTTTATGCTGTAAGTGGAGTACCTGGGACCCCTTGTTTTGCGGAGCGATTGGGAGCCCTGCACACACACACACACACACACCTGTGGGGTATGCGAAAGGTCTTTCGTACAGACAGTTTCCCCGCCTTCCGAAAGTTTTATCGGGCATCAGAATGAGGCTTTATACTGCTTCTTCGTGTTGCCCAAGGGCGATAATTTTATGTAGGTGGCGCTTTCACGTGAGGCCCTCTGTTCACTTGAAAGAGAGAGAGAGGGGGGGGGGGGAGAGATAGAGAAGTAGGGAGAGAGGAGGGAGAGAGAGAGAGAAGGAGGGAGAGAGAGAGAGTAGAGAGAGACATGAGCTAGAGAGAGAGTAGACCTAGCAACAATGGATGCCTATAGGCCGTGCAGGCTTTAGGGCCTACGTGCAAGCGCCACCTAGTGACGAATTGGGGGAAGATCATTTTCAGTATAAAGCCTCATTGTCAAAGATGGGCAAATTCAGAGGAATATGCTAGTAATATAGTAAGAAATTATTATAGCAAAATCTGAATTTTGGGTGCGCCTTACTATTACCATATATTTCGGACTATAAGGCGATATTTTTTTCCCAGTCTGAGACCCCTGCGCCTTATAATATGACTACTAAAGTAGTAAGAAAATATAATACAGACAAACCTCTATTTTAAGACTTCCAAAATGTCCGGAAAAATCGGTCGTAAATTGGAGGGGTCGTATGACGGAGGTTTTCACTGGCAGCCGTAGAAAGAAAAAGTTCAGCACAGTTCATACTCTCTTCTTCATGCACACATACAATGACATATTAAAACTGGATTTGGGTCTTTCCAACTCCATAGGATTGTGCAATCGATGTATTACAGTTTCACTTTGCCGACTTCTTTTAATCACCTCCACTCTCGTCCAAAGTCAGTGGTTTTCTTTTTCAAAGTCAGTGGTTTTCGTGCTTTTCCTACGCTTTCCGCCATCTTTTCTACAATAAGGGAAGCGACTCCGCTTTCAGGCCCTTGACCGTGGTTGTTTCCCTTTGCTCGAAGTCTATGCAGACAACAGCAGTCGTAAAAACCAACAAAACGGCGGTCGTAAGTCGCGTTTGAGAGAGGTCGTTTACATAGTAAAATGCATCCGTGCCAACAAATCCAGTCTCAAATGAGGTGGTCGCTTAACAGAGGGTCGTAAAGTAGGGGTTTGTCTGTATGACTACTAAAATAGTAAGAAAATATAATAACAGAATCTGAATGTTGTGTAAGTTTTGGGGGGTGCGCCTTATACTAAGTCAGAAAAATACGGTACTAGTCAAAATACTACGCAGACCTGTTTACCCCCTACACAAGTCTTGAGTAGTCTGGATAGCTGAAATGAGTAGTTTTTGTGTGAAATGAGTAGTCCTCTTCATTAAACCATCAAATAATGTTCACTGAAAATGAGTAATTAGAGCATTATTTTCAATTTTGAAGAGTAGTAGAGGTCCAAATTGAGTAGAGTAAACAGGTCTGACTTACGGTAACCAGAATTAGTTGCGTATTGTTTCAGACGGGAGGCTGTGAGACCAGGATGATCTTACAACCTACCATCACCAGCCCCCGTTGCCGCTGTGAAACAACCCCCAGCTCCCACCCCAAAATCTTGTCTTATTTTTCCGTCTTGGGGGGAATGGGGTAATTCACTGTCCGGTTTGGAAAAGTAAAAGGTTTTTTTGTGTGTGTGTTCGTTTTTTTTAGTTTTTTTCCCCTTCTTCATTCTCCCGTGTTTTATCTTCGTCACGTCCCCGTTCTCAGTCTTGTCAGCACCCTTCAGTTTTTGTGTGTTTTGTTGTTTTTCTTCTGCAAAGAAAAGGGGTCCAAGAACCAGTTAACGCAAAACTTGAAGCTTTGTTCAAAACTCGGGAAGATGGGGTTCACCGTTGGTCCTTTCCTCCCCCCACCGCATCCCCTCCCCTATGGCTGGTACCCACGTGTCGTCATATCCGGCCACAAGGAGCGTGCCATATCATGGGAGACCGCCATCTTAGTCACTAACTTTGTTTGAAAAATGCCAGATTGATGCTGCGTATTTGGCTGTTCCAATTCGAAACTTATCTAAACTGTAGTTATAACATCTGGATGTTTTCTTTACACATTTAGATAACATTTTCACTTTGTTTGCACACAAATAAGGACTAAGATGGCGACGCTTCCGTTGGAAGGGTCGAGATGCGCACGCAGGTGGGGGGGAGCCATATAACAAGAATCTGGAGGAGGGATGCGGAAGCATAGATCTGTTCACCACCCTCTTTCCCTCCCTCCCTTCCTTCCTTCGTACCCATCACCTCTGAGCCAAGGTGAAGGGGGAGGTGGGTGGGGGAGGGAGTTTGTCCGGTTTCTAAAACGTCTTTGTTTAATTAATCATTCTAGAACTGAACTTGTTTTGTTTGAAGCATCTGTGAATTATATATATATACTACTAAGAAGGAAACTACGTATTAATATATTATTGAAGTCGGAGAACTATTGTTTTTGTTTTTACTGTTACGGATGCTAGTCATGCTCGGGTCATGAAAAATGAGAACTGTTCACAGTGCTTTTGGGTTTTTTCAGAGTGCTTTTATATATATATATATATATATCCACATCGAGCTGTAACTTGCAAACTACTAAAGTTAGAATACAGCAGCTATTGCAGAGAATGTGGGCTTAACTTAAGCAAATCCAGGCATGGTGTACTTTTCGGCAATTTTTTTTTATTTCAGAGAAAAAGCGAATGTAAGGAAACAAAAATCAGGTTTTTTTAAACTCGAGAAGATGCCCCTATCCCCAAATTGTTGACTGGTTTATGAATCCCTTCAAGAAGAATTGCTCCCTGATGACCATAAAGGGCTCTTGACCCCCTTGACCTTACTAAAAACATCGTTTATTGAACCCCCAAGATACTTCCAGAGAAAAAATGCTTTTCCTTCCTCTCCTACCATGCCTGAGATTGTAAAAGGTTCAGAACGAAGCCTATGTGTTGAGGCTCTTTTTTGGGGGGTTGGCCCAGCTGTATAAGCCGAATTACAGTCGAGTTCAAAAGCGGTTAGTGCGTGTGTGTATGTGTGTGGTTTACTGTGGCTGGCCACAACCAATAGTAGTAGTGGGGAAGATTCTTCTTTTTTCGATCGCTCAGTTTCCGGTCAATTATGAGCGCAGATGCGTTGTGCGCCTAAGTAAGAAATAATTAGGCCCAGCATGTCCGACTTCGGCTGGAAGAAGTGTTTCTTGAAAATAGGCATGAGAATGGACCGGTTAGGCAGAAAGATAGTAGATGACAGCAAGCAAAGGGAAAAGGCAGAGTCAAAGAGTGACAGATTAGAGGAAGTTACAAGCACAGAAGGTGGGGGAACTATTTATGCAAAAGACCCCCCGATATCCCCACAGGGGGGAGAGGGGGGGGAGATTCAATGCTGCAGGCAGCTGGTATTGTATTGGAATTGGCGGCAAAATTCCCTCACCCAGAACTATCTGTAGAATAGTAATCGGGGCATTTGAATTTGGCATGTGGGAAAAAAGTACTTTTTTTTTTCTTTTCTTTTCTTTCATGCCGTTTACCTCACTCAATCTCTCCCTTATTCGTTCTGTGGAGATGATCGCTGATTCAGGGCGTCTGAATTAATAAGCATGTGCGCAACAACAACAGCAAAAATTGCACTGAAGTTTGAGACGCCTTTGAAATATTCTATTCACTCTGCAAAGTGCAGGTTTTGAACAGAAAGGTTCTCTTGAGTCCCAGTCGGCTAAAAGGGGACTTAAGTCATCGCAGAATTCAAACCGGGTTTTGGGGGTTGGGGAGGGGGATACATTTCAGTAAAAATGTACTGTGACGTGTATCAAACAACAAAAAAAGCCACAGTAGCCGCACTACACGACGCGCAAACTAATCCTCGTGTGTTGTTAAAAAAACACCTCTGTAATGTTCCATGTGTGATTGATACGCATGTGCAGAGGGGTGATTTAAGTTTAGGCCATTTTTACTTCTATCCCATTCAAGCAAAGAGTGGTCCATGACTTGCACAGTTTGTTGATTTCTCTAGCAGCAAGAGAGAGTGAGGGGGCAGCAAGAGAGGGGGGTGGGGGGCTGGTAAGGGATGTCTCTAAAAGCTCGGAGAGAATGGGATCAATGTAACACAATCGAAGCAAAACCTTTTAAACTTAATTTTCGCTGAATCTGATTGGTCAAAGCAGCATTGTTTTCAAAGCGAAAAGTGTCTGTGGATCCACTTGATTGACACGGCGCTATTCTCAAACGAAAAAGTGTTGCTGAAGCTCATAGCTGGAAACGGAGAAAAGTGTCCCCTCCCCCCCCCCTCCCCCCACCCCCCCCCCCCCCCCCCCCCCCTCTCTCTCTCCTCTCTCTCTCTCTCTCTCTCTCTCTTTCTCTCTCTTTCTCTCTTCCCCCCCCCCCCCCCCCTACCTCTCTTTGCTGCCTGGAAGAAATCTACTGAAGCCGAGTGGGGGGGCCGGTTTTTGCTGCTTGTGGAAATCCTTGTAGTCTTACTCATTGCAGTTGGGATAGTTCAGAAGACTGCGTATCGCCTCGTTTCGTATTGTACTGTGAAGCCGTAGCAGTAGCGATGTTGTTTATTTGTTAATGATTGCATGTCATTCGCTTGTACAAAATGGCATTTTGTCCAAGACGAATATTCATGTGATTTTTTTTGGATTTTTTTTAAAGCAATAAACTTAACAAGTTGGTGTGTTTTGACCCAAAATAAGTGATGTTGAAATTGGCTTCACAGTTTAAACTGTAAACTGAGCTGAAATGGTATTGTTTTATGACAAATATGAGGCAATTTCTTTTTTTATATTTATCACAGATTAATTTTGTTGGGGTCACCTCTCTGTACTGTAAGTTGGTTTACAGTTAGTTACACACACAAAAAAGTATAGGCTTATTAAATCCAACGCTCACATTTGTGAGTATATCGTCTGGATTTTTTTTTTTTAGGGAAAGAAAAGTTTATTATCTTTATATTCTTCGCACTGGTTAGAAAAACCTTCAAGCAAAGTGTTGTTTTTAAAACCAGTGTAATTTCCTTTTTAAAAAAAATTAATAATAATATGTATGTTCATCTCTCCATCCATGTTTGGACGTTGACGTCACCACAACTGACTCTCATATGTTCAAAAGAGTCTTGATTGTATATTCATGCCAGCAAAAAAACAACCGTCATCTCGATTTTTCAAACCATACCTTTTCTCTCCTTCCGGAAAGCGTTTTACGGAAAGCAGTATTTCGTATTTGGAATCTCCTAAAATTTTGTTTTGCATTCGCCGAGCATTTTTTTATTTTTATTTATTTTGTATTTATTTATTTTTTTAAATGCGGATTGTATTTCCATCGAAGCGATAAAGAGTATGAGAGAAGAGTCATATATCTCGGTGAGTGCGTTTTAGTGGCAGCGGGTGCTGCATTTATTGTGTTATAAATAAAATCACTGCTTTGATACGGGAACCGAAGGAAATTTCATCCAAAATCGAAGATTGTCACTTCACTCGCACATCATTGGTCATGGCTGTTGATAGAGAACATTGTTGTTTGGCGCGTCGTAGGGAAAGTGTTGACATGTCCTTTAAAGATTGTTGGCATGTCTATCAAAAAGTGTTGACATGTCCTTTAAAGATTGTTGACCTGTCTAGCCCCAAATTTTTTTTGACATATCTTGAGGGAAATTGTTGACTGTCTTTCAAATGACGTGTCCCAAGAAAACTTGACATGTTCCACGCGAGAATTGTTCACATATCCCCCTCCCGCGGGGAAAAAAATGTTGACATGTTGTGAGATGAAATTGTTGTGTCCTTTAAAAAAAAATTGTTGACAAGTCCCGCTGAAAATTGTTGACATGCCATGAAGAAAATTGTTGACATATCCCACAAAAAACCCCAAAACGTTGACATGTCCCTGAAAGAAAATGTTGGCGTGTTCCGAGAAATTTTTTGCGATGCCCCCCCCCCCCCCCCCCCCCCCCGGAGATAAATAGATGTGTAGATGCGGACAGTTGCCAGAGACGAAAAGATTTTTGTTTGTTGTGCGGCACATTTGCATATCACTTCATTGACGGCAAATTATCTCCACTTTGATTAACTGTGTTTGTGTGCGTCGTAGAGAGAAAACGCTAGGAGGAGGAAGCTCTAATAATTTCTTTTACTTTTTGTTTGTTTGTTCTTGTTCTTAACCCCTTGACTGCCACCAACGTATTACGTACTGACCTGATGATGTCATCAGATGAAGAGGAGTAACCCTGAGTGATACGTTTTGTGCTCTAACACAGTCAGAGTTATATCCCCAGACACTTTTTCCAGATTGCCTATCAGTTCCATGGCATGATTTGCCCAACGATTTTTTTCTTTAATTTTCTCTGGGAGTCAGGGGGTTAAAGAAATGATAGCTTTTATATTCAGGCTACGAAACTTATTATTTCTTTTACTTTTTTGGGGGGTGGGCGTTGTCTTCTAAAAAAAGAAAGAAAATGATAGATTACAATAGATTTTGTATTTTACTTCTTTTTCTTCTTCCTCTTATTCTTGAAGAAATAATAGATATTGTATTAATGCTGGAAAGCTGTAAATCATTTTTTCCTATTTTTCTTTTTTTTTGTCTTCTTGAAATCCAGTTGCTGCTTCTTTTTTTTTTAACCTTGAGCGGGAGTTTGCATCTGTAATGTAACGAGTTGTAGTGTAACGAGTGAGAGGAGAAAAATCGGTAAATTCCTTCTTTTTTTTTTAACCTTGAGCGGGAGTTTGCATCTGTAATGTAACGAGTTGTAGTGTAACGAGTGAGAGGAGAAAAATCGGTAAATTCCTTCTTTTTTTTTTAACCTTGAGCGGGAGTTTGCATCTGTAATGTAACGAGTTGTAGTGTAACGAGTGAGGGGAGAAAAATCGGTAAATTCCTTTCTTTTTTTTTCCAAACTCCCTTATCTTTATTTATGTATGTGCGTTGCTCAGGCATGGGAATTGTCCGCGGATTTAGGGCAAAGTTTTTGTTACTAAATACTTAAACTTTTATGATATTATATTTTAAGCTGTAAAAATGAGGAGGGGGGGGATTTTCAGAGTTTTTTGTCTGACAATTCCCATGCCTGCTGGCTAAATGAAGTGGTAAAAATGTGCCGACACGACGAAGCCTTGGTAAGAGAGATGGGGCACTAAATAACAGACACGCGCTTTGTTTTTTTCGTATTCAGATTATTCTTCTTGTTGCCTGTGTCTGACGAGAGTATAGATTTTTCGCCTTTTCAATCAAAGCAAAGGGTGCTAACGCGAAGTAAGTGTGTGTGAAGTGACGATTTATAACTCCTTGGGAAAGAGAGAGCGAGCATGTTAACGCGATCCTTTTTTTGTCTTTTTTTTTTTTTTTTTTAGCATGCGCCTAGTCCGGGGTGTGTGAGTAACGGTATTTGCGTGGCGTGCGCACAAAAAAACGGAGCGGAAAAATTGCGCGTGCTGCGTTCGTTCGTTCGCCCAAACTGCATTTATACTTTTTTATGATCTCGTCCTGGGGAAAAAACCACACCAGTCATGGAGCCAAAACGAAACGGGATTTTTCCCACCGCCTTATTTTATTTTTACATATTTTTTCTCATCCTAGTTCTCTCCAGTTTTTATACCCTATATATAAATATCGATATATATATATATATATACACACCGGTATGTATAAATTGACGAAGAAATCTCCGTGATGATTCCATGTCTCTCGCGTGCGCGGTTCTTGAATACATAATCTTGATTGGGAAGTCGGGATGCTCGCATGCTTGATATTAATCGAGCGAACACGAGCGAGTGAGTTGTGAGTACGTGTCCAAAATGGATGGCTAATAATTAAGCTTTAACGGGCTGCTCCGGCAGCCATCTTTGTCTGTTGAAATCGGCTGTGGAGACAGCACAGCAGAGCCCTTCTGTGGTTGTTGCCACAGCGTAAGGGACCACAATTCTCGTTTTTTTAAAACGTAGTATGCAAAGTTAATATACTGTCGCTGATGAGGGTCCGCACAAGGAATTCTTCCAAGTTTTGTTTTTTTAAGTCCATTTTTTTTTCTTTTCCTCCCATGGGTTCCTTATACCAAGGAGGAACGGAATTGTGATTTAGCATGTTTGGATCCTGAATTAGATTATTGAAGAGGAATCCTGGTGTCAATTTGTTTTGTTTATTCTTTTCCTCCTTACGTGTGTGTTATCGACACGTTTAAGGAGGAACGGAAACTAGTGACCCCCTGCAGGTGGGTACCGAAATGTACTAATGATTATGTTGGGGTCCTGATTTAGCCCTTTCACCGCCAAAGTCGCATTTTAGCACCACCGGTGATTTAACACCTCTGTCACTCGAAGGCATCAAATTGGGGTCTATTACCCAGACACTATCGTCTTAGTTTTGGGAAGAGAGAGAGAGAAAAATAGAGATTTTACGCCTTCTGGGCCATTTGGGGCATTTGAAATTATAAAGAGTTTTGGGAAGTTTTTTGGTTTTTTTTTAGTTTTGTTTTACGTCCTCTCGGAATTAACCATGTGGGACCTTTTGGGAAGTCTGTTGTAGTGTCTGTATTACGTATATATATGTCACAGAAGAATCCCCAATACTGCAGATGGATTTTGTTCTCTATCCAGGCAAATGTAATGGAAATATTTGGCTGAAATGCGGTGAAAGGGCTAAATAAATGCTGAAGAATCCCTAACATTCAGTTGGTGGTTTTTTGGTGGTGGTTTTTTTTAATTTCTGCATTGTGTGCGTAAGTCGAGCGTTGAGCATTGCTTTTGAACTTGACCTGGGTGGGGACTTAGGCCAAGTCATGCCTCAGTCGTTCCTGGTTCGAACCCCTCCTAATGGTGTTATATCGTGTTGGTTTGGTCTTTGTTGTTGTTGGGTTCTTTCTTTTCAATTCTGTGTGTGAAAAAAACGACAAATTATTGATTTTCTGTGTTTTACTTAGCGATATCGGTAGTATTGGCTTTGTTTTTTGTTAAAACCAGGCTTTTGTTTTGTTTTGGAATGTTCAATTATTATTATTCTTACGTGTTAATTGTATTCCCAGTTCGATATCATAAGAACTGGAGCACTGGTAATACTGTTTTCTTACAATATTGTGATCGTGTGTGTTGGTTAAGATTTGGACATTTGACTCCTAATTGGACCGCTTTGTGTTTCTGTGTCTTGGCATATTTTTTTTTCTTCTTTCTTTCTTTTGTTGTGTGTCGGGGTTTTTGTGGATGCCGTCCCAATTCAAAACAAATTTCTGGCAATTATTTCGTTGTGGCTAGAAATCTCGAAAAAGCCACAGTCTTTATAATTTGGAAATTGGTCGCTCGTGTTTGGGTTTTTATCCGTTTCATTTTTAAAAAATGTATTATGCCAAATGTGTTTGTAGCGACTTTGTGTGCGAGGTTAAATCTGAACTACTATGAAAGCACCCAAGGTCTGAGACTAGTAGTTTTTTGTGGTGGTACTTTTATACTATATTATAAATAAAGATAACGCTAATAAGAGGAAAAGATATAGCTAGCACTCGCAGTAATATTAGCATGTGTGTTTGATTTTATTATTATTTCCATCTTGGGTTTTTTCTTCTTTGCCTCTACAGTGAGAGTTTTAGTCGTTTCTGACCAGTCAAAGGATGAGATGTGTATATCCCAGGCAGAATTATGTTGGTGTGTGGCCTACAGAGGCTTTATACTGAAAATTCTCTGCCCCCGTCTCGTGCACTGAGATGCGTGCGCCACCTACATTAAGATTATCGCCCTTACCTGTCATGAAGTAGTAGTTTATAGCCTCAGAAAGTGATCTGCTCCTGACTCGTCGCTAGGAAAGGGTAGGTGGCATATGAAATTAAATTTAATTCTCTGTTGAATGGTTTGGCCTGTGCACGAGACAAAGGACTTTGGGACAGTCCCTGTAGCGTTGGTTTTTGTGTGTGTGTTTATTTTAAAAGAGGTATCTCCCATTAAAAATAAAGAAAAACAGACTAAATCGCTGCCTGGTAGATGTAGGCTTGATTATGTTTTCATTGATAGTTAAATGTTTTGCTGTGATGGACCTCTTCAGTGTGCTTGCGACGTATATACACGCCCTCTATAAATTGAAGCATTATGGTATAGTGCTTCAGTACTTGCCGCCGACACACATCAGACCTGTTTACTCTACTCTTTTCGAGTAGTATTCTACTCAATTTGGACCTCTACTACTCTTCCAAATTGAAAAAAAAAATGCTCTAATTACTCATTTTCAGTTAACATTGTTTGATGGTTTAATGAAGAGGACTACTCATTTCACATCAAGACTACTCATTTCAGCTATCCAGACTACTCAACACTTGTGTAGGGGGTAAACGGGTCTGACACATATGTATATACGTAGCGATTTTGCCGCGTTCAAAAATCGCGTGGCAAGCCAGCGGCGTATGCACAACTAATAGGCAGCACTGAAGGGCGTAAATAAAAAGTGGGAGTTGGGGTGTTTGAATTATTTTTCTGTCTGGCCAGCTTTTCCAGAAGCGGAATTGGTTGGGGTGGGTGTTTTTTTTTCGGGGGGGGGGTTTACTCGGACACATTCACGTCCAAGGATACCGAGTCTGAACTGGAGTCGTCTGAAACGTTCGTAATGAGCTGAGGTGTTTTAAGTGTCGATAGTTTCACCATCATCTTTAGCTTTAGGCCTTTGACTTTGGGCTTGTACATGAGTAAGACTAGATTAGGCCAATCCTTTCCATGGATGATGAATGTTATGATCTACTTGTGAAGCAGCTTTTGGGGTATTTTTGGTAAACAAAACTTTGCAGCACTTTTTTTATATTTAAAAAAAAAAAAGTAACCCAGTCGCTTTTTTTTTGGGGGGGGGGGGGGCGTATTATAAATGTTGCACCATTTCATTGTGGCTAGAAGTAGTAAGAATCGGTGTGACATCTGTTCTGGCATCTTCAAATAAACCGTTTTGAGCAGAGGGTATGCAGGCATCAGAATTGTCAGAGGATTAAGAATTTCCGACAGAGGACTGGCTTCTCTTTGTCAGAGGTTTTGCCTTTGGGCTCATCTGAGGTAAAGCGCTATATAAATGTACAATTATTATTATTGATTCAGTGTTATCTTTCCTGTTAAATAGCATTCTAAAGTGATTTCTCACTATCAAGCCGTTTTGGTCGTGTTGGGAACTCGTTTCAGTGTTGGGCCTTGGTGTCCTTTTTACCGCAGTTTTCAGAGGATTGGACTTGCAGACTATTCTGATGCCTGGTATGATATAAGGAAAAGATTCCAATGTTTGGGGATGTTTGGTTTGTTGGGCTGGGGGGGTGTTAATCACATAGAATTGATGGCAGTCGGGTATCTGATGGAACATACCATGGGTGAGGTTTTATCGATCTCGCATTACGAGAACATTGGTATCGTAAAACGACACCACCTTTTTTTTTTTTTTTAATCGAGAGAGAGAGAGGGGGGGGGATAATGTATTTGAACAGGGGTATCAGTATCGAATAAAACAGTTGCTTGCTGTTGAAGCGTCGCCCGTTGTTCGCTTTGATTGACAATCCTCTCACGCTGCTTTTGGGTGTGAAAGGGTCGTTTTCTCGCCAGTGTTTTGTGTAAATCGTATTAAGCGGTCTGTTTGAAGAAATAGCACCCCCCCTTTTTTTTTTTATTCAATCCAAAAATGGCATTTGGTGAGATTTTGGACGGGGGGGTGAATGGTGGTGAAAGCAACTTGTATTTTGATTGTACTACAAATACTTAATTTGAAATTTTATCTTAAAATTTTTTTTGGAGGGGATTGGGGGGGGGGGGGGGGGGGGGGGGGGTATCTCTGAAAGCTTGGATTTGCTTTTCTGTACAGCTAGTTCTAGTCTGAACTTTGACTGTACATCATTTATTTATGCTTATCAAATGTTTTTTGTTGGTTGTGCAACTTGAAATAATATGTGCAGTTCATCTACGAAAGTATTTGCTCGATTTACCAAAAAAAAAGTTTTTGGTCGTTTCTTTTCAGTGTGATAGTAATTCTTTAAAAGAAGATATTTCCTGTTTTCAGATAAAGAAATAAGTAATCTGATTAATTGCATTAAATAACTAAGTATAGGCGGTTATAAAAATTAAAAAATTGCTGAGCAAAGGAGAATATTCAAGTTGCCTTTTTGTTTGTTTTTCTAATTTTAGATGTATTTAAGTAAGGATTGTGTATAATTCGTGTCAACTTCCTTTTTGGGTTATATTTTTTAAAACTGTAATTTAAAATACAGTTTTAGTTTCTATGATAAGCAATAAGGATGCATTTAGTGTAACAATAATAGTTGGTTTATTATTAATGATTTTTGATTCCTTGAGCGCTGTTGCGTTAAGCGATCTAACATCGGTAATAATAAGCAATATTTAAAGACTGCAATCTGAGAATTCGTCTGACAAATTAAAATATGTGAGGTCTTCATTTTTGGTGTCGGTTAATGTCATGCGACATTACCATTGTCATGTCACAGGTTTTTTTTGGTCTCTGTGACGCGAATCCAGTTTGTCGCTGTGACGAATCTTTCCCACGGGACGGCATGCACGGTCAGGGTTGTGTACTGTGTGTGTGTATGACCTTTTCAGGGTTTTTTTTCTTCTTTTTTTTAAAATGCATGCTCTGGGTTGCAAGATGTGGTCTGATAATAATAATAATAGGCAGCAGTTCTTGGTTGGAACCGGAAAACGGGGATCATTTCCGGCTAAGGTCATGCGCATATTTATATAATTTTTTTTTTTTTTTTAAATGTACGGAAACGCAATCCGCAAAAATAAAATAATAAAATAAAAATCTGGAAGTAAGGAATATGAAAGAGTGCCCATTTCACACGGAAACTGAATCCCCAATCCCATCCGCTTTATTTCTTATATAAATGAATGGGGTTTCTGTACGGAACTTGCAGATTGCGGATCTAATGTGCCCTAAGGGGATTTTTTCTTTCTTTTTTTAAACAACTGGAACTGAATATTATTGTTCACCGCAAAACTTTTGTGAACAAGTTTGGGTTTTTTGTTCACTTGTTTTTCTACATATAGTGATTTTTTTTTTTTTTTGGGGGGGGGGGGTCATTTGTTGGAAGAACGAAGAACTGTGCTAGCAATAGGCTTGTTCTAAAATGATACAGAAGAGGGGTGGGAACCTAGGATGAATGAAAACGCTGTTTCCGACTCAACGTGCTATTTGAAGGCTTGTTGGTAGTTGACACATATTGTACTCAAAGCACAGACTTTGAAATGTCAGCAGAGAAAGAAGCAAGTCCATTGTGTAGGTAAAATGAAAACGCGCACACGCACAATTGAAGTTTATGTGTGCGTGTGATTTAGTACTGGGGGGGGCGGGGGGGGGGGGGGGGGGGGGGGGGGGGGGGGGGGGGGGGGGGGGGGATACTCGATACATGTATTTGAACTTGTTAAATGGAGAAGAAAGGATGCGCTCTTTGTAAGCATGGGGCACGTTTAAACTAGAACAATAATTGCTTGGAAAATCGAACTATGATACGATTAAGATTCCAATTTCTGCTCTCTAGTCTTTTTGGGTGTAGAGCAGCACTTCTTGGATGCATTTAAACCGATAGGCAGCATGTGTGCATTGCACATCGACCGAGAGATGCCGAGTTGATATCCATGTCATCAGGGTTGGGGTGGGTTGTTTTTTGTTTGTGGCTCAAGCCACAAACCTATAACTCACTTTGTCGGTCGGTCCAAAATTGTCACACATATTGACAAAATTGTCGCACTTCAAATCGAGGCTGCACTTCAAATTGAGGCTACTCTTTAAAATGATGTATTTTAAAGCGTACAAAATAATAAACATACGTAATACAGACACTACAACAGACACGACGAGTATGCGGTGCTTCTTTCGATGAGTATAAGTAGGATACATAGTTTTAAATGTTTTCCAAAAGATATAAAAAGTTACGAAATGGTGTAGAGATAACATTCTGGTTTACAGATTAAAATTATTGAAAAGCCAGGGGAAGCGACTCATGATTGGAGTGGTAAAAATAGACACCATGGATGTAACTCGGTATATATCTCTCGTCGCAAGGTCAGATGTGCGCATGCCTGCTGTGTGTGTGTAAAAAAAAAAAATCGTTTTACACCCAAGTAATTAATCTTTTTGCCTACAAAATCATTTTGCCTACATTCCATAACTTTTTATTTTATTTTAAATGCATCGTGAGTCTTGAGTACTGGAAGCTATGGACAATTAAAATCAAAGTTCTTCCACAATTTTCGTAATTATTTTGTGCAGATGGAAGGGTACCGTTTTTGTTTTATTTGATATATAATAAACTTTTAAAATGGTTTACTTAAAAGCTGAGATTCCAAGGTGCCTTTTCAAGGTTTTTTTAATGCGGCGAATGAAATTACTTTTGGTGCTTTTTTTTTTACATTTTATATATATATATATATATATGTTAAAAAAAAGAAAGGAAACGCAACAGTCCATTATTTTGAAATTAATCATTATTTATTTGCCTGCCAAAAACAACAAACAAGAAAAATAATGGAGGAAGTAAGAATGTCCGAGCTTGTTGCATCTTAAAGATTGTTCCTTGGACAATTTATTCACTTTTCAAAAGTGCGTTTAGCTCACAACTAAATGTTTCCGTACGGAAACGCCATGATACATAAAGAAAAGAAAGAAGGGAGAAAAAATAAGCGGACACGTTTTCCTGTGCGTAAATGTGTTTATTTTTTCCTTTTACTTATCAGGGCTCCCAGGGACCCCCATTTGGGGGGCTATGAAGCACTAAAATTCAAAAGCACCCTCTAAAAGAATGTGCAGGGGGTCCCAGGGATGCACTGGAAAAATTCTTTTTGGCTTTCACAATGCCACTGGGACCCTCTATCCCCCCCGCCTCTAGGACCCTCTGTACTGTAAGTGAAGGAGTCCCTGGGACCCCTAGTTTTGCGGGGCGATTGGGAGCCTTATTCGCAGGGTTTCCGTACGGAAATATTTTGTTTTGTGCGCGTGCGCCAACTGTGCAGTACCTGTCCAGCGTGATACGTCCAGAATCAGTAGGAGGGGGTACAATATTACCTTGCCTTTTTGAACATTGTTGCGCTTTTTCTTTTCTTTTTTTGAACGGTATGTAATTTGAATATTTTCGGGAATGATCCCAGCCAAAGCCAGAACTGGTGGTGTTGTTTTTTAAAGCGAAGGACCACATGTTTGCAACCAGGGATGTTGTTTCCAGTCTTGTTCAAACTATGAAATAAAACTATCGGTGAAAAAACAACGGAAACGTTCCAATGGTTTTTGTGTGGTTATGCGCGAGTTGTAAATATGAGGCAAACGTGGGATGATTGTCAGTGTGTGTGTTGTTACTGTGTGTGTGTGTGTTGTATGTGTGTGACTGTGTGTGTGGTCAGAGTGTGTGTGTGTGTGTTGTCAGTGTGTGTGTTCAGAGTGTGTATGTGTTGTCAGTGTGTGTTTAAAGGGACACCCTGACGGATGAGTTTTTGCAAGAAACACGTCGAGATCACCAGGAAAACACCCTTTACAGAGATCGCAACGCTCACTTTGCTCTGGTTTCCTAGAAATCAGAACGTCAAATCGGCGATTCCTCCTTGGCGGAGGTGTTGGAAGTCAAATTCTGTGAAAGAGAATCTCTTTTCTAATGACTGCCTGAGTTTAGACCAAATAGTTTGCACGAAATTTCCACACTACAAGCTTCTTTTTTTGGTAATTTTATGCAGTTTACCAAAAGGAGTTTCACTCACAGCAAAGGAAATAGCTCCATTTTTATTTTACTGCACTACAAACAAATAAAAAGTTCAAACCACAATGAGTGACCTCCACCCACCCCATCCAAAATGGCTTCTCTCTCCGGCATCTCTGCCAAGGAGGAATCGCCATTTTGATGGTTGATTTCTAGGAAACCAAATCGAAGTGAGTGTTCCGATCTTTGAAAAGGCTGTCTTTCTGGTGACCTCGACGTGTTTATTGCAAAAACTCATCCGTCAGGGTCCACCTGTGTGTGTTTTCTGTGTTAAGTGTTTCTTCTGTGTGTGCGTGTGATTGTCATTGTGAACGTTCAATCATATCGGGGTCGAGTTTCACTAGAGGGCGGTCGCCGCGCGAATAACTGTTACGCCAAAAGGGGTCTAAGAAACCAATAACGTTAGCTAAGGTCAGATAACTCTTTAAAGACCCCCCACGTCACGTGTCACATTCCCTCTTATGCTAGGAAGATTTCTTAAGATTTCTGACCAGCTATAAGAGGGAACACGTGAAAAC